>JANIIF010000009.1:600000-1200000 GCA_024604135.1 Cladosporium velox
CATCTTGACATGCAGTATGGAGCTGGCAGAGGTTCGCCGAAAGCATAGTCGAGCGTGGCGTCCAGGCTATAGCCGCAAAGAACGGTGTATGTGACGTTGTGCCTGTCTGTTACTGTTTGATTATCGCAAGCCGGACATGTTGGGTTGGCGTTGGAGCATGTGTTGTTAGTTGGAATGGACGGGTTTACAGGATATGTTGCATTCGGCAGAGTGAAGTTGGCGTAGTACGGCTTTGGTAGATGCACTGTTGGCGTGGATGAGGCGTCCGGGTACGAAGTGGGATACACCAGTGGAATGGTCGCACTCGAGAAGAACTTGGAAGCCAGCGGATCCGAGGCGCTTGAATTCGAAGTGTCCGTCGAGTTCACTGGAACGTATCGAATCTGTTCGAAAGCAATGTCGCCGATCGATGAGCCCAAACGGAAATAAGGACGACCTATTGCGAGCACACAGCTTCCGTTGGCTGCGAGGGTAGTCCCAACGCAATCGCTGACGCTGTCACAGACCACCAGACATTGATTAGGCGTGATATACGCGGGCTGGAGGATAGAAGTGTTTGATGAGAGTCCCGCGTCGCAGTGGATCCTGTACGTATAGCCTCCATCGATGTCGACATGTTCTCCATTGCAAGCAGGGCATTCGACCCTACCAGCGTCACATGTTGGGCTCGAGGGTGCCGGCAGGTATTCTTCGGCAGGTGTCGTGAATGCGATTGGCACAACTGTGATGGTAGACTGTAAGGTGACTGTGGTGATGGGACGGGTGCCAGACTGGCTGGTATCTTGTGCCCGACTGCCCACCGGGAAGCAGGCGGAGATGAGACAGCTAGTGACTAGAGATCGCAACATTTTCGTAGTGACAAGCTAATGTGAGACATTGTCTAGGGAAGCGAGGTCACCGAGCTGTTATATTGAAGCATGTCGAAATACCTATTACATCATGGTAAACGTGATGAGACGTGTTGAGAGGAGAGGAATGCGGGAGGGTGAGGGAAATGAAGGTGCCGGTCAACTGGGAGCAATCCTGTGCATGTTGAATACGAACAATGCAAGGCGATAGACTTGCCTGAGTTCCAGACCAGCGTCTTTGGAGATACTTGCATGCTTTGGGTATTCCTTCTTGACAAGCATTCGACATCCTCTACGTGTAACATTGATGGAGGTCGTAGAGGCAACGATGGGCAGCCAAGCGAAGGCACTGTGATATTTTTCTTAGTAGCGTTGCCAATTGGATACCATCAGACTCCTCTCAGCGAGCTGACATATTGGATCACATCAGATATCCAGTGTCTTCGACGTCGTGAGGATATATCAGATGTGGAGTGAGCTGTAACACTAGGTTGAGTTGTGAAACGATCGGGGTCTACACATGGTGTCATGTCATGGGGATAACCTATATCGTGGATCAGATCCTTCGTCATCGCCCTCTCTCAACAATCAACCTGCTATTGGACATGCACGCAACTCATGCGTCTTAAGTGATGTGTGATTTAATACATGTATGGTAGAAAGCGGAAAGATGAGGCCGTGCCAGTAGTAGAGTTCGACCCCCTGACGCAGCTCATCTCGGGCACAGGAAGCCGCCTTCTAGCGTGCTCTGGCCAAGGTCATTTCGTTTGATTGCAAATGCTCCTCTCCGCCGAACAAATCCAGTCCACACTCTGACGGCATGTTGCGAGGTTGGTGAAGAGCAGTAGCAGTCGAGTCGTCATACTGGAATCAACAGGCCAATTGTTATACGACCACTGCCTGCTGAAAGAAGTCATCACGCAACCCCCTGCGACCGGCGATTGGAACTGGTACTGGAACTCCTCGGTCACACCGCACCACCGCGCCGCATAAGAGCACAGCATAGAATATACTACAACAACTACACACATAATGGAAACCTTCGCTCGCGCCACCGGCCACCAGGAGATCGGCGGAGCCGCACCCTCACGACCAGCCAACTTCCCAGAACCTCCGCCCATCCCAGAAACCGAGCACCAGCTCTCACATCGCGCATCTCGCGCCTCGCTACCTCTGAACCGCCAGCGCTCACACCACTCCGCCCGCTCTTCGAGGACAAATCGCGCGCACGACAATATCACTGTCACTGCCAGCGAACCCGCAGCCTCTTCAATCCGCCGCTCCAACGAGTCCGGCCTCACAGACGGCTCCGAGGACGATTTCCAATGGGGACCCGACCACCCATGCTTCCCACACCCAAACCCACACTGTAGTCCCAGCAGCGAAGATGCGATACAAACTCGTGTGATCAGAGTGCAACGAGACTGGCTAGCGACTGGCGACCTATACCCCACCTACGCCAACCTCTACCCCGAGATCCTCGACCCAGCAGTCTCAGAGAGCGACTTCCGCTATCTGATCTCCAACCTCAATGCCCGCATCGAAGAGGCCTTCAACCCATTCACCTTCCGCGCTCTGGTCGACTGTCTACTGGGTGTGTTCACGGGCTTCATCTGGGATGACTTTGGTCTTTCCGGCGCAAAGACTGGCCAGAAGCATCTAGAGACTTTCGTCGACAACTGGAACGCACAGAAGGCGAAGGAAGGGCGCGAGGTCAAGCTGGTACAACCGAGGAGGACGGGTTTCACGGCGCTGGACTTTATCATTCCGGACCCGGGTATCGACCTTGCGCCTGATGATCAGACGATGACAGAGGCTGGATAAATTGTGACGAGCGAATGATGACGACCAACTGAATCAAGAACCAATCCTGTGCGCTATCGTGCAAATACCGCTCTCGATACCTGCTGCCCGCCTACACAAAAGAGGAACTTGCCGGTAGACGAACGCGGTCGGCCATTCCGGCCCTGGACTCTGCAAAGCTCGCTCGCCTGAAGAATTCTGCTCTATTCTCTTCGGCTAGACAGAAGCGAGCGACGATGTGCGTGATACGGCAACAGAGAGGGTCCTCGTTGCGTTCTGCAGGGTGAGAGAAGGCCAGTTTTCAACGCAACGGAAGCGAAGCGGATCAGTCCTCTCTATCACATTATAGTGTACTGGAGAGCTGAGGCTCCCAGTGATTAGGTCCAGCGTGCCATTGAGGCAGGGAGTGGCGGCAATGAGGCACAGGAAGAAGAGAAGGCGAAGGGCACGAGATATCAGCCCAAACGTGTAAGATGAAATGAGGATATGGTTACCGCACACAAGACGGATAATTCAACAGCGAACATAATGTATATAATTCGGGCTCGAGGTCACAGGCTCGTTCCCAAAGCATGTAATTTCTTCAAACATCCATATCTGAACCCACAATAGCATGCCTGCCAGGTATCGCATGAGTAATCTTTTGACCTTCCCAAACGCCTCGCTAAATCAAAATCAATTCAATGCACACAATGACAATCACGTCTGGAAGCTTTCAACCCAGACGCTGCCTCTTGCCGTTTCCTCCGCCGCGTTCATCTCTGAACCGCTTGCGCTCCATCTCCTCCCTCATGATTCTCTCTGCATTGCTCATCTTCTTCTCCGGCTCGGGCGCGGCTACAGGCTTCTTGCCTGCCAGCGCATTCGGCCGTTTCCCAAGGAGAGCATTGGGCTTCTTTCCCATTAGGCCACCAAGAGAGATCTTGGGAGGAGCTGTAGGAGCTGGAGCGGAAGTTTCGGAGGCTGCGTCTTTCTTGTCGGACGGAGGTGTCGAAGCAGAGTCTTGCGCGGAGAATGTGTCGATGGCGACAGGCGCATCCGACTCCGGCTCTTTCGCAGGCTCTGGAGCTTTCTGTGCTGTTTTTGCGCCCAAACTCAAGCTCATTTTCACCGGCTCTACGCTGACTTCTCCAAGCTCTGGCTTTTGCACTTCCTCGCCCGATTTCCTCTGCTCCGCCTCTAGTCTCTCCTTCTCTTTCGCAGCCTCCTTCGCCCTCTTGATCTGCTGGTTCAGCAGCTTGCTCTCCAAATCCTCGTCACCCTTCGCCTGCCTCTCCTTCCTCTTCACATCCTCCCTCCTCGCCACGGCCTCCGGCGAATCATCAATAAACGAAATCTCCAACCCCCTCTCCCCCTCCTCCACGCGACAAACCCCCTCCCTTCCAAGAAACTTCGCAAACTCCGTCAGACTCGGCCACTTGGTCGAGTTCATGTGCACGTGCTCTTTATCGCGGATGTACTCCTGGTAGAAGTTGTTCATGTGCACCTTCTTCTCGCCGTGCGACGTTTTGAGCAGTTGCAGGAAGTCGCGCTTGAACTGGTTGCTGTACTCGTTGATGTACTTTTTGGGGTCCTCGCCGACCTGCAGCATGCCGCGCACGTGCGACTCGGACATGGTGTGCTGCTTGAAACCGTTCTCATCGCGGCATTGCTTTTCGCAGATTTGGCAGTACCAGCGCAGGCGCTGCAGGCCTTTGGCTTTCATTTTGTTGGCGACATATTTGGTGCTGCCGACTTCGGCTTTGGGCATGGTGGCGGTTTTGAGTGGTCGGGGAGAGTGATGATGTGTAGGTGGCGACTGTGGCTTGGTTGTTGTGTGGGTTGTTGGCGCGCAGTAGAGTAGTGTGTGATGTTTGAGTGGTAGAGTGGAGGTGTCGGTCTCTCGATGGTGAGAAGTCGCGAAACCTTACCTAAGCAGACGCTCCTGCCTCCGGAAAGCTGTGATAGGGTCGGAGCTGACTCCAACGTATTTGCTCCCATTTCTCTATGGCTTCTCAATCCACTTCACTTCATCCATACTCACTTACAACTTGCCCACCCTCCGAAAACGATTAGGCGCAATTTTCTATTAAAAATGGACTTACTTCTGGCAGCCAGCCTTCCCAGATCTCCAAGGCTCGATCTCCGGGACCTTTAGACTTGGACCCCACTGTCATGCATCATCGTTGTCCTTACTAGGGTCTTACAGGCTGCTCGGAGCTGTGACCGCGAGCCCGATGGCGAGGTCGAGAAACTCTCGAAAGTAGTACTAAAGCTTTCGTATGGAGTGAACTGTTCCACGCAGCAACGATACTTGGATGTTACCCTAAAGCGCGTCACGATCCTGACAATCCTGACGTTGGACTACCTTGGATCACCTCACACGTTTGATTGACAGTCTTTACAATACACTTACCCTCCTTCACCTTTTCTGATTATGACCACTGAACGTCATGGCGCACTGGTAGTCTTCGGCACTGGACCTGGTATTGGCGTCCACGTTGCCTCGCGCTTTGCCCGTGGTGGCTTCGAGAAAGTCATCTTGCTATCCCGGGATGCCGCCAGGCTGCGCAACGATGCCTTCATCGTCTATTCCAACGCACCACAGGTGGAAGTCAGCACTGTATCAGCAGATCTGGCCTCGCAAGCGGATGTGCAGCGCGCGCTGCGACGAATCGCAGATATACTTGGAGACACACCGATCGAATGCATACACTACAACGCCGCAAAAGCATCGCGGACAAATTTGCTAGAGGAGTCAGCGACCGACCTGCGGGCGAACCTTGAGGTGAGCGTCGACACGAGGAGAGATCTTGTTCATCATCAAAGCCAGTACTAACATGCTATCCCCAGATCTCCGTCGTCAGCCTATACACTGTCCTCAAGTGGGCTGTCCCACGATTGTTATTCATCGCAGGCACCAAACCATACAAACCTGCATTCCTCGTCACCAGCGGCTGGCTGGCCTCTGAACCGGAGCCGGCTTACTTCGCCATGGGAGTCTGCAAAGCGGCGCAGCAGAACATCATCCTCAACCTACACGAGCAGCTGACGCCGAGAGGAGTGCATTGCGCACTCGCCATGGTCAACGGCTTCGTCCGCCCGGAGTCAGACGCAACCAACCCTGCAAACATTGCCGATCAGTGCTGGGATCTCTACAGCAGCCAGGGCCACGGCCGCATGGAACTCGAGACGCAGATCAACGAACACGAAGGCGACGACGAAGACGGCTTGGCATACATTCGACAGTGGAACTTAGATCACCCATTCGAGATGTGAGGACGTTTGGCAATTTCATATCCGCGTATCACGGTCGTATCGTTCGTGTTCTACTCCACTTCGGATGCGCACTAGGCTGCGCTCTTCATCTCACCAGCACTCACGTGCGAAACGGAAGAAGCTGCAAGAGCCTTCTTGCTCACGATCCTGTATCCACCGACCAGCAGGGCCAAAGCCTCCAATCCCAAGACAACGGCAAGAGTGACCATGGCGCCGATGACACCGTTCACAACAGGGCTAAGGCCGTTGCTGCTCTCCTTCTTCGAGGACGCAGTGGAGGCATCGCCGTTGCTGGAGTCGTCGGTAGCATAAGCTGCACAAGCACCGTCGGTGTTGCTGCAAACATCGCACCAGCGCTCAGTGGAGCTGATGGCAAACTTGTTCATGCCGGCAGTGAAGTCGTTCCAGCTGATGACATCCTGGTCGTTTCCGAACAGCGCGTACGCAGTAGGCTCTGCCTCCTCAGAAGCAGTGCCGTTGGAGAAGAGGAAGCGGACGTAAAGCTCGTCAGCGGAAGGGTAGTCGGCCGAGGAGACGGTGGTGGAAGCGTTGGTGAAGAGCTCGAAAGTCATGGACGAAGCGTAGTCGACAATATCGCGGAGGTCAGGGTGAGCAGTTGACAGGTCTGCGAGACCGAAGAAGCTCGAGAAAGTGGCGTACGCGCCGAACTGGATACCCACCTTCTGCTTGCCTGCACCAGTGATGGTCTGGTTGAGGAACTCGACGATCTCACCTGCGAGCACCATGGCGCTCACTGCGCGAGCGTTGTCGGCTGCGCTCTCGCTCTCGTTGTACGCGAGACCCCACTCATGGGTGTCTGCGAGGGAGTGCAGACGAGCGAACACGTCGTCTGTAATGATTTCTGAGGACGGGTAGCTAGAGTTGTGGATCTGGGCCACGTTGATCAGGTCGTAGACTAAAGCAAATCGTTAGCTTGTACTATGTCAACATCATGACCAGATTACATACTCGTGTAAGCATTCTTATAGTTGATCTCGCTCTCGTCGAAAGAACCGCTGACAACAGGCGCCAGACTGTCGTAAAAGTCACGCGTGCTCTCCAAAAGATCGTTGTACTCTTTGCTAGAGAAGTACTGGTTCGAGCTGGAGGTAGCCTGGCCACAGCCCTGCGCGCTCTGCAGCCAAGCGTTGTTCTCGCTGTTAGTACCCTGGTCGACTTCGGAGACAGTGATAAGCTGGTAACCATCCAAAGGAATAGGAACCTCAGTGCCGTTCCTCAGAGTCGACACGCCCTCCTGCTCGCCGACTTGAGGGTACAAGCCCTGCAGGAAACCCAGAGCAGAGTGACCAAGGACGACATCGGCGGGAGCAGACACCGCGATCTGAGACTGCTTGACGATGTCGCTGTTCACGCCATTGATGCGGAAGTCGGCGTCTGAGGCGATGTAGCGGTTGCGGTAGTACTGGCCGGACCTGTAGACTTGCTCGTAGCCCAGGTTGGTCAGGTTGGCGGGAGGGGTGGACTTTGCTGTACGGTCACCGTGACGGTGGAACATGTAGATGCCGAGGACCTGCTCGTCATTGTTGCTGCTGCTGCTTTGAGCGAGAGCGACTGGGAGCGCCGCGAGAGCGAGTGTGGTGAGAGCGAACATGTTTGCGAAGACTTCAAACGACGGTGGGAGAAACAACACGTTCAATGGAACAGTAGACTACCTTCTGGGAACTGACAAGAGGGGAAAACGATATGATTTTATCGTGTTTACTCGCGGATAACTTGCGGCTGTCCATTGGAACGCGAGGAACGCTACTGCACCCATGCCCTACCGATGACTTTCGCAGTTGACTCTGCGGGCAGCGGGCTCAGCGTGTCATTCGCTGGTGGGTGACTGTATCTCCAGGTCTGCGATCCACGAGGTGGAGTATGGGCATGGATGTGGCTGGCCGCAACTCGGCCATGGAATGCCGTAGTGCACGAGCTTCTCCTCGCTTGGATAGCTTATTGCCTTAGTGGGATTGTAGCTTGCAGGAATAATGCGGGCTGGTTACTTTGCATCGTTGCGGCGCCTGGCCACGGCGTTGTATCAAATGGTCATACTTTTGTTGGCGGCGGAAGGCATTGCTTGAGTTTAGAGTACCTCTCGGGGGAAACACTCTCCAATACTCGAAGGTGTGTGAGTGTACGATTGCTCAACATGTTTTCATTGTGTACCGAAAGCAACTCGATTACACATGACGGACCTCGCCGACGTCGAATCTCCATGACGGGCAAGATCTTCACATTTGTGTGACATGCTGTTGCTATCAGCTGTGATGCCGGAGTTCTGCTTGTTGAAGTGGAGTCCCGACCTCGCTCGGTCTAGCCTCTTTTGGTAGAGTTCTAGCGAGCTTGCTTCGAGAGCTGTATGCTTCAATGTCGTCCGTATATGTACAGTATGCGAAGCAGATAATACCTAGGCTTGCTAGGCAGAGAGGAGAGGGAAGACTTCAACTGTGATCGTAAAAGCCAATCCACGAATGGATGCACTCGATCGCGACGTGGTTAGTTCCAAATATTTTGCGGTTGCACTATTCAGCATGGACGCCAAAACACCTGTGCGTAAGAGTATCTCGAATGACGATGACACGATGGTATTACAGGGGACATGTATGAAATCTGCTCTGGTTTCAGACAGTCTCTCTCTCTGCGAAGGTCTACCCACCATGAGGTCCAGTATGGAAGTGTTGTCAACTTATACTACATGCATGAAACAAGGTGAATTATATCGACTGTGAAGTACAAGTTCCTGCCGCCCATGATATATGATGTACAAGCCGTACTGTACAATAAAAGGAATTCTAGTCTATAAGTAGGAGCTTGGTAGCACGCTGACCTAATCCTGGTCTTGAAGGAACTCAACAACAGCTAGGATTTTCGGTCAGTGTCATACTTCAACAACGTTTAACGATATCGACACTCTTACCTTTTCTGAAATCCTCAGGCTTCTCCGAGATCACCCAGTGGCCACAGTCGACGTCTCTCAGTTCGAACCTAGGGAAGAAACGTCCAATAGTCGGCAGCATCTCATCCGCGACATAGTGGCTCTTCGTTCCTCTGACAAACAACGCAGGTCCTTCCCACCTTGCCTCATCGGGGTTGGTAAACGGGAAGTCGGCCATGTTGTTCAGCGAGTCCGAAAGATATTTGATGGGAATGCGCCACTTCATGATCCCATCCGGTCCGCGCGCAAGGTTGGTAAGAAGGAATTGGCGGACTGGCATCGACTCCTCGTATTCCTTCAAGATCGCATCTGCCTCGCTCTGCTTCTTGAGCTGAGCCTCTTCGATCCTCTTCATGCCTTTGGTGTATTTGGCAAACCCACTGTGCAGCGCAGCGTCAACAGGCGCATTGTCCACGCTGATCAGGGAGCCAATGGGTGTCTTCTTGCGCAATGCGACAGCCATAGCCGTCTTTGCGCCCATAGAGTGTCCGATCAACGTGCTGTCCTTGATGTTCTTCTTCTGCAGGAAGCCCTCCACGTCCTCGGCGAGAGCAGTGTAGTCGTGTTTGGAATGATGCGACGAGTCGCCATGGTTGCGCAAATCGATCGCGTAGACGGGGCGGTTCAGCTCGCGGGCAAAGACTCTGGTAGGATGTAAGCGACGTGGTCGCGTTGGAGTGCGCAGGCTGCGTACTTACTCATGCTCCCGTTGTTCCTCTTCGACCCGAACAGGCCGTGGATGAAGACGATGGGAGCATCTTTCGAGGTAGACTCCTTGGCCGGCTCGAAGAAATCGTATGCGATTTTGACGCCGCTGTCGAGCTCGGCGGTCGAGAAGGGACGACACACATTCAGCCTGAACGGCTGCTGAGCGCGCAAAAGTCCAGCTCGTCGTGCGAACATGTTGACGAACTTGTGGCTGGTCTGTAGCAGAGCAGAGGAGCGGCGCGCGTGATCCTGTTTGTTGCTTCTTCGGTCGGCTGAGCTAGAAATTCAGAATCCTCCCCCTCCAAACGTAGGTTCACGTCATTTCTCAATTCCCATGTACAAATTATTACGCCCAACAACTCTCTTACGGTTTGCACGTACACCCACATTCACGACAACTACTAGAAGACTCTTCACAATGCTGCGCACCGAGCCCAACATCATCATCACCGGCACGCCCGGAACCGGCAAGTCAAGCCACTGCGAAGAGCTCGCGACCAAGACTGGCCTGCACCACCTTAGCATCAACGATGTAGTCAAGAAGCACAACATCGGCGAAGCCTCAGACGACCCAGACGACCCCAACCTTCAGATCGTCGACGAGGACCGCCTACTCGACTGCGTAGAGAACGACCTGGAAGAGGGTGGACAGATCATCGACTGGCACGCTTGCGATCTTTTCCCACCAAGCATGATCGACCTGGTGTGCGTGATCCGCTGCGACAACCAGCTGCTCTACGACCGCCTGCAGGCGCGCGGCTACAGCGGCAAGAAGCTTGAGGAGAACATGGACTGCGAGATCATGGAGGTTCTGCTCAACGAGGCCCGCGAAGCCTACGACGAGGAGATCGTGGTCGAGCTGAGGAGCGAGAAGGCCGAAGACATCGAGGCGAACGTGGAGAGGATTGAGCAGTGGATCACAAACTGGAAGAAAGATCACGGCAAGGATGGCAAGGCTGAGGCGCAATCGAGTGGTGGAAAGCCTGAGGACGACCCGACGTTCCTTCACGGTTAAAAGAAAGCACACAATTCATGTTTTATGACACGACCCCGACCCGTCTTTGTTGCTTTTCATTACACGCCAGTCAGTGAAGCGCTTTCGCCTTTACACCTCCTGCTTGAGCCACTCCACGAGCTTCGCCAGGGCTCTGCCACGGTGGGAAATCTTGTTCTTCTCTGCCTTTGGCATTTCGGCGTACGTCTGGCCGTCGTACTCGAAGCACGCATCCCAACCTAGCAAGTGTCAGTGTTAGATCTCATCTCAAGTGTGGCAGCATCGGAGTCTTTCTTACCGAAATCAGTCGGTCCACGAGCTGCGACGATCGAGCCCTAAATCGACAATTAGCATTATAGTGACTTGGCCGACTGCTCTGATCGCATCTTACCGCTGTCCTTCCTTGGAACACAATTGGATCGTGGCCGGGACCTTCACAGTAAGCGAAAGTGCATACTGCTTGAGCGCCCTTGTTCTCGAAGCCCGCAAGCAACTTGTGGAACTGCTGCACGCCGAGTGACTGGAGGAACCACTTCCTACATGGTGGAGCGTTGTTAGTATACTACTCTCGTGGCAAAGATAGACATAGTCTTAGATATAGCGTACACATAAGGTCCAGGTAGCTCATTGAAAGCATCGAAGCACAAGCACGTATCCTCGACCAGAACCGGGCCTCCAACCTATCCACGCCCCGTTGTCAGTATTTTAGAACTTCTCAGATATTATAGCAACCATGAATTCTAACCATTCATGTGCCACGAAAATTTATTGAACATACCGCCTCGGCAGCCCTCTTCGCCTTATCCGTCGAAATCTCCTCAATCGTGCCCTGAATCTCGACCAGGTCAACAGCTTGCGACTGCAGCTTGACCGGCGTCTCGGCCAAAATGGCCTGCACCTCGGCGAGCTTGTTTTTGTTGCCAGTAATGAAGTTGAGTTCTTTGGGCGCCATTGTTGTGGTTGTCGTGTGGACGAGTCGAAATAAATCTACAGGTTTGAAGCAAGGATAAGTCCAGTCTGGTGGTGGGTGGCGGTGATGTCAATATCAAGATTTACAAGGCGTTGATATTTTTAGGAGGAATGAGCGTTGGTCGATTTTTAAATGGAGGGGTAAATCTGGTAGTTTTCTGGGGCTGATAAGAACTCGGTGACGCTTTATCTACAACGGTCTAACAACGATACGATGCAAGCGCTCTCATACTTCTTATAGTTGGCCGGCGGCCACTCGAGAAGAGTCCTTGGATACAAAACTGGCGTGCGTTGTGCCTGTTTCAGACACCGCAAACCCTAAAGCCACACCGAGTAGGCTTGGCCATTGCAAATGTGGGATGTATGTCTTTCCAAAGATGTATCATGCAAGCAGAAGGCATCACATTTTTGAGACGACGTAGAGCAGTGCAATCGGGTATCAAAAAATTCGTTAGGAGAGCAAGAGTAGCGGGACGGACAGGCATAACTTTCGAACCGATTTCTTGGACTCCGTGGCTAGCTACGTCGCAAATCCTTTTGCCGCAATGCTAGCACTGAGTAAATGCACTGCTAAACGCCGATAACTTTCCACGTTCCGAAGGCGGCGCGCCGCCAAAACCTCATCCCAATCATCCTGGCGTTGCGCTTACACAGTCTCCAAGACGGTCTCCTTGAACTCACGCTCAACCTTCTGGCCGGACTCGTCAGTGGTCGACTCGCCGTGGAGCGAGAGGAGGTTGCCGAGGTCGAACTTGGGTGCCTTGAGGAGCTTGACCTTGCGGACGTGGACCTGAAGTATTGTTAGAACCAGACTCGAGCGCAATTTTGCGATCAGAAAATACGTACGTCGCGAAGGGGGTAGATGCCCTGGGTGGCCTTCTCGATCTCACGGCCCATAACCTCAGGAATGAGCTTGGTGGTGAGCTGGCTGAGGGTGCAGCTTGAAGCCTCACGAGCCATGATGTCGGTCATCTTCTTGCGGATGGCGCGGATCTGGGAAGACCTGGCGTAGGTGGTCTTCTTGATCTGGTTGGGGCGCCTCTTGGTGAAGGCAATGGCGAAGAGGCGGAGGAGGTAGTCGTCGGTGGTCTTGACGACAACGTTGGCCTCGATGAGGGACTGCCACTTGCGGACGAGGGAAGCGAGCTTGTCGTGGGTGAAGTCGAGACCGTAGAAGTTGGTCAAGCAGTTCTTGCCCTGGATCTCGTCGACGCGCAGCTTGATCTTGCGGAAGCTGTGGTCCTCATCCTTCTGGAGGTCGGCGAGGGAAGCCTCGAAGACACGGCCCTTGAGAGAGTCGTTGGCGTTCTTCAGACCGGTGGTGCGGTTGACGAGGGTCTTGCCGACACTGGGCGAGTGTTAGTATGGTATTCTGTGCATCCCGCGCTCGTTTTCTTTTCTTTTGTTCCTCCTCGTGCGCTCGCGCTCGCTCTCGATCGCATTGTTTCGGTGGGTGGGTGGGTGATGGCGTACTCTCTGACGGCGAAAGTGGAGGGTGCCTTGACGGAGTACCAGTCCTTCTTAGCGAAGGGGTCGGTCCTCTTCTTCAGGCCCTTCTTGCCCTTGGACAATCTCTTGTTCTTGCCAACCGCCATGTTTGCGGAATGTCAAGAAGCTGTAGATTAGTAGTGGTTGTCTGGCGACGTCGTGTCTATCGAAGTTCCGACGTTGGTGAGGCCTGGCTGCTAGGTGGGAGTTGAAAGCTGCGCCAAGACGCAATTCCAAGTTGAAGCCCACAGAGAAAAGACGCTCTTTCCCGCAGATCCAGCGGAAGCTAGCGCGTTTTCGAGCACGTGACCCTCAATTCGATTCGCTTATTCTTTAGGTTGGGCCCTTGAAGTGCATAACTTTACCTACAGCGTCTTGATGGCCACGGAGCACTTCTATGGTATCATAGACAGGTCTGATCTTGAACATGTGTAGTAATACCATAGAGGTAGCAATTGACTTCTATCAGATGAAAGCAACAGTTTGCTACTTTGATATAACCCTTGTCAAAATTGACTGCGTTTACCATTGAGATGAGACTGATCAAGCTGTAAGAGGGTATCCAGAGGAGCCTGCTCTCATGTTGTTTTCTAATTGTCTAAATTCGGACCAGGCATGACACCATTGCAACAACAGCAACTGCGAGACGATATTACAAGAGTGTTACTGCATACAGCATGCATAGGTGTCTATATCTAGAGGCTGCGCTGAAGTTTGTGAACAGCATCTCAATGGCATGTCAGGCTACATCGTTGCCTATCAGCGAAGGCATCAATGTACCATTTAAAGAGATAGCCAGACGTCCTAGAATGTATCTCAATGCTCTGTATAATTATTTAAGCACATCGAGCCGATAATGATAGCATACGGTGAGATCGTTACGGATGCATAAATGTACGCTCAGCAGTTGTATCGAGTGTACGATGTATTGAAATTCACTCGAGTGCAATACAGAAGGCGATCTACATACCGTTTGCGAGACACGACCACTAAAGACATCACACCCTCGGATTAATAAAATAACTAGGGTACACACATCACCCTCTCGTCGGATTTGTCTGAAAAAGAATTGCTACTCTACTATGGAACTCGTATAGCTACTTCTTCCCAACCAATGCCTCCCCTAAATACCATATGCTCGCTATCCCGACCCAATTCACAAGAACAACTTCACAACATCACAGCGTCTCCGAATAGAAATATGTCATCAAACTCGGCCCTCCACACTGCTGCTTCACGTTACCCGCACAAATCATAACGCCTGACAGCGGACACTCGATGATCTCCGCTCCGCTGGCGGTGTTGATCTCGTTGGCGCAGTAGCACTCGGCGCCGAATTCGAGTCTGAGAGACTGGTTAGCAAAGTATATCATAGAATCGCCAAAGCAAGGGTCCCATTGAAGGCAATGGTTGGATTTCGACTCACCCGGAATAACGCATCTGGTTCCCCAAGCAGAACTTGACGCACATGTCGTTTGTCATCGCATCGTTTCGCGTACTAGGCCCATTGAGAGCACGTCCACCCCTCGCCGGATCCGTCAAACATCCTTTCAACTTATATTTGCCAACGGAAGGCTTCGGCGCCGCGGGTACAAGTCGCGGATCGTCGTCGGCGCTGATAGTGTTGTTGTAAATGCTCATGTAACCATAGCCTCCGCAGATCTCGAGGAGGTCGTCGTTCATAGTGCCGCCGCAGTTCCAATTGCACGAAGGCCAGCCGCTGAGGGCGCTCGGGTGGATGTAGTTGTCGCAATGGCATTCCTGCGAGTACTCGACGCCGCTGAGGCGGAAGCCGCGGCTGTTGCAGATGTCCTGGCAGAAAGCGACGGTCATGAAGGTGTAGTTGGAAGTGAAGTAGCCGTTGAGAGGGCGAACGGCGCCCGCGCTGTCGTTGTAGCAGCCGAGATAGACCTGGTTGGCCGTGGGGTATGTTTCGCCAACCACTGGTTTGAAAGTGGGTATTGGCGTCGAGTCGACGGTCTGTCTGATTTGCGGCTTTACAACGTCGGGAGCGCAGTTCATCGAGGCGGATGTTGCGGCTTCGGGGCCGTAGGTGATCTTTACGCAACCTGGGAGTTTCGGGATGAGACCACGGACCTCTTCGTCGATCTGCGGTGGTCGTTCAGGGCAGTTGAAGCCAAATGCATTCGACTGGCTTTCTTGCAGGACTGGGCAGTTGGAAATCTGACCAAAGTCGTCTGTGGCCAGACAGTTCACCGTTGCATTCGCGAGGACGT
Source organism: Cladosporium velox (assembly GCA_024604135.1). Classification (NCBI taxonomy): domain Eukaryota; kingdom Fungi; phylum Ascomycota; class Dothideomycetes; order Cladosporiales; family Cladosporiaceae; genus Cladosporium; species Cladosporium velox. The sequence continues at coordinate 615,244 of JANIIF010000009.1, forward strand.
TCTGATCCCAGCCATTTTGGAAATCAGCGTGGAAGCCGTAGCCCGTAGGGTCACCCTGCGAGAAAACGAACAAGCCATCCGGAGTCTGGTCGGGCACGTCCTTGACGTCGTAGAAGACTTCAAGGAAGATATGTGGGATCTGCACAGGATGACTAGGCGGACAGATTCCATTGTCAATTCCACTCTGGTAGGCAACGTGCGAATTGTCTTGCTTGTACAGATCCCTTCCGTTCCAGCAGCTCTGAAAGTGGACCTGAGCACGCATGCCGTTTTTGCATTTTGTGCTGTGCATGTAGGGTTTCTCGATCGTCTCTTCATCCAGGCAGTTGAAACTGACTCGATCCGCGACGGGGCGGCCAGGGTACTCCTTGGTGCCGTAAGTCATCGTGGTGTTGTCGTAGCTGCGTGCTGATTTGTCGCCTGAGAGGATCATGAATCCTTTAGGGAAAGGCACTGTTTGGTTGACGTTTGGTCCACGCCCAAGGTAGTAAACAACGGCTCCGTTGTGGTGAACTTCGTAAAAGGAGCCATTGGGGTATCTGTAGTAGAGCGTGGGCGACCAGTATGCCGACTTATCCGTTCCGACCTCACAGGATGTGCATCGCGAGTTCAGCAAGGAGTTGTACGTCGCGTATACGCCGATGTCTGAAACCAAGTCAGCAACTATAACTCGCCAAGCAATGGTGGTACACTTACTCGAGCCTCCCACGATGGAGTGACTATGCGCCGCCAAAGCTCCTGGGTTCACAAGAGGATCGATGCGGCCTCTCTGGATATTGGCGCAATTGATACGAAAGAATGCGTGCACACTGCTCGCCAGAGCAAGCGCTAGAACGAAGGTAGATAGTATTGGCGACATAGTTGTTGCCGCTGGTGGAGTGTGTCCGCGATGAGTTCGAGCTGGAGTGCAGCAACCTCCTCTTTAACGAAGAAAGTGGCCGGGCAGTACACGGCACATGCCACAGTCTCCCAATAGAAGTGTGGTGCAGCGCTGGCTGAGGTTGTCGTGTTCGTCCGAAAGTCAGTATCGACAAAGAGCAGCGTTCAACAACGCGCGGGTGGATAACCGAAGTCACCAAACGAGAGGCGTATGAGGCGTTGCTCTTTGTTGGCCACGCTGTGGACGTGACATGAGCGTGACAGACTCTATCGCGAGCAGGTCACAACAAACAGCCAGTCTGTGCGCGGAATGAAGGAAATAAAGGAATGTAATCATTTCGCGACGCCACGCATCTTTTCGCTCGGCGTCACGCTACCACTTACCGAACTCTGGAGTTAAGCGCCTGCGATCAAGACTGCGCATTAGTGTCGTCTCGAATCGCCCAGGATAAGGTATATATAATACTCTGCAGTCCAGTAGTTGATTCCAGTGCCTATGTTGGTCAGAGCAGCGGGAGTCTTTCACATCGATAAGCATCTTTCTTGAACCAGTAAAAGCGTTCGTTCGACTGCCTTCATTTATCATATCATTTCTTGCAAGCATTAATATACTCTCGAACCAACAAAGTGGGAATCTATCCGAGTAAATCCGAAAGCATTTCTCATCAACAATTGCACATGTATGCGCATACCCTTCGCCGTCGTGACTTTTTCCCGCAAGCTCGTTTCCGAAAGGCAAAGTGATCTATCATTTTTGGGCAAGTGGAAGTGGTTCCCTTGACATAACTCGGCCGGCTTCGTGGGGTTCTTTTGGTGGTCATCAAGGAAAACATGTACCGGTCTATTCGTCAGAAGTTGGTTTGTACATGATGGTGGTAAGGAACTGGAATTTATTAGTGATGTTGAATGAATGTTCTGAGGTAGAGAATATCATTACCTTTCGCTTGTACCTGGTCGTGCCACTGGTAGCCAACACACCGTTCTTAATACTGCTGGTAGCAAGATGGTTAAGGACAGTGTGGTTGGGCATGATGAGCACACTAGCATCGTCCTTGTGAGGAGTAGTCCCATTAAGAATACTCTTGCTCAAGAACATGGGTAGCGAAGGTGGTTGTGGGAGTGTGTTGATGACACGCGACGAACGCTGGAACTTCTCGTCGTTGGGGTTGTTGTAGGTATCCAAGTCCAGTAGGAATTGAGGAATCTGCTTGGTATAGGTAGCAGTGGGAAGGGGTTGGCGAGGTGGCTTCTGTTTTTCCTGCTGTTGATCTTGCTGTCGCTTCTGCTCTGCTGGAGATAGGGCGTGTGGCGTTTCTGAAGAAGGTATCGCAATCGGCTTGGGAGTTTCAGCCGCCACAGCAGATCCACGACTGTCATCAATACCCGCTGCTGTCTCGGATGCTTGCTTGCCTGTCCGATCGGGAATCGACTGTGCTTCTACCGTACCCGGAACCTGGCCATGTGTCATTGCCGCGCCTGGTATCGGCATCGGCTCGGCTGGCGCGGGCTCCTGCTTTTCTGATGATTCGGGAAGCGGCGCCACAACCTCGATGTAGTTCACGAGGATATTTGTATAGTCGACAGTAGTGGGAAGCTCATGTGAAGTGGTCATATCTCCATCGACCAGGAACTTCAAGTGATGCGTGCCTGGCTTTAATTGCAGGATGGTCGAGAATCCACCCTTCTTATCCCGGTGCAACTTGAATTTGCGGTCCCATTGAACGAACGTGCCCGTGACGTATACTTTCTCACCAGGCCCTTTCCATGATATCGGCAGAGGCACCGATGGTGCGAGCGAAGCCTGGTCTGCCGTGAACGCCTCATTGTCTCCCAAGTCCTCATCATCCACTGTTGTCGAGCTAAGAACACTCGCACGCCTAGGCAGTCCATTGATGTCAGCCTGGCCAAGCGGCAAGCTTATGTCCTGCGGCGTGATAATCGGAGACCCTGGCGTGTGCACCTCCTCAATAGGCAGCGGCAGTCTAGGCGGCCGACTAAAGTCGGAGGGTGGCAGGCCGTAGGGAGATCCAGAGTCGGGCTGTCCAGACGGATAGAACTGGCGAGTGTCTTTGTCGGTGTTCGGGGAGATCTGAGGCACGTCTACCGGGCGGGTAGAGGGCGAAGGCGAGGGAGCATTGGAGGCCTGCGCATGTGCGGGCGGGGGGAGAGTGGAGGTGCGAGACGGCGGGCGCTGGTGCTTGGAGGACTCGCTACCCATGATGCTGGAGTCGGAGCGCTGGCTGGCGGCGGCGTCGTCGAGGCGGTTGCGAGAGGCGCTGCCTTGGGCGGTGATGGAGCGGGCGCGGGTATGCGAGGGACTCTGTGCGACGGTCGCGCCGTGGGCGTGGGCTCGGGTAGGCTGGGTCGCGGTGTGGGAGTTTGAGATGAGCTGGGCGGTAGGCAGCTTTGCGTTGGCATTGGAGAGGGTGTGCGCGCTCTTCCTGCGTCCGACTGAGCGCGGCCGGGCTACGGAGGGGGAGGTGGGCGAGGCGGCATTGCTCTTGCTGTCGCTGGACTGCGAGTTGCCCATGCCTGAGGTTATTTCTCGTCTTCTTGCCCGTCGTTTGCTCCCGCGCGGTCAGCAGCAGCCTTCACCTTCACCTTCACCTTCACCTCGCGTTCCGGTCACTCGGGCGGGCCACTGTCTGCGCTGCGCTGTCGTCTTCGCACGGCTACAAGCAGCTCATGCCGTGGCTTGGGCGGCGAATGGCACTCGGGGCAAATGTAGCAGGCAAAGGAAAAGGCGAATCACGGGGGAGGGTAATCTCGTCGGTACGACGGTCGTGCAGACAGGCTGCCTTCAGTACCATCACAAGTACAGTAGTGCCCAGGCCATCCGGCGGGATGAGGTACATTGGTGGGGTTCGCCGTGCACGTTCGCTCTCACTGACATGAAAGGATGCGGAGACGAAACGAACACCCGGCTAGTCTGCTTCCGCTTGGGGGGATACCATTGCCTTTGTGCCCAACTGACATGTGAAAGATCACGTGCCTTGCTCCTTCCATCTGTTGTCTATTCGCTGTACACTTTCGCCTCTTTATCAAACGAAAGATCTCTGGGACAACTGCACGATCCAATCCACTCCTGGCAAGCCAACCCTATTCCATTGACAGGGGTAGACCCGCACGGCCAGCTCTACTCTCGCCTCCACCACGCAAACGCAATGAACATCTATCTCGCCTGGACCGGCACTATCCTTTATTGGATCAGCTGGCCCATCGGCATCGTCCTGTTCTACCTCTTCGTCGCCGTAGTTGCCATCCTCAAGCTTATATACTGGCCAATCGCCTTCATCCTCCAGCCAGTGGTTCACCTGCTTCGTTTCATCACCGCAATACTCGCCCTACCCTTCCGAGCATTGGTCAAACTTGAGGTGAGAGTGACGAAAACATTCTTCGTCCGTTACATGTCTCTAATTGCTTATCGTGTAGCCTCTGTACAACTATATTGGTGTTGCGGCACTGATAGGTCTCCTTGGCGGACTGGTTCTATTCTACATTTACAGCATCTTCCATCGACTTCTCCGTCTCGACTCAACGCTAGAGCCTCCTAGAGAGCGAACTTTCAAGCAATACCGCCAGGAGAAAGCTCAGCAAAAAGCGAGATTACAGCCTACGATGCTATCACCAGGCAATGCCACCATCAACCTCACCAACGGCTATAGCAGCGCAACCGGGACAGGTGGCCCTCGAAACCTTCTCGACCAGACTATCATGGAAGAAATGGACTCCGATTATTGAGCAGGATCATACTTTCGACACTGGCAGCTTCCTCTGCTTGATCCAGACCCTGGTTGAATCGTCCGTGTTGTAGACCGCTGTTGCCTTGCGGTGTTTGGGCATCTTCCATTCGCCACCGTCAACAGGGTCGATTTCCCACATCGAAATAATAGCTGCTGAAAACAGCATAATCTCTTTGAAGGCAAACGCACGTCCTTTGCACATGCTGTGGCCGCCACCTGCGATATCTGGGTTAGCGAAATATCTCACACACAGAACTCACATCGACGACATACCATAAGGTCGCATGCTGCCCATGTCGGCGGTGCCTTTGCCATTCTCGTCATACTTGACGTGGCGATCCGCCTTGAAGACGTCTGGGTTCTCAAACGCGTTGGGGTCGGTGTTGTACAAGTCGTGCGCGACATGCATGTACTCGCCCTTTCGGAACTGGTAACTCTGCGCTTCCTTATCCCTCGGAGTCAAAACAAAGTCCTGCTTTGCAACCTTGAGACTCCAAGACGCAGCATCAAGACGCAAAACCTCGATGTAACAGCTTTTCAGCAGAGGACAATTCGCACACAGGCCATCAACATCGACCTTCTCGAGACGCGGCGCATCCGGAACGATGAATTCCTGCTTCGGCTGCACAGCCCGCACATAGGGCTCGATCTCTTCGCGCAGCAGAGCAAGCAAAGCCTTATCAGAGTAGATTCTCTCGAGCATCCAGAAGACCACGCCGTTCGAGTTCGCATTTGCAGCCCACAACAAAGCATGCTCCACAGAAGCTCGCGCCTCCATGCTAAGCCCATACTCCCTGTACAGCGCGATTCTGCCCTTAACCACAGGTCCGACATCGTCCAGATCGCGCCAGTCGGAGCCGGGATCTTCACCCACAGACCACTTGTCCATAGCAATTTCAAACTGTATGAGTCGATCCAACAACTTCCTGCGTGCAATGTGTGCCTTCAAAAGCGACGGAATAGGAACCCACCTCGGCAACCCAGTAGCAAGCATCAGAAACCCGTCGTCCAGCGTGAAAACATCCCGAATGTAGTCCGGGAAATTGTTCACGAAATCCGAGCCGAAGATCGAAGGGTTTGCGCAGCTGGCGCACCAATCCCGGGTGAGATCCAGCAAGTCCACTTCGACGACTTTCTCGCCGGCCGCGTTCGTCTTTATCTCGACGTTCGCGCTGCGCTCCCACAGCATTTGGTCGACGAGGGACTTGGAGCCCGTGACGAAGCTCGCGATGCTGCTTTTCACCGCCTGCGCGGCCCGCTCGGTCATCTCGCCCAGCCCGGGCTCGGACATGAAGTGCTTGTACAGTGCGTTCAGGCCAGGCATCACCTTGTCGTACTTGTCGCCTTCGGTGCTCGTGGGGAAGCCGAAGACCTTGCCCATGATACCTTTGAAAAGTTCCAATTCGCTAGCGTTCTCGGCTTTGACGTTCACGGCGGCTGTGGCGAGCGGCGGCGCGAACAGGACATTGTGCACTGTGCCGCCAAAGTTGAGACTGTAGGCGCCGGCTGGGTGGTGGGCTGCTCGCAGGCGACTGGTGAAGGCTTTGGCGTCCCATATCATCGAGGGGAGGTGGCCGAGGATAGGCAGGGTGTAGGAGACGGCGGGGACGCGTTTGGAGCCATTGGGGCCTTGCTCGGGTTGTTTAGAGCTTAGAAGGCGAGTGATGATGATTGTGACGATGAGCAGGCCGGCTATGGTGAATACCGGGCGATCGGTGAGGGCAATGTAGAGAGCGTTTAAGCGAAGCGCTAGAGTGCTAGGCGGTGGTTGATCCATGTTGAAAGAGAACTTCGGAGCGTTTTTGGGTTCCAAACAAGCAAGGGTTTGACAAATCTCCAGCTCGTGATTTTTCAAGTACTTTGCGAATACCCAAAGTCCAGATCCAGATGATTAGGTAAGGTAACGGCCAGCTGAAGAGACCACCTTATGTCCAAAAGTCGACCTCGCGGTTATGCAGATGCAACGCTAATACGGCTCCAATGCATGCATATGAAGTAGGCGAAATGCTAGTCCGGGCTGTGGACTATCAGAAAGCCGGTTAAAAACCACTCCAAACTCGTGATATTGTTTCAGGGGGACTTCGCAGCAGCAGGCAGTTACACGGCATCGTGAGGTTGCGCGAGTAAGCCAACTCGTGCTTGGGAAAGTCTATTTTGGTCAGCAGTCAAAAGTCGAAGCAGCAGCTCATCCTTCGGTTCTCGCGTACGAGCTCAGGAATATCGTGGATATAAATTTTTTTTCTTTCCAATAAGCTACATAAATATTGTGGCGAACACATATTGGAAGTGGTCTGACCATGAGGTGGAGATTGATCACTTTGGAAGAATTTTGACTCTCAGATTGCACTTGCTTTCGAGCGTCCCATCTGGAAGCACTATCTACCTAATCAAAGGCAGACGCGCCACGCGCACTCTCTCTCCTCCGTTTCTCTTCTCAGTACTCCACACACAAAGTGAGGTAACATCGATATGGTCCTGTCTGCGCGCCATGATGTCAAGTTCGCCGTAAGTGGACTGCTCGAATTGTTTGTCGCGCAGAAGGATCGAGGGAAATGTGTTGAGATGCTCTAGACTGGAATGCCAGACGCGCACAATCTCCATGTCCATCTGCTTCGCGAATCGGACACCAGCCTTCAAACAGGTCTAGATCCCCTTCAAAGTGAGCATAGCGTTTACACTGTCTGCTCTCAGCCTTGTACTCAAGTACGCCTCCAATACTCATGGCAAGCCATAGTCCTGGACCCCACAGAAGAGAGCCCTTGAACTGCGAGCCGGTATACTATCTTAGGTCCTGCCGAATCCTCTGGAACTATAAACCTCTGAAGGTTCAGCCTCAATGATGTTAAAGCAAGTCGTGATGCAGTACATGTTTGGAACGCCGGAGATGGTCGACGCGCCTCCACTCACCTGTTGCTCGCTTGCTGGTGAGGTAATGCGCAGGTTCTACCAAAGCTATTCTGTGAAGCAAGCGCGTACACCGACTGATCATTATCAGTACGTGGCCCCAAAATCGATCTGCAAAAATCGATGTCGCACGTGGCTGGCCTTTCGAAGATCTTAACCTTCCTGCTACAGCTGCTAAGTTTGATATCTAGTGCCGACCCCAGGCCTCCCTTGACTAGATTGCGTCCTCACTTCATAGCCACGATGCTGAGGTTACATTCCAACCTATCACAAAACTCGCGCACCAGTCTTTCTGACCGGTGTCAACTCACGCTTGAACAGCGGGCCAACCACGTCCATCACTCTCGGCATCACTTGGCGTGAGCGGGGTCATTCATGAGGATTCCCAGCTCGCCCAGCTAGCGAAGACAGATACAACAAACATGCTGTTCAGACATCCACTCTCTCTTCCACAACCTTTGTAGCACTCCACCATGCGACTGGCCTTCATGACACAGCTTCCGGCCGGATTCTCGCTATAGTAGCAAATTCATTAGAAACATAGCAACAGGAAAAAGACCGCTCCCTGCTTAGACTATCGGAATGCCGATGTCTTAGCTTTCTTGGACGACCTCCACTTGGCCTGCACGAAGCAACAACAAAGCTGCCGCGTTTGTCGCGCCGATACAGCGCCGCTATGTGCTTGCCCCATGGCCAAGAAAGCCAGTCGACGCCTCCAAACTATAGCATGTGCGACGCAGCACCCCATGGGCACCCCGAAACGATACCGGGGTGGCTATGGGGCAGCGACAGTGCGCGATAGGCGGGTGACCAGGTTTCTTGGGTATCCATCTCTGGGCCATCGATGCCTTTATGGGTAAGGTGGGGGAAAGAGCTGTCAGAGGGATATATTATCATGGCACGCACGCGAGGTGGGTGTCGTTTCGGTGTGATTTTTCCATTCCTCTTTCCTCGCCCTGTGACCAATACTGTCTTAGCTTGCACCAAAGATGTCGGAGAAAGATGGCGTCAGCCTCCAGAAGGAGCTCCACGAAGACTCACCTAGGAGAGTATCGTTTACCGAAGTCGACTTGAACAAGAACCTGAGCGCCAAGTGAGTCTTCACAACGCAAGCAATAGAGACCCTCTTTTACAAGCTCATCGCTGACCCACAAGCTAAGGGTCTCAAACCCGTTGGCAGATGTCTCGCACACGGATTTGATGCACGATGTTGAGGTCTTTTGCAACGAAAAGGGCCTGACAGAGCGTGTTGATCTGATCAAGAGGGGTGCCCTGGTTGCACAAAACCCGACGGGCTACGAACACATCGAGACTTTGTCCGAGCCCGAGCGTGAGGCTCTTCGGTTCGAGGCTGCGCATCGCTGGCGCCACCCTCTGGCGCTCTACTTTACGATTATTGTCTGCTCTATTGGTGCCGCCGTACAAGGATGGGACCAGACTGGTTCGAACGGTGCCAATTTGAGCTTCCCAATCGTAGGTCGAACTGTGACTTGTCGTGCGTCAATCGCTTAACATGTACTAGGAATTCGGCATTGGTGAAGGCGAGACTGAAGGCGCGCCGAATCAGGTACGCGACAGCTGGCTCGTTGGACTTGTCAATGCAGGTCCGTACATTGGAAGGTAGATCTTCATGTAACCTCTCTCTGGATGTAATTTGTGACTTACTTGCAACAGTGCTTTCATCGGTTGCTGGGTGTCTGACCCGTGCAACTACTACTTCGGTCGCCGTGGAGTTCGTGATTCCTTGTAACACATCACCATGTGGGAGTTCAAGTACTGACATTTGTTTAGACGATATTCATCAGTGCTATATTCTGCCTACTTACACCCATCGGCGGAGCGCTATCACAGACATGGGAACAACTATTCATCACCCGCCTGCTCATGGGCATCGGCATGGGACTCAAGGGCTCGAGCGTGCCTATCTTTGCCGCTGAGAACTCTCCAGCTAGGATTCGAGGTGCCCTCGTCATGTCATGGCAAATGTGGACGGCATTTGGTACGTGAACGAAGGACACAGCCCAATCTCGCGGCTCAGGTTCAGTCTCCATACTAGTCTCTCGGCAGCAAGGCGAGCAGTACGGATCTTGAAGCTATACTACGAGCCTGTGTAATCTTGAGACACGTTGCTGACTTCGATCCTTCGCTCTGTAGGTATCTTCCTTGGATTTTGTGCCAACCTTGCTGTTTACCAAGTGGGCGATATCGCTTGGAGACTTCAAATCGGTTCCGCCTTTATTCCTGCAGTTCCGTAAGTCACAAGAAACAGCACCAACTATGAAAGACATCTTGCTAACCTGTGTTCCTCGTTCGAACAGCCTAACCATCGGTATCTATTTCTGCCCTGAGTATGTTAGCCTCTGGTTAAACAACTTCAATTCGTACTAATACTCCCTTTCCAATAGATCCCCGAGATGGTATATGAAGAAGAACCGCTACGAGAAAGCGTACAAGTCCCTCTTACGTCTCCGCCACCACGAGATCCAGGCCGCCCGTGACCTCTACTACATCCACTGTCAGCTGCAGATCGAGGCTAGTATTGTGGGCAAGACCAACTACCTTACACGCTTTGCTCAGCTGTTCACCATTCCTCGCGTGAGGCGCGCTACTCTTGCCAGCTTTGTTGTCATGATTGCCCAGCAGATGGTAAGTGCTCCAATTCTGTAGTGATGTGATTCTTGAAACGGTACTAATTTGCGGCAGTGTGGTATCAACATTATTGGTAAGTCTCGTATTTTCACTCTCTTCAGAATAAAACGTGTTGATTTTCCGAAGCCTTCTACAGTTCTACGGTGTTCAGACAAGCTGGGGCCAGTGAGCGTAATGCTCTGATCGCGTCCTTCGGGTTCGGTCTTGTGAACTTCGTCTTTGCCTGGGTAAGATCAAATATCGATGGATTTTACGACCGAGATGATCGACTAACAAGCCTCGCAGCCCGCCATCTGGACGATCGACACTTTCGGTCGCCGCTCACTTCTCCTGTTCACATTCCCGAACATGGCCTGGACTCTCCTCGCAGCCGGTTTCTGCTTTTTGATCCCCAGGGAGAATCCCGCCCATCTGGGTCTGGTAGCATTCTTCATCTATTTGTTCGCTGCGTTCTACTCTCCTGGCGAGGGACCGGTGCCGTTCACTTACTCAGCTGAAGTCTTCCCGCTCTCCCACAGAGAAGTAGGCATGGGTTGGGCCGTCGCAACCTGTCTCTTCTGGGCTTCAGTCCTGTCCATCTCCTTCCCGGCCATCCTTGCTGCCTTCACGCCGACTGGCGCTTTCGGATTTTATGCTGGCCTCAATGTCTGTGCTTTCGTCATGATCTTCTTCTTCGTCCCTGAGACCAAGCAGAGGACTCTGGAAGAGCTTGACTACATCTTTGCCGTACCGGGCAAGAAGTTTATTGCCTACCAGACCGGCAAAGCTGCGCCTTGGTGGTTCAAGAGATGGATTCTGTGGCAGCGAAACGCTAAGCTGGAGCCGCTCTACGTAAGTTATGCATACTACTCTATGCTCGCTGAGCTCATACTAATCAACGAGTTTCAATAGGATATGGATCACTCTCTTGACTCGCAGCGCGAGAAAGCATAGCTTCATACAAGTTGATTGGATGTAAGCAGTGCGCACTGGAACGAGGCGCGGCTGGACGTAAGTAGTGATGGATGAGATGGTTGAGAGGTGGAAGGTGGCAGCATGGTATACACATAGTAAGATGAACGGTGGCTGTATTCACGATATTCCGCTCACTTGCAATCATAGCCCTGAGAGATGGGTCTGAACGATGTTTCCACAATTACTCCGATGCCTCCCAAGCGTGTCCAATCGACTCAAACCCGAACGGCAAGCATCTTCGTATCGAGATTGCCAAACACGCTCAATACATAAGACACATCTGTAAATTTCTTGACGCCCAACAGCGTCGCAGTGACATGAAAAGCTCTTCTGAAATCATTACTGACAGCAAAGCCGACCAGTCGACTTTGTTCCATGTGAACCTCTCCGCGGTTTTCCAAATGAGCATTGGCAGCGGACGGTAGATTGCAATGAGCTCAGTGTAAGGCATTTTCAACAGCTGATCAAAACTCGTTCCAAGTGAGCCAGGCAGCAGCAGCATTCACTGAGATTCAATCTTGGCCTTGCGTCACGCGCGAGCTTTCGCGCGCGACAATATCTTTCACATGGCCATCCTCGCGACCATAAGAAGAGACTGAACCCGCCACTTGACAATCGCCCCACGCTTCCTACACAACAACAACAACAACAACCAAAAAAAATCAACAGCCGCAACACCACCAAGAAAATCAACCTACAACCTCAAACCATACACATCTCACCACAAAATCCATTAAGATGCCTGCTCAGTGGTCCGCAGACGACGACCGCGCCCTCCTCCTCTCCCTCGTCCAAGTCATGGCACCCAACGGCCCATCGAAGCACCAGTTCGAAGCCGCCCGGGCGATCCTCGACAACCGCTGGACTCTCAGCGCCATCAGGTGCGAAACTCCTCCACCCAAATTACTCGCGGCGTGCAATTGCTAACAACCGCGTCCAGTCAGCACTACAACAAGAAGCTCCGAACGCTCGCGCCCGCCACCGAGGGAACCAGCGCCGTCCCATCGACTCCTATCCGCAGCGCCACAAAGCGCAAGGTTCCCGGTAGCAAGACTGCTGATCCGTCTGATTCGCCTACTCCGGCTGCTGAGCGTGGTCGCGGCAAGAAGAAGGCTGCTGCTGCGAAGGCTGTCAGTGAGGAGGCTGCGGAGCGTGACGACGATGACGACGACGACGAGAAGTCTCCAGCCAAAAAGGCGAAGGTCAACGCGAGCGAAGACGCCAGCGAAGGCCAGGAATGAGAAGTGTCGCCTCAAAAGAACTTGCTTTTCAAAAATGTTCGACTCCGAGGTCCGAGCTGGCGGTCTGGTTCGACGAGAATGTTTAGCAGACCCGAGAGAAGGTGTTCGGTGTGCCTGCGGGCAATGGAGTTATGAAAGACAAGCGATACATTCGCTGGGTGTTATTCCGGGAGTTCGGGCGTGGTTTCGGTCTACAGTAAATGAGGGTTATGGAGGAGCAAGCGAGCGAGCGAGCATGATCTGCAATGACTTTCCTCGGGCGACTGAGTGTCAATGGTTGATCCTCCCTTTTACATGACTCTCAAACTCGATTTTAGCCACGACACGAAGAAAACTTAGCTTAGTTTTAATGCGTGCTGCTGTAATTTCCAAAAGTCATTTCATGAATCCAACTGCTTGCTATGCGATTCGACATGCTTAATCGCTTCAAAACTTGCTCTCGATTTACCATCAGAGAGTACACATCGCCCGCTACGTACCTATGCCGTGATAGTCGTGCCATCAAAGTTAAGCAAAGCAGTGTACATCGCTCTTCCACCATTGCCATTCTGCGCATGGAAGAGCATGTGCTTCCCATCATGATCAACGTCCGCTCCTCCCGGCGCCACCAAGCCGTTCCCATCGCCGGTGGTGAACAAAGGTTCCTTCGCACGAGTGTAAGGACCCGTCACCGAAGTCGCTGTGGCGTAGCGGACGTTGTAGTTCTCGTTCGTGTAGCAGTTTGCCGAGAAGAAAAGGTACCAGGTACCTTCGCGATGGAGGAGATCGGGCGCTTCGACGATGCCTTCGTCTGACGCGCCCTCGTTATCAAGGATGGTAGTTGCGGATCCTTGCAGCGTGACGCCGTCTCCCGCTAGACGCTGGACGCGGAGGGGTGTTGGTACGATTGGTGCCACTGCATCTTTAGGTTAGTGAATGTTTGAACAAAAGATTATCTAGCGCAACTTGCCAGTGTTTCCACACGCGCCGCCATTGCCGATAGCATTGCCGTCGACTTTCCAAGTGATGTAGCGTTGGCCATTGTCGTTATATACGGCAGAGTCAATGGCGCCACCCTGGTCAAGAGGACAGATCAAAGGCTGATCACTGACGGGCGTGTATGGTCCGGTAACGCTGCTTGCTTTCGCTGCACCAACGCAATGTTTGGAAGTGTCTTGCTTTGTTGTGGCACTGTAATACATCACGTAGCTGCCATCGTCCTGTTGCCAAGGTTGGTCAGTAAAGCTTATACAATACTAAAGTGATTGTATGGTGACTGACGAGTCTGATGACATCCGGTGCCCACTGTGCAAAGGTCAGTAAAACTGCATCGAAAACTCCTATGTTGGCTCGTTTGAGAATGCTCACAGTGTTCGCATTGCCGGCATCTACCCAGCTCGGCAAGTCTGGCAAGGCGTCTTTCTGGGAACCATCCCCGTTGTTCACCAGGCTCCAGCTGTCAAAGTCTGCGGACTCTGCGACTTGGATATGCACGTTGCTTCCTACAGACCTCGTTGCAAAGGCATACCAGCGGTTGTCAGCTCCGATGATTGCGGGATCTGAATGAAGATATTAACCGCCGATCAAACACTTATTTCCCTTCGGACCTTACCAGGGAAGTTGGCGTTTCCAATCTTTGGGCCTTGTGGAGCTCGTTTGTTAACAGTTCGTCTAGCAGCATATGTCCCAGCTGTTGATGGCACCGCTGGGCGTGAATGTGTGGGTGAGGCAAAGCCAAGCAGAGCGATGCAAATAATGGAAGGCAACATGGTGAGAATGTATGACAAAGCGAGCAGCAGGCTTCGCACAAGCGTTGATTGTCTTACGATATGACTCTGATATGGTATTCGGGCTGCCTGATGCCGATACAAAACGAACTGACCTACAGGAGGGCGGACTCGAGCATTTTGTACGATTCGCCAGTGCGCGTTGCATATGAGACCTGCACGATGGTCTAGGCATATATTCGGTCCTTAGCACAGCCAACATCGTCGTGCTCCGCGCGATCTCTGATTTAGCACACCAGTCTCCAGCACAGGTAAGATGCACTGTCGATCAACTCTTGAGACATTGTCTCGGTAGAGAGAGATCCTAGGCCCCAGGCTAAGCGAGGGATCGGAGGATTTGGGCTATGCAGCGCAAAGAAGCGGTATGCATATTTTGGGTGATATGACGGCACTGCGCATTAGGCCAGGTACGATGGGCTGAGAGTATTCGCCGCTGAATCTTGTTCGCGGTGGGTGACTTCGACGACGTAGCAGCATCGGATTCCAATGAGCTGACTTACCGGTCGGCGCGCGTGACTCGGCATGTAGAGAAGTACCCCGACTCGTCCGAACATGCATCGCAGCGTAGCATCTGTTGTGTTGGCGAGCGGAGAGTATGCAAGTATTGACAAGCTCCCATTACTCGGACGTGAGGAGTTGTGGATGTGCGGATGCTAGCAGCAAGCAGATCAACACGATAAGATGCCACGCCTACTCCAAACCCGCTTTGCTATTGGCTGCTAATGCGATCTTCAAGGTTGCGGGAGAGCGACGAAGATTGCGTGCTATTGCGTAGGAGGAGAGGAGGACCGGCAAAATGGTGGCAGCGAGGCAGCTGACTGCATGCAACTCATCAGCACAATGCGAAGTCGACTGCCTGAAGATGGTGCAAAGGCTGTGTCGACTTCGCTTGGTAGGAGTCGTGAGGGGCACGATCTTCCAATACTGCCACGGGAATTGCTTATAGCGAAAGTCAATAAATGTTTCCGTGTCGTATCCAAATCCTGCAAAGGAGCCGCCTGAGGCTGCGCCTCAAAGGTCAGCTCACTCCTCGTACCTCGCACTTCTTACCTCCTGCCTATGTAATGATCGAGTGATTTCTACCAGTAGCAGGCAGGCTAGTGGTGCGCTGGCTCGATCATCTCCGCAAGGACAAAGCGCTGCTGCGCTTTCAGCTCGGCAGTTTGGCAACACGTAATTAGTCTCCTATAGACATCGGAGCATATGAAGGCTGCCCTAAGGGCGAGGCTGGGGTGCGCGAGCAACAGATCTTCATGGCTGACATAGCTCATATGCAAGGGAGGAACATGAAAGTGACCACAGCTTTCGCGGAACATACAGCAACATGTTCACGCTCGATGGAGACATGAAGATGTTTGCATGAACCATCTCACGACCTTTCGCCACGGAATTCGCACTCGGACATCGGCACGGTAAGCGAGACATTTCCTGCCACATGGCGTGCATGGCCCAACCATGTCTTGAGCGGTGCACGGAGAGTGCAAGTCCAATCCCCATCACGTCCCTTGGTCCGACACATGCCCGAGTTCAGAAAACATGAGCCTTGCCGAACCTAAATGGTACACGAATGCGCACCAATTGAGGCGAGTATTCGAGCGAGTTGGGCTCTTCAAGATTTCTCGCGTGCCTTTGCCTGTCTCAGCAGCAGCATCGGCTTGGTAGAGAGAGAGAGAGAGAGAGCAACGAGAGCCGAATACTAAGTACAATGCGATTCCACGACATCTCTCTCTACAGAAGCCAAACAGGCTGTAGTGTATGCTTGACCAACACGCGTACGGTTGCCTTATTGTACAGATCGTCAAGCTCATCCGTCAGTACAGCGCGAGAGAGCCCACGAGAGCACACATCTGCCGCACATATTCGTATGCAGGAGCAACAAAGCTCGTAAACACTTCTCTCCCAACACATGTCGTTCCTCGGGACCACTTGCATTTGAGCCATCTGCAGGCCCAGGCCAAGCCTTCCAATTGCCATCTCTTCACGTTGAGGCAATAGACTGGTTCTTGGGCGACGGAGACCCCTCCGAACCCGCAAATCGCTCTGGTGCCACCTCTAGTGTTGAGGAATACCGTGTGAAGGCTTTGCCACTTGAGTGTGCAGAAAGCGTACACGGTATGGACATGGGAACGATTGCGGCAGAGCGTGCCGAATGTCTCGCATAGAAGTCGCAAGCAATCAACAGCGATCATCCGAAGAGACCCCAGATAGACGCACGTGAGTCGGGTGTGCCGTGTCGTCTCCAGATGTGTTTTCTTCCCCGTCTTCAAGAGCCTTGCAAAGGAAAGGTAATCTCCGCCTTGGTGGTTGATTCAACGTGCGGACCCCAAAATCCACACCCGCAAAGCCAGCCGGGTGCCCATTCGCTGGCTTTGCCACACGACCAAGTCGACCAACATGTCACCAAAAGCCGCCAAACCCCAGCCCTGGCCCGGCCCTGCTCGGGTGCCCGCAATAATGATGCTGAGGCAGAGGTCCAAAGGCCTTTTCCATCTGGTCGGCGTCCTGCTGCCATTTTGCTCACTGGACCACTGCCGTGACCTTGTTGTCGCTGCCCTTGCGCCACGAGATCTACCTGCTGCAGATTGACAAGCAAGTCGCCTCTGTACGAGAGAGGACGATGGCACACCACGACAATTGATGATCTTCCGACTTGCGACAACCTTCAAGTTCCAAATCTGAGACGCGCCTTTTCGCCGCAGAGCCACCGTATCTGCAGGCACAATGGTCTTCGTGGTGGACAAGCCTACCGATCCCACTGGAGTGACTCTGGAATCATGGGCCCAGGGATTTCTGGTCGGTAGCCTTATGGTGATGGCTGGGGTGACATTTGCCAACATGCGCTCCCATGTCTTGCTACACAAGCTGATTATCATCGAGGTGAGTACATGCGGTCATCGCTCTGCATGCCATACATGTCGAGCATGCAGTCTGACATCAATCTCAGCTTTTCTTGGGTATGCTGCACGGCACATTCATGTTCGTCGAGCCCCCGGTCTACAACTGGTACCTCAGCGCAACATCCATCTTACTCAACGCATCTTGGTCACTCCATAACGTCATCGCCTGGATCAAGAACAAGCCGTTCCTGCCTCGATGGGGCAGCATTTTTTACATCTCAACTGTGATACTTGTGCAGCCTTACTGGGTCCTGGAGATCACGGCAAATTTGTAGGTCTCTAGATTTACTGTTCAGAGACGAACAACACTAACATTATGCCAAAGCCTTTATTTCAGCGGCCAAAGTCGCCTCTTCGTCTACACACGCCCCTACGAGGCCCTTTTCCGCGATCCGTGGTGGATCTTCACCGTCCTATCCCTGTTCTATAACATCAAGACTCGCTACGAATTCGGTTACATCGAGCTCATGCGCGTCTCGCCCCGCTTCGCCCTCCTGCTCGCCACGATGCTTATCGGCATCGCCTTCATCATCGTCGACGTTCTCGCCGTTACCCACGTCGTCAAAGGCTCTGGACTCCCCGATGGCATCAACCCCTTCTGGAAAATGGCCTTCGCGTTCAAGTGCTTCACCGACACCATCATCCTGGACGATTTCAAAACCGCTCTCGACCGCCTGAAGCAGTTCAAGCTGCAACGCATCGGCAGCGTGCCTAGCGATGGCCTCCGAGGCGAGTTCAGCGATTTCAGCGATCCAGCCCAGGCCCGGAGGAAAAAGGATGAGCAGAAGCTTGATGCTCTCGACATCAGCAACCCTTCCGAATTCGTTCATGAGAACGCTGGGCAGCATATGGCTCGAGACTGGACCAAGCCGCAAGCTAATGGCGTCTCGGAAACCATGGATCTGGAAGCGGCATTGCGAGAGGTGGTTCCCGAAGGACAGTCTTCCAAGTCAAAGTCGAGTTATGGGTGAAGCCCATGTTGTGTCATTTATTGCATAGGCTTTGGAGCCACAATCATTACACTTTGACAGCCTTCGACATTGCTTCGCGCACGGATTGCGCCGAATTAAGCAACGCTTTATGCGAAGCCAAAATTAAACCTCGAAATGCGGTCAATCATCGCTATCTGGCTTTGCAAAACAAACGGGCACGTATGCTGGCCTGGAAGCGACTCATGATTGACCGAAGATTGAGCGGCGCAACATATCGCCTGGCTTTCTACAACGCATCACCTGTGAGATGTAATGGTCCGGCTTGCAAACAGTGCAACAGCCGTCATCCTTTGACAGAAGGCGACATCAGGTCACACCAGACGTTATAAATACTGCTGGCACCTGCCACATTTGCGCCATCCACGAGAAGGTAGCCAAGCGGCAATGATCGCCTCTGAGCTCCCCTGTGAGCAGGAATCTGCGTAGGACTACCAGTAACCTGCGTCGAAAACCCCACTGGCCATGAGGAGATGCGCCAGTTTTGGTGCCTTTCACCAGCACTCTAGCAGGCGACAGGCGAGACTATACTTCCCGAGTGAAAACACAGGCCCTGAAGAGAGTTCAGAAATGACGGCTGTAGAGATATGAGAATGTCGGTATACAGACCAACATCATGATTGTTACTGAGGAAAGATGAGGGAGAAATCCTTTACGAGACGTTCGTCTGCACATCCAAGTGAAACAGACGGGAACGAGATCTTTACTGAGATCTGTGAAGGACGTACCATAGCATAAGAAACATACCAAAAACGGGCTTCAAACCATGAATTTGATACTGCACCAAATTCCAGCTCTGTTACACAAGGCGCAACTGTCTTAAAAATATATTTCACTTCTGGGTATCAAACTCTCGCATCATGAGCACTAATCTTACAGCTTCCCTTATTGACAGCCACAAATCATGGCCATTGCCAACTGAGAACGCTCACCGCCTAGCAACCACGCATCCAGAATTACTAGCAGAGCATCTACCGCGCGTAAAAGTCCTTCTCGCGGTTCTGCAGTCTTGCTCTGCGATGGTCGTCGTGTTCAGGGCTTCTGCTGCGCGTACGTCTGGACCTGTCGTGTCCGCCGTGCGGATCACGCTCGCGGTATGGGTCTCTTTGGGAAGACGGCCCGTCCATATCCCTGTATCCTCCTCGAGGTGGGTCGTCTCTGTAGCTTCTCGAGGATGGCGCTGCGTCCGGGTCACGATACGAATCTCTGGATCCTCGACGCCCGCGGTCGCGGTCACTTGCGTCGTTTGGGCGTGAGTTGTAGCTTGGTATGTAGGTATCGACGTTGGGCGCTCCGCCACCACGTGCGCCACCCGCAGCTATGGACGGCGGTAAGGGCGGGCCACGATTAGGCGGCATGACGACATCGGGTCGGCGTGGCAGGTGTGCAGACGGAGGTGGCAGGCCATGACCGTTCGTAGGCGGAGGAGGGCGCCGGTCCCTGTCCTGGCGCCACTGCGGCGGCTGCCTGGAAGCATCAGATGGCGGGGGTCCTCTCCTGTCATCGTAGCGTGGGCGTGGAGGTCCAGCAGGTCCGCGATCCCTGCCACCGTACATAGGACCGTTGTGGTAGCCATTGCCACTGTAGTGAGGCCCTTGAGGGTTCCACTCATCAGGTCCCATGCCAACAGTGCCGCCTGCTGGAGCCGGCGGTAAGTTGTTCTTCTTTTCTTGACCTCTGCGACGGGAGTCCAATTCGTGACTATCCTGGTACCTTGGGAGATCCTCTGGTCTAGCAGGAAGTGGAGCGACCTTGAAGTAGTCATGTTGGAGGGCATCGAACGCGTTGATGCGTTTCTTGTAGTCCAGGCAGAGAAGGCTTTTGAGAAGATCGAGTCCTTCCGGCTTCAGATGTTGGCCAAAGCGCTGGTCGATGTCGCCTCTCTTTTGTTCCCATTCTTTCTGTCCCTCACAACCAGGCAAAGAAGACCAGCCTGGCATGGTAGTCTCGGTTGGCGAGCCGACGAGCTTGAAGATGCGAACACACTGGTCGATATCAGTGCGTCCTTCAAGAATTGGCTTTCTCTCGAACATTTCACCGAAGACGCACCTTTGATTTGTTAGTAGCATTCCTTAGGCAGTCATCTGAAAGAAGGAGACTCACCCAACACCCCACATATCGATAGCAGGCGTGTACTTCTTCAAAGTGAGGAGAAGCTCCGGAGGACGGTACCATCTCGTGACGACAAGGCTGGTGTAATCGCGAACGGCTTCACCATTGCCTTTTCCGGGCTGTGGCACCAAGCCTTCGTAGTGTCGGGCAAGACCAAAGTCGGCAATTTGTAAGATTCCAGAATTCGAGATCAGAATGTTTGCCGCTTTCATGTCGCGGTGAAGGATGTGCGACTGCCTATTGTTAGAAGTTGCGCCTGCGCGGACATGGAGGAGAAGGACTAACGTCATGAAGATATCTCAGTCCCTCGAGGAGCTGTTGCATGTAGCATTTGATCTGCGCTTCGTTGAAGCGGATGTCGGGGTTTGTGAGCATGCCGCTGAGATCGTGGTCGGCATAAGGTGACACCATGTAGAGAGTGGCGCGCTTCTTGCCCTTGCTGCCCTTTTCGTCCGCTGAAACCCTGCTAGTTAGCAATGGCCTTGGTACTGCCGGTTTCGCGCATGTAGATCGTACCAGCCTGCCTCTCAACAGCCATTTCCTCCAGCTTGAGAATATTGGGATGGCTCAGCATCTTCAACAGCTTCACTTCGCGCAAAGCCGTGATTGGGAAGCCATCCTTCTCGTTGTGCATCAAGATCTTTTTCAGCGCAAAGACCTTCCCCGAGCGCTTGCTGATGCCCTTGGACACGACACCAAAGGTTCCTTCTCCCAGCTTCTCTTTCATTACTTCGTATTCGTTGATTCTGGCGGCACCGCGGAAACGGCGCTGCGTCGGGTCTGTCATGCCGGGTGGCGGTGCGGCGGCCAGCGCCATGTCGTGGGTGTTGATGTGCGGTTGAGGTGAAAAGGTGGCGCGTCGCGATATTTATCATCCAAATTTCGAAGGTAGTATCTCTCAGTAAGGCCTGGAAGGGAGTTGAAAGAAGTCGTGTCCCACGATGGGGAGCAGTTGGCGTTGTGATGGCAGTTAGGTGGCTGCAGATAAGCTATTGTGGCATGTTCTGGAAGGACAATAGGCTCCGCGCGCGCCAGTGAGCGGGTGGGGTGAGGTCAAGTGAATTGGATGAATGAGAGAGAGGATTAGGATTATTGTTTTCCAGCACACTTCACTCTCCAATGACGCCGGCTGGCCGTGCTTGCGACGCTCGCTCCTTCTGAAAACAAGCGTGCGGAGAGCTCCGGCCAATCCCGCCGCTAGAATCGAACCTCAGTCGACGAGAGATACCAGTGGAGAGCGCGGTATTAGTGAAGCAGCTTAACAAGGCCACCCGCTCGAGATACCCATACCACATACAGTACGCGCAAACACACACTCACACCAAGTCCTCGCTGACTCCCGCACAGCAACCTCACACCACAATGGCCGGCACCAACCCCATCCCGAACGCACACGGCGGCCACCCCATCCGCATCCCACCTGTCAGGCCTCTTTACAGAGTCGCTGCCCGCGGTCTCGGCGCATCCATGTGGTTCTTCGTATGTTCTTCGTGAGGAAGCGACTCTGGATTGGAAACAAGCAGCTAACACGTCGAAACAGCTGATGTTCAGAGCCTACCACGACGGCCAGGCACTCCTCGGCCTCAAGCACCCCTGGGACCACTGAGCGCGAGCATACGAGAAGGAAGGGAAATAAACAGGAGTCTACTGCGACAGAGCGAAAAAGCCATGTATATATACCGCAGCAGCAGAGACCAGGCGTTGGGCGTAACGCATATGGAATCGCCTAAAACCAGCACATACCGCTAGGATTTTCGGGAGGTTAAGATGCGAATGAAAATGACAATTCTTCTACACATACGGCTGAAATGGCGAATTGAAGCTACGCGTGTAGATTGTGCAATTGATACTGCAATTGGGTTGTCGAGACTTGTGCCGATTGCTTTACTGGGATTACTCGATGTCGCGAGAAAGTTGGATCTTCATGAAAATTGATTTCATTACAAGAAAGCGACGACCAGGACCTTGATTCATTCCGGACAGACTGTAAAGTTGTTGGATCGTGAAGGCATGGCGAAACATCACCATGAGCCTCCAGCAAGGCTCTGGCACGGACAGAAGCCGGGTGCAATCTGGCTGAAAACATGCTGACCGGGCTCCACTGGTCCTTATATACGGGATGGCATCAAGTGTGCATCATGTCTTCATTTGCTTCTTGAGAAGGCTCATCTTATACAAGTACCTACTACCTCACAAATCCTCCCCATTTCAGCTGATCCCTCTCCTGCTTCGCGTCCGCGTCCCACTCTCAGTCGTTCTCACTTTTAATTGGCATCGGCCCATGCTTCCTTTACCTCCAAAGCCATCAAAATCCAAAGTCCATTCTAGCGGCAGACTCCCCTTCGCCGCACCGTTTGGAGAGTCCTCAGCATCTTCCGACACCCAACTATAACCAGCCTTGAGAACCACTTGAGTCGTGATGGTGAAATGGCCCCAGCCTATGCGTGATACAGAATAAGGCGCACGGGTCTTAATGACGTGGTTCTGGCGGAAAGTGGGATGGAGATGGATATGCACTTCCTTGACGATGTCGGTGCGAGAGGGTCTCACGAAGAAGTCCCATTCGTGCTGATTCTCGGCAAGTTCGCCTTCACGTGGTGGGATGAGCGTGTGGCGGTTGCCGATGTGGACTGTGATTGTCTGTATGCTTCCTGAGGATTCTGTGTTCTGTTCTGCTGCAGTCTCGCGGTATCGTTGAGTCCATGTCTGTGGGTACTTTAATCGAAGAGTCCCATCTCGCTGGGCGTCAGGCAGAGCTGAAGTCAGGGTACGGCACATTGGGCATCGTGCTTCGAGTCCAGAAACTGCATCGAAGGGAACCGGTTCTGAGTCGACATCGACAATTGTCATAGGTGCTTCTTGAGATGTCGAGGCCCAGGTTGCCATGCAGAATCTACAAAGAGTGTGGCGGCATGTCGTCGTTACAGGTTCATGTAGCAGCATCTGGCAGATGGGACACAGGTCGTCATCGTCAATTTCTTCGGTCGAGTCTGCCGCACCATTTGTTCCAGTTGAGGAGGCCGATTGAGCATTGTCATTTTCAACATTGTCGAGAAAGGAGCGCTGTGCTCGACGGGCGGCCCTGTATGCTCTGGTAGTAGGTCGAGCGTTCGGATCCATGATAATCTAGGTAGTCACTCTAGTAAGATATGCTTCGAAAGTGTGAAATCGCTTAGGATTGAAAAAATAACGCGAGTCAGACGAGGCGAAGGATCATGGTTGGTGTCAACAAACACAGCTGGCGTAGGCAGCAGTCGGGCTGTCTCTTCGAATTCCATAGCGCGTACTAAACGGGCCTTTCTTTTCGCTTACCGTAGGCGTGATTGGATTACGATTCGGGAAAACCCATTGGGCAAACAAGTTTCTAGCTGGACAGTGTAACGAACATCGAAATCAATGTATCGATATACCTTGTCACCAAGACGAGAGAAGGTTTTGGTTCGTCTAATAGTGTCGAAACTATCCCCGCGTCGGGAATAATGGAATCCGCGATAACGATCTGATAGTCTACCGAGGTGCTTGCGTCAGTAAATATAGCTGTAAAGCTCCATGTCTGGTATGGACGTTCTAGCGAACACTACAACCTCCACCTTCACACACACAAAATGGCATTCTGCACACGAACACTAAGAGCCCAATGGCTCAAGACAAGCACAATCAGACCCATCAATACAAGATGGCAATCCTCCCTCGCCCACCTGCAGCAGGAGATGCCTCTGCGAAAGATCCAACCCATCTTCGATGACCTCAGCCCTCAACAGAGCTACAGGCTCGACATGAGCCTGGCAGACTACCTGCCAGCAACAAAGTACGAACCACAATGCCAAACCTCCATAGCCTATCGAATCCAATTAACACCCAACCCTCCAGTCCACCACCCATCCTCCCAGCCTCAACCTCTACCCTCGCCCTGCCCATCCCCCACCACCTAATCTACTTCGAGCCCACGAAACCCGCCTCGACAATGCTCCCCGACGGCACAAACCCAGACCAATCGCCTGGCGCGCCCTACACCCGCCGCATGTGGGCCGGCGGCCACGTGCTCTACAACCCGACCAACCCGCTCCTCCTCGACGGCAGCCGCGGCGTCTGCGCAGAGTTCATCCGCTCCGTGCAGAGCAAAGGCAAGGAAGGGCAAGAGAAGCTCTTCGTGCGCATTGAGCGAAGGCTGGCTCGCGCGAGCGCAGACGAAGTCGCTGAGCTAGCAGCCGCGGAAGGCAACGAGGAGGTGCGCAAGACGCTGGAGCACAGGGTGAGGCAGCGATTGTGGAGGGACTCGGATGCGGACTTTGGGCCTTGCAGTGTGATTGAGACGCGCAATATTGTGTTCCTGCAGCCGCGGTCAAAGGAGGAGGCGGCTGCTGAAGCGGCCAAGTCGGCTGGCAAGAAGTTGAGACCACAACGAGAGGCAGAGTGGTCGCATACGGTCTTGCCGGATGCAAAGCTGTTGTTCAGATTCTCGGCGTTGACGTTCAATGCGCATGCTATCCATTTGGATCCTGAGTATTGTCGCGAAGTCGAAGGGCACAAGGAGCGGTTGTTCCACGGGCCATTGAGCTTTGTGTTTATGATTACGCTGTTGCAGCAAGAGCTGAAGAAGCAAGGCGGTGGTGAGGTGATCAGAGAAGTGGAGTACAGGAACCTTGCGCCATTGTATTGCAATGAGGAGGTCAAGTTCTGCGGAGCGCGAACAGGTGAAGGGAAGTGGGAAGTATGGAGTGAGACGCCGGAAGGAGGCGTAGCTGTCAAGGGAACCGTTGTAACCGGGAAAGACTAAATATGTACGTATGCTAAAAAGTGTACAAGACAGGCTGAATAACAATAGCAGACTCGTGATCAAGCGAGCTGAAAGAGGCCGCTTTTACTCAAAACCCAGACACCCTGCCAGAAAACCACCGATATTACAAATAACGCTCACTCCTTTTTAGCTTCATGTCTTGCTTCCATTTATCAGAGATCCAACTTCTCCTTGGGCACAAAGTTGAACGCCGTGCTCACCACCGCCATGACACCACTGACGATAACCAGCGTCCAATCTCTCGTCTTCTCCATCTTGGTCAAGCTGTGACCGAAGAGCTTGAGGTGGAAAGCCGCCGGAAGCATGATGCAGATCGTGAAGCAAGCAACAGCACCCATCAGACTCATGATGCGGTCAAAGTCGGGCACGAGAATGGCCAGTATGACAAACGTGACAACGCACAGAATGCGCACTGTGACCTTGAGGATTCCTCGCGACAGGCTGGACAGCCCAGTCGATGGCTCCGGGCCCATAGCACGGGCGTCGAGGCCGAGGAAGAGTTCGAGCGTGCTGACGATGGGGCGGGCATTGAGAGGCACTTTTGTGAGCGGGATGATGGCGACGCAGATCACGATGATCAAGGACAGCCATTCGGGAGCACCCTCGGTGAGGAGGATGTTGCGGGTGATCTCGTCCTTGACGCCGTCTCCGTACATCAACAGGCCGACACAGGCCATGAAGAGGTCGAGTGTGAATGTGAAGGCGTAGCTGATGTCGACGCCGCGGCGGTATTTGTACGGGTGGCGCATGTCGCGGTAGATGTTGGGGAAGACGCTGTGGCCGCCCCAAGGAGACATCAGGAGGCCGAAGGAGAGCGGCAGTGTGCCCCAGTTGGTAGGGAAGAGATGCTGCGGTGCGGGCACCCAGAGCGAACCTGGTGAGTCTTGCTTGACGAGACCGTCAATGAAGACGGCGGCGACGATGAGGAAGCAGGACAAGATGCCCATGACCGAGGTGAAAGACAGGAATCGCAGAGGGAGGAAGGAGAGCGGGACCAGGATGATGCCGCAAACAATCTTCCAGGTAGTCAGACCAAGCGAGCCGTGGGTAAGAGCGTTGAGGGAGTCAGAGAATAGGACGACAAGGGCAACGCAACTCGCGAGGAGTTCCAGAGTGAAAAGGATGGATGTCGCGATGCGAGCCTTGGATCCAAAGGAGACGTAGGCAAGGTCAGCGAAGGTGATGAGACTGTTGTCGACATCCAGGCACTTGGCCAGAATCTTGGCGGTGTACTTTGTGCTGGCGGCAGCAAAGAAGAAGAAGATCAGACCTGGGATCCAGCCAGCGTAGCGCATTGCGAGAGGAAGGGCGAGCAGACCGACGCCAATGAGGACGTTTACCGAGTTGAAGATGGTCTGCGGGAGGGTCGATTGGCCGACAACGACGGTGACGACGCGTCCATCGTCTTCTTCGATCTGTTTGACTAGCAGTGGCTCGCGCTCTTTATCTGGATCAGTGGAACCAGAAATTTGTTGTTGACGGAAAAGACGACCAGCGTGGCGCATCGCTGGCTCGTTCAGGTTGGACTTCAACGAGCCCCATGTGCTTCCGTAAGAGCCTCCGAATGGCGAAGCAAGCTGCGGCTCGATCGAGAAGATGCTGTCATCGTGCACTCCAGAGAGCCTTTCCTGTAGCAATGGCTGGTTCTCTCCTCTCACTGTTCCTGAATTGGAGCTTCCACTCTTGCTGGCGCTAGCGTGTCCGTTGTCGTCCTCATAATCCTCTTCCAGGGCCTCTCCCGTGTTTGCGCCTCCAGTCCTATTTCTCTCATGTTCTTGGAATGCCTGTCGCAACAAGGACCTGGGATCCCTAGGCGTGCCGTCGACACTTTCTCTTCCAAAATCACCCTCGCCTGCGTCGCTGTGCCTGAAGCTGTTGCGCACAGGAGCAATTTCGTAGAATCCCGCTGCTCTCTGCCACGAGCGCGCAAAGTTGTCGATGCTGTTCACACCGCCCGCTTGACGGATTGAATTGATACGCATAGACATGGAGGACCTGCGCGCCTTCAAGCCGTGTTCTGCGTTACCTCCATGCTCGTATGCTCCGCCAGCTCCACTTGCAGTTCCGTCGGCGTGTTGCTCGCTCCCTTCGTCGAAGTGAATGTGGTTGTGGCTCAAATCGGAGTCTGAGGACGCTGTGCGACCACCTCGCTCGTACGAGCCCCAAGTCGGCGGTATGGGCTGCCTCTTGGCCGGCATTGTGGTTGGAGCGAGTTAAGGAGGAGCTTCTCCAGTGCCGTGGTTGCTCTAAGAGCGATCAGGTCTTGTGATGCTGTTCTAGACTTTCGCCTATGCAGAAAGCGGAGAAGCTTGGGAAAAAAGCAGCAATGGGTAGAAATGAGATGCAAAACGTTTCAAGAGGGAGATCTCGATGTGAGAACGGGTTATTACAAGGGGATATATGTTGGCGCTAGGAACAGGGAAGTGTCGGGGAGAGAGGCCGCTCAAGCATTGCTTATCTTGCGCGCTGGGTCAGAAGAAGAACATATCAATCTAAGGCTGGCCTTGCCCTGTGCGGTTGGCGCCGGCTAACGCATGAGAGGAAAGCATAGCAGCTGGGCAGGTTCGAGACCATCGTGTGTGCAGCGTGCCGTTCCACCTGGTCGACAGAGATAGATGGAGATAGGGGGGCAGCAAGGCAGAGACAGCGAGATAATGGTATGCGCTGCATCAGCCGGCGTTTGATGGTTTGTCAAGAGCCGTGTCACGCTCGCATGTGGACTCGGTCATGGCACAAGGTGGGGTTTGCGCTCGTCTGTGGTGGGTTCCCGTTGGCTGGAGGCGGTGGCACATCCCGCATATACCCGCCATGCCCAACACAGACCACTTGGAGCAGGTATTGTTGAGCGTTGTTGTACGTACGTCGTGATGGTTTTGCATGTTGATATCTTCTAGTATCGTCAGGGTGGTGCTCCTTCCTGTGGAAACTCTTAGGGGGCAGTATGACTGATTGATCGGGAGGGACACTACCACCATCGAGGGATACATGTATCGATAGTCCCCGCTCCTCGTGCCTCCGTCTCAGCCATATATGCAAACATCTGCACCCTCGCAGTGCTCATCGTGAGAAATGACGTCTCATCACTTTTCTCCCGTCGCGTGCGCATGCCGCTCTGGACGAGAGGGTGAATCGGAAAAGTGTCTCGGTGCTGTTTACTGCCATTCACTGGAGCACCCATGCCAGTGAACTGATGGATGTACCTCTGATTCATATTGGGTAATCGTAGTAAATAAATCCGCCTCGAGTCACTGCCATGCCACGCAGCCTCACAGCCGCAGATCGAGTGCTGTCCTTTGTTGGTGGTGGGTGAAGTGTCTGGTGCCAAATTTAAGCCCCACACACGTCGGCGGGCTCACTCTCTCTTCTCTCGCGACCACTTCACCTTCTCACCGCAAGTCACCCACCCTCCCCCCTCAGCACCACCAACATGCCCGCCGCACAAGAAGGCGGCGCCAACGGCGCCGAGGCCGACAAGAACATCGAGATCTGGAAGGTCAAGAAGCTCATCAAGCGTCTGGAAGCCGCCCGTGGAAATGGAACCTCCATGATTTCCCTCATCATCCCGCCCAAGGATCAGGTGTCGCGCGCCGCAAAGATGTTGGCTGAAGAATTTGGAACCGCCTCCAACATCAAGTCGCGTGTCAACCGTCTCTCCGTCCTGTCCGCTATTACCTCCACCCAGCAGAGGCTCAAGCTCTACTCCAAGGTCCCCCCGAACGGCCTGGTCGTCTACTGCGGTGAAATCATCACATCCGAAGGCAAGGAGAGGAAGATCAACATCGACTTTGAGCCCTTCAAGCCGATCAACACATCGCTCTACCTCTGTGACAACAAGTTCCACACCGAGGCTTTGAGCGAGTTGCTCGAGTCCGACTCCAAGTACGGTTTCATCATCATGGACGGTAACGGTGCCCTCTTCGGTACCCTTTCCGGCAACACTAGAGAAATCTTGCAGAAGTTCTCTGTTGATCTGCCCAAGAAGCACGGTCGTGGTGGTCAGTCCGCTCTGCGTTTCGCCCGTCTGCGTGAGGAGAAGCGTCACAACTACGTCCGCAAGGTCGCCGAGTTGGCTGTGCAGAACTTCATCACCGACAACAAGTGCAACTGCGCTGGTCTTGTTCTGGCTGGTAGCGCCGACTTCAAGAACGATCTCAACCAGTCCGACCTGTTCGACGGCCGTCTGGCAGCCAAGGTCATCAAGATTGTCGATGTTTCTTACGGAGGCGAGAACGGTTTCAACCAAGCCATCGAGCTTTCCACTGAGACTCTCGGCAACGTCAAGTTTATTCAGGAGAAGAAACTCATCAACAAGTACTTCGACGAGATCAGCATGGACAGTGGCAAGATCTGCTACGGTATTGAGGACACCCTCAAGGCGCTCGATGCTGGTGCGGCTGAGACTCTTATCGTCTTCGAGAACTTGGAGATTACCCGCTGGGAGCTCAAGACCAGCGAGGGCGCGCAGATCATTCTGCACACTACCAAGCTGCAGGAGCAGAACCGTGAGCAATTCATGGACTCTGAGACCGGCCAGGAGATGGAAATCGTCGACCAGATGCCTTTCCTCGAGTGGTTGGCTGAGCACTTCCGCGAGTTCGGTACCAACCTCGAGTTCGTCAGTGACCGTTCCTCTGAGGGCAACCAGTTCGTGAAGGGCTTCGGTGGCATCGGCTGCATCCTCCGTTACAAGCTCAACTTCGAACAGCTCCAGGAAGTCAGTGACGATGACGAGTACTACGATGATTGACGGTGCTGCACCCTCGCCAATAACAGCGAGGCATCCGTTCCAGACTTGACGCTCCCTGCGCAAGACCTGACGGCGCTTCGCCCGCAGCTGCTAGAACAGCCTGCGGCTGCCATTCCTGTCTCGGCAGACTGTGAGACAAACCTCATCGAGAGCACAACGCTCGCCGCACGCCGCCCCTCCGAGCTGCGCGTGACTGGTCCTCGTGGCCGTGACAACTCGACGCCACGTTCAAGCGCATACCAGCAACCCGTACGTCTCCATTATTCAGAATCTTCAATTCTTCGTGACAGCGTACTGACATTTCTTAGGCATCACCTCGATTCCGCATGAGCCCAGGTATTGACCAGCCAGTACCCAGCACTGGTCACACCTCGCAACCAACATTCCTCATGGCGACAATGGCAATAGGTGCTGCGGCCTAACTGCCTCCCGAATGTGATTATGAGTAATGCGGTGTTCACATGTGGCATCATCTTTAGTTTACGAAGTATGCAAGGATGGCCCAAAGGGGATTGAAGTGTTGCTCAGATTGAATCATGACTGCTTGTTGTTTTTTGCTCGCGTACATTATGGATATCCAACTATAGCCTGTCTTTTGAATAAGAGTCCGACTTTACGAGGTGTTTGTTCTGTTATGACTACTGTTATTAAACCCGTAGGCTCCTGATGTGTCGACGGAACGCGTTCTTTGCTCTAAGAATACATACACGTACATGTATATCGTTTCTCGTACATATACCGACACAAATGACTTCAACCCAACATTTTTCAGTCGGACCTGTAATTTTAGGGTTAGTGCTCCAACCCCATAGGACTACAACGGCTGAGAGCTCTTGCCTTCGTAAATACCTCAACTTTACAGATATCTGGCCACAGTGTCACTTTCTGCGTGTACCTACTCTTTTGTATTTCACATATACCTCTGGTGAGTCTGAAGGGCCGATTGTGAGGGCAGGGGGTTGTTAGCTAATGGTGTATGCAATAGTAATTGATCCCACACTCATAAAAGCCAACGTGAGTGACGAGCTTCTAGACGTACATACTGTCACACATCGACTGCATAAAAATATTTCAACTCCAACCATCCTTGAGACTGAACGAATCTTACGACAAAAACTGCCCTCTCGACATCAGCACCATCAATAGAACTCGCGTAAATTAACAGACTCCTGCTCGTAGGTCAAAACACAACCAAAACGCACATACAGGCATCACGATGTCACGCCCCCAATCCCCGACCTCGCCAATGGAAGAAGAAGTCTATGTAGCATACCTCGGCCCGGTAGCATCATATACCCACCAAGCAGCCCTGGACTCCTTCACAGAACCCAGATTCACCCTTCGCCCCGAGACCTCTATCGAGGATGTCTTCGCCGCCGTGGCCGACGGCTCGGCCTCGCGAGGCGTGGTACCTTTCGAGAACTCCAGCAATGGCTCCGTAGTTTTCACCTTCGACCTCTTCGCGAACCTCTCAGGCAAGTACGGCGACATCGTCGTCGTCAACGAGGCCTACGTCCGCGTCAACCACTGCGTCGTCGGCCATCCGGCCGCCGCGCCACCATCCACAGGAGGAGACTGGAGCCACATCACCAAACTCTACTCCCACCCGCAAGCCTGGGGCCAGTGCAAGCAGTTCCTCGGTGCCCACTTCAAGCACGCCGAGAAGCAAGACGTGTCGTCGACATCTCGCGGCGCCGCTCTCGTAGCCACCAACCCGGCCGACACGCACACCGCAGCCATCAGCTCCGCGCTGGCGGCGAAGGAGAACGGCCTCGCGGTCCTCGCGCCCAACATCCAGGACTCGAGCGAGAACACGACGCGCTTCCTCGTGATCCGCCGCGCGAGCGAGACGGCTTCGCTCGACATGCGCACGTTCGTTGACGAGCCGGTCGAGTGGGACATGTACAAGACTCTGGTCTCGTTCACGGTCGCGCAGCACGGGGCTCCCGGCGCGTTGGCGGACTGTCTAGCTGTGTTCAAGAAGCACAAGATCACGCTAACGAGTATCAACTCGAGGCCCAGTGGCGAGGGAAGCTGGCATTATGTGTTTTTTGTCGAGTTCAAGGGGCGCAAGAGGGCGCCGAATCAGGGCGGGCCTGTGAACGAGGCTCTGCAGGATTTGGGCGCGGTGGCGAAGGATTGGAGGTGGTTGGGCAGCTTTGAGGATGCGGCCAAGTATGCAAAGTGAGGGAGATATGGAGGGAAACGGAGCATTCACGAATCAAGCAATGTGATAGCATATGGGTGTTGGCGATAGAGCTGCTGGAACAGCTCTCATGGCTGCGGGATGTATACACTGTATGGCTGCACGCATAGACACATATCATATATCAAGTTGATCATGAATTCAGAACAAAAACAAAGCCACATCTCACTCCGGTGAGTCAGAAGAATTGCTTCAAAAAATTTGTAATGTGTCTATCGTCACACTACCTGAACTCCGCAAAAAAACATAGAACGTCAGAAGGGAGAAAACATGAAGCCACCATATTCCAGTTGTCGCCGACACACCCCTTAAAAGCCATTATACGCCGAACGGTCTTCGAAGACCTTGGTATTCCACACTGCAAGCACCCAAAACACTTATCGAAAGAAGAAAGGAAAAAACCCCGCTCGCACAGCCATCTTTTTCTTGCAGACTCCAAGACCCCCAAGCTTCATCACTGTGTGCTATTCCGTGGCAGGTGGTCGTTTTCGCCTATGCTGGCTGCGAGACGGTGCGGTTCTCGTTCGCGTAGCCACGCGCTTACGCGGCAGCCTGGGCGCCCTTCTTCTTCTGTTCAACCTTGAGGAGGAGAGCGCGGTTGATGTGAGGCAGAACACCACCAAAGGCGATCGTGGCGTGAATGAGAGTATCAAGCTCCTCGTCGCCTCGAATGGCGAGCTGCAAGTGTCGGGGTGTAATGCGCTTGACCTTGAGATCCTTGGCGGCGTTGCCTGCAAGCTCGAGAACTTCGGCGGTCAGGTATTCCAGCACTGCTGTGACGTAGACGGCAGCTTTGGCGCCGACGCGCATCTTATTCTGAGTTTGCGACTTGAGGAAACGCTTCACACGACCGCAGGGGAACTGGTGAGGGAAGAAAAATGTTAGCTGTGTGCCATTTCATGGGAATGCTGGGAGCGCGTATGTCTGGCCTTGCGCCGCCATCGCAGTCGCGTCGCATTCTGTGTACAAGCAGAATCTGCGCAGACTCGCGAAGCGCCACGCGACAGCTTGCGCACTCATCCGTTTCCATCTCAAGATTGCGTGTCACATACCTGGAGTCCAGCCTTTGCAGAGTGCGACTTCTGGGTCTTTCCAGTCGAGTCACCACCAGCCTTACCGCCGGTCTTTCCGCCAGTCTTTCCTGCAGAGGATTGTGTCAGTGCTATGCGACACGTAGGTCCTCGCGCGCAAGCAGCGCGTCGGCGTGAAGGTGATGAGCGTACCTTTGCCGCCAGCCATTTCGAATTGTCAAGTGTTCGGTTGTTGGTGTGTGAGTAATGATGTTCGGTAATCGCGAAGTCGTGAACGGTGGGTCGAGTATTTGGTGTGGATGTTGTCGAGAAACGCGTTGTAGGGAAGCGACGCGGGAAGGCAAGGCCTGGCACGCAAGCAGCAGCAAGCACGGTCCAACGCCGCTTCCCAAGTCTGTTCTGGAATACTCACCCCACCTATCGTCAGAGACCCTTTGCTGGCTAGCTGGCTGGGTGCAATGTGATGGACAACACTGTTTTGGGGTTTGGAAAACAGAATGTACTGCTTGCATCGCACTTGTTTCTGTGTGTTTCGCTGGCCGGGAATACTGTTGGAAATATAATCATGCAGTCAAGACTACGCTGCATCTTCCGAGAAGCACTAGATATGTGTTAGCGATCCTCTGATATAAACAAAATCATGGTAGAAATATATGCGTGACTGCCAATAAGTTGAAGGACAATGACGACGCCCTTTGAAACTAGACAAGCGAGTGAATGAGGCTTAGTAGAGATGCAAAGAAAGTAGCATGTGATACTTAGCTGGTAATGAGGAAGTTGTTATAGCTTTTGATGCAAAGATAGTTAGGGGCGAGGGTACGTACACCTGCTGGAAACGACTTTGAGCATCCATTTGAGTATGCGATATGGAGACTGGCAAGCTTCGAGGATCAATGATAGTAAGTTTGTACCAAGCCGTAGGTTGTGGACACTCGATTCTTGAGTCGCATCATTGCGGTAGGAGGCAACATGAGAGCTTCGAGGAGGTGTAGGCAAGGAATCACTGGTAGCGTTGCAAGGTAGCAAATGTTTTCCAAGATCGCTTGGCTGTGTTCACTCTCAGTTGCTGGTCTTGATGTCGTGAGTGATACCACATGGGCAAATGAGTCTAATGTGTTCTGTGGATGCTCCTACGGACTGGGAGTAGTAACATCTGTTAGCCGCTCCTTGTTCACATACTAGGTGATGTATGGAGTACAGAGCATGATGCATGCGTATAGAAGCTCACTGTGCGCACATACGTGAAGAGCCTGGTCGATATTCTGCAAGATTTCGAGGCGCGCCTGGACAAAATCATATCTTATCATGTTTGTTGCACTCTGTAGACACTACAACTTCTGTTGTGGTCTTTCGAGGCGGATGCGAAGGTTTGCCGATTGGCTGGCTGGACTTCTACGAATAACGCATCTTTCTGCTGGCTACAAGAAGTCTCGAAGACCACATCTTCAACAGCCCGAAGCCAACTCATACCATGATAGATTGACTGATGTTATTCACAATTATCACCAAAGTCATTTGTCAATCACCAAGTCGTGCTTGGAAGCACGCGTCTTGGCCTCCAATGCCGCATCACGATCGCGGAGGTACTCGGCAAAGCATGAACCAGCCACATCATATTCACAAGCCACATACGAGTTCCCCCAGGGTTCTGCCAATCCGGCACGAGCACGACCCACTACATCATCTTACGTTGGGCAATCGGCTTGTTTTGATCCCGCCCCAGAAACGGCTTCTAAACAGAAACTCTTTAGAAGACCGTAGCGTCAGCGGCGATTTTTCTTCACAAGGAGCTTTGAGATGCGTTGTAGCAGTAAGGTAGCTTTCTCGTGTCGAAGCTACAAGCTTGGAAGCTCTACTGGTAAGATAGCTCTCGCCACAATCGGGCTAAATTTTGCCCTACATCCTGTCCGCAGCTCGCATATTAATTGCAGGTCGGCAAGGACGTGGGATACGGATGCTTGTGTTGCAGATCTCTTGCAGGCCGCGAGTAATGAGGTATTCAAGGGACCACGGAAAGATCGAGTACCTACATCAAGGTCACTTCGATCTCTGCCGTGTGTGTGTCTTGTCGCTCCGTCTCTCTGGATGTACGGCTAGGTCAGATCGAATACGCATCGTGTAGGCACGGAGCAGGCTCCCCGCCCTCTCTCACCATTTTGTCATCGTTGTTTCGCTGCCATGCGAAAATAGACATACGATAGCGCGGCCACTGCGTTCTTCTGCCCGCGGACACCCGCGCGTGCGAATCCTTATCCCTTTACAAGGGTGGTAATGTCGGACGGACGCTGCAGTGCGCAGGATGTCGCCAGATGCCGCGATCAAAGCGTCGATGGTGCGAAACTGGCATGAGCGAAGCTACCAAGGCTCTGCTGGCGAGGGCGCACTCCGCTCCGAGCGGTGCTGATCGGCGCGAGCTGCAGGGCGATGAGGTACGTCGAGGGGCCGTGCCACGGTGCTGCTGCTGCTTGGCGGGCGTGTAGAAGGCTGCTAGCTCGCTGGGTTGGGACGACGGCTGCAACGCCTTTCTGCCTATGCGATTACCTTTGGGCGCCGTGAATAGCATTCGCTCCGCATCCCTTCCCTTTCCCATTTTCTCCTCACGGCGGGGACCTTCTTAGGCGTGTCCTGTCTCTTGCAGTAGTCCACTTTGTCTGTTCGTCTCCAATCCCACGGTGCTGGCCACCAGCAACAAACGACATGTCCACTGCCGCTATCGCCGCTCTGCCTTTCTAATCGCTCCACCCTCATACCACGCTATCTATCCACGCTTTTAGATCGCCCGGCACCAGCCGTGTGAGCGCGCATTTCCTACCGTACATACTGTCGCGCTCGCAAGTTGCTACCGTCGTCGCCGCCGCCGCCGCTCGCGCTCCTCTGCGCCGCCCGCCATGTCGAGGAGCAGCAACGATTCCGCGTACGGCTCTTGGGGGAGGAGAAAGTCCGGTCTTTTCGCCCTATCCACTTTAACCCACTCCTCCAGCGACCCGGATGGCGTCGCCCACTCGCCGCGCACGCTGAAGAAAGAAATGAAGCACAAGAAGAGGGCCTCGGTCGGCAATGCCCTCGAACACCCCGACATTCCACGAGGAAGCCATGAGGCCACGGCCAAGTCTACTTCACAAGGCTCACCCAAGCCACGCCGGCCTGAGTTGCGGGTCACCACCTCGAAACGACCTCCTTCCATGTTTGGCTCATTAAAGCCTAGCATGCGAAGCCACCATGACAGCGCCGATTTTCTGGGAGAGCCTTTGAGCGCCGTCAACACCACTGCGACATCGTTACGTAGTGTCGATACCAGCCTGGATGCACAATTGCCTGCGAGGCACGTACTGATGCACGGAGAAGTGCAAACGACGACAGGAATGTTCAGAAAGAAGAAGGAATACTTGGTCCTGACGGAACAATCCATGACGAGATACAAGAGCCAGGCAAAAGCGTCAGAATTCTTCAGCAGTATACCAAACCCAATCGGTCGGAGCCCATCAGGCAAACATGGACATATGTCTTCTCTCGGCTCAGCAAGTGATCTGCAAACCCTCTCGGACGCATCGGGCGACAAGGATGGCCGGGTGCCTCTGCGGCAGGTGGTGGCCATCCATAGATTGGATGACGGCAAACCATACTTTGCAATCGAAGTCTGCTATCTGGATGAGGAGAGCAGTCAAGCATCTGCTATGGTCCTGCAGTTTGGAAATCCCGAGGAGCGGACTGTCTGGCTAAGGATTATTCGCAATGCAGTCAAGGAGGCTCGTCTGCATGACGACAAGTACATTTCCAGCGCGAACATCGGACTTGCGGCTCGCATAATAGAACGTGCGAACGACTACGATCCAGCGAACTGTGCGGTCTACAAAGTGGTGCAACGACTCCAACCTAGCAAATCTGGCAAACAGGCTTCCTCGGACGACATTTCCAAACAAAACTCCTCTGTCTGCTTTTTGGCCATTGGTGTGCACAAGGTCCACATCATACCTAATGCCAAAACCCTTGCACGCTCTTCGAGCACATCCTTGAACAACATGTCTACGCAATGCGCGTTCGGAATATTGACTCTGGTTGGAGTAAGAGTGAGCAGCTCAGACGACACATTCGAATTGACTTTCCGTCAGCCACTACAGGCCCCGAAGCGCCTGTACCTTGCATCGTCAGCTTCGCATGAGATTGCGGCTAGACTTCACCACGCGGAGAATTTCCTGCGGCCGGAGTATCAGTCTCGGTTGCTCAAGTTCACCGCGCCCGCGCCTGTGGAGGAGTTGCTGGCACCTCCAGTTTCGTCACACGAGGAAGAACACAGCTGCCTACACCGCACCATGACTGCGTACTGCGTTGCGTATGATGTAAACCCGGCGAACGTTCGCTATTATATTAATTACGAATGTGAAGACGGCCCTGGGTTTGAATTGTTACCACCCGCAGACACTAGGCGACCACAATACTCACCACTGGAGTGCCTTGCCATCATGCGAACCCTACGATACAACGAAACATTCGGCAGCATTTCTTTCGCCCACATACCACTCGACGGATTGAACGGACTTCACGATAACTACGGCTGTGAGCACGTTTGCTCCAAGACGAAGGCGGGTACATCGATAAAAATGTCATGGGAAGAGCTGGAAAAATCATGTCTACTTGTGCAAGAGGTCCGGGCCATGGCAGCAACCAGCAGAAAGCTCCGTCGCATGGACTTCTCTGGGTGCATAACGGCCAAGCCCGCGATAGTAAAAGTTGGTCGAAATGAGGAACCAGTCAAGCAAAAAGATATTGGTTGCGGTATTGTGGAAGCACTGTTCCCTCTCTGCCGCCATCAGAATACCAACGTGGACTGGATCTGTCTGAATGGAATTTATCTTAGCGAAACCGACCTTGACTACTTGGTCGCAGCTGCCGTGGAGAAGGCCTGCCACCTACGTGCCATCGAATTGAGTCGCTGCGGTTTGACTGATCGAAGCCTTGGACTGATTCTGGACGCGTTACGTGCGCAAGATAACACTCTGGAAGCCATCGAAATCGCTGGCAACACTGCTCGCCTCAACCCTGCCACATTCGACAGCCAGCTTGGTATCTTTGGATTCATCCGCAAGTTGAACCTATCCTATATCTCACGAACTTCAGGATCAGAACCACTTCTTCAGCCCGAAACATTATTGACATGGCGTCTCTCGGAACTGCGACTCAGCGGGACAACGTTGAACACAGCGACCATAGATGCTCTTGCGACGTATCTCGCGCATCCGCAATCGAGCTGCTTGCATGAACTATATCTCGACAACAGTTACCTAGCAGGTCGCGATGTTGCAACCCTTCTTCATAGTATGATGCAAGGCGAAGGCAACCACCGTGACCTGCATTTGGACATTAGCCAAAGTCACATCACCAAGGACCTGGAATACGTCACCCAAGCGATTTCCAACAGTATGGCGCCGTCACATCTCAGCATGCGGGCCGTCGAGTACAGGGAGCAATCGACTTTCAGAAAGATCCTCAGCGCTCTTACGGTAAACAAGAGTATTCGATATCTGGACATCTCGCAGACAGCATTGCCTGGTGCTGCAAGCGAAGACACATGCCGAGCGTTCAAGAAATTGTTTGCAGAGAATGACACCATTGTTGAGCTGAATCTGTCTGGCGAGGAGTCAAGACTGGCAACTTCACGTTTTGGTTCGGGCATCAATGATGCGCTGCTCGGTCTCAAGCACAACAAGACGATGCGAATTCTTCACATCGAGAACCAGAAATTGGGCATCCAAGGAGCCAGCACGCTTGCTGGAGTGCTCAAGGAGAACACCACACTCGCTGAGCTCTATTGTAACAACAACGAAATCCCTCTGACAGGTTTGACAGACCTTGTCAATTCCATTGTTGACAATACTAATATAATTCACCTGCCCACAATGGACGATGGACGCGCCGCTGCTTTACGATCCGCAGAGACGACCATGAAGGCGGTATCCGACTTCGACCAGACCCCAGCCTTGGCGCCTGTGAAGAGTTCCAGTCTTTCGACCTCTTCGTTCGCTATGAAGCGTGGTTTCACCAGTATCCGTCGCACTGCACAAAGAGCATCAGTGTACACACCATCCCTGCCTCGTCCACAGAAACCCGGCAACAACGCTATGTCGCCCCCTCCCAGATCTCGACAGGCTTCTCATACTGGACCAGTGGCTGCTGCTGCACCTTCAGCGTTCTCTGTGCAAGACATCCAGACCACACAACAGATGCTCAGCGAACAATGGGATCGTCAGTGTTACCGTTTGGCACAATACCTCGACCGCAACTGGTGCTTACTCAACGCCATCCCGACGAACATGAACATCTTGGAACCAGACGAGAAGTTTGAGCGTCCGGGCTCCTCTGGAAGTCTCGGCAGAATGCTCGCCGAGATCAAGTATGACGAGACGCCTCGCGCGGAACGCACGACGTACTTTGAGGAACCGACCAGTTTCATCCTCGGAGGTACCAGAAGTCCATCGCCCACCTCCCGCCAGCCGTCCATCTCGGACTCTCCCCTGATGTCAGACGACAAACGTGGGTCTCGCAAGTCTAGCGCCGTGCACGGCTCGTTCAAACAGTTCATCCTCGATACCAGCCCTGATATCGACAGCGAACTGGCAGGCGAGCTCAAGCAAGTTGGCACATTCGACGGGCCTGAGAGCATGGACGACGAGCCGGACACACCCAGACAGGCGACCGTGGGCGCTCCTCGCCTCAACTTCGTTCCTGCGAGATAAGAGGCTGGCAAAGACTGCGATCGATGGCCAAGATTGCGGATGCGCGGGCAGCATCAACCATTTCTTCTCCCATACTTTCGCTTTTTCTCGTTTTCCCTTCTTGTTACTCCTCAGAACTCTGGGCCTGGCGCGCTTGCTTTTCTTCTTACTCAACTGTAAAGCGATCTTGAGCGATTTTTTTCGACTTTCTTTTTTATTCTTCCTCTCGTTTTTCCTCCGAATGGGCAGCGAGACATAAAAGCTGGCGGAGCTGATGTTCGCCTTCAATCGCTCTGGGTGGTCCCTTTTATCTATTCTTTCGTTTCTCTTTTACATGTGCTCTGGAACCGCCGATGGGCTGAAACTGACCCGGCTGGGATGTACATAAGTGTGGATCGGACATCTGGGTGGTACTTTTCTGGGAACGGTTGGTCGGGATGGGATAGGATAGGATGGTGTTGGTGAGAGAGGGTATTATCAGTTAATGAAAAAATGAAAACAGATACCGCGGGCGCTGTTAGCTCGCGAGTTTGCGGAACATATTTTTCGAAGTGCTTTATAGTTCTGTTCCTGTCGTTTAAGTTGGTGTTCGGTGGAAGACGTTGTCGCTTGATCGTACCAAGAGAAGAGGTGGTGATTGTTAGCCGACTGTGAAGTTAGGGACACGCGTGACGAGGCGTCGGCATGGGAAAGACGACATACTTCACTGCTTTGGCGTCGCTTGTAAGTTGCTTCAGGAGGTCACAATGGAAGGTGTATAATCTCCACCAAGTGTCGTGGTGTTTCGAACCATTTGCCTCCTTGAAATCTGCCTGCCGCATATAGCGCCCATGCTCTACGACTATACGTCACACCGAAAGGATCTCGCAAGACATCAAGAATATTATTGGTATGAGTTTCATGTTCACGGTCTTCAAGGCTCCTTTTACTAGCGGTGGTGCCAAGATACTAAAGCTCGACGCTCGTGTTATGTGCTATTTGGAAAGAGCCATACTAGAACGTAACATATATGTAGGGTTGGACACAGGATTTCTCGGCAGTTGGTGGGCTAGTTGCCGTTAGAACGTGTGGACTCTCGCATCGCCTACGCGGAGGACAGTGAGGGCATGAACGTTTCTTCGGATCATCGTGGGCAGGCTGTCTTCTGTCTGGTGTCGCTCGAGTCATTGGTGCCTGTCTATTCGAACAGAAAAAAATTCCTCTCGCGTGCGGTGGGACGACAGCAACTTGAAATGCTGACTCTTGCGCTCACTTACTTGTGGCTTAGGGTTTGTTGCGACCACATGCCTTATCCGTCCGTCCACGACTCTTCCAGCCCGACGCCAGACCAGGAGCAAAGCACGCACCGAACACAAACTAGCCAAAGCGATCATCATTGGCGCCCAAAAACCACAACCCAGGACTTCTGATGAATCTTACCAGGGCAGCGTAGGCAGCAGCATCGACTTAGTAAGACTAGTTTATGACGTGGGAAGACAATTTTATTCTAGACCGCCATGTCCCTGAGTAAGAGGTCTCCTAAATCCTTTCGGCACGCGGGCTGCTCTGGTGTCTGTGTTGCCGTGAGCATGGACTATGGCAGGTCCTTCTTTTTTCGTTCTGGAAAAGGCGGTGTTGCTTTGCAGGGCACGGATGGGTGTAGTGGTTGTGGTATGACTGGTGGGGAGGCTTGTTGGGAGATGAGGAGGAGGGAAAAAGTTGGCTTGGTGTGGTGTGGTTTACAGATGTGCAGTCGGGATTCCCTGCTTTAGGGATTGATAGAGAGCGGTGGGAATAAGGTTACTAGGTCGATAGGATATGCTCCCTTTTCGCGAGGGATGCGCCTTTGCATGCGAGCGAACCGGTGCGAGCGAGCTAATGCACAGCGAATTGGCTAGCGGTGCGAACGCGCGCGCGCGCTTGAACGATACGCGATACACGTAGATAACATGATGCGTTGTCAAATTATCGAGCGAACGTCCGGAGCGAAGACCGCGCGAACAGGACTTGGTGACGGGAACATGAATACGATCGACCGATGACGAGTAAGTAACATCGCGAAAAGACGGCCCCGCACAGGGCTAGGAAAATGCGATCCTCGGCGAATGTGCATCTGAGGTCCAATTTACCGGAAAGGCAGATGGGAGTTCTGGTGGGAGGGTTCGAGCGTTGCAAGATGAGGCGAAGGCTAAACGAGTCCCCAGTCACGTTTCGACGCGCCGTTTTAGTGACGGCAAGCGCGAGGCGGGAGTGCGCGGGAGTGTGTTAAGGACGAGCAGCCAACGGTATCCCTGCAGCGATGCGTAAAGCCTGCTGGGCGGGCGTGTGTCGTGGCGTGCGATTGCGCAGCTGGAAGCCGAAGCCTTCGCTTCTTCCATGGGCCAGGCCTACAACGTGTGCCATGTTGCACACACACACGCAGAGGTCTGATATATCGCGTCTTAGAAAAAGAACAAAAGTACCACGCGATCAAGACCATTGTTCATGCGCTGTACGCGCAGGGGTGGGCGGTTTGAGGACCAAATCTCTCCGCGTCTCAGTCGATCATCGATCTTGAAAGACACAGCACAGCAGCTCAGCCTGATGCGGCCAACGCACTTTTGGACGAGCGGGCGTACGCGAAGCAAGGAGCGCTGTGCAAGAGGCGCCATCCATTGGCCGTGAGCGAGTCTGCTCGCTGCTGGGGTGGGTGCGCTAGGCCCGAGGGTGTCCACTAAATGCTCCCTCGTGCCTTGCTTCCCAGGTTCGGCGCCTGAGCCTGCGACCTCTTCCCACCGCAGCCCCGCAGCAGTAGCATGGGAGTAGTGATTGGGAGCTGAATGGCCAGAGAGGTGCAGCAGTTCAGGACGGCAAGGTACGGTACCTTGGGATAGCTCTCTGCTTGCTCTTCAGCGGCTCCTCAGCTGCAGCAGCGTGCCGCGTACAGACACGTCTTCCCCGTTGTTGTTGACTCCAAAACATCCGCCGTGAAACCTCTCCCCTTTCCATACGCACACGCACACGCTGTCTCGCGAGTAATTACTGCACGCCCTCGAGATCGATCGACGTAGCCGCAGGTGAGTCCAGTAGGGCGAATTCCAACTTTGCCATTGCCGGTGCGCACCGCAAGGGCAAGGGCCATCCATCATCCAACGCTCATGGGCACGCGCCCGCCCTTGCAGCCAGTCCCAGGCACAGACCAGACGCACTAGACCGAGCTGGCCTACTACTTGCGCCTGAGAACATCCTTCTAATCCACCCTTCGCGCAGCTCTGCGACTCTCCCGCCAACCTCGACTCCGAGCTGGCACTGACGACCCCCCCGAACACGACACAAACGACACCACCCTCCTCCGCCGGCGGCCTATCTTCTTGACTCCAGCAGACGCCGCATTGGCCCGTTATCTGCTCCCGACGCGTGCATTCCGTCCGCCTACCGACACCGACTGCGCCTGAGCGCCTCACATCTCAAGTCGACTCCATGTCGACGCGTTATCCACCGCCAATGGACCTTTTCCACGAGCCCGCAGCGACCATTCCCGCGCTGCCCGAGCACGACGTCGAAGCCGCGCTTCTAAACGCCCTCCGCCCGCTCAGCGACGCGTCCAGCCTCAACCTCAATCCCACCACATCCGGCTCCGACGGAGTTTCTCCAACAAAGTCGGACAGCTCACCACTGCGACCCATTCACTCGAATGGTCTCGCCAGCGTCAAGATTTCTCCACCTCCACAACCCGTCTTCACCGACTCGCCGCAGAAGAACGGCAACTTCTACCACAACTACATGCAAAACGCGCCTATACCACAGAAGGCGCTCTACTCCCAATTCCCTAGTGCCCAGTCATTGGGCAAGGAGAACACCTTCCAAGGCGGATCATTTGGCGACTTGACTGCCATGCCCGTCGTGGAAGTTGACTACGGCTACAAGGCGCCCATGAAGCGTACCAACTCCGAGATGCTGCCTTCGAGCGATCGCCCGAGCTCGAAAAAGCAAAAACAAAAGTATGAAGAAGAGGAGCCGTTCGACCTCCCCGATCCCAGCGAAATGCCTTCTGTCACCGACGATGGAGCCAAGCCGTCTTACAGCTACGCCACATTGATCGGCATGGCTATATTGAGATCTCAGAACCGCCGACTCACACTTGCTCAAATCTACAAATGGATCTCGGACAACTTCGTCTTCTACCGCCTGGCGGAAAGCGGCTGGCAAAACAGCATTCGTCACAATCTCAGTCTTAACAAGAACTTTATCAAGATCGAGCGCCCGAAGGACGACCCTGGCAAAGGCAATTACTGGGCTATCAAGCCTGGACAGGAACGCCCGTTCCTGCAAGACAAGAAGAACCCTATTCGTCGCATCACCAACCCAGATGGCTCTCAGTACCTTCAAGCATTGCCTCAGGAATTCTCCTCCTCTTCCGTCTACAGGCCTTCGACTGCACCAGCCATTGGCCACTTCACGCTTGCACCTAACCCAGTCAAGAAGTCTGAGATCAAGGCCATCGACTCCGCCAAGTTCCCTGACGAGTCTGAACTTCTTTCATCAGACGGTACAATCGACGCGTCGGATCCGGCTTTGGCTGAAGATGACCACGACAACTCCACCATGCCTCCGCCACCTGCTCCCATGCGCTCCTCACCGCCTCCGCACGAGTTTGGCTCGTCTCCGCCGCCAATGGCTTCCGAAGTGAGCCGCAAAGGAACGCCACCGCCTGCACCACGATTCCAGTCTCACAGCCGCTCCGCTGGTCGTCGTCAAAAGTTCGGCGGCCTCAACGACAGTGGCTACTGGTCATCAATCGAGTCCTCGGCTGCTCGTGGCATGAACCACCAGCTCACCTCCGAGGCCGACGCCTCCCGCTCTCGCATCCGCAAAGGACGCGCAGAAGCAGAGATTGCTCGTATCCGCAGCTCATCCTTCGATAGTCCCACCAAAGACAGACGCGAAAGCCGCGCCAGCGCCTCCCGACTGTCATCCTCACCAACGAGACAGGACGCTGACCCTCTGACACCT
The DNA here is from genome assembly GCA_024604135.1 of Cladosporium velox. Lineage (NCBI taxonomy): Eukaryota > Fungi > Ascomycota > Dothideomycetes > Cladosporiales > Cladosporiaceae > Cladosporium > Cladosporium velox. The sequence goes on from JANIIF010000009.1 coordinate 659,841, forward strand.
GCAGTCGTGTTCAAGCGTCCTGTGAAGGCACCCATGTCTGTATCCCCCAACACCAACCTTCGCAACCACAGAAACAGGATACGTGCACTGCTTGGCTCTCCTGCCAAAACTCTTTCGCCTCTTCCTGAAGCAGGCACCTGGAGCCCGGCATTCAACCTGACTGCCGATGACAGCAACAGTGGATTCTTTGTGTCTCCTTTCAAAGCTGCTCGTACGCCTTGGAAGCCATGCTTTGGTGACGCGCCCAATGTCGATAACAACAACTTGAACGCTACATCTCAGCTGTTCGATGTCTTCATCGACGGACCAGACGAGGACCTGACCGCGCGTGGATCGCCGGAAAAGCGATCTTCACATCGTCCCTCGCTCGCACGTGCTGCTACCAGCTCTGGCGTTCTCGCCGATATCACCGGCAGCTCCAAGAGCAATAACATCAACCTTGGTTCTTCTGCAGCAAGCACCACAATCTCACCCTTCCTGAACAAACCGAACTTCGGTCCTTCGCCCGCTAAGAGAAAGACCAGTACACTTGGCTCACCCCTGAGACAATCACACACTGCATCTAGTGGCACACCTGAAGCCAACGATTTTTGGTCCGCCTTTGAGGCTGATGGTGGCTTGGGCTTCGAAAACGAACCAATTGTTCGCCCACACACTACTGCACCCACGAGCGCGAAGATGGATAAGCGTACAGCGGATAACAAAGACGCGGCTACCCTTTTCGGCCTGGAGACCCTTCTGCCATCTGATGGCAGTGAGGAGGGCATCGATCTCTTCCAAGACTTCGGTAAGATCGGAGGTGGAATGCCTGCCCTGATTGCTGCCAATGACAGGTCTACCGGCAGCCCTGTGCGCAAATCTGAGGCCAGCAGAGCCATGCCGCCTCCCGCAAGGCCAGCACTTGGAAGAAGCTGGTCAAGCAGGTGGTAGGAACACCATTCAACAACCAAATGCACACAGCGCCCCATTGGAGACGAGTGCTACGAACACCACAAAGTATGATACCCCGGCTCATATGAAACGACTCCCAGCTGGACACCCAAAGCAAAATTGCTACGCATTGACGACTTTCCTTTTGACGAAACAACCCGGCTCTGTAGCCCGATTACTTGCAGCTCGGCAGGAGCTTAGGATGATTTGTTTTCGCACACGACTGGATTGTGGATTTGGAGCAGACGGCGCGATTGAACTTTTTGCTCTTGTTACGATATTGGTTCTGGCAACGACTGAGGCCTGACGGTTTTTGACTATGACAATACGCTTTCATTGGAAATGCAAAGTTGTCTCGACTTGCTAGTAACTAGTATTAGTAGCCCATAGGGGCTGGCAGTATTGTTTTTGTCTTTTGGCAGCGAAAGTAGTAATAATACCCCCAGGCTATGCATATGAATTTATTGAACTTGCTTTCGAATCTGTTTTTGTTCCTCCGCTCGATTTATCCCGTTAGTGTTGATTTTTCAGTCTCAGAAACTTGTTGAACAAGGTCTGTTTACTCTAGTTTAGGAAGCTATCGATCAACCTTTGTTTTACGCTGCTGTTATACACAAGATGATAATAAACTTCATGTTGGAGGTTGAAATAGAACCAGTCGTGATGTCATCTGGAGCACTTAGCGTGCCTCGCGTGCATGTCCGTTCACATGCGAGCGGTACTAATGTGATCCTTGGAGCCTCACCAAACCTTGCTATACAGTTGAACAACTGTCCTGTCCTTTAGCCGTGCGAACGTCTTGATCTATTCCATTCGCTACCTAAATCCAGATACCCGTCGGATCGACACAACCCCCGATTTTCCCGTGATCGACCACCTCGAGCTAAACCTATCTCAAAACCAACCATGAACTACGGTATATAAAACTCCACCCGCCTCTCCAAGACCCCCCGTGAACCTCACATTAGCTAAACACCAAGCAGACTCCCTCGTCGAAACCATCGTAGATGGCGGCTACCTCCCCACCTTCCTGCTGCGCCGTGGCATCCGCGCGCAGCTGCAAGACCGCATCAACACCATCGCCACGACGTCCATGCAATCCGCCCTCGAGACCAAAATGGCTTACGTAGAATTGCTCCGCAAGCGGCCCATCGCTATCAACACTGACGATGCCAACACTCAGCATTATGAGGTTGGTACCGGTGTGTTGTCGGAGAGTCTGGGGCCTAGGATGAAGTACTCGTGCTGTTTGTATCCGAAGGGCGGCGAGACGCTGGCGCAGGCGGAGATTGCGATGCTGGAGTTGTATGTTGAGAGGGCGGGGTTGAAGGATGGGATGAGGATTTTTGATCTTGGGTGAGTTTGAATCCTTTTGAGTGGCAATTGTCTTCCATTTGCCCAACTAACAACACCATGTAGTTGTGGCTGGGGCTCCCTAAGTCTCTACCTCGCCGAAGTCTTCCCCAACAGCCAAATCACCGCCTTCTCGAACTCGCGCACGCAAAAGCAGTACATCGACGGTCAAGCTCAAAAAGCAGGTTTCAAAAACCTCGAAGTCATCACTGGCGACATCGCCACCCACTCCTTTGCCAGCACGCCCCAAGAAGGCGCCTACGACCGCGTCCTCAGCATCGAGCTCTTCGAGCACATGAAAAACTACGAGCTCCTCCTCGCCAAAGTCTCCTCCCTCCTCAAACCCCGCGGAAAGCTCTTCGTGCACCTGTTCGCGCACAAGAGCACGCCCTACGATTTCGAGTCCGGATGGATGACGGAGCACTTCTTCACAGGTGGCACGATGCCTTCGGCCGATTTGCTGCTGTACTTCCAGCGGGATCTCAAGCTCGAGCACCAGTGGTGGGTGAACGGCAAGCACTATGCGAAGACGTGCGAGGACTGGTATGCGACGATGACGGCTGCTAAGAGTGAAATTTGGCCGCATCTGATCGAGACGTATGGGGCTGAGGGCGTGAGCAAGTGGTTCTATAGGTGGCAGGTGTTCTACCTTGCTTGTGCTGAGCTCTTTGCTTGGGATGGTGGTGATGAGTGGGGAGTTTGCCATTATTTGTTTGAGAAGCCTGAGTGATGGAGCTAGTGAGACATGCACGAAATATATGACGTGAAGGGTAGCGTGGGCGCACAGAATTGATGTCTGTTTGTTCGGACCGTACTTATGGTCTCTCGACTCTTATATATAGAACTATACTCAGACCATCGTCACAAATAATTACCTGTTTCGTCAGCTGACATTGTTATCTGATTCGCTAACTTGCATACCACTATCGTCACACTCTCAAGTATACCTTAGCTAGGTGCGGAAGCCGCTCTCAAAATTCGCGCAAAACGATGCTCATATTCTCATCTACCATGCTAATCATCTAGAAAGCAATCTAACTTTTTCTTTCATCATTCCTTCAATCCCTTACGACCTCTTCTCCTCAGCAACAGCCTTAGGCCTCTCGACAACCTCGCCCTCGCCAGGAATCTTAGGCGCAGCGCCGCCCTTCATCTCGGCCTTGCCCTTGGCCTTCAAGCTGGTGGAGTCCTTGGGGAGCTCCTTGACGAAAGGCAGGAATTCGGGCTGGCCGGGAATGTACTTGCGCAGCACTTCGGGGACGTTGAGGCCCTCTTCAGTCTGGTAGTTCTCGAGGACGCAGCAAAGAGCACGCTCGGTGGCGCAGAGGGTGGAGTTGAGTGCGTGGGTGTAGGTCTTTTGGAATGAGGCGTCGGTTTGCTTCTTTTGGCCGTATCTGGAGGATGATGTGTTAGTTCTGGTATTTCAAATTGGAAAGAAAGAGGGAGCGTACCTGATCTCAAGCTCACGGGTCTGGTAGTCGGTGCAGTTGGAGCAGGAGACGAGCTCCTTGTACTCGCCCTGGAAGGGGAACCAGGCCTCGAGATCGTACTTCTTGGCGGCAGCGTTGTTGAGAGCACCAGAGACAATGCCGACAACACGGTGAGGCAGGCCGAGGGACTTGTAGAACTCCTCGGAAGTGTCGATCATCTGGTCGAAGTGAGTCCATGAGTCCTCGGGCTTGCAGAAGATGAACTGCTCAATCTTCTCGAACTGGTGGACACGGAAGAGACCCCAGGCGTCCTTGCCGTGGGAACCAGCCTCCTTGCGGAAGTTGGTAGAGTAGCCGGCGTACTTGATGGGGAGGTCCTTGTCGTTGAGCCACTCGGCCTCGTGCATGGCAGAGATGGGCTGCTCGGAGGTTGCGATCAGGTACTTGTCAGTCGCAGGATCGTTCTCCTTCTCGGTGACCTTGTACAGCTCCTCGTCGAACTGCTCGAGCTGTGCGGTCTTGGCCATAGCCTCGCGGAGCATGAAGAATGGAGGCTGGTTGGGCTTGTAGCCCTTGTTGAACAGGAACTCCAGACCGTAGTTGACCAGAGCCAAGTTGAGGAAGAGACCGTAGCCGGTCAAGCAGTAACCTCTGTGTCCAACAATCTTCACACCGCGCTCGGGGTCGTAGCCATCCAGTCTGTGGAGGACCTCATGGTGCGACAGGACGTCCTTCTTCTCCACCGTCACGCCCTCGGGTGCCCAGGTACGCTCCAGCTTGTTGTTGTCCTCGTTGTCGCTGACGGGCACAGACTCGTGCACGTAGTTGCCCACCGACTTGGTCTTCTTCATGAGTTCCGCGTACTTGCTCTTAGCCAGATCCTCGAGCTCCGACTTCTCCTTTGTAAGGGCATCCTTCTCAGCCTTCAGCTTCTCGAAATCGGCAGGGTCGCCCTTGTTCTTCTTGTTCAAGCCCATCTCCTTCTGCACCTTGTTGATCTTGGCGCCCATCTCGGTCGCGGCGGTGTACTGGGTCTTGCGGTGGTCCTCGAACATCGCAATGATCTCGTCGACAACCTCCTCGGGCGCATGGCGGCGGCGTTGCGACTCCTTGATCTTCTCTGGGTTGCCGCCGCGCTCCTTGATGAAGTCGTTGATGTCCAGCATATTGGCGGTGTCGAATGTGTGATGTGCGTTTAAAGTGTTTGTGGCGATTCTCAGTGGTGGTCCAGCGTGTGCAGTGTGTGTTGTAGCAGTCAATCGCTCAAAGCACAATTATTTGGGGCTGTATCTCGTTTGTTAACGTGACTGTTTTCTCAAATCCAAACCGAGGGGTCTTTTGGCGCTGGCTCTGCGGGGCACATGCAATCAATTTGGTGCAAAGCGAGCGATGGTGGCCTCAGATCCAAGATAACGCTGAACAACATCACATCGAACAAACCAATCTCACTTCACGACGCATACATAATGATGTCAATGGAAACAAAACTGTCAGATAAAATTTGCGGACTTCAATTTTTGAGGCTATACTGTTGAGCTAGCCATCCATTCATTGTGTCCATCATTTGACGTACGCTCCTTTTAGAGCATACCGTGCCATCCTCACAGTCCTTAAAAATGCCTGGTTGTACTTGAGTCTGATCAGTCTCGATGCATTTCCTGATGATGAGTTGACCAAGCCTTGGTGCATTTCCTGTTGAACTTGCTCGAGCTTTCCAAGTGCTTCTGCGCTTGTCACACAGCAGAAGGTCCATTCTCTCATGTCGTAGCCACATTCTCGATGGGGTCCTCGCCGGAACATGATTTTTTTTTGGTGTTTTAGAAGTCCGATGATGTGTTTTGGAACTTTGGTCAAGGCCATTAAGTCGTTATGGCGAACAGGACGCAAGAGGTTCTCATTGCCAATGAGGTCGTTCAGGTCAAAAGCCGTATCGAGTGGGCCAACAAGCTCAGAAAGACACATTCCAGCGTTTCCCGGAGCATGAATGAAGGCCATTCAGCCATCACAGTCGTTGCCGTGAAGTGGAGGCAAGAGGCTCCCACCGAAGAATTCATCGGTCATGCCGAAGGACGGAGCGTTTGGGTCGCCAAGGTCAGAACTACCCATGGCCGCACCAAAGGTCGGAGCCACAGGCTGGTCGAGGTACGGATTGGGAGGGAATGAATGGCCAGCCTTGGTCTCAGTGGAATGCCCGAAACTGTTACCAGCCGAGTGCGACTGCGAAATGCCCAGGTCAGGGCCAGAGGCAGGCGTGGTGAGGGTTGGGTTGCCATAGCCAGATGAGATCTGACTGTCGTTATAGCTGGGATACTGGTGTTCCGCGTTGAAGCTAGCCACAGCGGCTGTCTGATTCGACTGTGAGCCCCAGTTTCCCAAGGTTGGCGGATCTTGAGCTGGCGGTCCAACGAAGTACCCGTTGCAGTCGTTTGCAGTGAACGGATCCTGGAGGCAATGAGTGTTTGAGAAAGAAGTGTTGGTAGAAGAGTTCCTGCTCGCTGACTGAGACGGGTCGGACCCAGGGAAGGTGGCAGAGCTCAGGTTGTCATAGGCCGGAGAGCTAGTGAGCGGGAGATCGTTGCTAAGCTGACCCGTGTAGTTGTTCGAGTGACGCGGAACACAGATCTGGCCCGGAGCACCACCAAGACGACCAAACGCCTGGTTTTCCACAATACCATAGCCCATCAGGCTGGGATAGCCAGACTCTATCTGTGGATAGTGAGTGCCGAGCGCGTCACCGCTGAGCTGCTGGTCGAGATGGCCGTGCGCACCATGAGCCTGATAATTGACGGGATCGAAGGCAAAGCCCATCTCGTTGGAATTGCCGCCGAAAGTGGTCTGTGGAAGATGGAAGTCCTCTTGGTAGTGGCTGCCGCCACTGAGAAAGCCGCCATCGTTGGGTAACCCACCGAGAGTCGCCTGCGAGAGGCCAGCGTGTCCATTTTGGCTGTTGCCATTGCCATTGCCATGGCTGGGCACACCAACAACCTGCTCGATGCTTTGATGGATATCCGGAGATTGTGCTGCACTCTCACCAACGGCCGAGGTGCCGTTGCGGTTCTGCCACATCTGCACGGTGTCGCCCATAAGGCCGGTTGCGGCCTTCTTCCTGCCTCCAGTGGTCTGCCCTGTGTTGCGCCTCTTCGAAAGGGGCAGATCGTCTTCTGACTCAGGCTCGTCCTTAATGCCAAGCTCCACAAGGTCAGAAGCCATTCCAGCGGGGCGGCGTGGCTGTTTGCCTCGAACCACACCACTGCTGGCAGTATCATCGCGGCCCTCGTCTTCTGTTGCTGCTGCTGCCGCCGGACGACGACCACGCTTACCTGTAATGGCCTTGAGCCCACCAGACAGCTTGCCACCACGCGAGTTGGTCGCAGCCGTACTGCCTGATCCACTGCTCAAGAGCGCCTCTCTCATGGCCTTCTCCGCCTTCTTCTGCTTGCTCTTGCTCACTAGCGCCACCAAGCTAGAACCCTTCTTGACAGGAGTCTCTTTCTCAGCTCCCTGAGTCTTGCCACGCCCGAAACTGAACATCTTCGGGAACATCGGCGGCCCACTTGAACCTGATGATTTGCGTGGAGTAGGGGCCGGGGTCGAGGGCGTGTTCTTACTCACAGTTGAACGTTTGGCACCACGATCAAGCTTCGGTGGCACAGCATGGCCCTCACCGTCGCGGTGGTCGCGCAGCTTCGCCAAGTGCTGCTTGATGGCCTCGCCGGTCATCGGCTTTTCGCCCTTTGCCGCATCGCGGGGCTCCATGGTTGCAGCGATCAAGTCCCATGGCAAGACCACACCCTTCTCGGTGCACACGTAGTCGATGTAGAGCAACAGCTTCTGGTCTTCGTCGGCTGCAGGAGTTGTTAGCGTCCGTGATGCGAAGCAGTGGATATCGCCACATGTCCTTGTCCAAACTCACCATCCCAGCGTTTCAGCTTACGGCCCTTGGTGCTCTTGCGGATCTGCTTCTTCTTGATCTTTTCTTCGGAGTCAGGCTCGTAGCTTCCGTCGTCTCCATCGTCGTCCTCGTAGACGCCGTCGTCAACGAACGGCGCATTGTTCTGTGGGTAAGACATGGCGATTCAGTGCTAGGGGCGGCGAAGTGTCAGTGTAGGACCAGGTGTATGGTTGCAACAATGCGTGAGTTGAGTGTGCGAAAGGCAGAAGCGGACAGGCAGAGTGAGCGTTCTGATGCAGGGTGCTACCATGAAGGACGCCGGTAGTTCCCAAGCTTGACAGAAAAGAGGCTTCAGGAGCGCAAGGGCGCAATGTAGACCTACTTGGTGTACCTCTTTAAAAAGGAGTATGGCGCCGGCGTGTGGCAATGTGGTCGTATTGTCGTGGCCGAGGGGGAAGCAAAGCTATTGTCGAGGGGCCCCACTCAAGGCATTGTCTGCTTATTGATTGTTGAGGTGGTGGTGGAGTTGGTAGGGAAAGAGCGTGAACAGCAGAAGGACTTTATGCTTCTCGCAAACGACGTCAACATTCACATGCATCAATGTGTGTTGAGGGTCATCGCCATCGCTCCTTCCGTTTTTGGTCGATTTCATGCCAAAGTGAGCACGTGAAAATCATGTGAGCTAGTTTCCACTCCTTTATGGCAGTGGTATCGTGCCATTCGAGCGACCGGTGAGGTGTGATATTGGCTTCTGAAGGCGGGAACTGAAGGCTCTCTGTCGCTCTCAGTCTGCATCTACATACCTACTGTCCAGGACATAGGCTCCTAGCAGGACGTCCCTCGCACGGCGTTTGCAACTGGTGGGTACGTTTCATCCTCCCCTCGGTCTGTGTCACAGTTCTTGTGACAGTGGTAATACGAGCATGACCGTGGTCGACCTCGAAAAACTTGTGAATGGCGGTGGCCGAAAAGGATAACCATATGCTAGCAGGAAAAGACTAGACTGCCTTGTGAATCTCCACGGCATATGCTCGAGCTAAATCGTCACAGGCGTTCGGCGCTTATGGCATGAAATTCGCGTGCGGGCGTAAGGATCCAAGATGATCCAAGTGGGAGTTGGCGGACATGAAAGCTGCCAAATGTCATCCATTGGAGGCGTCGTGGCGTGAGGTGGTGCTTATGGGCAAAACTTTTCGAATTTGGGTCCCTCCGGCAGAGTACGTTCCCGACGGTTTGCACTTCCTGCGAGGGAATGGAGAAGAAGGCCACGACCAGATCGAAAGCTGCATTCCATGTCATTGCTCCTGGGTATCATTGTTCTTCGTCTCAGAGGTCCGCCATACGTACTCTGGCCATCATATCAGCTCGATATCGCCTCTCTCCACACCCTCCTTGACGTCTCTCCATCGCAACACCCAGACATCTCCTCGATTCAGCTCGACTGTTCCTGCTCCTTGTTCTCCTTGCACCTCTACTTGTCCAGCGTCTCTTAGTATACGACAGAAGACTGCGTTGTCTTCGTCTGGCTTGTCGATCATACTGATTCCTCCTGCTGTATCATCCAGCTTCCGCAAGCCTGCGGGAAACGACGAAAGGAACGCAGTGTTGTAATGTGATGAGAGGAGGTATTGGTGGTGATCCAAGTATTGCCTTTCGAGTTGTGAAAGCGCTGTAGGGGAGGCTTGGGAGAGAGCAAGGGAATGGAGTGGATATGTGTCGATCTAGAGGATAGTGGTCAGCATCAAAAACTAGTAGACTTGTAGCTATGATACGTACCTTTGCCATTCGAGCTCTGAGGAGTGAGCGGACGAGGAACTTGAACCTCTCCAACTCTGTCTGCACAATGACCAGTCTGAAATTCGCCGAAGGATCCGCAGTCGCGTTCATAGTCTCAATGGCTTCTATCTTCAAGATCTCAGTCAGCACGAGTAGTCCAATTTCTGCTAAAGACCAGCAGCGTACCTGTTTAGCCACTCTTTCCATCGTCCTATCAACCAAGTCCGCCGGATAGGGCAACAGCTCTGGCGCCGTCCGCTCGTTGACCCATGCTCGCGTGAGTGCCTGTAGGTCAAGAGTTGCTTGGGGAATCAATGGGCCACCGGAGACCGAGGCGAGGATGTCGGCGATGTCGTCCATGGTGTGCTGTCTCGACCTGACAGCGCATGGTGGTCGTGGACAAGAAAACGCGGGGTGTGAGTGAACCCCAAATTCAATTTCCCAGGAAGACGCGACTGACGACACGCGAATGAACTCTATCTTTGCTATCTGAATACGCTTCCAATGGGCATTACTATAATTCACTAAGCTTTGGAAGAGTGCGTGATTCAAAGAGACTGCTCTTAGACGGGCGATGTACCGCGTGATGGACGTTCATGCGTCTCACTGGTCACAGCGTCTAGACCGGCTGCTCATCTGCTCGACCTCACTTGCTCCTCGAGACGGATATCACATCCATTCTGGTATTGCAGATGCGATAAGGGCCCGTGGAACTCTAGAAACGCCTTTATAACAAGCCCAACAGTCAGACGGCTCGTCCATTCGGATTTTTGGACCTCTTCTCATGCTTGCTAGTTCTGAACAAGAAGCCTCTTCGAACACTCGACGCTGGAGCAGATGCCCATCGCAACCGCAAGAACTCTCAGCATTGTTCATAGCGACTCATGTTGACAACCTCAAGATGCCTATCTTCATGCAAGACCTCTTGCCCTATCGGGGAACAGCCTCATGATTACAGCCAGGATCTAGCCTCTCATATCCCATGACCGGCCACGCAACACACCGCCCTTCAATGATAACGGTTACAGCAAAGACTCATCATATCCTATGGACTCCAAAACTCTTCTAGGACATACGTTCCCAGAGGCTGATCTGCCTCACTGCTATTGGTTGCCGTTACGTGATCTAGCGTACCGCAAATCCCGAATTGCCTCTTTCGGCGATTTTTCCCTTTTGATACGGCTATCTATTGATCTCATGATATCGACGTTACGCTGCAACGCCAGCATTCCTGTGTCTGGATCGTGTATCCATGAGATTTTGGTCATGGTGACCTTCATCTTACCAGTCAGAATTGCTCGATGCGGTAAGTAGGCATTGATGTGCCGTATCAGTGGCGAGGGCTGTAGAACACAAAAAAGCGCCATGGGCTTGCCATATGAGCGAGAAGGTAGTATATTCATTCACATTCTTCAAGTCCAGCTACAGGGCGAACAAAACTGTTCAAGATACCGCACCCACAAACATGTTCAACTTCCTAAGCTCCGGCACACAGCCGAAACCTTCCGTGGACTCTGGCAAGAAGGCACCTGTACGAGCATTGCCAGCAGCATGGTACACAACCCGCGAAATGTACGAGTTCGAAAGGAGAGCCATCTTCTCTCGTCAATGGCTGTTCCTCACCCACAGTTCGCGTCTGCAACAGCCTGGTGACTTCCTCCGCTATACAGTGGCTGGATACGACTTCGTGGTCCTGATGGATCGCACCAACAAGATCAACGCCTTCCACAATGTCTGCCGCCATCGCGCATACACAGTCGTCGAGAAGGATCAAGGCAGGGCAAGCATTCTTTCTTGTCGCTATCATGGCTGGTCCTACGGTCTGAACGGCAAACTCGCCAAGGCACCAGACTATGACACCCTGAAAGACTTCGACAAGTCACAAAACGGCCTTTTCCCTGTCCATGTCCACATCGACACAAAGGGCTTCATCTGGGTTAACCTCGACTCCAAGGAGACGCCCGAAGTCCCATGGGACGACTCATTCGCTGGCGCGGATGAGCAGAAGCGATTCGAGAAGTTCGATTTCAACAACTACAAGCTCGATCACACATACGAACTCGACGCAAACTACAACTGGAAGATCGCATCTGATAACTTCAACGAGTGTTATCACTGCAAGACCACACACCCAGACGTCCCCACATTCCTCACAATCGACAGCCACGACGTAGAGCTCAAAAAGGGCTACATGGAACACGACCAGGCGCCAACGGAGGAGCAGAAAGCGAAAGGCTTCGACGTCAACTCGACCTACTACTTCCCCAACGTCTCCATGTCTGTGTCGTAAGTACCCCAGCGCTCGTAGCTAAAGCTGTAATCATGCCCGTGAAACTAAACTCTTCCCCAGCCCGCACTTCATGATGATCCAGAAATTCATGCCCTCTTCCGCCACCCACACCAAAGTCCACTACGAAGTCTACCGCAACAAGGATTCCCCCGAAGAAGACTTCCGCACCATCGCCGACACCTACGCCCGCGTCATGAAAGAAGACAAAGCGCTCTGCGACCGCGCGCAAGCGAACCTCAACGCTGGCGTCTTCATCAACGGCGAGCTGCACCCCAGATGGGAGAAAGGTACGTGACCTGAAATCGATGAGACACACACCCGAGATACTAACTCTAGCATCGCCAGGCCCCCTGCACTTCCAATCCCAAGTCCGTGAAGTCATCACCGAGCACTTCCAGCGCGAAAAAACTGAGGGCCGCGAGATTTGGCCGGCGAGACAGCAGCTCCCCAAAGACGCGGTGAGCGAGAGCGACATGGAGATTTGCAACGGCCTCGCTTGTGGTGGGTCGGTGCCGGAGATTCTGTCGTGGTGATCGTATTGCAGCGGACGATTTGTGAGATGAACGATATTGATGAGATGACGGCCTAGTGCTATTTCACCTGCGCGAGTGTTTCTTTGGATAGCGTGTTTGTTGTTTGGCTTTCTTGCTGAAGTTCTTCTTTAGCGAGTCATGGCGATTACTTGGTTCGACTTGTTCCTTTTGTGTGGCTTTGATTCTGGCGTTTTGTGATAGCGAGTCTTAACTAGAATGAACAAACTCTTATACTGCCGTTTACCAGAAGCTTGCTTCGACGATCACAGATGCACAGATTTCAAGGCTCAACTTCATAGCGATCAATCTGGAAATGTAGTCTCACGTTTTGAAATTATCAACCGGATTTTCAGGCGTTGGATGGGTCATTCATATATTCCAATCATTATAAACAGACTGCCTCAGGAGGGCCGTATGTAAAGCCAAGATTATCTACAGCTTAGTCGGCCTTTCACCAGACCGTCTCAGCATTCCCTCCTTGATGACAAGACAGCCTGCGAGACGAGCTCAAGAGTGCACACTTACGAAGCGCTCTTGCGGTCCTTCTTGAGGAACTCGTCGAACCACTGCACGGCTTGCAGGAAAGCAGCCTCCTTGGCGAACTTGACGTCGTCCTTGCTGAGGTCTGCGCGGACGGCGAAACCGTGCTCGACGCCGGAGTAGAGGACAACTTGGTAGGGGATGGTGCCCATTTCCTTGAGCAGCTGCTCGGTCTTGTGGCGCTTCTCTTCGGGGAAGATTTGGTCGGTTTCTGGACGGGGTTAGCGATTACTTCATTTGGTCATGAAGGATGTATTTGAACGTACCGGCAGCAGCGATGGAAAGAGGGCCAGTCATGCCCTTGATCTCCTCCTCGTCAACGAAAGACGGGTGTGCAGTGTATCCGACGTCAACGCCCTTGCCCTTGGCCAAGAAGCGAGCAACGTACTTGCCGCCAAAGCAGTATCCGACGGCACCAATCTTCTTCGCGCCCTGCTCTTTCACGTACGCCAGAGTCTTCTCGACAATCGGGTCGACTTGGTCGGGAAGGTGGCCCTTGCCCTCAGGGCCACCCTTCTGCAGCCAAGCCATGATGTCGAAGTCCTCGGGGCGGTTGAGCTTGACGGGGTCGCCCTGGAAGAGATCGGGCATGACGACGAAGTAGCCGTTGGCGGCGAACTGGTCGGCGATGAGCTGGGCGTTGATGAACTCATGGCCGATCACGTCGGGGAGGATGACGATGGCGGTGGAGGTGTCCTTGGACTCGGGGTAAGAAATGTAGGCGGGGACTTGAGAGGTTGGTTAGATAGAGAGATTGAGAGGATTTGGCGAAGAGGGCACATACTGCCGTTGATGGTTTTGAGCTCGCCCTTTGCTTCACCTTCGTGCTTGACACCAATGGTGCAGCATCTGCCGGGAGGGTTGGAGGCCATTATGGTGGTTTGGTATGGGGGATGTGATTGATAAGGTTGAAGGGTTGGGTTTTGGTATGGATGTTTGCAGACGGAAGCAATGGAATCTTTTATGGAATATTATAGCGATAGCGGCAGATGTAGCGGGTCATAGCTACGGAAGCCGACGGCGACTCATGGGCATCCTAACATCGGTCTCTTTGCTCACTGCTCACCTAATCAACCCCACCTGAGCGTCGTCACAAGCTTGCTGGTTGCAGGGTTGATATCGAAATACCGGGTAAAGATCGTGCATTATCCGCTCTGTCGGGAAGGGACCCCTTGTTGCACACATGGCAAGGATTCCACAGGCGAGATATTCCCGCTGCCATGCTGCTCCTTCTGCAATCCTACGGGATTGACACTTGTTGGACAAGGAATATATGTTTACGACAACCAATATCATTCTCATGTTTCTGAGAAGCCAGCATCTTCTCATATCTTCAACCCCGCCTTGCTATCGTGCCGAGGGCCAAAGCTCCTGGAGGTACAAGTTTGTGTACGGCAATGCGATGAGTGACATCAATCAATGTTCGTTGAATATATCACACACAAAGCCCAGTGTGAAAATCGCTTGATATCCGACCACAAGCTCTGTTGTGGTGATTCCCACAATGCTGTTTGTAGATCATTCTTGGTGAAAGTCTAATGCTCCCTAACAACCGCGAGAGAAGCGAAAGTGGAGCATGCAAACTTGTGGTGATCTACTGTCGAAAGAAGCTTTCGCCCAGCAACTGCGTCATCGCCTGATCTGTCAGGGCATCTTCAGTCGGAGGCAAACAACAGACGATCTGATTGCACGTGGCCGAGCTCTGTACCTTACCTTGCATCCATAACAGCGCCACACTAGCTGTTGCCATCCACCCACTCACTACACAAACGACAGCCACCTTCTGGCAACCCACCACCCAACATGGCCGCCTGCCCGCACATCGAGGCTGCCAACATCGCCCCGCCTAGACCCTCCGACCCTGTTTACCGCGAAGACTGCACCCTCTGTTTCGACAACATCGATCAGCCCGACGGTCTAGATGTTTGCCTACACTGCTTCAACGGTGGATGTGCAGGTGAGAGAGTCCATGGCCGCCAGCACGCACAACAATCGCAGCACCCTCTCGCTGTGAACATCAAACGCACCCGCAAGCGTAAGCACCGCGACGAGCCGCCTCAAAAGCTCACCAAGCTTGCTATTGCCGCCGAGACCGAGGAGGATCGCTATGAGACAACAGCAGAGATCAAGTGCTTCGAGTGTGGAGTGGAGGGCATCGAGAAGCAAGGAAAGGTCGCTGAGGTGGTGGACGGCGTCTTGAAAGCCAACACATTCGCGAAGCAAGAGGAAGTCAAGGCTTGGGAACAGGAAATGACGGCCTGTGAGCACACTCTTTGCCTAGAGCAGGATGCTGCGAGGCAGATCGCCAGCGGTGATCTCGGTCACTGTGTAGGCTGTGACCTGAAAGAGAACCTCTGGCTGTGCTTGACGTGTGGCAACCTGGGATGTGGCAGAACACAATACGGAGGCGGCGCGCCAGGAAACAACCATCAGGTGGAGCATAATGCGGCTACAGGTCACCCTGTCGCCGTGAAACTGGGCAGTATCTCAGCTGAAGGCAACGCGGACATCTACTGCTACTCTTGCGACGACGAGCGCATCGATCCAGAACTCGTTGCACATCTGGCACACTGGGGAATCGATCTTTCCGGACGTCAAAAGACAGAAAAGAGCATGACTGAACTAAACATCGAACAAAACCTGCGCTGGGAGTTCAGCATGACAACAGCAGACGGTCAAGACCTGAAGCCTATGTTCGGTCCTGCTTTCACTGGTCTGAAGAACTTGGGTAACAGCTGCTATTTGAACTCCATCGTACAAGCTCTTTTTAGCACACCAGAGTTTGTGAGCAGATACTATCGACCTGATGAGCCTCTTCCTCCCACCAGCAAGCCAGCAGAAGACCTTGAGATCCAGCTTCGCAAGGTTGCCGATGGCCTTTTGTCAGGTCGCTACAGCCATCCAGACACGGACGTCTTCGCCTCGGAAGAGACGTCTGAGCAACCTCACCAGAAAGGATTGGCGCCCGCCATGCTCAAGCATCTCATTGGCCGTGGTCACGAGGAATTCAGTACAATGAGACAACAGGACGCGTTTGAGTTCCTTCTCCACTTGCTCAAACTAGTCAGCCGCTCGCAACAATCTGCTCGGGGTCAATATAAAGATGTTTCGGATCCAGTCGATGCTTTCCGTTTTGTCATGGAGCAGAAGCTACAATGTCAGAGTTGCAAGAAGGTGCGCTATCGCCAGGATGAGATGGAGAACATTTCTGTAGCGGTGCCTATCCAGCGGATTGCCCAGAAAGACACTCAAATGGGCGATGGCGTCAAAGAGACGGACGAGAAGAAGGACAAAGAGGAGTTCGAGCCTGTTACCCTTCAGCAATGCCTGGACGATTTCACAGTCGCAGAAAGTGTCGAGCTGACCTGCTCTTCATGCAACGGCAAAGGCTTCACTAAGCAGTCCCTCTTCAAGACCTTCCCTACTGTCCTCGCAGTCAACGCACGTCGCTTCGAGATTGTCAACTGGGTACCCACGAAGCAGGACGTCCCCGTTATTGTCGACGACACTGTCATCGACTTCGAGAAGTACCGCAGCAAAGGCAGACAGGCGGATGAAGAGGGGCTCCCGGAAGACCAAGATGCAGGCGCAGCAGGCTCAAACAAGTTCGTCGCCAATGAAGTGGCGCTGGAAATGCTCATGAGCATGGGCATTCCCAAGAACCGTGGAGAAAGGGCCTTGCACGCCACAGGAAATCAAGACCCCGAGGCGGCTACTGCCTGGTACTTCGAGCACATGGAAGACGCCGACATCGACGCACCCATTGAGCCTGTCGGCGGCAGCGGCGCAGCTGGCAGCGGCAGCAATACCGCAGACCCAGAGAAGATCGAGATGATCGGTGGTATGGGATTCTCGGCCCCGCTAGCACGTCAAGCCCTCAAGGAGACCGGCGGCGACATCGAGCGCGCTGTCGACTGGCTCTTCAACCACCCCGAAGCGACCGGCGATTTCGGCGACGACGAAGCCAGCGCTCCTGCCGCGGACGCGCAAGCCAGCAAACCCTCCGAAGTCGAGGACACCAAGCCCGCGCAGTTCAGCCTCAGCAGCATTGTCTGTCACAAGGGCACCTCAATCCACGCGGGACACTACGTTGCTTTCGTCAAAAAGGATCTACCTGAAGGCCGCGGCAAGGGCTGGACGTTGTTCAACGACGAGAAGGTCGCGCTGGGCGGCGACGTGGAGGAGATGAAGAAGTTTGCATACATTTACTTCTTCAGGCGCGAGAGTGCTTGATTGGGTAGGGAATGCGAAAGTGTTTTGTTCCGATGTCTTGGACGGGAGTGTGGGTGTGATTGAAGCGTAGAGCGAGTGGGGTTTGGAGAACAGGTGCATGAGGCAGCGGGGGATGTGATGCATGAGAGTACGATGAAAAGCATGCAAGGTGACAGACACGAGTATACGAAAATGACCGGAAGAACAGAGATAGATGTTAAGTGAAGTTTTCAAAAACAGCCAGTTCTCGCGTGTTTCTGTCTCTCTTTAATGCGATTATTCAGTTTGACCCGACCGACAATTCACTCCTGAATCTCCTGAATCTCCTGCAGGCAAAACATATCGAACGGGTCATCAGCAAGATGCTTGCGCTCAACACAGATACCAAATCGATTGTGATGCGAGGTGGAGAACTGTAATTCTGTACCGACGAAAGTCAGGTATAATAACGCCTCCTATAGAACAATATCTACACAACAATGCCCAATCCCCCCTCCATGAAGCAGCAACTCGCTCTCTGCTCCCGTCCGATGACGCCAAAGTCCCGAGGCGACAAAAAGAATAGGTATCTATAGAATGCGAGGCGCCCACCCGTCCTGCCCATGTCCCATCAGGAAATACAGACCCGGAGGAGACACCATGTCCGTCTCCATCTGCGGCGTAGTGCAGTGGAACGAGGCAGTCGCTCGCCCAAGACCAGAACCGTGTCGCTATCGCGCCGACCGAAAAGAAGCAATACATACATCGAAAAGAAAACAAAACGCCAACGCTAATCAAAATGTTACCGAAAAATAAAGCAGGAAGGGTTCAACCTGCAACGCCCGTTCAGAGGGTCGGCTTGTCGTCGCCGCGTTCATCTATCGCTTTTGGTCGGCCGGGCAGCTGCCTACGCATGTTACTCATGGCAACCTGGACTTTGGCGTCCATTTTCGGTGGCAGTTTCGCCATTTCCTCTGGACTGAGGTGGATCTCGGTCTCGTAGTGGCGAGGATTCTTGGGCCTTGCGGGCGAGCGCGACGGCACAGGAGCGGCGTTTTCTCCCTCGCTAGCGGAAGTGCTGGTGCTGGTACTGCCCTCCTTGGGCCCCTGTTTGATGACGGTGTTGACGAGGTTATTCGCTTCCTCTTGCAGGTTCGGGATGGGGATCGTTTCTTGGCTGAGGTAGCTTTCCAGCATCTGCTTTAGCGTGTCTGCGCGCACGGGTTTGGCGAGATAGTTATTCATGCCTGCTTCGAGGCACTTTTCGCGGTCGCCGCGGATGGCGCTGGCGGTCATGGCGATGACGAGGATGTCGCTCACCCTGGGGTCAGGATGTTTGCGGATTGCTCTCGTGGCGTTGTAGCCGTCCAGGACCGGCATTTGGACGTCCATCAAGACCAGGTGGAATGGGTTGCCTTCTTTACTGGCTTTGCCTAGGGCATCGACTGCTTGCTGGCCATCACCGTAGGCCTGGCAGTGGAAGCCGAGCTTCTTGACAAAGCTGATGGCAATCTTCTGGTTGATAGGATTGTCCTCTGCAATACAGACTCTAAGCTGGTCCCGTGGAATACCGGCCAAAGACACCAAGGCCCTTGAACCAGGACCACCTTCCACAGCGGGTGGCGTGAAGATCGCCATTGGATCAGCTTGGGTGTTTGAAGTCCGAGTTTCGGGCTTGTCACCGTTGGCGCTTGCCTGGACCTTCTTGAAAGGAAGCGAGAACGACACTGTTGTGCCAACTCCAGGCTTGCTATCAAGCCAGATACGGCCATGCATCACATTCTCGATGATGGCTTTGCAAATTGAAAGGCCAAGTCCAGTTCCGCCGTATGAACGTGCCGTGCTTGAGTCAGCTTGCGAGAATGGCAAGAAGAGGTTCTTCTGTTGTTCGTCTGAGATGCCGATACCGGTATCTGCGACCGATATAATCGCGTGGATGCTCTCTGCGTCCTCGCTCTCGATGACAGCACGTACAGTGACACTACCCTGGCTCGTGAACTTGAAGGAGTTGCTCATGAGATTGAACAGGATCTGATGCAAACGGACCGGATCGCCCATGACGATTAGCTCGCTGTCAAGATTGAGTTCTTCAACTGTCTTCAAACCCTTCTCAATATTGGTGTATGATAGTGCTCGGACGACCTCTGATATCGTCTCGTTCAGAGACAATGGCACGGAGAACACGTTCATCTTGCCAGCCTCCAGCTTGGAGAAGTCGAGGATGTCGTTGATGACGCTGAGAAGCGTGTCAGCGCAGACTCGGATGGAGTCAGCGTGCTCCTCTTGCTCTTTGCTCAGATTCGTAGCTTTGAGCATCTCTGACATGCCGATGACACCGTTCAATGGCGTGCGCAACTCGTGCGAGACGTTTGCCAGGAACATGGACTTTGCCTTGGCTGCCTCTTCCTTGAGTCGGACCATGTCCATGGCTTTGGCTTCTGCGGCCTTGGCTTTCTTCTCTGCATCGCGTGCTTGGGCAAGAGCTTGCTTTTGTACATCAAGCATAGCGGAGTTACTCGCCGACACCTTTTCAACACGCTTGAACAGCAAAGCATTGGCAATGGAGATGGCGATCTGGTTCACAAGCAGGCGGAGAAGGGTGACAGTCCGCTCAGTGAAAGAGTTGGGCGGAGCTTGGCAATGAACGCTTCCAAGGAGGACGTTGTCGCCGTGCAAAATTGGCATGGTAATCGTCGAGACTCCATCAGGGTTCTCTTTCAGCCACGATGCGGGTACATTTGCGAAACGATCGTCGTCAAGAACGTTGCGCAAGAACAGTGAGTCTTGGAAGCGGAGGCAGTACATTGTCACCTGCTTCGCAACAGGATCATCGACTTCTTCCAGCGAGATTCCAGCGACGGGTTGTTCGATACCCTCAGGAGCTCCAGTTGCTGCGACGTACCAACCGCCACCTTCTTGCTCAACGCATAGCCCGACCTTCGTAGCACCGGTAGAATCGACAATAATTTCGGTCAGCTTGTTGAGAAGACGGTCAATGTCGAGCTCGGACGATAGTAACTGCGAGGACTCCAAGATGCTAGCGAGATCAAGCATGTCCAATCCAACAGCAGAATAACCTCCCGGGGATACCATCGCGCCAGAGAGTTTATTGTTAATTTCTTTCTGCTGTGCGGCGCCGGGGTCGACCCAGTCGCTGGTCCTCTCTGCCGAAGTCTGTGGACGGTGTTGTGTGGTAGCGTCTACTGGACGGTATGGAATTGTAGCCTCATCATTGAAGTCTGTTTGAACGCCCATGTCTTTGCTAGCACCTGTGCGTGTACCGAACAACAAGAACTGGTATTTCTCGGCCACGTGGTCAACCAAGCCGAAGGCAGAGATGCGGCGGTAGGCTGATAGACACTCTAGAACGACTCCTCTCGCAGGCCTTTTGGCGCCGTTACGGATGAGGAAGTCGGCATAAAGCTCCATACTCAGCGCCTCGTCGAGCGTGAAACCGTGCAAGACAGCGTGATCAATCGCATCCTCGTAGCTTGGCAAGCTCTTGTCGTACTGTTGAGTCACGTCTGCCACTTCTGCATCAATCAATTGTAACCAAGTGTAGTAGTTGACAGGGTTCAAGCTTGAGATAAGCTCGATACGGGTCCGGTAGCCGGCAATCCTCGCCAGGTACTCGTCGCGTTTGGCAGAAGTTGGGTCTTCGCGGATGGCTGCCACAAGCGAGAGTGAGATGAAGAACATATTGGTGTAGTTGAAGCGTACACTCCACATATGATCGCCGTTCTCTACAATCTCTTCGCCCAACGCCAGGGCTTCACGGAAATGTCCAAATCGATAAAGGCAGTCCAACTTGTAGCTCTTGTAGATGGACAGCGTGATTATTGGATTAGACGCCCTGGTCGACACCCACTTACAATATGCATCGGTAGAGTGTTCTTCGTCGGACATCACCATTGACGGCACTTTGGTGGAGGTCTTGCCTTGTAGGGCGCGTGTGTATTGCCGTGCAGCCATCAGGAATCCTCCGCCTCGGATACTTTCTTGCCAATCAGGCGCTTCGTCTGATACTGAGGCAATGAAGCTTTCGATTTCTTGGAGATCTTCGGACGCCCAGATACGGAACGCTGCACCAATACCAAGGTTTAGGAGATGCAGAATTCTGTCGCCTCCAGCATTCGATGCTTCGAGACCTCGGTTCAGTACCTCGAGTTGAGTCTTGAGATCAGTCTCCATGTGACCAATAAACATAGGGTGCAAAGTAAAGCCTCTGCCAGCAGTGTAAGATTCTTGGGTGTACGCCGCGAGCAAGCTGTGCGCAACTTTGCCGAAATCACTACCAGTCTTGATCAAGGAGAATCGATGAATGCAGATCGTTGCAAAATGCACGAATCCGAGTCCAATCTGTGGAATTGTGCCGCGATTCAGATAGACGTCCATCAGCATCAAGGTCGACTGGTAGAAGAGTAAGGAATCGGTCCAGTAGCATGTGGAAATCGTCTCCATAAGCACTGCTCCCAGAATAGTCAAGTCTGTGTTCGCAGGCTCGTTCGCGATGTTGTCGATATCGAACGTGCTGGCTTGCAGCATCGGCAATTGTTCATGGAACTTCTCGTCGCATTCCTCCCACGTAGTATCCGGCATCTCCAGACCGAGCTGTGCTAGTGAGTCTTTGAGTGCAACCAATGCAGCTTTGCTGTTCCCTCGCGTAGCGCACATGCGACTGTGAATAATCGACGCAGGAGCCTTGTCAGCAGGGCTCTTGGCTTTGGCAAAGATAATCTCAAGTACTCTGCCAGAATTCGCAAAGTCGCTCATGTACCAATATGCCTCAGCAATTTTGGTATGCAGAGATAGGGTTTCGCCGTAGCTTACATCTTCGGAACTCTCGTCCCACGCGTTGGCTTGCAGAAGGGCAACGCAACTTTGGTAGTAATTCAGACACATTCGTCGGGCACCCGCTTCACGTGCCGCTTCTGCCGCCTGGTATAGCACATCACGGAAAGCGTATCGCACTTTCTGGCGACGCTTAATGACCTCGAGACTTTGAATGATATGCCTTGCCTGGTCGTACAACACCACGTTGGGCTGTGTGCTGAAATCGTAAGGTTCGTGTTTCAGCTGAGCAACAGCTAGCACATAGTGCATCTCCTCTCGGTTGTAGTCATCAGTCAATGAGAGCGCAGCCGAAAGATATCTGTCGTGTGCAAACTTGAAAGTATCGTCGTCCTCAGTCGCCATGATCAAGAAGCTCCTCAAGGCCACCTGCAGTCCATTCACAGGATCTTGCGATTTCGGGGGGAGGAACTCTGGCGGAGAAGCTCTGGAGCATTCACAGCTCATCACGTATTTCATGAGGCTGAACCTGAAGTGGTGTCCAATAGTTGCTGCCCACGCTAAGAATGTGCGCGCCTCAGTCGGCAGTTCCTGTAAGCGTCGCGCAATGAAGTCGTTTGAAGAAAACTTCGCCTCGTCAGGACTTGAGAACTCGTCGAAGACTTTGTTCAAGTCGAATTCCCACTGTGTACACCTCCAACAGTAGTACACACACTTCTTCCGGTAGCAAGAATCGAGCATCTCCTTCACGAAGAAAGGCGAACCATTTGTCTTCTCCTGAATCACGGCGGCAAGAGGCATACAGTAGTCTTTAGGCCTCATCAGAGTATCCGAGACATACTGTGCGGTGTCTTCGTCCTCAAAGTTGCCGACCTCGACCTTTGTTGCTTTTTGTAGCAGCTGTCGCGTTTTTGCGGGTAGAGACTCCTCGCCTCTATGTGTGACAATGAGTACTATGGGTATACGAGCTGCGACGATATGTTGAACAAGCTCGAGACTCTCGCTATCTGCAAATTGGAGATCGTCCAAACAGAAGCAGATGAATTTCTGCAACGACAGTAGCCGAAGCACATCAAGGAATATAGCCACAAAGCGGGATGACTTGTTGTTTCCACCGGCACGGAGCCATTCGTGCGTTGACGCCGCGTTGCACGTGTTTTTGCCAGAGTATCCTGGCCCTTGCGCCTTTGCATGGTTCGAGTGAATCGTCCCTGTTTGTCCATTGAGATCCCGTACAAGCAGCCACTCGGGAAGGTCCATATATGTGTGTAGGACTGGCCAGAAAGGCTGAACCAGATGTCTCACATTGTTGTGGAAAGGCGTGCTTACGTCTTCCTCGCTGAAGATCTGTCGGAAGAGAGAAGAAAGCACCTTCATCAACGGCTCGAAGGGCGTCTTCTTTACTTGGTCGAACTTGGCGCTGGTGAAGTAGCCGTGTGTGCGTGCTGCACTGGCGACATTTTGCACCAAAGAACTCTTTCCACAGCCGGCCGCTCCAGATATCGCGATCAACTCGGTGTGCCCATGTTTAACTCTGAACTTGCCGACGATGCTGTTCATTCCATCACCCGACGAATGCTTGCTTCCTCGCGTTGTGCGCTGGTCGAAGGATGTGACCCGGTCCAGAGAGTTTCCCACATCGAGCTCTTCCTCGCCCGGGCTCACCGGCAGGCCTGCGCGTGTCGAAGAGGCGAGGCTGCATACCGACTCTGACCTCGTCCCGCCTTTCCCATGATTCTCACGTATGGTCTCCATCTTGTGCCGCGACTCAAAGTGCTGATACACCACGTATCTCGATAGGGCTGCACTTTGCGCCGATCATTCCAAGCAGCGCGCGAACAGCATAGTCTCCGGGGCGATAGTCTGCGTGCGTCTGGCGTAGAGGTTTGGTGAGTATGCCTGGGTTGCAGAGTAGCAGTGATATGTATGTCCGTGTCCAGTGGCGATTGCGGATGGGAGGCGTGCGGCGAGTCCAGGGAAGCGATGCAGGTGAGATAGGAGCTCGGGAGTGTTGTTGATGATTGATCTGGTGCTCGGTGATTCGTAAGGATGCCGAAAGCATCTAGTCTTCGCGAACACCCCACACGTCAACCGGGCCAGACGTAATCTTGCAGATCTCTAGTTCGCACCGTGGATCTCGTTCGGCGGCGCCCTTTCGGCTCTAATCGTGCCTGCCTTGAAGCGCGTTGCCTCTTGTCTACTCTGCACGCAAGATATTCTTCTCTTCACGTGATCAACTATACCATACCAGAGACGCTACCTTTCCCGTTGCTGCGGACCACGCATTCTCGAACACTTCCAGCGAGATTGTTGAAACGGCCACCCAACGTTCGATTCACACTAACAGATCATAATGACGACGGCGGCGCAGATTTAGCCCAAGCGCACAAACACTTAATCTACAGCATCACGTGTGACAGAAGGCGTCAACCATGCAGCAAAGAAACCCTCCGAACGACAAAGCATTGTATTTCGTTTCGGTTATTGCTATGCTCAAAAACCTCCGCTATCATCTAATGGCATTTAATTGCCATGAAAAAGTGCTCTTCAGGGGTGCAGCAACCCGCGATTGTTGGCCTTTGCGTTGCTAGCACTGCAGTTGGCCGCGGAGCAAGCATGCAAGATTGCGCACTTGACCATAGCAAGCATCTGGACAATAATAGGAGGCACGATGCACATCTAAGCTCGCAAGCTCACATCATCTTGGAGCCTCGAGAAAGCAGACATCTGCATATGCATGTAATCTATGATCTTACTTGCGGCTCCTCTCCCCTATTCTCCTCGCTATTCACTTCGCCAACGATGGAAGCTTTGGCCGCGACATGTGTGGAAAGATAATCTCCCTTTGCTTGTTGCAAACTCACAATCAATCCGAATGGAGCCTTGCCTTCAAGCGAGGGGATTGTTACAAGAACAAATTGAGATGGTGTTGGTAGAAATAATGTTCACATAAGAGACTTGATCTCTTTCGAAATATGCTCCGGAGTAGCGTTCCCATACCCTCCGACGGAGGAATTATATATACAAAGACAGAACCTTTTTTGCGCCCGCTCACGCCTTGCTCTGAAAGCCCCTCTACCATCCTACACATCAAACCCCATAACCCAAGAAAGTCACGTTTACTTTTCGTTCCTGTTGTTCTTCTGGGAGTTGTGGCTGATGTTGAGACCGAGACCCTCGGTGTCGAGGTAGACCTTGTTGTTGCCCTTCTCGAGGATTGAGGCAATAGACTTGGCGTTGTCGAACTCACGCAGGTCGATGTAAGACCTGCTCTTCTTGACGGCGTCACCGATGAGCTCGGCGGAACGAGCCTCACCCTGAGCTCTGACGACCATGGCTTGCTTTTCTTGCCTGGCCTTGTCAACGACGAAGGCGGCACGCTGGGCATCTTGCTGAGCAACCTGCTTAGCTTCGACAGCGGCAGTGAACTCGGGCGAGAAGGCAAGGTGCTGGGTATCTCATTAGCGACTGATCCCTTGTATGTGGGCACATGAATACATACAGTTAATGAAACGTCATCGAGGAGGATGTTGAAACGCGCTGCTCTCCGCACCAGGTTGTCCCTCACAAGCCTTGACACGTTCTCTCTTTGTGTGATCAACTGACTGGCGTTGAACTGTGCGACGACGCTCTTCAACACCTCGTTGACAATGCTGGGCAGTACTCGCTCGTCGTAGTCGGTTCCAAGTGTGCGGTAGATCTGGGGAAGCGCATCGACGCGAGGCCTGGACAGAACACGGCAGGTGATGTTGACCATCTGCAAGTCCTTGGTGCCAGTGAGGGAGGCGACATTGCGGGGTTTCGCGCGGACATCGTAGTCGATGGGTGTCTCGAACCAGGGAATGTTGATGTGCGTGCCTTCGGCGTAGATCTCCTTGCTGACACCTCCAATACGGGTGTACTTGATCGCGCGGTGACCACCGTCAACTGCAATGATTCTTAGCCTAAATCCATCTCATATGCGCAGGCGCGTTTCGTACCGTTGAACAGGGCGTTGTTGAACAACCAGAGCGCACCAGTGCCGGCAATGAGAAGACCCACGCCACCGAGCGCGGCCTTGGGGTTGCCTCCAGGTCCTCCTGCGCCGCCAAAGCTATCCCACTGCGTCAGTATGCAGTTCCGTCTCATCGTATGCGTTTGCCTCCAGTGTATGCGTACTTCGGTCCCTGCCTCTGCGCCCTCTGGAGGGTCTTCTGCATGTTCTCCCACATCTGTCTTGGGTCACCCATTTTGGATGATTTTGCTCGGTCGGAGGGGTATGGAGGGTGGTGTGTGTAGTGGCGGATGGCGATGGTGGAAGCTCAGGTGTCGCTGTGGTTGGATGATGCTCTCTCTCGCAAGCTGCGACTCGGGTAGCGCCTTCCCCGGAAGGCGTGCGGAGCTTTCCCAAACGGGAGGCCAGGCCAGCTTTCACAAGAGAGTGAGGTGGGAGCACGCCGTTGCCAGTGAGGCGCAAGATGGAATCATTCGCGGTCGCTCACTCTGGCTCGCTCTCCCACGTCCACACCGTCAACTTCTCTTCTTCCGCCGTCGACATCGTCCGTGAGGCCCGACTTATTGTTACCATCGTCGTCGCTGGCTGGATCACAGTGACCGTCGCACGTGGATTGCTTGGGAGCTTTGGAAACAGGAGGGAATAGGAGGATATTGATCTGTTCGGGACATTGTACGTGCAAGCAAGCAAGAGCTTCGGGGAGAGTCTCGATACTGCATCACATGACCATATATCTAATGTATACCACTCAGCATCTATTGAACCAAACATTCCAACACCCTGAACCCAGCCGCGATCATGCGGTCCATGCTTAGCCAATCCTTGCTCTCACTGCTTCTCGCCTCTTCTGCATCGGCTCAGGTCATCGACAACATATCATTTGGTCAGAATGATCGGATATCACCAAACGGCAGAGGCTTGCCCGGCTGGAGTGTTCTGTCCGAGAACAACCAACCGCAACTTCTGAGCGACCGCATCATCTTGACTCCCCCAGTTCCTGCTGGCACTCGTGGAGCTCTCTGGGCAGACAATGCTGTCACGGCTCGCGACTGGACCGTGGACTTCGAGTTCCGTACCAATGGCCAAGATCAGGGTTCTGGAAACCTCCAACTATGGCTTACGAAGGAGAAGAAGCAGGTCGAGACAAACAGTATCTACACGGTCGAGAAGTTCGATGGACTAGCGATTGTCATCGATCAGTATGGCGGCCGTGGTGGCAGCATTCGTGGTTTCCTCAACGACGGCAGCCAGAATTTCAAGTCTCATGCTTCTGTCGAAGCCCTCGCTTTTGGACACTGCGACTACAGCTACCGCAACCTTGGCAGAACATCGAAGCTCCGCGTGACCTCGCAGAATGGTCTCACTGTCTCTATCGACGACCGTGTGTGCTTCAGCACTAACCGGATCGATTTGCCGACGAACTACTTCTTCGGTATCACTGCAGCGACCTCCGAGTCTCCTGACTCGTTCGAGATCTACAAGTTCATTGCTTCCTCAGCCTCTAACCAGGGTGGCGAATACCACACGGGCCCGCCAGTCCGTCAACACCGTCCCGGTTCTGAGAAGCTCAACATTCTTCCCGGATCACCTGAGGTACTGCCCGATACCGATGCCGAGTCACTCAAGACCCAGAGCGAGCAGTTTAACGACCTGCACAACCGCTTGCAAGGTCTGACCCATCAGATCGCCGACATGTACGCTCTGTTCGACATCATTGGCAAGAAGATCGATGAGCGTCACCAAGAGATCGCAGCCTCGGTCGTTCAGCAAAGCGTGCCGCGTGATACTCTTGACCGTCTTGATCGCCGCATTGAAAATATCGAGCGCAATGTCGACCGTGTGTTGAGGGATGTTGAAAGCAAGGACTACCGTGTGCATCTGACCGAGCTGCAGTCCACCATTGACAGCGTCAAGGGCGGCCTTACCGAACATCTGCCCGCTACACTTGGTCAGAGTGAGTTTCACACAATACCTTTGACGGGAAACTCCAGAAGCTAACTCGCAATCTAGTCGTCACTTCCTCCGCTCCCAAGATGGGCAAGTACATTGCGGTCGTTGTCGCTGTGCAGATCATGCTCGCTGGCGCATACATCGTCTACAAGAAGCGCCGCGCGAACGCGCCTAAGAAATATCTCTAGGTTATGCTTAGAGTGTGCATGATAACGATCCATCTTTGAGAGATGGACTTTTGGAAACAGGACTTGGACATGTACGAAAGGCGATTGCTGACATCAGCTTTATGTAGAGCATTGGATGGTGTTTTGTAGATGGACGATTGGAATATGTATATCAACTTGTTGAAAGAATCGATTCATTCACGACTTAGCCACTGGTATCATTAATCATTCGCCATTACCGCGCTTCTGGCCACCGACTCAGCATCACCAAACATGAATACCTGAAGAGAAGGAAGAAAAGGCCATACTAGCTGCCTCCACCTCCACCACCACAACCGCCGCCACCGCCACCGCAACCACCTCCACCGCACGTGCCGAGCGTCTGCCCACCACCGCAGCCTAGAATGAAAGTCAGCCATCAAGTCATTCAGTGCAAGGGAGTTCGATTTCAGACTTACCTCCGGTCATGCCTCCACCACAGTGCCCTGCTCCGCAGCTACCGGCCGAAACGGCTCCAGAGCAAGTCCCTGCTGCGCATGTGCCGCCTGCTCCGTGCGAGAAAGACATGCAGCCGGGTGTCGTGGGGTAATAAGTAGGACTGTAGGGCATGTAAATGAAGGGCGAGTACGCCGGGATGAAGACGGGGTAGCCTGTATCGACAATCAGTGAACTGTGATATGTTGTTTCCACGGATGATTTAGACGATGGCTTACCGTATGCTGTCGACCAGTAGTAGTCGTCACGTCCGGGAGGTTTCGTGCCCTTTTTCTTCGCTCTTTCGCAAGCTTTCTGGTACGCTGCCTCCAGCTTGTCTGCTTGGGCTTGGGCTTCGGCAGTGTATTCGGGGTCGTCTGTTGGCCGGACGGCATTGTGCGCAGAGATATGGACAGATTTCTTGGGGTCCTGCTCAGTATCGTGCACGGTTTGCTTACCCTTTGACGAGAAGATGCGCGATGCCTTCGACGTGTTCTGCTCACGCACAGATTCACAGTACCAGCATGTGCATTCAGAGTACTGGCCACCATATTTCTTCTCGTACGTCTTGCACGTCCAGGCGAAAGCATCGTTCAGAGCAACTTCGGCGACTTTGTCGTCATGATCAATGAATTGTCTGGCTTTGGTGACGACGTACTTAAAGTAGCTTGACGGGTTGAGTTGATGGGTGTGCCATGCTAGATCGACGTCAAGAGTGGGAACTGCCATGTTCGTCGCATCTTCCATGATGGTGACGAAGCGTTCGTACTTGAGGATGAGCCGAGTCATCGTCGCGGGCAATGCTGGCGAGTGGAGCCAGTCGATGTTGTGCATCTTTTCGATGAAGCCTCCCTGCCTGACGACTGCACCGACCAAGTCGAGGGCGAACGGTGAAGAGTTCTCCCAGTAACGGCTCATCATCTTACGGAAGCCTACGCGCTCCAATCGCGTCATGCGATGAGTAGCGCTGTCGCGTACGGTGCGCATGTACTTGTGGTTTTCAGTCATGGTCTCGCCGATCATGTCGCGAATCCGTGACATGCTCTCGTTGAAACCTTCGCCACCGAGCCTTGGCTGGTCCAATATCCGCTGACCCAGACCGAAGAGAAGGAGGTTATTCACCTTGTTGAACACACTGTACCACTTGACCTCGTGATAGATGCCGACCTTGAATGGCAGACCTCTGAGGCCAAGAATTGTACCGGGCATCGGGTTTCTGTTCGACAGCAACTGCTTCATGTCGGTACAGAACTTGTTGGCGCGGAGAAGGTCGTGGGTGAGTGTGATGCCGCAACCAGAGCAAGAAGCCCTGAAGTCGCGATCTGCAAAGCCTTCGCCGGACGCGAGTATTGTGTCGACATTCTCAGCAAGTTTAGAGTCTGCACTAGACTTTTCTGTTGCATGCTGACAGCAGGTAGTCCAAGGCACCTGCACATCGGCATCACAACTCGGACAGTTCATCTTTCTTGTCTCGCCATCAACGAGGTTGTCCCACTGTATTAATCAGCATGCGTCAGCGTTGTATACTCAAGTATTGCCTTGCTTTGTACTCACGTATCGTCCAGTCAGTCGTGTGAATGATCCTTCAGCGACAGCGCCTGCATGGAAAGCAAAAGTCGAAGGATCGATGCATTTAGCGATTGCATCCCATGGCATTTTCGTGTGCCAGAGAGCCATCCTTCCAAGCCTGACACAGTCTTCCAAGTAAGCTCTCGGATTGAGCATGTATGCGTGCCAGACCATCAACACGTCCAACGGTGGCATGTTGAGAGGCCCGATAGGCTGCATCGCTGTCTTCACGTATCCAGGTTTCGTGATTTGATCTGTCGCACCATCACGCTCAATCTCAGCCATCGTCGGCAGTGGGCTGGCTGGTACTGCAACTGAGATCCAGGCGTGGAATCGATCGACTGCACGAGTGATGTAGACGGCCCAGCGCTTCTCTGCTAGCCTTGGGAGAAGCTCGTCTGCACCCTCACCGTTGGCCAGACTGGATGTCCGTGCAATGTCGACGATTGTAGCATTGTCGATGCCAAAGAGGCCGTCGGTGGAAGCAACTGATTGTCTCAGGCGCGAAAAGCACTCCAACGTCTTCAGATGTGCAATGGTTTCGTCGACAGATGGGATGGCTGAGGTTGGTTCATCCGATATGGTGAGATTGGCAAAGCCGGCTGTATAGTCTGGAGGTGCGACAGCATCTTCATCGGCCTGATAGTCTGGTGGAGGAACCTCCGATATACTGTAGTGCGGGACTGGATCTGAAGTTTGGCCATTGCTGTGGTTAGCTGCCTCTTCAGCCTTTGCTTCTTGCTCCTTGGTCGAGCGAGCAAAGATTCCAGATAACCTGCTAGGCATGATGTTTGGATACTAGTGGCAAGGGATAAGGTTCATCTGAAGAAAAGAGAGGCTAGATTCCGAGTAAAGACGAAATGTACTTGCAGTATAAGGCATGCTGTCTTGTCGTCGGAAGGAAGTGCTCCGAGCGCAACGAGATGGACTGCGCCTCAACATCGCTGCTTCGCCGGCGCGCAGAATGATTTACCTTGCAAAACTACTTGTTACGACACTACTCGTGTAACAGGGTACTGGCTGCGCATGTCGGCACGAAGGTGGAGGCTGTGTCGTGTCGGGTGGGTAGATTCTGCGCTAGAATGTCCTAGCGAAGGCCGAAGGATTTCACGAAGAAGCTTTCGAGTTCGGTTCAGCCGTACACACGATTGAGCTGAGTGTGGGTCAAACCCTGGCTCATCACTTGATTCATTTGATCTGGAAATCGATTTGCACTCGTAAAACAGTCGTCGAACGTAAATATTTGTCGCTGAATCATTTGAGTGTCGCAATCGACAGAAAAACGTTCTCACGAGAACAGAGCAATGGCATAATGCACAATGACGATCAACGCATTGCAACGGCGTGTGAGGCAGTGTTCGATGTGGACTTCATGTTACAAGCTTTTGAATATAGTGTTCGATGTATTAACGAAGCTCGCATTGCTTGGGATGCATGAAAGGTATCACGTCGCTTGAGCGGCACTTCAGACGTGCAAGCGATGTCATCTGATACCCCAGGATACCCCAGGGTAAAGAGGCTGAGCAGTCATACGGTGCATATACCCACAGCTCGAGGGCATTCATGGCGCATACCAAGCTGGAGATGCGGGACGAGAGCCTGTCGAAGCGCGTATCGCTTCATGCTCGTTGGTGGGGAAGAACCAGCATTACACAGTTCAGTGCTGCGATAGTCATGTACATATACTAAAGAAACATTTTTCCGGGCAGAGCAAAGGTCAAACGAACGGCCAGCGTATGCTAAGATCGGACACGATATTGCAAGCCTCCTTGGCAACACATCAGTCTAGACCGAGAACTAACGAGATTGCCGAAGTGGCAGGTCATGCAGTCTGAAGCGAGGGCTGCGCTCATGCATCTCAGTGGGCAAACTGAAGGTGATGCGTTGCCATTGGACGGGAGCTGCTTATCAAAGAGACATGGCAAAATTGGGCAGCTTCGAATCATGTATCCATGGAAGTGGTATGGACCTCAGGCATTGACGCTGAGCAAGTTTCAACCCAGTCGTCATATGATAACAACTGCAGACTGATGCCTCCTAATGACAGTGGCGGAGGCGGAGCCCGCATGATACCTCATCTCTAGGTCTAGACTGGGCTCGGAGGTGTTCCATAGGCCAATACTGGTTGACGCTGTGATGATCTCTGTATGGGTCACACTTGGTGCATTTCTATTGTCGTGTCTGTGCATGTCTGACATTATTTTGAGCTCGAGCTTACAACTGCTTGCCCATGAACTTTCGCTTCTGGAAGCTCAGCCACCACTTCATTAATGTTAGTCAACCATCATATCTCCCTGGAGTTATCGACCTGTATTTGTTTCCACTTACCTTGCTTGGTTGCCCAGAGGGGTCCGCGTAGACCCTGTTCAATAGTCTTGCCGCAAGCTCCTGCCTCATCTGCATGATGTACTGCCTCAGAACTTCCGCCTCGTTCCTATCTCTGGGTGTCTCATATGCCTGGTTCAACGGGAAGCCTGCATCGCCGGGAATGGCGAAGTTGGTGTCAAGCGACACGTTGAAGACGCTCTTTTCGGCCTCCCTCCGTGACATGCCAGGCTTGATCTTTGAGAGAGCCTCGCTCACGAATAGAATGCCATAGATCAACACACGGTCGGCAGGACCCTTGATCTCGAAGTTGCGGAAGAAGGTGTTGGCGCGGAAGAGGGAGAGCACCTCGTCGAGTGGGTCGTAGGATTCGGAAGATGGGTCGACATCGAGCTCAGATATATCGGCAGGTAGAGCAGGGAGCTGTTGCGCGGGACCTCTGGTGCGCGTGCGCAATGGAAGGAGAGCGAAGTTGCCAATGAGCTGCTGGTTGGGCTCTTCCAGGAAGATGGAGTGGTAGGCAGGCATGTTTGCGATACCTGCTGGTATGTACTTTTTTGTTGCGTGGTATCCCGTATGTTCTCGAGAACGATTCGACTTGTCACTGGTTTGTTGGAGCTCTCAATGGTAGTGCAATAGTGAGTTGTCGTGGGGTCGGTGGTAGCCTGCCTCGTGCGCCAGCTGGAGCAGCTCCGATGCCAGGCTGTCTTCGTCATGCCACTACAGAGCGGAAGTTGTCCGCACTTTCAATGTTCGTCGCGTCCCTTGGTCGCGCGCCTTACCAAATCATGGCGCGTCTCCAAAAACAGCTTCCAAAGTGCTTGCTCGCATTGAACATATACACACAATCCCATCCGTCAACACAATCCAACATACATCACAATCATGTCCGACTACGAAGATGAGATGGACGTTGACGTTCAAAAGAACCCCGACTCCGACATCCAGTTCTCATCCTCCAACACAGGCAACAAGGGAAAACGCAGCGCCGCCAATCTGCCTGTGGAGATCGAAGATAATCTGCCATGGGTAGAGAAATACCGACCGAACTCTCTCGCCGACGTGAGTGGTCACCAGGACATTCTCGCTACCATCAACAAATTCGTCGATGCGAACCGACTCCCACATCTCTTGCTCTATGGCCCTCCTGGTACTGGCAAGACCTCCACTGTGCTCGCCCTGGCACGAAAGATCTACGGAAACAAGAACATGCGCCAGATGGTCTTGGAACTCAATGCATCCGATGACAGAGGCATTGATGTTGTTAGAGAGCAAATCAAGACTTTCTCGTCTACCAAGCAGATCTTCGCAGGCAGCTTCGACAAGAGCAATTCGGACAGCATTGCCAACTTTAAGCTCATCATTCTTGACGAGGCGGATGCAATGACTTCGACCGCACAAATGGCGCTGAGGAGAATCATGGAGAAATACACCGCGAACACCAGATTCTGTGTCATTGCCAACTACACCCACAAGTTGAGCCCTGCGCTTCTCTCTCGTTGCACCAGGTTCCGCTTCTCGCCATTGAAGGAGAAGGATATTAGAGTGTTGGTGGATAAGGTGGTCGTTGAGGAATCGGTCAACATTGCACCTGATGCTATCGACAGCCTCGTCACACTTTCCAAGGGAGACATGAGACGTGCCTTGAACGTGCTTCAAGCATGCCACGCAAGCAGCACCCCACTACACGTTCCTGGAGAGCCTTTGAAAGATGACAAGGACATCAAGCGTGATTTGATCACGCAAGAGACTATCTACGACTGCATCGCCGCTCCACACCCAGGCGACATCGCCACTATCGCCCAGACACTACTCACAACATCAAACATTGGCTCTTGTCTGAACACTATCAACACGCTCAAGAAGTCGAAGGGCTTAGCGTTAGCGGACATCTTGACAGCGCTTGGCGACCACCTTGCCGAAGTCGATGTGCCAGCACAAACCCGTGTCGCGTGGCTCGAGGGACTTGCAGAGATCGAGTACAGACTCAGCGGAGGTGGTAGCGAAAGTGTGCAGACCGGTGGATTGGTTGGCGTGGTCAGAAATGGCGTTGGCATGATGGAGAAGGCAAAAGCTTAGCACGTAAGCAGTGGCGGGGTAGTCTATGGTACAGTACAGTACGAGCTGACGAAGGATGCGGATTCGGCGATTTGCTTATTTCAGCGAGGCGTTAAGGTGTTGTTGCGCTATGGCTGTTTTTGTATTGTGGATAATAAGCAGGTAGGATGCCTAGCTCATTTGGGATGGAGGGTCCCGTATAAGGACGCGCCTCCTCACTTCGCTCCGCTCGAAGTGAGGAGACGTTAGCCGAGTGTCTGGTTTGCGGCCGAGGAACTTGAAATGATTTAAACCCAATCATCATTGTGTCTGCGATCATCTTCGAGCGTTATTCGCTCCGTCTGCTTCCATCAAGTTAAAGTTGGAGCTTGGTACGCTTCGTTTGCTACCGCCATACACATCGACCCTCAAAATGTCGGAAATCATAGTCAAAGATCTGGACTTCACGTCACTCAAAGACGGCCTGGCCGTCATCACTGGTAAGCGAAATATCATCGACTGCCATGAATACTGCCTGCTAAGACAATACCAGGTGGTTCATCAGGTATCGGACTTGCCACAGCAGAATTGCTACTCAAACACGGCGCTCTTGTACTTATCGGCGATATCAATCCTCCAGCGATATCACACCCTTCGCTCACATTCCAACGGACCGATGTGACATCCTGGTCCGATCTCTCAAAGCTGTTCAAAGAAGCCAAACGGATCCACCCGACAATTGATCATGTCTTCGCAAACGCTGGCATCACCGGCCGCGCTGACTATCTGGGAGAGAACCTTGATGAGCAAGGCGACTTGCTCGAGCCGTCTTTCTTGAATTTCGATATTAACCTGCGGGCCGTCGTCAACACCGTCACACTGGCAATTCACCACATGCGCCACCAGCCAAATGGTGGCGACGTCG
The DNA here is from genome assembly GCA_024604135.1 of Cladosporium velox. Lineage (NCBI taxonomy): Eukaryota > Fungi > Ascomycota > Dothideomycetes > Cladosporiales > Cladosporiaceae > Cladosporium > Cladosporium velox. The sequence continues at coordinate 695,008 of JANIIF010000009.1, forward strand.
TGATGACCGGATCAGCTTCCAGCTTCCAGCCGTTGACCAGCCCCGACTACACCTCGTCCAAACACGGCGTACTCGGCTTCATGCGTGGCCTCAAGACTTCTTTGCAACTCTCTGGTATTCCCGTCCGCATCAACACTATCACGCCCGGGTGGACAGAGACTGCTCTGTTCCCCAGAGAGATGATCACTTCCGCCGGTGGAGCCATACAGACAGCGGCTGATGTCGCGCCGGCAGCGGTGTTGCTAATGGCGGATCGCACTCGAACAGGACAGGTGATATATTCTGAGGAGGCACGCCATTGGGAGATTGAGGGGGCAGTGCTCCTGCCTGCCGCTCTCTCTGTTCGCATTCCGGGGACACAGACACTTGATGAGACGCTGGTCAAGGCTATCGGAAACATTGAGGCTGCTGCTGCGGCGGAGGCATCTCAAGGGTCGGTCGATGGGAAACCTGAAGCTCTCAAGGTGGACTTGGTCACCTTTAATTGACATTTATCTGCAATGATATCATGAGGAACTTACAAATCGATGTTATCGCGTATTCTTGACTTCAAGCCGTCACATGAACCTACCATTACACTTTGCCGCGCAGGTGGAGAGCATGCATACACATACAGCAGTCATTACTTGACAGATACAGAGTGAATCGATCCATTTGTCAGTCCTTGGGTCCATAATAAGAACAAAAGAACCCGTGGACCAAGATTATGGTCTAACCCTGATAACCCCAAGTTGTGAATTAGTCGCTTTGCCTTATGAACGATCACCCTCCCATTTGTTGAGTACGACTCACCTGGGGGAGTTTGGACCTGTGCCCATCCAGGTCATATGCACTCGATAATATCATCAGGGCATGGAAAGGTGCTTTCAATACGCATTCGAAGCATGCTGTTTCGTCGGCGTGAACTCCGTCTAGATTGTTGACGCATTAAGTCGAGGTAACAACAAACTCATCATACCAGCCGCATTCACACCTTGAGTACCGTCTATGCTTAAATATGCAACCACGAACAAGCTATATCTTTGGGTACACAGAATGGTTGCAGAACCTCCATCGTGTCTGATGGTGTCCACTCTGGCCATTTGATCCTCCATCGAACGTCATCACAATGATGTCAGACGCTCACCAAAAACATTCCGATCGATTGATCGAGTCTCAAAGGTTGCAAAATTCCTATAGCTATATCTCCTGCGCTGTAACATACTTAATTGTTGAACCACACCTCCACGGAACACGAAGTACCGTACAAGCCAATAACCCAACCAACAACTCCTCCCAACTCAAACCACAAACAACTACCACAATGGGCCAAGACCACGACAACCCCACCGTTCGCTCCGCCGAAGAAGCCACCGGCATGGAACCTCTAAACAAGCAACCTTCCCAACCTCAGGTCCCCCAAAGCGGATCAATGGTCAAGAACCCTACCCTGGACACCCTCCCAGAATCCCTCTCCGACCTCCCCGAGCCCTTCGAAGCTTTCGTCCTCGGCCTCGACACAAGAGACAGCCGTGAGAAGAACTCCGAGAGCATCGATCCGGCGACATACCCCAACGACAGCAAGTTCGAAGACCTTGTGAAGAAGGGCCTCAAGCCTGAAGGTCCTGCGCGCGCGCAGTCGGCGAATATTGAGGAGGTGCAGTGGCCTTCTGGATTCGAGGCTGTGAAGCAGATGGTTGCTGAGGCTGGCGAGGGGTTGAAGGCTTTTGAGGTGGTGATGGGGAAGCAAAAGTCGGAGATTTTTGTGATCAGCGTGGATTTGGACAACGATCGCATTGTTGGTGTCAAGTTCCCTAAGCAGTCGTAGAGATCGTGAAAGGGGAGGATATGATCTTCAGATATACCAGGGAGGCTTCGACCCCGACTGGATCAAATATAATGACTGTATGATATAAATATCAAGAGATTTGCGCGGAATTGTGAAGTGCTGGAAGTGAGAGTGATGTGATCGTTAGCACTGGTGTCGATCTGACCGAGGTACAACGCGAGCGAGTTTGCATGTATATCGTTACTCTTATACAAGTGTCGAGCGTACCTTACCAGAGGTATGCTCTACTTCATATGCTTCACCTTTTCCCATATTCTCAAAACATCTTCATGCTAGCATTCTGTCCACTGGGCACATCATAAGGACCATATCCAGGTCGCGGGAAGTTGGGCGAACCGTCCTCGTTCCAGGTGAACTTCTGGGCGCGGATAGTCCTCTGGCCCCATCCACTCATGTAGTTCCTCATGCCGTGGTACACGATCCAGTCTTCGCTTCCGTCAGGGCTGGTGGTGAAGCTAGCGTGGCCCACGCCGTAAGCCTCTTCCGAAGGGTTCTGGTAGAAGATGCAGCCTTCGTTGTTCTTCTTCCAATCTCCCGGGTTCATTGGGTCCTCACCAACGAGTTCGAGCTGGCCGAGGCAGTAGTTGCGGTTGTCGCTACGAGCGGCAGAGTAGATGATGAATTCCTGGCCTGTCTTGGGGTTTGTGAGTTGTTGAGGGCCTTCGTTCGATGCGAGGCGGTAGTTTTCACGGCGGCCGTAAGGAGTCTGTTCCCAGGCATTCTCTGGCACGCTGCGGAAGTAAACGTAAGCACACGAAACAACTGATACGCAAGACTTAAAGCCTACCTAATGATTTGTCTTTGTGTGAGGTTCGATGCAACAGTCCACGGGTCGTCCATTTTGGTGATACAGAGATTTGCGGGCCAGGAAGAGTACGCGTGGTACCTATGGTAATATCATCAGTGATGCGAACAACAATTTTGACTGTAATGTAGTACGTACCAGCACGAATAAACATGATAGAGTCCAGTAGTGTGTCTGAAGTAGGTTCCATCGATGGCGAACTGGTCGAAAGTGTTCAACTCCGGCTTGATTGTGTAGTTGCTCGTCCATGGGTCACTACCGCTGCTCTCCAAGACGAACATGCGATGGTAGACGGCAGGGCAGTTGAACGGACAGAATGCATCAATCTCCGGGGAAGGTGTGTCTGTCATGTTGTCAGCAGTGATCATTAGCAAAGGGGTCTAGACACGCACCATAGTTGGGATCACCAGTGAAGATGATGTACCATTTGTCATCTATCTTGTGAAGCTCAGGAGCCCTTGAAGCGTAAAGTCAGCATTGGTGATTGTTCCTATATGAGCTCTTCTTCGGCCTTACCAGAGATCAGTGGAGTATGGTTGTCCGGACTAGAATTGCGTTAGTCAAGATCATCTCTTACGTGTAGTTGGCAATGAACATACTGGTGGATCGAAAGCCAATTTGACCTCAGCATTATCCCAATCAGTCAGACTGGTACTTCTCAGAATGGTGATGTTTGTCATCGTCGTGTAGGTCAGGTAGTAGTAATCATCATCCCTGACCACAAAAGGATCTGCTCCGACTTCATTAAGTACTGGGTTTGTGAAGGTGCCTGAAGCCGAATTGCTCTGGGCTGAGACCGAAGACAGCAGGCCTGTGAACAGTGCCAAAAGACTGATTGCAACCATATTGATGTAGAAAGTCGACGAGTGGAGGATGACCCAATGCTGCAAAACGAGGTGATAGGAGCAGATGCGCTCGTGGCTAGGTCTCCTGCCATCTTATATATGGGGTTGAGGATCTACATAGTAGACAATGCATGCACCATGATCCGTGCAACGGCGTACCCTTGCGGCAAACTCCAGCAGTGAGGGGGATGTGAGGCTGGGGAAGAGACAGGTTGGAGAGCGGGGAGATCGATCCACTCCAGAGTGTTTTTGCTCATCGTACTTATCATGGCAAAGACAACCGATGGTACTGACATAGAATCTGGCGAGATGGCTGTGCTGTACACAAACTTACGCGGAAGAGCTGTCGGTTGTGTCTACGAGTGGAGCGTGGCTGCGAGGTTTGTACATGGTACGACTGATTTTATAGGGAGTTTTTGATTGATGGATTTGATGAGATGTGGAGTATAACAAGCATGTATGTTTATGTAGCAGGTCTAGAGCGTGTTATTCACTTACCCAAATGTATCTTAAGGTCCAGTGTCCCGTCCGAGAGCTCTGATGACGAAAGGGCAGCTGCTCGAAACCCCGCTGGTTGCACATGCGCTTTCCAACATGCTGCTTCATTTGTCTGCCTGCTCCTAGAATCAATACCATAGAGGCAACACCACTACTCACATTTACATACTGCCCACCATGTCTGCAAAGATCCAGAAGGTGATCGCTCGCCAGAAGTCCAGGTGAGATGTCGCAACCACAAGCTCTTTACCCTTTCACCGCATCTGACTCGTCTGCCCAGAATCGAGGAAGGCGACTATTACGAGGCCCATCAACAAATCCGAACAATCGCAAACCGCTATGTCCGATCTCAAGACTACACCTCCGCCGTCGACCTGCTAGGCACAGGCGCGGGTATGCTGCTCAAGGCGGGCCAGGGCGGCTCTGGCTCGGACCTCTGTGTCTACCTGATGGAAGTGTACAACAAGGCGGAGATGAAGCCAGACGTCGCCAATAAGGCACGCCTGGTGAGTCTACTGCGCTCATTCCCTGAGAATGAGCCGGGCAAGAAGAAGTTTGTGGGCGGAATCACTGAGTAAGACACGACATACACGCTGCACATTTGGATTGGACAAGAGGCTAACAAGCCGATAGATGGTCAAGCAAGTTTGGAGAATACCCAGCTGGCGATCCAGAGCTGCACCATGTCGTCGGGTCTCTCTTCGCTGAGGAAGGCGAGGTATATGACGCCGAGCGCCACCTGACCCTCGGCACCTCCGACTCTGCCCAGGTCTTCTCTGATATGGAATACGAGTGGTACAGCAGCGACGAGCCCTCCACCGCACCCTTCTACGCCGCTCGCACAGTCCTACCATACCTGCTCATCGGCAACACACGCGCCGCGAACAAGGCTCTCCTCCTCTTCACTTCAAAACTGTCAACTTCCCACCCTGGTCTCGGCGTGCAGAGTATATCATCCTCAGCCTCCGATATCCGCATCTACCCTTCCCTGCCACTCCTCAACTTCCTCGGTCTCCTACTTCTTGCCATCCAACGCGGCAGCGCCGATTACTTCAAGCAGCTGAAATCACACTATGCCAGTAACCTGCAGGAGACAAATTGGGAGGAGGCTCTGGCGCAGATTGGCGAGATGTACTTCAGCATCAAGATCCCCAGCCAGAGCAACCCTATGTTCGACATGATGAGCAACATGCTCATGGGCGGCAACAATCCTTTTGCCGCGAAGAAGAGGGAGCAGAAGACTGTGGGTAGCTCGGCACCGCCTTCCGCGCCGGCGCTGGATTAAGAAGAGTTGCGTTGAGGTGGCGTAACTGCTATAAGCCCTATGCATGAGTGTACGTACAGAAATCTTAGCATATACCATGAAAAGACGAATCTTGCTACTAAATTTACTCCTACAATGTCGAATATGTGGAGGTTCGATGCAGTGTCGTATGATTTATATCCGCCACTCTGGTCGTATTCTGCAAATGAATCGAGATCCATCGCCAGCATCGTCTGAGCTTGCATATTGGATTGTCGATGTATTCTATTCTGTCTTTCCATCTGTCGTCTGTAGGGCAGAGGTATCAGTCACAGTACATCTCCTTCAACCTCGTCCAACCTGGCTGTTTCACACGCTATCGCCGCCGCCTTGCGCTCAATACTCTTCAGTCCGGGTCCCAAACAACTTCCTCGTCATCTTACTCGCCCTACAAATGCGCATATACAACCTCTCAAGATTGATCAGCAATACCATTTGAGACAATAATTAATAAAATGTCAGTGGCACAAGCATTCATCACCACACACATCACCCATTCGGAATACGAAAGCGGGTTCAAAAGTGTCATTATTCCGATTACGGTCATTACAAATTCCTCTCGTGCAGCCAATCAGTCAGAGATAAGAAATGGGTATCAAAAGTTCATCATCCTCCCTGTCAGTCTTCAATCTTCCACCCTGGCTTCTTTCGAACACCCTCGATACTCATTCCTCCACGAAACGCTCAGATGTTCTGAACGTTGCCAGCCTGGACGGCATTGTTGAAGGCCTGTCCACCGAAGGGGTTGTTTCCCGTGTTGTCGCTGCGGATGACTGGGCCCGGGGAGTTGGTGCCGTAATCCTGGTACGAGCTAGGACCCTCGCCAACCTGGTCGAGCTGTCTGTGAATCGATCCCGCAGGATCCTGAGGCGCACTCGGCATGAAAATGACCTTCGAGTTAGCCTGCTTAGCCATCTGCTGCATCGCCTCGAGGTATCTGATCTGCATAGCAGGCGCCGAGCTCAAGATATCAGCAGCCTGGCGCATAAGCTTCGCGGACTCGACTTCGGCGCGGGCAGAGATGACCTTGGCCTCTCCGGTGCGCTTGCTCTGCGCGGCCATGGACAGCGAGTCCTGCAGGTCCTGGCTGAAGATGATGTCCTTGACCAGCATGCTCTCGACCTGCGCGCCCCAGCCGGTGGCGGTCTCTTCGATGATCTCGCGGATCGACTGCGCGATCTCCTCGCGGCGCTCGATCACGTCTTGCAGCACGCGCGCGCCGATGACGTGGCGGAGGGTGGTCTGCGTGCGCTCGATGAGGGCCTGGCGGATGTTGGAGATGCCGAAGGCGGCTTTGTGGGGGGAGGTGATGTGGTAGTAGATGACGGATGTGAGCTGGAGGTTGACGTTGTCTGTTTGCGCATTGTGTTAGTGAAGTGTCCTTGGAACTCAACGAGATTGATATATTGCGTTTTCTCACCTTTGGTCATGCAAACCTGCTTCGGCACTTCCACGATCTGAATCTTGACATCGACCTGCACGAGCGATTCCGAGAGCGGGTTGATCTTGACGAGACCAGGGTCGACGGCGCGAGCGAAACGACCGAACTTGGTGACGAGACCAACGTTACCCTGTTCGACGGGCTTGTACGGGTTCGGGCAGCAGATACAGCAAGGAATCGCACCAAGAGTACCGATGGCAGAGCCGAGGGTGTTGATCATGCCGCCGTACCAGCCGGTGCCAGAGGCATCTTCGGTATCAGCTTTGATGATTTGCGCATACGATGGCTGAAGGTCCTCGCGACGCGGTGGCTGCACGTTGATGATAGGGTCGTTGGGACCTCTGACGGGTGGTGAAGAGTCGCCGTTAGTCGACCTCTTGACAGAATCGCCGTTGGTTTGAGGGAGGCTCATTGTGGCGGTTGTGTTTGTATGCTTGTTTGTTGTTGTGAAGTGTTGATTGGAATGACGTTGTTGATCAATGATCGATAGATCTCAATGTAAAAAGGAAGCAAGCAGATGTCGAAGAAGGTATGCGATAGTCTTTCAACGATGGAGAGTGTGTGTATGTACCTAAAGACGACCACCAGATAATGCGGCGCCCAGTAGCTCTAATATGTAAAGCGTCACCTCCAAGCAACCCATCGGAGACATGCCACAGATCAACAGCTCTACCCTTGCTTGGCGGCTGTGCATCGTGCCGGGCCCCACTTTCCAGTCTCGTGACTGCGATGAGCCTCGATTGCCAAAGCATCTCATGCCCACAAAGCCTCGAAGGATTGCACACCAGGTCGGAAGCGGTGCCGGGTGGGTACAGACAAGGCATTCACGCATGCGCTCTGGCACATACTTCGTGTCATGGTCCTGCGCGCTGTGCTCCGCGCAAAAGCCAAAATGCGACAGGTCGCTTTGATCGTGCCCTCGACAGCCCTTCACACAGCCCCGTAAGGCAGAACGGCCTCTGCCCGGCGCGCTCGAAGTGGAGCTCTAGCAGCAGCACAACATCCATCGTTCAAGACCTAGAGAACGAAGAGACGGCTGACCCCTTGGCGCAGGTCATGACCTGATAACAATGTCTGCCTAGTCCATACCAAGCCCTTCGCATTGCCGATGGTGTGACTACCTCGTTGCGCGAACGTCCCATCGTACAGTGTACACCCAGCACGGATCGTGCAACTTGCTCCTCGGTCCTCACAACCTCACGCATTCGGATGTCACGGCCTCGTGGGTGACGAGACTTTGCAGCTAAGCCCTTGTCTCCCTCTTTGGGGGTCTCGGTACGCCAATGCCGTGCCGCGGATCCTGGGGAAGGTTTGTGGTGACGATCCTCAGGCATTTGCTCTGCTCTGCCCTGCCCTGTGAGAGTCTGTTCACAGCTTCTCCGCTTCTTCCATTTGTTCTCTTGCATATTTGGTTGGACAGGAGGTGGAGGAAGAAGAGGCGCAGTCAACAAAGCGCCTTGCAACACCTAGCAACCAACCATCACAACATCGCACATTGGCTTCGGCTTTATCGCGGGCGGCCACATGTTATCGCATGTGACTTGCTTTCGAGAAGGAACCGGAGTTCTTTGGTTCTGCAGGGCAGGGCAATGTGACAGTTTAGCGCATGGCTATTGGGTTTATGAGTGATGACAGAAATAGACATGTTTACTAGTGATCAACCAGTGTGCCGAAGAGCCTTTTTCTCGAATGAGGTTTTTATCGAGATACTGTCTGGAACGTGCGATAGTAAGCGAGTGATTTTATGAGGCGCCTGTGCGGGATTTCGAGAGTTGCTTCACAAGCGAGATAATTCTGCAGAACGCACGTGTTGCAAAGATGCGTTATTGACAGACAGGAGACGTGTGCCGCAATTGCCGTTTGAGAGGCATTTGTACATTTGGCGATGACACAGCCAACGAAGGAGATCTATGGTTGAATGATTTTGTCTGTAGTTATTGTTGACAATGGCCACCTCGTACATACATAAGGGCAAAAAGTCCTTTGTGGATTTATCGCCGCCAAAATCGCTACAGAAGCAAGCAAGAGGGCTGTGCTGCCCAAAACCCACTAGTACGACCACCTCCACCATCAACAAACGCGAGTGCGAAGGCGGTGACCGGACCCATCACGCATGTCTTTAATATATCTCTTGATGCATGTGTCGTTACGCATGACCCCTTGCTCAAGTCAATGTCTTACTCCGCCTCACTGGAGATACCGACAACACCCCCAGCTAAGCGACATGCAAGCCTCTCAAGCGTGACAGCGCAGCACCGACTTCATACTTTCTCACAGCCACCAGCTCACCGCCGCTCAAAGCTGCAGGCATGCAATGGTCGAGGCTGGTTTCCTGCTCCAGAGTGGAGAGGAGGGAGTCCATGTCAACACTATGTTTTGTTAGCAGGTGACTTCTCATGTAGGCTTAAATTTCTATTTTTTTCGACTTACGGTTGCCCAGCAGTAGCATTCACAAATCGCCGCAAAGTGCCAGCAAGCATCCTCGCTTGCCCAGTTTCGACAATCTGATCCACGAATTGAAGATCAATACCGTCCTGCGCCTGGGAAGGGTCATGTACGGGGTTCTTGACTGCGGGCTTGACGGCAATGTGAGATCTGCTTGCCTTGTAAGGCGAGATCTCTCCGTCGATGCGCACCTGGACTTTCCTCTGTGGGATGGAGCCGTACTGCGCATCCTGTGCCACCTCGCTCGGGAACTTCTTCAGTACAGCTTTGACCTCGGATGTGATCAGACGAGGCACATAGTAGTCCATTGCAATGACATTGTCTGCAACACTGAGCCAGTCGCCCAGCCCGCCAACGACCATCACAGTGCTGACGCCGTATTGGTTGTACAAGGCTCGTACCTTGCTCACGTACGGTGTGATGGGCTCGTTCTTGATCAAAGCTTGCATGCGAGCATCGCGGACGAGGAGGTTAGTAGCAGACGAATCCTCATCGATTAAGAGACACTTGCTGCCCGCCTCCAGTGCCTCCTGAATATTTGCAGCCATTGAAGTGGAGCCAGACGCATCGTCTGTCGAGAAGCTCTTTGGGTCCTTGCCGCCAGGTAGGGAAGAGATGAATGGGCTAATGTCAGTGCCGCTCACGCATCGACCGTCTTCAGCACGAATCTTAACCGCAGAAACATCGGTGACAATCTGTTCACGGCCGTCATTCGGAATGTGATCGTACACGCCTAACTGGAGAGCTTCAAGGAGAGTAGACTTGCCGTGGAAGCCGCCTCCGGTCAGGAGTGTGATTCCCTCCTTGATTCCCATTCCAGAAACAACGGTGCCATCGAGTTGAGTCAATGTCACGGTCAGCTCTGGCGGAGACTGGAATGGGACCACACTGGAGTCCACCATTGGAGTTGCAGATGCTCCGGATGCACGAGGGAGGATAGAGCCATTCGCCACGAAAGCAATGAGATTGTTCGCACTGAGCTGCTGACGAAGGTGATGTTGGTTCTCAACACAAGCGATGTGACGGGCAAGCTTCTTTTCGTCCAGGCTTTTGTACAGAAGCGTGTTCTTGACCAGTTCTACCAGGTTCAATGCAAGGATCTGGTTTGCTTGCTGACCAAGTACGGTTCTGCCAGCAGCCGGCAACGCAACGGTGAACCGCAGCTCGATGGTCTCATCGCCGTTGATGAGCGCACTCGTGCGTGGCAACACCTCCTGGCCGGGTGCATTGATGTTGAAAGCTCCACCCTTGACGGAGTGCCAACCGCCATTTGAGCTGCCAACGTTCTTGTCCAGGTGCTTGTCGCGAAGGATCGAAGCAGTTGTTCTGGTCAGAAAATCGCAAAGCGCTACTCTACCAACAGCTGACTGCAAGTATTTGGATGGGAATCCGGTTTGCGACAAAGGCATCACCGCCCGCACGCGGGACGGAGCGGCGTACGCATCCCCCTGGACGTGGTCGACAGAAAGTGAGAAAGACGGACCGCTGTGGTCGTACCGCCCAAGTAGTCTCTTGTATGCGCCTGGTTGAACCGTTAGATTTGCGCGAGCATGAAGTTTGCCGGAACGTCAAAACGTTGCGTACGTCATGGCGAGTGGACTTGAAACTCCCAGTCGAGTTTGCCGGCGCTGGAAGTTTGAAATTTAAAGTAGAAGACGTTGCTGCTCACCGTACTGCTGTCCGTCAATGCTCTTCAGGTCGCGCTGCAGTGAGTCCCAGTCGCGTGGGCCTGTGTTTCGCGGTGTGGGACCGGCATGCTCGCTTGCGTTATCATTTGAGCGGCCGCCTCCACCGCCGTACTTGGCTTTATAGTAGGCGCCTCTTCCGCCACGGCCACGTGATCTGGCTGCGGGAAGGATTGATTAGCATGGGGATGGGGTGAGTGAGTGAGTGAGTGTATGTAACGCAAAACACGTGATGCAGGCCTGACTCACCTGCCATGCTGATTCGAGTGACGGTACTGCAAGTAGTGCTTCTTGTGGTGGTGTGGTAAGGGATTGTCATCGCCTCTGCTGGGATCGGCTGGTGGTGCAGCAGTCTGCAGCCTTCTCGTCCGCGATCTAAATGACAGGGTTCGACCAAGTGGGGATGGACTGCGCGCTAAGAACGCCATAGCCGTTACGCCGCCTATGCGGGAGGCGAGAAATCTCTCTCGCAGGTCACGTCTCGCCAACTTGGTGAGGTCTGCGGTCGCTCTGCACCACGGAAAGAGCGTTTGGAGCCTGACTAGCCAATCACCGAGCACGCGCAGGTCTTTTGATTACCGCGATTGCGATTACTTGCACTGTCGGACTGTCCCAGGATGAGCCACTTAGACTACCTCCAGACCCCGTTCCACCCAGGGCCCTTTGCCTCGCAGCAGCAGCAGCAGCAGCAGCAGATGCAGCAGCAACCTCAGCAGCAGGCCACCACCCAGCAGCACCAACAGCAGCAGCAGGTGTATGCCCAATCTCCCAACCCTCACCAGTTTAACCCTCCGTCCGCCACCCAGCAGGCCTCTGCCTCACACCAGCAACCTCCCACCCCGGCGTCAGGAGTCTCGTCTGCTGCACCGCAATCGCAAGCTTTCGCGCCCGCCCCTTCGTATCCCGGTCACAACCTCTCCAGACCGCCGCCTCCACAGTTCCACGATGGCCTCATGCAGCAGGCACCTCACTTCTCCCCCGCGGCCTCGTTTGCTGGTGAGTGGCCCTCCCCGATTCCTCCTACCTGTACCCTTTGACCCTCTACCACCTGTCCTGCCACGTTCCTGTCCCCTCTTCGTGCCATGTGGCCAGTAGTGCCGCCGCGTGCCGTAGCTGTCATGGCCTTGTACCTCGTGCTGACATCCTCAATGCAGGCGGCCAGCAGAGTCCTTATACCTCGGCGCCCTTTAACCAGTCCGTGACCGCGACCAGCACTACGCCGACGCCGCCCTTGCAGCAGCAGCAGCAGGCCGTCAGGCATAGCGCGTCTCCCCAACAGCTGAACTCGCCATATGCGGGGCCCCAACACCAGCAGTACCAGCAGCCCGGCCAACAACAACACCAACTCCAACAGCAGACTCCCAAACAGCAAACGCCTCCCACCCGGTACCCAATGGCAGCGCCGCCTCTGCCGCAGACGCCCAGTGCCGTCCAGCATGCAGGCGCAAATGCTGCTGTCTCACCTCAAGCGCCGCAGTCTCCCGGCACCCAGGCACGCGAGCAGAAGCGTGTCGATATGCTCCTCGAAATCAACATCGAGCTCCTGCAGGAGATCAACAGCCTGCAAGCACAAGGTCGTGGCGGTGCAATGAACCCTCAGCACCAGCATCAGTTACGGCAGCAGAACATGGACGACTCCATGGCTGCGGAAGAGTACATCCAATGTCTGCGCAGAGTCCAGGCAAACCTTGCCTACCTTGCACCCAGAGCAGATACCCAGCAAGCGATGAAGGCGCCACCGGGTCCGGCCCACATGACGCCTCCCGCCCACATGCCTCAACTTCAATCAAAGTATGATCAGCTAAGAGAGCTCTTCCCCGGTTGGGCTGGGAACGACGCCCGCATGGCACAGAGTGCTGGATCTCCCCGGACCAACCAGATGAATTCTATGAACGGCATGAACACACAGACTGCACAGGCCTAGAAGTGTAAGCGAAGAATTTTTACGGAACAGGCGCATTTGGGTGGCAAGCCCTATTGGTGACTTGCAGTGTTGATGATATGGGCGGGCGAAAATCTTGATTTTGGAAGGCTGTCTGCTCGAACTCACCTCTTGTGCTGTACTATACCCTGTGGCACTGTATTGTTTTATTGTATCAATCAGATCCAGAACGCCATGTTGCAAGACTGAAAGAAAAGAAAAGGGCCGGTGCAGGTTAAGATCAAGTGAGGTGAAGACATGAAAGTATGCTTGCGCTTGGCGTTTGCATACTCCATCGTTCCTGCCTATCTCGGCTTCCTATCGCATACGGTCATCAGCCATACGCCTTGCTAATCTCATTTGGGTATCATCCATTAGTAGTAGTCGCCAATCCAAACTCCGTACAGTAACACGGCCACGCAAGTAACCTCCTGCCATCAGCCGTCCTCGGTCCCGCTGTCTGTCCGCACGCGTCTCTCAGTGAAGGTGAGTAGCATCGAACGAGATCTCAGCCTCCTCAATCAGCTTCGCAAGGCGCATGCTGTAGTACTCCTCAACACTGAAGCTCGGATCCTTCTGATGCTCGTCGCGCGCCAGCATCGCCATGCGCTTCAGCGCGCGCTCTGTGTCTTCTTCCGCCACCGGGCCCCAAGTAGTGTACTCGAGCACGCCGGGCTTCGGCGCCGTCGCAGCGGCGGTTGCGGCAGTGGTTGCGGCGGTGGCAGCCGCGGCCGTGACGAAGCTCAGGCGCGTGGGCGTGATGGAGCGATCTGTTCGCGCACCGTACTTCCTTAGCAACTCATTTTTCGGCAACGGACGCTTGCGCTCGGGAGACTTGAACAGCTGGCGGCCGAGCTCGGCGTCTTCGCGCACGAGCGAGCGCAGGTGAGCCTTACCTTCCTTGAACGGGTCTTCGTCGACGTCGAGGTCGATGTCGATGTCGCCGGAGCCGGCGCTCGAGACTTGGTCGTCGCCTGGGCCGCCCGAGGAGGGGCTGGTGGGCGGGCTGGAGCTGGAGCGCTGGAGGCGGTCGGTGACGATTTCGAAGTCGGCGGCGGTGCTCATGAGGACGTCGCCTGCGATGGAGCGGGTGGCGGGCGTGTTGAGGGGCGCGTTTGGGTAGATGAGCGACGGGGAGGACGAGACGTCTGAGATGGTTGTTGCGAGGGTCTCTTGACTTGTGGTGCGTCTGAGAAAGTGACTCGTTGCCGGCGTGGGTGGCATTTCGGGCGAGGCTGTTTCTTGTTAGTTGAGTGAACTGATGGTGGTATGGGAATGGGAATGGAGGTGAGGTGGATCTACTGTAGCCGCTGCGTTCTCCGTCTTTGGTGTTCATTGTGTGTTCTGGTGTGAGTTGTTCTGTTCTTTTCGAGCGAGTGGTTGTGTGTGTTGTGGTGGCGGTGGTTGCGAGCGAAGCGGTGTGGAGATATCAGAGTGAGGTTGAAAGCTGCTTGTTGCACTTCACTAGGTCCGACGGTCGAGTCGCGTGAACGCACGATGACTATATGCGCAGTCGCTCTTCACTGGTGACTAGACAGAGATTGACGAGAGAGTGATTTGTGCCATTCACAATATAGTTACACAGCTTATTATCACGCAGTACAGTAACCATCAAAGCTTTCACTGGCGTGAGCGTTCGGACAGAAGAATTCATGCGACGGAGACAGCTCACTATGCGGCGCAATAATGAGCTCAAATCATGCTTCTCAAGTCAGAGGTAGTGTACACTTCACTCAATAGATGGTTGTTCAAACAATGCAATGCTGTATTCATACATACTTAGCCGTTGATGTTGGCGCTATACCCTGCGAATAATTATCCATTGCTAACACAATCCGAGTCTTAGCTTACTGGCAGGTCAAGAGAAGTTGACACAGATAGTCACGCCAGAGTATCACAAGCCAGCCATCTTTCTGGTCCGGAGTTTGGGACATCTTAGCATCCGAGGGTCGCTCCGTGTCTTTCAGTCGCTCAGCAGCCGCCAGATGTGATCAGGTCGGTAATTCGCTTGCTGCCGGAGCACTTCTGTGTCGCATCTCGTTCGAATATCCTGAAGGTGTACGGAAGACCGAAGTCGAGGACCGGAGGTCATGCAAAGCAATACCTGGCGACGTCCTTGGGTCCTCACTGCGTTCAGCACCCATCTTTGCTTGCAGCCAAGGTCGCATGTTGTAGTATCCTCCGCAGGCGAAGATTCCGATCCACAAAGTGAGCTCTACACCGTATATGATCTGCAGAGCGAAAAGTTCAAGTCAGTATAGTGTCTCAGAAATTGTATGGGATCGTGGTCTCGCTTCACAATCTGCGCTGCTCGCCCTCCCGCTGAGAGACTAGTACGGATTCTTAACCTAGACCACGGGATGGGGTTGTATCCTTCGTTCACGTACCAGTCCGAGGACGTCTAGAGACGGCTGGAAGAGCACCGACAGTATTGAGGTCAGGTCACCCATCGCGTCAAGGCCGACAAAGAAGAACGAGATTCCCCTGACGGTACGATGTTGATAGATATCCCAATAATGCCGGAGCACTCCCAGAGCGAGGAATACAGCGGCTAGCACAGCCATAAGCGTCACAGGCCACTCCACACCTCCCTGCTTGCCCTTTCTCAGGGCGAAGATTAGACCGATTTCGATGCCGGCCATGGCGCATCCGATGGGTAGCACAACAGCCAGGGCTTTTGGCACGCTCCATTTATGCTCGTAATAGTAACATTGGATCCATGTGACGAGGCTCAGAAATGCCAGCATCTGAGGTTGTATTTGTAGTGCGACGTTGAATTGCTCAACAATGGTGTAGACACCTAAAGGGACACCAGCCCACGCCCATAGCATCATCTTTGGTATATGTTTAGTTTGTCTGGTCTCGTGTGGCCATTAAGTGTATTCATACCATTGATGGTTGGAGTCCTGTAGCATTGTGTCTTCTGTAGTTGACCACGATCTGTGGTATCAACTGGACAGACCAGAACACAGCTCCTAGAGTTCCTAAGACGTTGGCAGCGATAGGCACATCCATCGCCAAAAAATGAAGTATATCGAAGGGACTTTCAATGGACCGATGAAGTGGTTTGTGATCTTACAGTTGTGGTCAGCTTACAGTTTGGCTACGAATATAACAGGGGATACAACAAGACAGGTCTTGATGTCTGGGAAGCCCAAGGCCGCAATCGGCGAACGAATTCAAGGTCAATGCCTTACATAATCATGGCTGAGGGCGTCATAAGTTCACATATTAGTCCCCACTTGAACTCCTATACGCCAGAAAACAGCTAATGCGATGCCATGACAGTCCATGCGATGGTTCAATATACTATTGAGCATAGCAGAATTTGCCCATCGTAGGTGTTAGATCCAGGGGTGGCCAGATAGTACGCAGACCTATGGACAATAACCATCCTCTCAGTGGCTTCCCTACTACGGCCTGCTACAAATCCGCCACCCACTCCGTTCGCCAGACGGAGAACAGAGCTCCCATAGATAAGCATCAACACCATTGGCACCCGGTTCAAGAGCATTCTGCCTATCAGATACACATATTCAGGATGAAATGGAGCACAATATTCGGTTCCGAAATGCTGGGCAAGAGGCCGATCATGCGCACAGCGTGACGTACCTATTCGTCGTTGTCGCGTACACGTAGTTACACACAACACTTCACTCAAGTTGAAGAAGTAAGTCACATCCATCTACTTCATCCTATACTACACCTCAAAGCATTTCCAACGCCCTTTCGACAAAAATCGAAATCGCTCAATTCTTACCTCAATCGCCACCGAACGATCACCATGCCTGTCATTCTCATTTCCGGCGCCGGCTCCGGCATTGGCAACACTTTTTTGGAACATTATGCCAAAGATAGCGCCAACACTATCCACGCTCTTGACGTCTCATGGTCAGAATATGTGAAGACTGGCGAAGCTGCTGCCAAAATCACAACCTACACAGTTGATAGTGCCTCCAAGGAGTCTCTAGACGAACTGACTTCGAAACTCGGCAACACTCCAATCGATCTCTTCATTCACTCCGCCGCCATTCGTGGTCTCAACCCAGAAATCCAGAAGAAAGATGACAATCCTGCAAACGCAGAATTACTGGATGTCATTGACGCCGAGATCTTCACACAGACACTCACAGTCAACACTGTGGGAACATTCATGCTCATCCGCGCTGTACTGCCCAATTTGAAAGCCGCGAAATCTCCCAAAGTGATCGTGATGGGTTCTGGTATGGGCAGTATAGCTAACAACAAGGGTGGTGCTTATGCGTACGGCGCTAGCAAGGCTGGTTTGAATTATGTTGTCAAAAGTTTTGTTGGGGACGTACCAGAGGTCACCTTTGGTATCATTCATCCTGGCAAAGTGGAGAGTCGGATGACGCATGTCCGGGAGGATGGTGCCATTGATGCGGATGAGGCTATTGCCATGATGCTGCCGATCATTGAAGGAATGACACCTGAGCAGAGCGGGATGTTTGTGACTAGAGAGAATAAACCGATTCCATGGTGAACGATGAAGCATGAAATCCGGTCAGCCATTCGACCTTCTCATTAGCAGTATTTATGTACTACATCACATCATAGCTTGCTTCGATTCGAAAAGTATCTCTTGTTTAGAAGGTCAGGCATGTCATGCAGGCACCGTCAATACTCCGCTCCGTCATGGCATCGAGGTCTGCGTCAAGTTCTAAAACTGATAAGTATGCTGGAACAGAGAGACATGATATTGCGGACCGACTATATAACCTAGAGCATTGAGCGAGTGGGCAACACCTTCACATCCTCCCAAGCCTTGCGCACAGTGTTGCGACCAGTCTGTCCATACAGCGCCTCCGCATGCTGACACGTCAGATCCGCCATCATCTTAAAGGCGTTCTTGCAGTTCTTGTCAAAAGTGCGGCCATTGACCTTGTCCGGGTCGAACTTGGCCTTCAAAGCTGGATCCAAAAGTGTATCATACCAGATCTTGCCAGCTTTCTCCCATGCATTGCCGCCGAAGGCAGTGGCAACAAGGTAGAAAGCACGGTTTGGAATGCCCGAGTAGATATGGACGCCACCGTTGTCTCGGCTCATGGGAAGCTCCGTGTATCCGTCCATGTCAGCTGGCTGAGGGTCTTTTCCAACAACTTCGGGCCAGTCGTATGCAGTGCCTGGAGCCTTCATGCTGCGCAGCGCGGGCGCTTTGTCGTTCAAGAAGATACCTTGACCGATCAGCCAGTCTGCGTCTTTGGCGCTTTGGTGAAGGTAGTATTGCTTGATCAGTGATCCGAAGACATCAGAGAAATGCTCGTTCAAGGCACCGGCTTGCCATTGGTACGGCAGATCAGCAGTGAACTGCGTGACAGCATGTGCGTATTCATGCCCAGCCACGTCAAGGCTCTTGGTGAAATCGTTGAAGATGGCGCCGTCGCCGTCGCCGAAGTACCACTCCGAGCTTTGAGGATCCCAGAATGCATTCATGTATCCTGGCGTGATACCGTTGTCGTCGTCCCAGTGGACAGTGGCAACCAGCTGGAAGCCTTTGTCGTCAATGGAGTTGCGACCATAGACCTCATGGAAGAAGTCGAAAATCTGTCCAAGATAATCCCAGATTCGCTTGGCTCCGTCATCCTTCGAGACTTTCCACTCTTCGGCGTCTTTGATGACGATATCACCAGTCTTTTCGTCAGTCTGGTGTGCGTCGCGCACAACCCGAGACAAGTGTCCAGACACTGGTCGTTTCGTCGGACGGAGCTTTCCTGCAGTCTGCAGGGCGCTCAGCCTTTTGATGTTGAACTCCACCCGTTTCTTAGTCTGCTCAGAAATGCCTTCGGCTTTTGCAATCTCTGAATAGACATATGAAGGGATCAAGGGTTGAGGAGCAGGTCCACTGGACGAAGCGATAGCAGCCGACCCCAAGCCTTTACGGACACCATGGACGTTGTGAATAGCCCTGAGGGTGTTGGAAGCGATAGTCCGCTGCTTCTCGTTCACACCAGGAGCATGGGCTACATGCTCCAAGATGTGTGGAGGGATGATAGAACAACATCCCGAACCGGAATGACGATGGCTGTTAGAAGACATCTCAAGGGTGGACTGGTATGAATTGATTGTCGGAGATAAGTTGATGCAGCTTGGTGGGTTGGCAATGGAGTGAAGAGAGAAAGTGGTGGTGTCGACGAAGGTGAGAGGATACTTATATCCTCAAATGTTTCGTAGTAGACGAAGAGTAAAGGATAATCATCTAGACCCAAGTCAGACGCACTTGCTTGTGATATGCAAGCCGCGTATTTCACTCCACTGCTCAGGCTCTCAAGATACGAACCGACAACCAGTCTCACCGGATGTGGGGACCGGTCTAGAATCGCCGACGCATGCACTTGCATACAAGACAACGACCACCGAGCGCATGGTCGTTCTCAGACCACTACTGTAGCGATACCTAGGCTCTCGAATCATGATCTCTTCGTTGAAGGCGAAGTACACATCATCCTATGATGGAGTGTCAGCTCCAAAAAGCCAATGCGGAAGGCCCTATTGGTGGACAACCATTTGCAGTGCCCTGACGGTTCGATCACGATGTTGTTGAAGCTTACGACAGAGGCAGTGCTTCACGCAACTGCTGCATGTTCCAGTGGCGTATGTGGGCGGAGATCGAAGACACTACGCATTACGTGCCACTTGATGATTGCAGGCAGTGCGCGCACTGATATATAGAAGGCCATCGACACAAGATCCCAGGACGATCGAGTAAGGTGATCTACGGCTGTGTCGTATCAGTCTCTGCTCTGGCGTAGAGTGCAGGTCTGTTCTCAAGCAAGAGGAAGGAGTGTCACACCACTCAGGGCTTGAGGGCCAATAGGATGTAAGGGCACACATGTTTGCATTGTGGCTCAGATCGGATGATATGTACCTGGTTCGAGTCAAATACAAGGCAGTCAGTAATGCAGCAGGTTGCACTGGTGTTGATCAGAGTCGGCGATAGCCGGCCGGTGCACGTTATTGATCTGCCGGCTTGATATCACATCGGGTACCGTGTCGCTATATCTGGACGTGCTCAGCTATAGCCTATGCCGCCTCATGCAACATTCAACACTGTGCCTCGCGATCTAGATCCAAACTCCGTACTGCCCTCTCAGCGGCAGTGCGAGTAGTACGAATTTTGAAGCCAGACCGCGAGCGTGCTCATACTTCCGAAACTTTGCATGCAGATTCATAAACCCAACCGAGCCAACACATTCAAGGAGTTCGGAATGAGTACCAACCCTGACAAGACTTCTGCCAATTCTGTGGCGAGGAACTCGGTCTCTCAATGGCAGGTTGGCGGCGGGCGCACCAGGCTTACCTAGCGCGGTAGTAGGAACTGAAGTCCAGAGTCTATCATCTGCAGCTTCGATAATAAGATTAAGATTTACCGCCTAGATCTACGTATCGAGAGCGGGATCCGGTTGCGAACGTACTACTTCGTATACATTCTTGCTAAGCCTAGAGCGCTCAAGATACGCCTTCTTCTATTTATAGCGAAAGATGAACGGTCCTAATATAGAGAAGGGTAGGTAAAGAGTAATTAGATCACCTGTTAACCTATTAGCTTTAGTAGCAATGATCGGTACAGCGCCTAGCGGAAATTGTGCGAGTATGTCGTGTATGAAAACTAATAACATAAATGCCTAGAGCGACTTCTCTATAAGCTTAGTAGCAACAAGCCCTTACCCTCTATCTACGAGAAGCTTGACGATAGAGTAGACGACTAGACTAATCACGAGACTTAACGCAAAGCTGCTAATGCTAAAATGCATCGTAAGAACGCCGAGGTTGCTATAGAATATTCGATAGTGTTGAAGTTTAATTTGCTCGCTCGTAACTAACTATTCTTTACATCCGACTTCAGTGTGTTCTTCGCCGTTACTGTCTCTCTCAGACCAGAGCATATACGCAGTTTGAGAATAGTCAGGGTGAATGGGTAACCCGGTATAGGTTGCGTAGCAAACGTATGCGAGTTTCCGAGATGGGTGGCTAGTCGGTATTTGAATCCATACCGGTCGTTGCTCGGGGCGAACACTGGATGTGCACCCTCACATCGGAAGTTAGCTAACCAGAGCGGAAGTGAGAATGTTTGATCATTGGCAATTGGGTCATGTTTCGGTGCTCTTTCGTTGAGACCTCTCCACCTTCTGCGACACGGCTAAGGTAGGACGTGTCAGTAGGCGTGGTAAATCGTAGGGAACGTCTCTCTACAGACACAGACGATCCCATGGCCGGCCAGGAGGTGACGGAGGTCGCAGCTGTGTTAATCCCCGAGAGCCCATCCGTCGTAAGCGAGCCTGTGAAAATTGCTTCCTGTGAAGTCGCTCCTAGCGCCAGTAAGGAAGAACCCAAAAACAGCAACAGCAGTCGAATTTCGAAGATGCTTCAGAATGCATTGATGAAGTGCGAAGTCGCTACGCAGAGCAGCCGGAGGTTTATGAGAGGTTTCCTGCTATTATGAAGGATTTGAATCTTGGTGCTGTGGAAAGTACGGATGCGGTTGATGAAGTTGGCAGGCTGCTTGAGGGGGATGGTCAATAAGTCATGGGGTTCGGGCAATTTGCTAAGTAATAGGGATGAAGGGTGCAGGTCAGGTGTGGGATGGGATTAACAAAGGAAAGACTTCCTGTCGTCTCAACTTACTTCTAGCTGGTTCCAGCTCTTTGGTGTGCTCTGGAGTTGCAGATTACTTGATTGAGAGATAGATAGTCCTGTGGCATTTGTAGCGTGAGGATACCTGCCCGATACATCTCAATTACAAGCTTAGATTCAGTGTCCAGCAGCTCCAGCTCAAGCCCTCAGGATCGTGATTGTACACTTACTTTAAGCTCAAAAGCAATATTCTACACTCAACGAGTTACGTATGAGCTCTAGAAGTTTCTACTAGACCTCCGAGCAAGACTCAGCCTCGCCTCGGGACTAGAGTGATACAGGTTCGGACACAATTGAATCAACCAAACGAGGACCCCTGATCAATACATCGAATACAATACACCTCCATGACGAGACTGTAGAGCAATCTTTCAGATATCATTAGAGTATATTGAGAACAGAAGACGTTATCACGCCTTCACTCACGCTTAGTAGACAGTGTATTCAGCGAGGATGCCAAAGTTCAGATTATCATCTCTATAGTAAAACCTATGAAATCCGCACCTTCAACCCAATCGTATATGTATCCGGCCGTCGAGAAGTTGTATAGAAAATGAACTGCATAGATGGATTTGAGCAATCGAGGAAGCAACCACACAAGCAGACCAAAGAAAGCACGCAGCACGAAGCTTGAACACGGGAAAGGGTGTGCAGATGATGACTGCGGCTGTTGCAATCGGGAAAAGCAAATCCAAGAGTGTCCTGGCCCGCACTCGAGGGGGTTGGGCTATCCGCCATAGAATTTGGGTAGTCACATGCGTATGTCGATGCATGTGGCGGTATATATATTCGGCAAATGTCGAAGCATCTGGCATCGGTTCCCGAGGGTATATGTTCAATATTACGAACGAGGAAAAGATTCCAGAAGCTGCTTCGAGAAAGGAGGTCAAGAGCAATTCGAGGAAAATAATCTTTCCATCCTCTCGTGGTAGTAAGGGCAAACCACCGATGAAAGTGCAAACCACGACAAGTATGCGGAAAATGCTACTCATCGTCAGCTTCATGCGTAATACAAACACTTCATGCGTAGCCAAGGGTAACGTGATGCATACCTCGATAACGAGTCGCTGTAACGTCGGAACGCATGATCTATCTCACTAGAAGTTGAGCTTGCAAGACATGCGGAAACGATATCGTCGTCAGCATGAGGGAAATAATCGAGTCGTCTTTCTTCGAGATAATGGTGGGCAGACAGATGGGTCATAACGATGAATAGCTCTCTTTTGATGACTGGCCATGTAGCCCCGCCGGCATCGGATGTTTCCCTGTTATGATCGTCGGAGAATGCTACTGTCGGCACTAGCTCCACGCGTATCAGTCCCGCACAAGAAGACGTAATGTCTTC
Source organism: Cladosporium velox (assembly GCA_024604135.1). Lineage (NCBI taxonomy): Eukaryota > Fungi > Ascomycota > Dothideomycetes > Cladosporiales > Cladosporiaceae > Cladosporium > Cladosporium velox. Next base: position 717,776 of record JANIIF010000009.1, read on the forward strand.
TGATGTCAAAAGGTCGCTACGTGAGCCATGGCCAGAGACCGCGAGCGCCTCTCCTAACATCTTCACAGAAAGGCGCTGTTTGGAAAAGACAACCCACATCAGAATTTTCTCTGCACGTGAGCATTGCAGAGAGCCGTGACTCCTTGTAGCTCTTTCCCAGGCTTCGTCGTAAAGGGAAGCCAAGTCAGCAGGCATGGTGTCTAGATAGTGATATACGTCCTCGATCCTCGTGCATTCCAGGATGCGTGTAAGGGTCATGTCTGCGTATATAAACCTGGGATAGAATCAGCTTACATACATTGAACACTTACAAGTTGATAGGCTAGAGAGTCTGATACCCAAGACTTACATGTTTCTGGCCGACCTCGTCACTGTGAAGGTGATCTCGTCCTCTATTGTCGCAAAAGCATCATACCGGCCAGCCACGTTGGTGACAAGTTGCTGGAAAGTCTCCGTCCCTTCCTCGTGGAGTCTAGCACGCACTAGAGCCTGCAAGTCCTCCTTGTGTGTATAGATCCCAATTTGCTCATAGTGGAAAGCTTGGTGCTCGACGATCGGAGCGTCTCGACTCGTGACCAACAGTCTGAGACGACCATCAGTTATCGACCGCAAAAATTGAAGCAATTTTCGCCGTGATATGTCATGGAGCTCATCAAGAGCATCCAGAAGGATGAAAATAGGCCCCGTGGCTTCAAGTCGTTGGTGGAGCCACATTTGGAGCTGCGTCGAGGTGGGTCTGGACTTCAGGAACGTTGGCTGTGACTCTTGGGCATTCACAACAGCTGACGGGATTTGAAACCCTCGTTCGCTGCGTTCGTAGAGCTGTGCTAGTATGGACCCCACTACATTCTCCAAGGTCTGGCTATCCCGTTCCGTGTAGCGACAGTACACGACAGCAAGATCACCTCGTGGGACATTGATACTTTTGAGGTGACATAGAATCTGGGCGATGAGCGTAGTCTTGCCAGTACCCATGTCACCACGACACCAAAGTAGCCATGGTGTGGTATGATCCCAGTCGCGGCACCATTTCTGGTAACGATCATCTTCGAAGAACCACTCCAATGTCCCGTGCTGGAATTGTGTCAAGGCTTGGTTGTGGCTTTGAGACGGATCGAGCGAAGTCAACCAGTCGAGGGTAAGCTTGTCTGCGAAGTTGGAACCATGGTAGTTGTAGACGTCCCCAAGATGGACTCTTGAATTACCACTAGCAGTGGTGTGACTGAATGTATGACCAACTCTACTCCGGAGTCCTGCGTCGGTAGCTTCCATGGGGAGACTGGATGGGTCAGTTTGTCGCGGGAAGGCTGAAAGGAGAGAATAGAACAAGCAAGATCACTGTAAGGACAGAAGTCTGCAGCCTTGCCTCCGTTAGCCTATGCAGACATTAGTAATGTGGCGCACAGCTACTGGACATCAGCCGCAGACATGCCATAAGTCCGATTCTGCAAGCAGGAAGATGCCGCACTGCTACCACATCCGCGCTACCGGTGTTCCACGAGAAGAGCTCTAGTGGTAGAAGAATGAGTTAGACGCGTTGCTTTGTTTACTTCCATAACGGACGAAGAAGTATCAACGTAGCTTTACATTTTAGAACAGTGTAAGCATTACGGTTACAAGTTCAGGGACTAGATCTTGGATTTTGGAGTTGGGCCTGAGGCATCAGTTCTTATCAGATTGGAGGAAAGAAAGTTGCAAGTGCAAGTCGCATTGGTGCAGCTTTGCGATTTCTACAATTGCTTTGCACCAGCACGACAATCTCTACTTTCAGCTTTACAATAACGTGAAGCTCTGCACTTCGCATCCTACCCAATCATGGCGAAGTCAAAGCAGGCGAAAGCCGCCAGAAAACAGGAAGAGTCTGTTCAACAACCCACACCACCAGCGCATGAAGGATCTGAGGAAGGCTCCGATGTTGAATTTGTCACTGAGGCAGAGTTGCAGAAAGATGAGGCGGAAGAGGAGCTGGAGCGCCTGGTGTTCGGCGACAGTGAGGGTTTCAGGGAAGGACTGAGAGACTTCAAGCTGGATGACGACGAGGCCGAGGAGGATGGAGATGATAGCGACGCAAGTGGTCTGGAAGGCATGGATGATGCCGACGTAAGTTGTTCGCTGCATATGCGCTCGTTCTCGACACCTAACCAACGTGTTGTAGCTCTTCATCTCCGATTTGGCGCCGACAGAGAACCCATACCAAGCACCAGAGGACTCGGACGAGGACGAATCGAGCTCTAAACTGCCCGCGGCATGGGAGGATAGCGATGATGAGCGCCTTATGATCTCTTTGGCGACAGTTCCCAGACTGCGCAAATTGCGACGGACAGAGGGAGAAGATGTGATCAGCGGAAAGGATTACAGCAGGCGTTTGCGACAACAATTCGAATTACTGCACCCGAAGCCTGCGTGGGCACAAATAGCTGGAGGCAAGCCTGCGCATAAAAAGAGACGGACATCCGACGGCCCTGAATCATCAGAGGAAGAGGCTGGCTTTGACGACGATATGGACGTGGACGACGATGTGCCAAACGTTGCGCCTCTGTCTAGGCTCCTCCAGGACGCCCAATCGCTGGTTCGGGAATCTGGCCGTGGATCAGGAAAGAAGCGCAAGATCCGTCCGGAGACCGTCGACATTCAACGCACAAAGGACGTTCCTGGCATCCAGCCCAGCGCCATCACATCGCTGTCCTTCCACCCTTCTCTTCCCCTCCTTCTTTCGTCTGGACCTTCTTCGACATTATACCTACACCACATCGCACCGTCGCCACCAGCGCCAACTCCCAATCCTCTATTGACAAGCCTTCACATCAAGGGAACACCTTTGACAACGACAGCCTTCCACCCAACCGACTCGCGCATATTCCTTTCGGCCCGTCGTCGCTACTTCCACGTCTGGAACCTTCAAACTGGACAGGTCGAGAAGGTGACTCGTGTCTATGGACAACAGCACGAGCAGCGCAGCATGGAGCGCTTCAAGCTGTCGCCTGACGGAAAGTACATGGCGCTCCAGGGCTCTTCTCGTAAGGGTGGCGGAGTGATCAACATTCTTTCCGCTTCAACGCTTCAGTGGCAAGCACAGGCTCGCGTAGAGAGCCGCGGTGGCATCGCCGACTTTGCTTGGTGGCGTGACGGAAAGGGTCTTTGTATCGCAGGCAAATCTGGCGAAGTCACCGAGTGGTCCATTGCAGAACAGCGCACTGTCGCTCGCTGGCAAGACGAAGGTGCTGTCGGCACAACCACACTTGCTCTTGGTGGCCACCACGAGTTTGTCAAGTCGTCCATTGGTACCGACCGCTGGATTTCGATTGGTAGCTCTTCCGGCATTGTTAACATCTACGACCGCCGCGAATGGCTCGCCTCACCCGCGCCTGCTGGCAAGACCATCGACCAGCCCGTGCCTATCGCACCTAAGCCAACCAAAACTCTCGACCACCTTACGACACCCACCTCACACCTTACTTTCTCTCCAGACGGCCAAATCATGGCCATGGCAAGCAAATGGAAGCGCGACGCGATGCGTCTAGTCCACTTGCCCAGCTGCACAGTTTTCAAGAACTGGCCTACGAGCTCGACACCATTGGGACGCATCACCGGCGTGTCGTTCTGCGGCGGCGAGATTGTTGGTGGTGACGTACACTCTGTGCTAGCTGTCGCTAACGAGCAGGGCAAGATCAAGCTCTGGGAGATCAGGTAGATTCTGATATCTGTGTATATGTATGTATATCTCCGCCATGTGCATGATAATGCAAAGACATCACTTCACTTTCATTCTTCAGTTTAGATCGTAATTGATTCTCAATTCCGAAAATCTTGTTTCTGCAGCAGCAGGTATTTCTTTCATTTCGAGCTTACCATATGTTCTGCATTTTTAGACATTTACATTTGTTCGACTATCATATATCCAATATGTTTACTATATAGTATTGTATATCTTTCTCACCAAGCAAAATTGGTATACTGGACAAATCTCTCGCCCCATCCAAAAATCGAAAACGCCAACGCTCAAATTGCAGATCCAAAATATGTGCAAAAATGTATGTGAAAGTAGATCTCCCACGAGTTTACTCCAAAGATCGACTCCGCTCCGCGATCTCACCATCATCGAGAGCCGCAAGCCACAAGCATCGGCTCAAGCATTCACTGTCCGGTTTGAGACTGTACCTCGCACTCGCTTCCAGAAGTCGCAGCAAGCCCTTAGCAATGACTGCGCTTGTCTGGTAGCGCTCGAAGTTGATCAGACTTTCCTGACCACGGGTGCCGACACGAGCGGCGCTCGCGGGGCCCGGCAGAGCGTTGATGCGGCCGGGCTTCTGGGCGTTGTACATCAGGTCGTGGGTGTACAGGCCAATGAAAGGAATGCAGCCTTGCGAGAGGCTGGCAGCTTCCATCTCTGTGCGCAGGGCGACGAAGTTGCGCACTGGTTGGCAGAGGCGTTCCAGGCGGGCGAGGTTGGTCTTTTCGCTCGTGGGAACGAGTAACCAGGTGCGCTTCAGGCGTGTGATGTCGGTGGAAAGCAGAGCGAGGGTGATTTGGTAGGTAGAAGCGTAGTTCTTGATGCGCAGACAGTGGGAAGCTATGTGGATGAACTTGGTGATGGCTCGGGCGCGCTCATTGGCGGACCTGGTGAGCACAATTTCCGAGACGACCCATTTGACGACAAGATTGAAGCGAGCAATGATGAGATCGATGCCGTTGTCGCTTTCGCTGCTGCGGAGGTAATTAACCCAATTGCGAACTTGAGGTGGGTTCTGGTGCCAGTTGAGTCCAATCAGATCTTTCCAGTTCATCTCGTCCAGAGCATCCTTCTCGATGATGGTGAGCTGTTCTGCGATCACCGAAGAGCTGTATGCGAAGATGAAGGGAAGATGTGTTGGCTGACCCAGCTCCGGTGTGGTTTTAACGAGACGCAGATTTGGCTGTGAAGGTTGCATTCCCGGCTTCGCTGACCCATTGTCGAGCATACCCGGCGCACTGGCCATGCCCTTCAGTCCTTTCACCCGATCCTCCGATGGGAAGTAGACGATCTTCTCTTCTGGCGATGGTGGTACTGGGGCGCCTGCTGTCGACGGAGGCGTCGGGGGTGCCTGGAACAAAGGAAGGCTCTTATGTCCCTCCTCGACTGTATCATCGAAGAAGAAGCTTCGGATGCCGAGGTCACCAATGCCGTTTGGAGAATCGGTAAGATCTGTTGAGATCTCGCTAAGACTCTCATTGTCGTCTAATAAGAAAGACATCTGCGAAGCTCCAGGCCTGGAACCATCACTCTCCGGGTTTATCGCTCCACCGGGCTCTTGGCTGTCGATTCGGCCATCCCCTCCGGCTGCTTTCTGCTGCGGTTCGTCGTATGACGGGCGTCCCGAAGGCAAGCTCGGAATGGGATACTTGGTCATCTGAGATGTTTTTGGAAGTACTGGAGTCGTGGAGAGATCGTCGATATCGTCCATCTCATACATGCCTTCAGCGTCCTCAGATACATTGTCTCTGTGGCTTAGCGTAAATGCATCAGATCCTGAGTCCCGGAAGATGCTTGCGCCTTGACGGTCGGTCGTCGGACTGAGCAAGCCCATGTCGCCCATGATAATGTCACCGTTGTCCTGGAATGGCGGCATGATACTCATGCGTTTGCTTGCTGTTCCGGATGCTGGGAGGGAGTTTTGCACTGATGGACTGAAAAGCCCTTGGGTACTGGCCCGGCGACCAGCATACCTGCCCTCCAATTTCAATAGCGCATCTTCCACACCACCGCCAGGCGAACTATCAGCCATCTTCGCGAGGCGCCAAACGTCTTCCTTGATTGACTTCCTGATGTAAGGCTGTGACGGCGTATCTAGCAGACCCAGCGGCTCCTTCGATGTTGTGCGGGCTGGCAAGCTGGTAATCTGCATAGGGAGCCCTTGACCAGAAAAGTGTGTACCTGACAGGTCATAAGAAGTTGGGAGAGACCTCGAAATGGTAGACATCGTTGCTGATGACTGCACTCGAGGCTCAGATTCGAGATCATGGACGTGCCCGGCATTTTTCAGGTCGCCACCAGGGACACGACGGATCGGATTCCGAATCGGAGGCATCTCATACATGGGCGATTGTACACCCGATGATCTGCGAGCAGGCCCAGGGGCTACATCAGGTTGGTACTCGTACGGAACGGCGGTGCGTGTAGTCCTCCAGTCTTCTTGCATGGTAAGGAGACCGTGCAGTGATGGTTCTGATGAATCTCGATACTCATAATGAGACGAGTCAACTTTGTCCTTTGCTATGACCACATTGCCGAAGTAGTCCGGATGCTCGAGATGTTCGTTTCTAGATGCATGAGACTGCAACGGTGCCGGCGTCATCGTGCAAGACCAAGTGCTGACAGATGGTAGACTTTGCGAAATGATCGGTATATCTTCTTGTGGACCCGTTGCATCAACAATCATGATAGACTGGCTGCTGGTCGTCACTTGGCTGAGCACACGGTCGTGGCCGGGGAGCTTGAATAAACCTAGACTGTCAGGCTTGACACTGTCATGCGCAGAGGCGATCGGTCGAGCTGTGCTTTGAGAATTGCGGGCTCCACTCTCATCGTCATTGGCCTCTTGGTACGCCTTAGCAGCCGCTTCACCAAGTATGTCATGTCTCGGAGGCCCTTTGGGCGGCTGTGAGGCGGCGGCAGGCTTGCCCTCTTTCTCCTGAGGAGGGGCCTCTTTGACACGGTTAGATGATTTTGATCCCGAAGAGCTTGCTGACTTGTGGCTCCGGGCTGGTGAACGGTTGGGCTTGCGTGTGCTCAGCACCCGGCGCATATCACCGACAATCCTCTTGACACCAGCATGATGTTGACTATGCCGTACATTGGTGGGCTCCTCGATGGCAATAGTCCGACCACCGCTACGCGGCTCTGATGCTTTTGGTCCCGGAGTAGCAGGAACAAGGACTTGAACGTGTGCAGAAGAGGGTTGGAGAACAAGTCCACGCACGAGTCCAGCAGTCAAAGTTATGTTGGGTAGTTCGCGCAACTCCGTGCTATCGATCTTGGCGGAAGGCAGCGGCGTTCTCTCATCTCTGAGAGCATCGGAGAAACTGCCACTGCGTTTGTGCTTATGCGAGGGCCTGTTTTGTCCCAGCGACACGGGTGGCATCCGGGACCCCACAGGTCGTGGTGCGAACGCGCTTTTGATCGGTGTTGTCGAGGGACGCATAGCACTGAAGAACGGCACCGAGCATGAGACTACCTGCAAGCTCAAATCGCTCATTGGTGATCCTGGCGATGTCATTGAGGGTATGGGACTTCTCATGGAAGCTGCCATGACCATGCTCGAGTGACGATTAGATACGCTGTGCATTCCAGTTTCTGCAGCAACTTGAGGTGCCAAAGCAACTTGCTGAGAGTCTCCAAAGCGTTGTGGTTTTGCGGTTGATGGTGAGCCCATCAGCGATGCACGCACTTGATCTTGCTCGTAGTCACCACCTGGTAGTATATGTGCGTCTGCGCTCGTGTCCAGCGTATCCGGTGTGTGCCAGAAAAGCGCACAAGTCCTTGTCCAGCATTTCTTCAACTCGCCAAGAATATTCAGGTCACCGCCTCCTTTGTCGGGTCTTTGGCTCAATTCAGTGCACATTTGGTTGACCAGTTCGCAGAATCGCTGTCGTAGAGCATAGTTGTACATGAAATCATCCTGGAAGTAATTTAGAATCCAGTGACGCAGTGCAACAAAAGTTCGAACGCGTGCTATGCGTCCAGAGTCCGCGGCATCTCCTAATGCCCACCTCATCCGGGCGAGCAAGTACTCGAGAAGGTCGGCGCATGACAGGAAGCCTCGGAAGGTGAGGAAGAAGTCAGACAAGAGTTCATAGTCCAGGAAGTCGGGCGAAGTGATCTGGGCGACCAGCCGAGCTGGCGTGGCAGCTACAATCTTGCCTGCTGGCGAAAATCGAACAGTTGATGGGTCGTTCGGGTTCGCTTGTATCTTTTCAAAGACAAAAGTCCTAATGTTTGACTGCGGAGACAGTGATGCCCGACCCGGTGTTCCTGGATATAGCGCGTCGTGGTAACTCGTCGAGCGTCTGGGTGGCGCCGGGAACAGCTTGTCGAACTCGCTCTGGGATGTGAAGGCCGACGAATTTCTGTCGTCACTGGTCGTGGCTGTATACACCGAGTTGTGCAAGTACGCAGTTCCCCTTGCGCTGAAACGTGGCGTTCCGAGTCGGTAGTGAGGAATGTAGTGCTGAAGCATCCCTTCTCCGAGGTTCATAGTGCTCTTGGGACGCTGGCTTTCTGAACGTCTCTTGCCATTCAAGAAGAAGCGGAAGTCCTGCACATCTGTGGATTTCAAAGACGTTATGCGCGCCCTCTCTCGCTCGCTGAGGGTAGAAAATGAGTGGCTCCTAGGACGTCGTTTCGGGTTCGAGTTTGCTAAGCTGATCGGTGGCACAGGCACGCTGTAGTCGTACGCAGTGCCTTGCGCTCGCGGCGTCTCTGGACCTGCGGACACATTACTGAGACGAGTGCCAGGCCATAGTGTCTTGATGGACTCGGCGCGTTCAGCAGTCCGTGGCGGAGTAGAAGGCAGTATCGAGAAGCGAGCCTGTGGCGGCACGCAACTCGGAGTCAGGTACAGAGTTCCTCCAGCACCAACGCCTCCAACAGTAAAGTGTTGCGACTCTCGGTCGTCTTCCGCCGCTGTCATCTCTTCCTGCTGGGCGCCCGCGTCCCCACGCTTTGCCCGTGTGATCTCGCTGCTGTCTCTCGCTCTCTTGATCTTGCCAGACGGTGGCCTGGGTGGCTGCGACTCGGGCGCGGTCGAGGGCCGGCTACGTGTGGTCTGTTTCTGTGGCGACGTGCGTCCGTCCTTGGATAGAGCAGAGGTCGAAGGTTTGGTGCTCGGCTGAGCCTCTCGCGTGCGCTTTCGTGTGAACGCGCTGCGATCCATGGCAGGCCATAAGAGCGCACGATATAGCAGCGATGCGCGATAGGAAGAGGCTTTTCCGACAACAGTCAGCAGGGAGCCAGAGTCCCCCGAGTCCCTGGGTAGGCCCTGGAGTGGCTACAGTGGTGCGCGCAAGGGTCGGCCGTTAGAGCTATATCGCGAGTATTATTAACGATCCATAGCAGCCTGCATGTTATCGAAGGGCATGCATATGCGGCGCGATCGGGACGCCGGTACACAAGACAGGGTTGAGTACGTCACGGCTGTGGTATCGTCTGGTTCTATGTTGCAGAACAACACGGAGACATGTAACAAGCATATACACACTGTGATTGAAGAAGAAGCGAGCGCCAGATACGAGCCGTGCCCAGCCATTGGTGATTTCAGCATATTGAGATGACGGCAACGTCGCGCGTGCGAGGCAGGGATCTGTCAACGAGCCCACTATGCACCCTAAAGTAAACTCCTACCGCGGCGCCATTGAACCGCCGCTACCAGCCTTGACCGTTGACTCCCCATGTCATGTCCATATGCAGACGGTTGTGCATTGCATGCCCGATTAGCATAACGCAATCCTGCAGCCCACGATGTTCCCGTCATGGTGGATGCACGATGCTGCTGAGTGCGAGCATCTCCGTACACCTTCAATGGACGGTACCGCACGCGTGGTCATGCCTATCACGCCCAACAAAGGAAGCCGAGGTCAAGATCATATCCACGTCTGTCAACACGAGCCATGAATCGCACCCACGCTGCTGCGGCCACGGTCCCTGAGGAGTAATGATTTCCTACAACCGACTTGCCGACTCCCCTGATGGAATGGCAATCTGCATACACTCTGCTGGTAGTTTCCAATCGTGCATATATCTTGCCAACACTGCCATCGGCTCAAGATCGGACGTGCAATCAGCTAATTGGATTCGGTGAACTTAATGCATTGGTGGAGTACACAAATGCGCCTGACCGCCTTCGTAGATACATAGACCTAACAACAACGGTTCGGGCCTATCAATTTCTTCACGGTTTTCAGTCATCACCTGCCCACACCCACGTCACAAAGCAAATATAATTGGACAAAACATGTCATGATGACTTTCTTGAGTTAAATTACAATGCAACACATACTTCGCTAGGGACTTTTGAACACCACGAGCGAACGAGCAATCTAATCTAAGCGGTCTTCTGCTTCTGCTTCTTGCCAATGCTGGCATCCAAGTTTGCAATGACCCAGCTGATGAGGAACACCACGAAAAGTCCGCCTCCCAGAGCCAAGGGCTTCCTGAACTTGGCGGATGAAGGGTACTCGTAAGTTACAAAGAGATCGCGCTCACGGAGCTCGTCGACGACGTTGATGGCAACGAGGTTCAGGGTGGTGCGACCGACAGTGTCCATGAAAGTACGGTGGAGTGTGGTTGTGTTGGAGATTAGTGGGACTGAGGTCTCGAAGTTGGTGATGCTGAGACTAAAGTTAGCGCGCCTTCCTCTGATATTTTGACGTGTTTCGATACTTACATCGCACCCTCTGGCAGAATCACACGAGTGACAACGCGCTCGTACTCAACACCCTCATTCTGTTTCGGGCCCTCGATGAAAGGCACTTTGAGAACGAATTGCTCGCTCTGGCCCTTGACAGCGTGAAGAACAGTCTTCAGGTCGGCGTTCCAGCCAGTCTTGAAGCTGTAGTTCCAGCCACCGTAGAGAGGGTATCTGGGCTTGAGCTCAAGGTTGGCCTCACGCTCGTTGGTCCTGAAGCGCGAGGTAGAGACATTTCCAATGTCGTCAACAAAGTATGCGTCAACAGAGCCAATGGCCAGCGGGAAGCGCATTTCCTTGAGTGCGGACGAGGGCGGGTTGAAGTAGTTAGCTTGCTGGTAGGTGACACGGCTGAAGTGGTTCTTCAGCTTGGCCGCGCGGTTGGTGAGCCAGTGGCGCTCTTCAGTCGCGACGTTACCACCCCAGTGGCTGACCTCAATATCTCTCTCAAGAAGGGTGCCATGTGTGAGCGCCTTGGTGAACTCGTAGCGCACGCTGACCTCTTGCTGAGCGCCTGCGGGAAGCTCGCCGTAGGGGCCGTATGTGAATGTAGTGCCCTGCTTCTGGGGGTCTTCCTTGCCGTCTGTGTTCAAGTCGGCGGGGAGCACGGTGGCATCAGGGACATCGGTGGTTGGGAGCTTGAGCTTGGTCTTCTGCTTGAGAGTTGTGTACGCGCTCGGTACGTAGGCGGAGAACTTGTGCAGGACATACTGCTTGTCGTTCTGCAGGATCTGCGCGGGAACCGGCTCGAGAGCGGAGAGGAGGAAGTAGGTGATCGAGAGGGTGATTTGCTGGTTGGTGGCCAGTGGTGTAGGAAGGGTGATTCTGTAGTATTCGGTCGAGCTTTGGTTTGTTAATATTGTACGACTTTAACATAGGGAACCAACGTTCTGATCTCACCTTCCCTCATCCAATGCAACGATCTCTACGTTGAAGGGAGCCTTCGTAGCATCCTTCTTGTCCTTGGCCTCCAATCCACCAATCCTGCCGATCACATGCTGCTCAAAAGGCAGGTAGTACTCGGATTGGGGGTTCTTGTCGATGTTCTCCACAACGACATTGATTGTCTCGCGAGGATAGTTCTTCTCCAAGTTAATGTTCCGCACGAGGTTGGTGTTGCGGAAGTGCTGCGGCGGCTGGAAGGTCGACGGGAGGACGTTCTTGGAGCCTTGGGTAAGGTTTGATTTGGCAGTCGCAAGGGCGAAGAGGCCGGCGACGGCGGCGTGTATTAATCTCATCTTGCCGGCAGGACGGATTGTGTGGTGAACGCGCAATGGGATGCGAGACGAAGCCAGCATACAGTAAGCTACGTGCTTCGCGGGATGGCAAGCTGGCCCTTGAGCTTCGACCGTGGAGGGAGATTGATCGGCCATTGAAGCGACGCCGGGCGATTGACACTACGCCTTCACATGCTTTCCTTCATCTTCATCTCCACCACACTCTTTATTTTTTTCTACGTACACAGTCCCACCATATAGCACGCTGCCTTCCTTCAATCACACACATTCATCTCGGGTTAAAGCACACACGTACAGAGCCTGTATATAAGGACGAGAGCTCTTTTCACATCGGCGACTGAAATATGCAGTCGGCACGCCATGCTTGTCGCCAGGCAATGCACTCAAGGAAGAGTGCATACAACCTTACCAGAAGCTTGAACAATTCAAAGCGTCTGCTTTCTACCAACTCTCGTTTCTTTCAAGTGTCCGAGGAAGTGCAGCAAGCACTCGCCGAGAACCGACCAGTGGTAGCCCTCGAGAGCACGATCTACACGCATGGATTTCCCTATCCCGCCAATGTGGAACTGGCATCGAAACTGGAACTGCTTGTGAGGATGGGTGGCGGTGTGCCTGCCACAATTGGTGTGCTTGACGGCGTGGCTCGTGTTGGCCTCAGTGCAGACGAGCTGATCCGACTGGCGTCCAGCGCCAACACCGGATCGACCGCTCTGAAAGTATCTCGCCGCGACCTAGGCTACGCACTTGGACTGAAGGATGGGAACGGCAAGCCTTACAATGGAGGCACCACCGTGTCTGCCACTTCGATTCTTGCTCATCTCGCTGGCGTCAAAGTCTTTGCTACAGGCGGTCTTGGTGGTGTCCACCGTGGCGTTGAGGAGACCATGGATATCAGCGCCGACCTCACGGAACTTGGCAGGACGCCCATCGCCGTCGTAAGTGCGGGCTGCAAGTCGTTCTTGGACATCCCAAGGACTGTCGAGTACCTCGAGACACAGGGTGTGGCCGTGGCGACTTTCGCAGATGGCCGCACAGGCAAAGTCGAGTTCCCTGCTTTCTACAGCAGAGAGAGCGGCGTTCCTTCGCCGATGGTCGTTCAGGATGCGACCGAAGCAGCAAGCATGATTCACGCACATCATTCACTTGGACTGCAATCTGGCCTGGTGTTCGGCAACCCGATCCCTCGCGAGGTTGAAGTTCCTTTCGAACGCATGGAAGTAGCGATTCTGCAGGCAATTGCCGAAGCTACTGCTGCTGGCGCCACTGGTAGCAAGGCAACACCATACATCTTGGCAAAGATCAAGGACTTGACTGGGGACGAGAGCATTGTCGCAAACCGCGCTCTTATCGAGGCGAATGTTACTATGGGAACTAATGTCGCCAAGGCTCTTTCTCAGATTGAAGCGAATCAGTGAGTGGGGTTCACCAATGTAGTTATCTTCACATGCTCATTACACAGATGGTAGACCTGCAAACTTATCTATGAGGAAAGAAGAATCTTTTTACGTCCGACAACGCCCTGAAAGCAATATTGATGGCATCCGGACTGCAGGTACCACATTGTCTAGCTCCGATCAGAAGGTACCCACCACCGTAGTGGGCTCGAGTCAACCTCAGCCTTCAGTGCTCGCCAAACCATCAAAGTCAAACGTGTTTGTGGCTGGTATCCTTGCAGTTGACTATTCTTGCGATCACCAACCTCGTACGAGTACTTCCTCTGCTCTTGAAATGCACACTTCCAACCCCGCCCACATTGGCCAGTCACTCGGCGGTGTCGGTCACAACGTGGCTCGCGCAGCAAGTCTTATGGGTAGCGATGTTCGCTTCTGCAGTGCTGTTGGCGATGATTTAAGTGGTAAGGCAGCATTAGCAGCCTTGTCTCAAGAAGGCCTGGGCAGCGCTACTGTCAAGGTTATGCCTGCGGAAGCATCACGACGTACAGCTCAGTACATTTCCGTGAATGAGCAGAACAAAGATCTGGCTATCGCTATGGCAGACATGAGCATTCTAAATGTGCCAGAAGCCGGAGAAGAGGATGTCATTCAAAAAGCCTTCATTAACCTGTGGGAGCCACAATTGACCGATTCAAAGCCAACCCATGTGGTAGTCGACGCAAATTGGCCGCCTGCTTATTTACAGAAGTGGCTGGCAGCAGCGTCAACCATCGGCGCACACGTTACTTTCGAGCCTGTGAGCAATGCCAAATCCACCATACCTTTCGAACTGCCTGCCGTGCCAGGCCAGGATCAGGTCGACACTCTACCCGCTTTCCCCAACCCAGCGATCTCCCTGGCATCCCCAAACAGTTACGAACTAGCAGCAATGCACACCGCCGCCCGCGAGCGTGGCTTCTTCGAAAGGCAAGACTGGTGGGAAGTCATCGACTCTCTCGGCATTCCGTCCACCGGCGCGAGAGTGGCCATGGCAATGGCCACATCATCCGAGCTAGTCGACCAAGGGATCCCACAACAGAGCGTCCAGCTCCTGCCATTCATCCCAAGCATATGCACGAAACTGGGCTCGAAGGGTGTGCTCGTCACTCAACTCCTCAAAGCGGGCGATCCTCGCCTCACTTCGGGCGAGTACGCGCCGTACATCATCTCGCGCTGCAATAATGATACTGAGTCCACACTTGGTGTGGGAGGCGTGTACATGCGCCTTTTCCCTCCTTCGGAACAAGTGGACGCTGCCGACATTGTGAGCGTGAACGGAGTGGGTGACACTTTCGTGGGTACTCTGGTTGCACAATTGGCAAAGGCGAAGGCACAAGGAATTGTGAAGGGAGTCGAGCAGTGCATTGACATGGCGCAGAAAGCGGCGGTCCTCACTTTGAAGAGCGCGCAGGCTGTGAGCCCTGAGTTAAGCGCTTTGAGACTGAAGTAAGCTGGACATGTTCTGTGTAAGATGGCGAGAGTGATCTATCTCATGGGTGTCACCCGTGATGTGTAATTTATACTTGTTCAAACAAAGCGAGATGACATTTAAGTTATGTCGAATTTGATATCACTTCGCACAACTCTACATCGTAGTGAATAGCACTTTTCACATCAAGAGTATTATGCCTTCGTAGACAAATGAATTTCGAGTTTGGCAGTTCTCTCATTTCTGGATCGCAGTGATCACAGTAGCAAACTATGGTACACCGAAAGTAAGACAAAAAAAAAGAAGCACCATCTACTGCAATCGAGCCAAACCGCATTTCCCGCTTGATCTTTTCTGCAAGCACTTTTCACTTGCATTCGAAATCGAGCATCTCAAGTCCAATGCCTCATTGTAACGCCACAGACCATGCCAATTTTCGAGATAACTGCTGCTGCGCCTTCGCGTGATCTTCAACGTGCTGGGAAAGCTGCAGGAGCTACGACTTGCGTGCGCTGCGCATCACCAAATTCTACTTGGAGTTGCGAGCGTACGGGTCGAAGCGTCCACCTCCACCGCCGCGTCCGCCACGTCCGCCGCCACGGTAGTTGGAGCCTGGCATGCCAGCGTTCTTGGGTCCAGTGGGAGCGCCAGCAGGGGCGTTGCCAGGAGTTACCGGTCCACGAGGGCCACCAGGGGCGCCACCGCCACGGCCGCCACGACCAGCGAATCCACCTCGGTTGTTGACGCCGGCTGGGGCAGGGACGTCGTCGTACATGCCCTCCCAGGTGCTGCCACCGTTGACGCTCTGGCCTTGCATGCGGGCCATCTGCTGGCGCTCGTACTTCTGCTGCTCGAAAACCATCTGTTCCTGGGCGTTGAAGCCAGACTGTTGTTGGCCGGGGCCGGGCGAGGCAGATCCAGACATGCTGCCGCCGGGGTAGCCACCCTGAGCTCCGCCTTGCTGCATACCGCCCTGCTGCATGCCGGCCATCTGCTGCATCATCTGGGGGTTCATGCCGCCGTTGGGGCCGCCTTGGCCGCGGCCCATGCTGTTCATCATGTGCTGCATCATCTGGGGGTTCTGCTGCATCATTTGAGGGTTCATGCCACCTGCCATGCCGCCGCCCTGCATCTGCTGCTGCATCATCTGGAAATACTGTTGCATGCGCTGCCAGTACTGTGCCATCATTGCCGGGCTCATGTTGTTCGCGCCACCAGCCTGGGCAGCCTGGTCCTGCTGAGCGCCGAAGTTGGCCTGGTGAGGACCGCCGCCTCTGCCTGCGCCGCCAAAGCGGCCGCCACGACCTCCGCCGCCGCCCTCCTCACGGAGGTTGCCACGAGGCTCGGCACGCTTGACTTCGATGGGCTTGCCGTGGATGGCGAGGGGCTGGGAAAGGGCACGCTCGACGGCGACATCATCGTCGAAGGTGACGAAGCCGAAACCACGAGGACGGCCAGTGTCCTTGTCCATCATGAGTGTGCAGTCGAGGACGTTGCCGAATTGTGCGAAGAACTGGCGGAAGTCGGTCTCAGTGGCTTCTTGGCTCACACCGCCGACGAAGATCTTGGAGGTCTTCTCCTGCTCGTCACGTGGAATGGCGCGCTTGGGGTCAATCTGTGTGAAGTTGTTAGACGCCAATTCGTGGTCCAGGTCCGTTCTAGAAAAAAAACTTACAAGCTTGCCGTCAAGAAGGTGCTCTTTCACCATGACCACGTTGACGACCTTCGGGTCCTTGAAGGTAAGGAAACCGAATCCACGCGAGCGGCCAGTGGTGCCGTCGCGCATGACTGTGCATTCTGTGACTTCGCCGAACTGTGTGAAGTAGTCCTTGAGAGATTCTGGATGATTTGTTAGCATATAGTCGGGGCTTTTGCGACAACGTTGTGCTTACGATCGGTGGTCTCCCAGTTCAAGCCGCCGATGAACATTTTTCTATCTCACGAGTTAGCAGCATGTACGTCACACAGCATCCAGAAAATTCCATCCATCATCAGTCATTAGCGTGCGTGCGTGCTTGTGTGCGAGAAAGTCCAGAATATATGTGTCGACGTCCAGCAGTGCGTGTCGGTTTCGCAATCTACAGCCATTGGCGATGCCCAGTACCAGTCGTCTTCGATGAAGGAGCACTTGCAAGAAAGCGCGATACAGCGAGAAGTTGTTTGGAAAATATACAACATCTGCATTGTCCATCTTGAGGCAGGTGTCGTCGTGTACTTTGCGAGGTCGGCCTTATTGCACATGCCTTTGGCTTCAAACTCGCTTGACGCGCTTGACGCGGGGACTCGTCCATTATCGCCGCCACCACCACCTTGAACTCGGGACACCTCGCAAGAGAGCGTATGCAAGCTGGAACAGACAAGATGATGCTGCTTGTATGCTTCGAAGTACAGAGCTGCATGCTTGCTGGCCATTGTAGTAACGGCGCAACTCAAGTATATCCACTATCTTGTCATCTGCTTGCTAAGTAGCTGCGGTTATCGACTTAGAGCTATGGTTGCTGAGAAGATATTCGACTCTCCAGAGGCCAGGTATAATATGCGCGTTTCCCACGCGCGAGCAAAAATTTCTCAAGTGGCATGTGGTTGCCGATCAAGTCCGCTTCCATGCCCAAATTTGACCCAATGCACCGCATTTGCCAATCTACCCATCAACTGCGAGCCCACGCTCAAACTCGATCTGGTCACCAATAGCCTGACAACATGACGCGACTAAAATGGCACCGCTTTGATCCGTTGCGCATGCGACTCTGCGTTGTCCTCCGAACATGTCGAAACCATTGCAACGCATTGCAACAGCCTTAGGTTTCAGTGAATCGCCACATCGACTAGGTTCATACAGCTCTGCCCGCTCGCCATGATCCTACTCTTGATCCGGTGTCGCTTCATCATGTAGGACCTTCAATAAGAATTTGGCGCGAATCGTTTGTGATTCATCCTGATATACCGATGCGGTCATTCCAGGAAGTCGCAAGCCCAACATGAGCGTAGCAACTTTATTGCCGTATATTGCACGCACGCCAATGGTTTGCTGTATGTATTAGTAAGGGGGAATTTGACTCACCCGTCATCTTTCATGTGCACAGGTGTGCGGTCCATCTCTGATGTGTCGTAGCTCGGTTGAGGCGCATTGGTCATGCCGTCCATCTCCTCGGCGGAGGGGTCGAATGGCTTCGCATCGTCGTCATCTTGCTGTTGTTGCTGTTGCGGCGCAGCTGTGTCGTTCGCGGGCTCGGGGTTGGCAGCGGGTGCTTCTGGCTCGGCCTTGGGTGCCTCAGCTACAGGGCGGATGGGCTCTGGCTCGGCGTCTTCTCCGTCGTACCTTGAAAATGTCAGTATGGGGTCCAGCTGCGACCGCACAGCTAGCGATGCTGCTTACAGATCGGCGAAAAGATCCTCGTCGGCTGCGTCTGCCATGTTGAGAGCGGAGTGGTGGTTGAGCGGAGTGGTGGTTGAGCCTCGGGTGGGTAGTGAGAGAGCGGCTGACGCTGCACGCAACTGTGCACTAGACGCGTTGGAATGCGCCGAGTGTGGTCGGATCGGGTGGTCGAGGATGGGTGCTGTGGGTATTAGAGCAGATTATAGAAGATGTAGTCGCACAGGATTGTCGCGCGGATGGGAAAGGAAGTGCAGGGGGAGGGGGAGGGATTAGTTGGAGGCAGTGAGGAGGATTATGGGTATTGATGGAGTGAAAGCTCGCCTGCAGTTTGCTTTGCTTGCTGGACGACGGAAGGAGGAGCTCAGCCGGGCCGAGCATTGGCCGAAGAGCGGCGGGAAGGGCCTTGGGCTCAGCAAATGATGTAGCCACCGCTTGGAGCAAGTGAGCGCGGGCAGGGCGAGGCAGGTGAGGCAGGACATGTGAGCAGCAGAGAGAGACATTGCGACACTACTACGGATGAGCCATGCGCGACACGCCCTGATCCCTCCCTCACTCCCTCACGCGTCACCATGAACTTCCAGAAGCCGTCTCAGCAGGTGTGTATCGCCCGTCACGTGTAACAAAGAACCACATACTTATACGCAAGCAGCAGGAGATGGTGCAGGTCGGTCCGTATCCAGCCCGCATAGCGACCAAGATCAACTCTCGCTAACAATGCTTCTTGCGACCCGATAGATCGATCCGAGTATGCGATCCCTCTACCCATTATATCCCTACGCGTAATCAATCAAGACTTACACCACGCCCAGATCTGCATCTCCATTCTGGCGAACAACATCAGCAAACAGCCAACGCGACAAGCGAGGGCAGCCACCAGCACCTGAGAAGGAACGCAAGGTCATTGGCGCAAGCTATTCGCATGCCGACATCCTGAACTTCAACAATCTGTACGTCTGGACTTCCTCTAATTGTGGACGACCACTAATCGAAGAAGCAACCTGTCGAGTAATTCACGACCACACACTCCTCCAACGCTGGGCAGGAACAAGAGCACACCGCCTCCAAGTACGACAACATCACCACCACCCTCACGGCGCATGTACACGAGCTTCTTGTCGAGCTCAGAAGATGTCCGAACATCAGATCAATTCCAGGATCAAGATGACAACGACATCGGCTTTGACGAGGACGAGGACGAATTCGGACTTCCTAGCATAGCATCTATGCGCCGGAAAGGCAAGAAAGCATCGATCGCGAAAACAAAAGACTATGGAGGCTTTGGAAACACACCCAGCAATGCTCGGAATGGAAATGGGAACGGTGCCCCAGCATCACTGGCGTCATGGGCATTCGACAATGGCGATGTCGCAGAAGAGCGAATGCTGCCCACATACCCTTCGGCCAAGAAGGTGGAAGGCAAGATCCTCAGACCACAGTACAAGGACATCCTGCGAGACCCAGCGAATTCGCTCCACCTGATCAGCCACCCGCCAATACCACCTGGTGCATCCGGAAAGGAACTTGAGGCTCACTCGGCGCGCATAACTCGAATCAACAAGTTCAAGAAGATCTTGCAAGCATCAACGATCAACGTGGGAGAGTTGAGGGAGGCAGCTTGGTCCGGTCTACCTTCGGAAGTCCGTGCGATGTCATGGCAGTTACTTCTTGGTTATCTGCCTACGAGCAGCGAACGTCGCGTAGCCACCCTGGAGCGAAAACGCAAAGAGTATCTGGATGGCATACGGCAGTCATTCGACAGAGGAGTTCCTGGCGATTCTGCACCGGTTACTGGATTGGCTGCCGTGCAATCATCATCCGCTATACAACTACGCGGCAAGGCGAGAGGCCTCGACGAAGCAGTCTGGCATCAAATTAGTATCGATGTACCCAGGACAAATCCTCACCTCGAGCTCTACAGCTACGAGGCCACACAGCGAAGCTTGGAGCGAATACTCTACCTTTGGGCAATACGACATCCCGCGTCCGGTTACGTGCAAGGCATCAATGATCTGGTAACACCTTTCTGGCAAGTTTTTCTGGGCCAATACATCACCGATGCTGAAGTAGACTCGGGCATGGATCCAGGCCAACTCCCAAAAGCTGTTCTGGATGCAGTCGAAGCAGACAGCTTCTGGTGTCTTACGAAGCTTCTCGACGGCATCCAAGATAACTACATACACGCTCAGCCCGGCATACAACGGCAAGTGGCTGCTCTACGCGACCTCACTGCAAGAATCGACGGCACGCTATCTAAACACATGGAGCGGGAAGGAGTCGAGTTCATTCAATTCAGCTTCCGATGGATGAATTGCCTTTTGATGCGCGAAATCAGTGTCAAGAACACAATAAGGATGTGGGACACATATCTCGTAAGCCAACCTGACATCTCCATCTGATTTCCACACATCACTGACAACCGCTTCACTAGGCCGAAGATCAAGGCTTCTCAGCCTTCCATCTATACGTATGCGCAGCCTTCCTCGTGAAGTGGTCCGACAAACTCTGCAAGATGGACTTCCAGGAAATCATGATGTTCTTGCAAGCGCTTCCAACTAAGAGCTGGACGGAGAAGGACATCGAACTCTTGCTGAGCGAGGCATTCATCTGGCAAAGCTTGTTCAAGAACAGTCAAGCGCATGTGCAGAAGCGCGAAGGCGCCGGTGTGCTTACTCTGTGATGGCACGTGGGAAATGAATGACGCATGAATGGGATGACACGCTTAGCAAAAGGAGACTTTGATGGCTCCGAAAGGGAAAGACAAAAAACAATCGTATGACAATGTTCATGTTTCAGCCGTCGATTGCGGCTCTTCTATGCATCAATTGCTCGTGCCGTTCTTGAGTTTCGTTCCGTCTAGTGCTTGGCTCAGCAAGTCCGCTTCATCTGTACCTAACTGTACCAACCCTTCGCGAGGTGGCGAGAACTGCCGTAGTTTCACGCCTGCTTCCCGGAAAATCCGCGCCGCTTCTTCGTCCATGTAGTAGCTCTGGCTGAACACCACTTCGGCAATACCGACTTGCACGATCTTGATGCTGCACGTCAGACATGGGCACGTGTTGCAGTACAACACCGCGCCACCACCAACTCTGTCGCGTCCAGCTTCGAGAAGAGCATTCTCTTCGGCGTGGATGCACAGACAAGTCGACAGCGACTGCCCTCCCGAGTTGTCTGACGCGTTGTTGCAGCGCGGACAGCCGCCGGACGTGCAGTTTGTCAAGTTGCGCGGCGTGCCGTTGTAGCCCGTGCTAATCACGCGGTGGGCGCGCACGAGCACGCAGCCGACTTGGCGGCGCATGCAGTTCGAGCGGCGCGCGGCAAGGTTGGAGAGCGTCATGAAGTAGTGGTCCCAGGTCGGGCGGATGCGGTCTTGGTCGGGGAGGTTGAGGGCATCGAGGGAAGAGCGCAGCGAGGCGATGTTGGAGGCGGTGTTGAGGATTTTGATTTGCGCTCGCGAGGCTAGGGATGCGAGACCGGTGGTGGGGGAGTAGTGGTGCTCGTCGTTGCGGATCACGAATTGCTCAAGGGTGGGTGGTGTGAGGGCTGCGGCCTGGCAGCGGGAGGAGAAGCGTTGCCAGCGGAGGCTGATGGGGCTGTCGACGTGGATGAGAATGAAGAGTGGTCTTCGGGAGAGGACGTCGACGCACTTTTCGTTGTGGATTGAGGTTGTGACGAAGTTCTCTTGCCAGTGTTTGGTGGCGAAGTCGAGCAGTTCTTCGACTGTAGCGAATGTTTCGGGTCTGGGTGTGATGTCGGTTGAGGGGACATGAGCGTCAGAAGCACTTTTTTCGACACTTGGTGTGCCTGCAGGACGAGCGATCTTCAAGGGCCGGAAATCATGTTGCTCGATGAGGTATTGCTGTATTGAAGACTTGCCAGCGCAGATGCCTATGATCAATTAGTGTTTGAGTATATGCTTTGTAGACGACCGACCAACCTCCACAGATTCCGATGAGCATGATGTGCAAGCTTTGTTGTCAGCACAGGGGATATAGTATAGCAGTTTCCACACCAATCGGTCAAGATACCAACAGATGTAGCTATATATCCTCGTTGGCTTGCGCGGGCGATATTGGAAGTGAAGTATCCCGGTTGATCAGCCACTAAAAACAGGTCCCTTGGTCTGCCTCGATCGACGCGAGCGCGTTCCTGCAGCAGCGCGGGCAAAGGACCAGCCGACAGCCGCCCCCACCTCATCTCGAGCTACTGTGAGACCGTGACCTCACTGCTGCCCATCACATTTGGTCACGCACATGACACTCTGACTGACCTGCTCCCCTGACCGCTTGCTCACTCTCCCTCCGTTCCCACCGGCGATATATCGTGCATGCTGGCGTACACCGCGACGAGTCCGTCCTGCTAGGGAAGCCAACACACATCCGCCTACACACTCTCGGCGCAGCCATGTCGGACCCCACACCCACATCCATGCCCCTCCGGTATGCCACTTGGATCTCCGATGTCGAGCTGGCCTTCTACTCGTCTCTGGCCTCGATCAAGATCAACCACGACAAGCTCGACTCCTCTGCTCGCAAGGTCCTAGGCCTTTACGAGATCAATCCCAAAGATGACGAAGCACGGTCGACACGCATGCAAATCCACGGCAACGCGCTGACAACAGACGAGTAAGTACTCCGAGGTTGAGGGGCCATAAATGCTACAGTAGTGTTAACATCTTCGTAGGAATCCTCTGAGATATTACCGCGCCGAGGGCATCATCCGCAACTTCAACACGATCGATGAATTCCGCCAAGTCGACAGAGCAGCACTTCTGGAACGCGCTGGAAAGACTATCTGGGAGGCAGTGAACGATGGCACAATATACTCATGTCCGTCTCTGTTGGCCTCCTTCTCGGCCATCTGTTTCGCAGATCTCAAGAAATACAAGTTCACCTACCACTTCGCTTTCCCGGCCTTGCACTCGGATCCTCAGTGGGGTATTGCGACGATGGGAGACAGCATACACAGCGGCATCACACATCTTGGATCAAAAGCCACAACGGCGTTGGTCGACACCGTACAAACGTGGAGATACAGTGTGGACACGCGACAGCACGGCTTCTTCCTTGCCAAGCGCGTGAGGAAGGACTTGCTTGACATGTACAACGAAGAGGTCGAGGAAGAGGATGGCAACTTGCACAAACCAAAAGAGCCGATCACGCCAACCGTCGATGAACTTGGCTTCAGGTGGTACGTCAACTCGTTGGCAAGTTACGAGAATGGCTTCTTCGACAAGATAGAGCCGGAGGATCGCTTTGTGTGTTTCGCCGATCCGTCAAATTATTCTGCCAACCCGGGTTGGATGCTGCGCAATTATCTCGTCCTGATACGTCAGCGCTGGCATTTGGACGAGGTGCAAATCATGTGCTACAGAGATACACACGCGCGACGGGAGCATCCTAGTAGTCTTATCATGACACTGAAGTCTTCCGTGCCGGTGAACAGAGATCCAACGCCACAAAAGCTCAGCAATGACATTCCGACAATGAAATCTTCCTCAGCACTCGCTCCAGGCGATGTTGATGCGTTCGGTGAACTCATAGAACGTCCTAAAGAGCCAGAGCCAGTCAAGGCCGAGCCAGTGCAACCACCTCCAGAGAAAGTATTACCGAAGCTGCCGCCCTTGCCCAAGGTGACTGGCTGGGAACGAAACGAACATAATAAGCTTGTGTCTCGTTCAGTTGACCTGGCGTCATACCTTGACCCTGCAAGACTTGCGGACCAAGCTGTTGACCTCAACCTGAGACTCATCAAGTGGAGAATCTCGCCATCGATCGATCTTGAAACCATCAAGCACACATCATGTCTACTGCTCGGCGCCGGTACTCTTGGTTCGTACGTGGCTCGCAATTTAATGGGTTGGGGTGTACGAAAGATTACCTTCGTCGACAACGCACGCGTGAGCTACAGCAATCCTGTTCGCCAACCTCTATACAACTTCAAAGACTGCCAAGAAGGCGGCTCTAGGAAAGCTGAGCGTGCTGCTGAGGCACTGAAAGAGATATATCCAGGTGTGAATGCACGAGGCTTCACAATGAGCGTGCCTATGGCTGGACATCCCATCATGGACGAAGACAGGACACGCAGAGACTTCATCAAGCTGAAGGAGCTCATTTCTGAGCACGACGCTATTTTCCTTCTTATGGATACTAGAGAAAGCCGATGGCTTCCAACTCTGATGGGCAAAGCGGCAGGCAAGATCGTAATCAACGCAGCACTTGGCTTCGACACATACGTTGTTATGCGACATGGTCAGCGTCACATCAAATCGAAGGAAGAAGTGCCTGAAGAATCAGTCGTCTCTCATGCAGAGGACATTCCCGCCCCCTTAAAGGCCGCAGCCTCAGATCCCATCGAACCGCCGAAGTCAAGGAAATTCTCAGAAACCTCGCTCAAGTCAACACCAACAACCTCAGAAGGCGAAGAGCTCGGCTGCTATTTCTGCACAGACGTCGTCGCTCCAGCAAACAGCTTGAAAGCCGCAACCTTAGACCAACAATGCACAGTGACACGCCCAGGATGTGCTCCCCTCGCTTCCGCTCTAGCCGTCGAGCTGCTGGTGAGCATCACGCAGCATCGCCTCAAAGGCCGTGCGCCAGCTCCAGCTCCTCCGCCATCACACTCAGCAAACCACATCCTGCCCGCGCCTCCCACAGACCCTACCCTCCCAGACTCACATCCCCTGGGCACCGTGCCGCACACCTTGCGAGGCTACCTGAGCACATGGCAAACCATCAATGTTGTCGGCAAATCCTACGACTGCTGCGCCGCATGCTCGCCCAAAATCCTCCAGCACTACGAGCATGACGGCTGGGAGTTTGTAAAGCGCGCCATCAACGAGAAAGGCTACGTGGAGGAGGTTTCCGGTCTGGCGGAGGTCCAGAGGTTAGCAGATGAAGCGGAGAAAGCGATGGAGATGGAAGAGGACGAATGGGACGATGAGGGCGAGGGAGAGCTGCTCTGAATGATTTATCCTCAAGTTATGTTGCGGACAGATACTGTTTCCTTGTCCATGAAGTTATGCGTCTCGAGAGCGTGCAGATCTACAGCACGAATTCTGGTTTCTCATCTCATCTGTCTTTGCCGTGATATTAGTCTTTGTCGTTGCTTGTAGACTCTATGAAACACCATCATGCTTGCCAAACTATACTCAGCACAAACGTCCAGGCCTGCACACTGAGAGACTGGGCATCCATTGCACACCGTTTGACAAAGCCATTCTAGCCCATTCCCATATGGGAAACATGACACCGTACGAGCCAGGCAATTTAATGCCTTCCCAAATAAGACACGGGCATCCCAAGTCAATCTCAACTTCTAAGGCAGGATAATCATTTAGAGAAAGA
The DNA here is from genome assembly GCA_024604135.1 of Cladosporium velox. Classification (NCBI taxonomy): domain Eukaryota; kingdom Fungi; phylum Ascomycota; class Dothideomycetes; order Cladosporiales; family Cladosporiaceae; genus Cladosporium; species Cladosporium velox. The sequence continues at coordinate 743,034 of JANIIF010000009.1, forward strand.
AAAGGCTGATGAGATAGGATAGTAAAAGGCTCAGTGAGCTGGAGGATCAAGGCAAGAAAGAAACAACTTTTTTTTTCATCAAAAAACTAACCAGAGGCCAACTACTACTACTACTCATTCCCCCCTTTCCCCAAAAAAACAAAGAAGCATTTCCCCTTCTATCTTGAGAAGACAAGAGCGTACTCTGGTCCTCATCGAGCTGGGAAAAGCCATCGTCATTTGTCATCATCCGAATCGAAAAACCAAAAACCATCAAAAGGGCGTAGAGAGAGGTTTAGCGCTCTGCAGTTTCCTCTTTGTAAGCCATTTCCATCGTGTAGCCGCCAAAAAAAGACACACGTTTCCCTCGCTCGAAAACATCAGACAAAATAAAAACGCAAGGGAAAACAACTAAAGCAAAAATCAACAAAGTTCATCCATCGTAAAGTCAACACGTTCAAGGTCATGGTTTTTGAGGCGCGAAAGAATGCCGGTTCGTTTGTTGCTGGGTTCTTGGAAGCCTCACTGTCCAAAAAGGCTTGGTTCCGAAGGTTATCGCCAAAGGTCAGGTTTTTGTTGAAAGTAAGCGGCAAGTGAGTGAGTCGCTTGGATTCGGTGAAAGCCCTGTGGTGCTGCTCCTCCTCAAGAAAGCTGCGGCCAGTGTATGTACGGCCCAAAGCAAGCTTCCGAGCAGAGCAGTCGCATTGGTGTTCAGTTCGAAGTGAATTTGCAGAGTGGCGCTTGAAAGAGCCAGCTGTTGAAAGGCGTGCGTAAGAGCGCATGTGCAGATGGGCTTGCATGATACATGTGTATTCCCAGTTGTGCCCATGATCGTTCGTCGTCAAAATATGCTTGTTCGTGTGAATGTAAGACAGATCCAGAAGTAAAGCAAAAAACAAAAGTACCGAGTGGAAGCGGCGATATTGCAGTGTAATGTGGTCGTTCGATGTCGGTCATAATCGTCGTCATTAGCGCAAAAAGAGAAACAGAGTACAGTGGAGAAGTGTTGCCGGTCGACTCGCAAGCTTGAGTAGGGGTAAGTCCAGTCTTCAAGCTAGTGAGCCAATCCATCTAAGCATCATCGGATGGGTTTGACGGGTTGTTGCTGACTGATGGGCCTGACCCCAGACACAGAGCCGGTGTCGGTGCGAGCACGCTTGATGCCATTCGCACTCAAAGGACGTCCGTACTGGTCGTCCTCATCCATATCACGGCCGCGTTTGTTGCTCGGTGGCACACCGTTCATGGAAGGGTACTGGGTTTGGTAGCCTTGAGCATGGTAAGCATCGGCACCGTTCGGCGCGCCGGCACGTGCATCATTGCTGATAACATTGTACAGGTTGCTTGCAGGTAGCTGGGAGCGCTGGGGTGTGCTGTATCCAGGGTACGTCGCAGTAGTCCGGGGAGTCGCACGTCCTGAGCCATTCTGGTGTGGCGAGTGTGTCATCTCAGGAGAGATGTGCGAAGAATCCGAGTGCATTTGACTCATTGATGCGTTGGGCAGACCGGCGTATGAGGCTTTGCGACTGCCGTATGAAGCACTGGTGTGAGTGTACTCGCCCTCGTGTTCACCATCGGCGTCGTGCTGGCCTGCGTAAGCATCGTGAGGTTTGTGCTCGGCGTGCTCGTTGTCAGCGCCTGCACGAGCAGGAGGTGCCATCTCAGTCTTCACACCCGGACTAGGTTGAACGTGGCCATACTGCGGCGCAGAATACTGAGGGTAGGCAGGCCCTTGTGCGCTGTACATAGGTCGCGCACCTTCGTATGCCTGGGTGGTCGGGTACTGCATCTGCGCAGCGCTTCCAGGGGAGGTCGCAGCTGATTGCATAGCAGCAGCCTGGCCTCCACCGTACTCGTATGAGCTACCTGACTGTCCCATGTTCATGGTCACGCTTGAAGCACTCGTAGGCGGTGTGGGGAAAGTGTGAGCTCGGTCGAGACCCGGTCTGCCAGAGGCCGGGTGCGGTGCCATGGAATGAGGTGGCTGCGTGACACTCGGGTTGCTCATGGAGTGGTGATGAGTGAGAGCTGGTGGCTGCGAGCTGGTAGGCGTGCGCATGTAGTCCGGCTGCTGCTCTGGCCGACGTGCAGCCATCGCAGCTCCACTCATGCTTCCCTGACGAGCCTGGTTAGTCGGGTGGTAGAGCAAGGCTCCAATGTTGTGGACGAAGAGCGGGTAAAGTAGCTCTGTAATTCTCTCTTTGTTCGCGAAATCCAGCGCGCGGTCGAAGGGTATCCTGTTGTGGTTGTCAGTCCTGCTCAAAAAATGATGGTACTGTCTCGCAAAACTCACCAGACGCCTTTCAAATGCATCGGACCAATCTTCACTACATGTCTAGTTTTCTCGCTCTTGAGAATACCGTCACGACGACCCCGCGTCATGCCAGCAACGTTCAACAACTTCGTTCCGTTGATCATGTGGTTGTCTTCTCTCCTCGCAACGCAAACACCCTTGGCTTCGACTTGGAAGCACAAGCTACCCTCATCTTCCCACAGAGTCGCAGTCACCCTTGGCTTCATACCTGGTGGAGCAACTTGACCAGAAGTGTCCGGTACGTGTTGTGCCTGGAAATGCTGCTGTCCTCCGATGGAGCCCGGTGGCCCGGAAGATCCCATGGAAGGCAAAGGAATGGCTTGTTGCACCATTGCAGGGCCCATGGAAGACGTGACTGGGTGAGAAGGAGCCATTGGAGCCATCGAACTCGAATATTGATATCCACCATAGCTGTTCGGTGGGTAAGTCTGCGAGGCTGGCTGGAGAGCCTGAGGCTGGCCATAAGAGTACTGGCCAACGGCAGAACCGGGAGCAGACGCAGGAGCGTGCTCCATGTACGCCTGAGGTTGGTTCATGCTGCTATAACCCTGGGCGTACTGGTACCCTGTTGGCGCGTACTGCGACGGGTAGGATGGCTGCTCGGGAGACGGAGTCTGCAGACCAGTCGCGTGCTTACCAGCGTCGACCGGAGACGTATAGGTGGTGTTGGAGTCGTAAGACTGAGCGGCGATGGAACCAGTGCTGAAAGAATCAGCCCGGGGTGACGAACCGACCGAGGAATGCGTTTGGTGAGCCCCAGTTGTAGGTGTCGGGTACTGAGTTGGGTACCAGTGGCTGTTGTCGTCGGTTCCCCGGGCTTGTACTTGGGAGATCGGTGGCAGCGCCAGCTTCGCGGTAGCTCACAACGGAGCTATTTGGAGCGAGAGGTCGTGGGTGCTGTTGGGCAACGCGAGGCTGTCCAATGGGTGGTGGATGGTCAAACGGAGCTGTGTAATTGCGTTGGGCCGGCAATGACAAGCGTGCTGGTGGTGGATCGAGGTGGGCGTTGGGCGAGGATGTATGCTTCGTGCGATGTCGTTAATGTTTCGTTGGTCCCGTGGAAAGCGTGAGCGCTTAGGATGATGCTGGGAGCGGCAGTGTTGGATGGCCGGTGAGACGCAAGCAAAAGTCGTTATAGCGGAAGGCAGCAGCAGCGAGCGACGCTCAAACAGTCGTCAATGCAAGAATCGTTAAAGGTCGTTAATGGTCGTGACGGGTCGTGGATCGTTGCGGCGAACGAAACAATACCACTGGCGTCTGTGGAGGACCTGGGAGGATGGATGTCAGTAGGCAAGATGGATTGGGGCAGCGCGTGTCATGCAGCTGCACGACGCGGAATGTTGCGGCGGACGCACCCTGTGCTGGCTAAGAAATGCAGTGCATTAGATGGGATGGAGCACGAAGGGAACGCCTGCTATCTTTGAGTGGGGGACGGCGGCAAAGGATAAGATGGATGCGGAGGAGGTTGGTGGTTGGCGAGCTAGCGGCTGGCGCGAGCAGCCGGTGGGCGGGCGGGCGATATCGACATCGGATAGCGCTAGGCGCGAAACGGACGGGCAGGCGAGGTGGTGTGGGGAAGGAGGGAAACAACGTTGCGTGCACGTACCTTTTCTGGCTGCTGGCCGGGCCGAACGAACGAGCGAGAGGCCGCGGTGAGGCGCGTGGGCGGCGCGGTTGAGAGTGGGTGGGAGGGATGGGAGGATGGGATGGGATGGGATGGGATGGGATGGGACAGGGTGTGTGCGAGGTGAGTGAGAGCCACGCGGGCAGATCAGGGCAGATCAGGGCCGGCGGGCAGGGTGGTGGCGGTGGTGAGAGGCTGGCTGGCGGTGGGCGGCGTTTGCGACAGTCAGTGAGAGCGTGTGCCTGGAGGGTGCGGTGGCAGACGGGCGGGCACGCGGCGAGGGCGGAGCAGGAGGGCGGGCGGGCGCTGCAATGATTATGCACCACGCGCTTGTGTGCAGCAAGAGGAGCAGCGGTAGCAGCAGTTGCAGTAGGCAGGCAGGCAGCAGGCAGGCAGGCAAGGAAGGCTGCCTTAGCGTGGATGAGATACTACTACTGTAGTGCTGGCTGAGGCGTGTTTGAAGGCCGTTGTAGTGATGCTTGCGTTGCTTCCTGGCTGGCTCGCGGGCTTCTGGCTGGCAGGCTAATGCTGATGATGCGTGGACGGGCCGTTGCGATGCGATGCGTGCGATGCGTGCGATGGACGGACGAGCCGCTGCGAGAGGGCTGGGCTGGAGAGTGAGTAGTGAGACTAGCAGGACGGACAATCGACAGCGACAACCCAGCAGGCGGTGGTGGTATGCGGTGTGCGGGCGGGAAGGGAGTGCAGATGCGATGCGGGTGCTTGAGTCAAACAAACGACGACAACCAGAAACACGACAACAACAACTACTGAACCAAGAGTCTAAAAACACGCCTTCGCTCTGCTCGTTTTTGCTGAGACACCACTCTCTCCCTTCTCCGCCCCAAAAGGCAGGGCCAACGGCGTGCGCAGGGATGTGCTGTAGCCGGCCGGCCGGTGGGGGAGTTGTCCAAGTCGAGTGGCTGGCCCAGCTCCTACGCCGTCTTTTGCTTGGCCCAGCACGAAATGCGAGAGTGATCAAGGGAATGATCGGCACCCTCGGCACCAACGCACAGACAAGGGCTCGCGCGAACAGATCTCGCGCGTGGGTTGCTGCTGTGTCGCTGGTCTTGCTGCTGCTGCTGCTGCTGCTGCTGCTGCTGCTCTGCCGGCGCATGTGCTGCCGCCGACCAGCAGACTGCTATAATTACGGTACGGTGCGAGCAGCTCGACCCGACGACGTAAGGCGTAGGCGTACACCACATACTCACTCCCGTACACATGTAACTCGCGCAGGACAATGGGCGACTCGCCCGTCTGTGCGATGCTGACTGGCCCTCGACTGGACGCAATCAGTCCACACGCCACGCCCATGTGAACCCCAGCGAGTCGCAGCAAAGAGGGCAAGGCGCGCGCTGGCACTCCTAGCTTCCAGCCCATGAAGTCAACTCAAGCCGCAACGACCAGGGTCGGGTGAGGTACGAGGCCGTGAGCCGCTGGCGAGCTCTCATCGGAAAAGTGGACCCTGCCATACACGACACCACACTGCCCATCGCGTGTCTTGAGCAGTGTCGCCGGGGTCAACAATGCGACGGACGTTGAAACGCCTCGCTTCGCATCGTGGCGTGGCATGGGCGTGGGGAGGGCAATGGCGTCGACCGATATATCGACCTGGTCGATAGCAGTATGTAACTTCATCGAATTGTCCACCCTTGACTCGTGAGACATCCAGTCCATCAATCAATTCGTGCGCTTTGCAACGGTGTTGACGTCGGGCGAGCCGGTGCCCGCGTCCAACTCCACACGCTTATGGAGCAGCAGCAGCACGGGTCTGGCCAGACGACCAGCACCAGCATCGGGAGGTGGCAGGGGTAGATGACGGGCAGGAAGCTGCCAGATAGCGCCACCGCCAGCGTTGCGTTCCTTGCTCGCGGCGGTCCGACGTACGTAGCCAGCGAACGAGCCGAATACCCAATCACCACCGGTGCGGCCAGGAAAGGAACGGCACGTGAACGTGGGCGGAGTATCTGCCCCAATAGCCCTAGAGCATCCCGTTTCGTGGTTCCGCCAGCGCACAGGGTACATGCTACAAGGCTTGGTGCGATGGATAGCGACGATGATGGTCAACGGGTTGCTGCAAGCCTGGAAGGGATCTCGCATCAGGGCTTTCCTGGCTGCTGCTGACTGTAATGCCGACGCAGGGTGAATGAACGTGGACGTCAGCGACAACTCGCAAGAGCCTATCAAAAGGATGTCACACCGCTTGTAGCAGTGTGTCGGAATCGAAAACAGACGGCCCAGCCACATGGATCCTTCGCTTCTGGCTGTTGCCGGGACTGAGCTCAACAAGGGAGCATCACCGCAAAGATCGCTGATTTTAGAAAACCGTGATGTATTAGGCATCTGGACGACGTCGATGATGATATCCGAGGCCGCCTGCCATCTAAATCCTGCACGATAATTGATTGACGTTAAATGCGTCGCCTGAATCAGGGCAATGCTAGCTTCGGCTGGGCCGTTGCCAAAAATGCGATGTGTCGAGGAAAATCCCACCTTTGAGACAACAAGATTTCCAACGGGAGACGATCGATGCATCTAGCCGCAGCTAACGGGTCTTGACCCGGGCTGCAAAGCTCATGCATGTGATACTGGCACAAGAGGGATCATCGCCCTGAGCATGCGAACGGTAGCTCTGCTCCGATCAGAGACAATTCTGTACAGGCCATATGGTGCCAGCGCAGCGGCCCTGGTCGACGACAGCTGACAAGTCCCAACGAGCACGTTCGCGCGACAAGCGCGAATTGGTTGGGGTTCTCGATGCGATCACTTCTCCTCGCGCTGAGAGAGGGGAAAGGGAAAGTGCGCTCGCAGGCGCGCGAATTGCTGGGCCCGCGCGAACGAACGACAGGCCCGGAGAGCGCCATCTTCGAATCGCAGGCGGCCACGTCGCGCGTGTGTGTGGATATCAGGGCAGGACTGAGGCAACCTTACAGCAAAGGCTAACGCCACTTTCTGCTCGATTGTCGCACGGCGTTCCTCCACACGTTCCTATAGGCGTGCGACCCGTCGATGGCGCGGCAAGGTGAAACGACGGCATCCTAGCATGTGTGTACCACGCTGGTCGAGTCGATTGCGACGGACTTTGAGCTTTTGATACCTGTTGACAGGCACGTCTGCGCGCGCTGTCCGGCTGGGCAGAAGCCAGTACGGTCTGGGAGGGCCTATTAGGGACAATTTTCAAGCTCCGCCGTCGAATTGCGGATCCAAAACAAGTAGCTCGAGAGATAGTTTGCACTCCTACGCGCCGATCGCTGCGGGGTGCGTTTACTCGTTTTCTCACCGCTCTTTGGGTGAGCTTGCGATTGGACCGGGTTGGGTCAACGACGAGCAGGCTGTTTCCGACGAGGTTGATGTCGATGTCGATGCTGGTGATGGGGATGATGTGAGCCCGTGAAAGCAGTGGCTGACGGGATCGAAGAGTCGCCTTATCGCATCGCCGACAACAAGGTCAGACAGACATATAGAAGACCAAGACACAGGATGCCTTGTCCTGCCTGCCGGTCACCTTCGAGACATGCAGCCATCAATGACCGCACACTGCGTGACAGCCACCGCATACCGCCCATTGTCTCTTCGCACTGGCAGTAGTTGTAGAACTATGTGGAAGCATTCCAACCACAAGGTAGGAGGTAATCCCCAGTCCCAATTCCCGGGGCAGTCCAAAGATTGTTCCACGCTTCCACTCCAGTTCCAAACCTGCACAATTCACGCGTGCGGTCCTGCCCTAGAAGTCATCTCTCTACCATTGGTACTGTCCCAAGCCTTGGATCTTCTTCACAAGCCGCTGCCACGCACCCGACGCGCTCCCAAAGCAACGTGAAAGCATGAAGTAAGCAGCATCGGCAGTCTGTTATATCTTCATGCGCCGGCACACGGGTCAGCAATGGCAGTGTGCCGTGTGTACCTTAGCAGCAGCAGCAGCTGTCCATTGTCCCATGCGTTTTTTGCCGGCGCCGGCGTCGGGCTGTGTGTCTCTACTTCCTTCCCACCACGTTGACCTTGAAATGCACTCCGCAATCGCCGCAACCGGAGGCACGACATACTTGCATATGCGTTTCCTGCCTTTTGCTGCACCCCGCCGACGCAGGGCTTTGTCTAGTTTAAGTTGTTTGAGAGAGCAGAATCGGTCGACATGCTTAAAGTTGGCGTGTCGTAGGAATTGACTCTGCAGTGGTTCGGCGTTTTTGTTCCCATTGTTTGGTGGCTGCAACAAGGGCAGGTCCTTGACCACAGAATGCGCGAGGCCTCTGTATGACGGCGGATACGAGCATGCAGGCGTCTTTGTATATGTACAGTCAGCATGCGCGCTCGTCCTGACTCGAGGTTTGCGAGTCGTGTGGTATGGACTAGTCGAGTCGTGTTTGCGCATTACGCATTGCGAACGTGCAAAGGGATCCTTGCTATCTGAGCGTGCGCCAGTGAAGATGGCGTCCGGCATACTACTCAGCGGCATGGATCTGTAAACTCGAGGTCTTACATCGCTTGGGTATGTCATATTGACTTATCTTTGGACATGCGCAGAGTACAAGAGGCATATGCCAGTGCTCCAGCCAGCGGTCATCGTGTACAAACCGTTAAGGAAATGAAGCTCGCTTCACAAATGTCTGCTGGCGAATATGCGGCAATGCCCATACCATGCTGAACTCGCCATTACGTGTGGTCGTAGCATCAATATGGAACTGAGAGACTACAGGCAATGACTCTCGTTAACGAAGTAAGTAGTAGGTAACGACTCTGGCGGTGCTTGCCCATCATGCCATTACTGCTCCTTCCACGTCAAATGTCGCCTTCCCTCTTCCCTCACATAAGATAATGTTTCCCCGACACAGGCAATTCACAACCAACACCATTAGCATCTCAACACCTCCAACGGCCGCATCAATATTGTCCCATCTTTATCGGCACCCCAAGCTTTGAATGAAAGATGCAGCGTCCTGCCGACGGTACCCTTCCCTCCAAAGATCCCGAACCGCGCGGCTTCAAGTCGAAAGCATCTCGTTATTTCAACCGAACACCCTCATTTGCATCGTTCAAGTCTGCGCCAGCCACGACAGGGTCGAACAACAAAACAAGTGGAGTCGGCGATACTGGGAAAAACACCAATCCCATATACAAAGCTGGGCGGAGCGTATCCTTTCTGGCTTCCAAGCTATTGTTTTTCAAGCGTAAGAGGACCATCATGTGATTTTCCTTCGCATACTCACCTGTCTTGCAGGGTTTCGGAGCAAGTCTGAATCGCACATGGATTCCCGGACACCATATGAAGCCGATGCGTCGTCGACTGAACCCGCAGTATCATACCTGCCAGCATCACATCCGAAGCTCCCTTGGCCAAGTACTGGCGGCCTGGATCATGCCAACACGCACCTATACACCTTCGGAGTCGGATCCAACGACTACCTTCCTCCACGACCTGTGGCAAAATCGGCATTGCCGCAAGATACCCTCCTACAGCCACAGCGCAAGCGATCTGTACGATTCGCAGATGTGGCCCCAGCTCCCTTTGACGGTTCTTACAGTTACCAAGAGTTCGAGTCTGAGGGCAGTGTTGGAGAGGGCAGAAGCAGGCTTGGACACCGCCTGTCAGAATGTTTCGAGAATTTCAACGGCATGGTGAGTCTCATAAATGGCAACGATACAGTTCTGCATCGCCAAGGTACCCACGCGCGACCAGCGGTACCGCATATCGACACCACTCCAATCACAATCGGCAGCATGAGTAGATCTCCGAGCGCAGCCTCATCAGCACAAACATCGGGTCAGCTCACAAGCGCCTCACCTGTCAGTACTGCATCGACGGCGGCTACCTCTTTCGGCTCATCGCCTCGCTCGTTCTCTTCGGTAAGAAGATATGCTGCGAACGATGGCCACAGTCTCAATCAGATGCTGCCGGCTGGGGATGATATGCTACTGCCACCCATCGAAGAAGATACAGGCCGTTTCCTCATGATTCCTCAGCAAGATACCACGATCGCCGGCGAGCCATCAATTGCAACTGTCGAAGCTGTAGCTGCTGCGAAGACCTTCTTCGAGATACACTTCAACAGTTTGCTGCTCGAACCAGTCTCGCCCCGTACGCTTCGTCGAAGACGGCTAGAACAGGATCTCAGCAATCACAAAGCAGATCACGAAGAGCGTACCAAAGCTCGCCGCATGTGGTTGGCTTCCGAGAGCGACCACTTACGCCAGATGCGTGCTCTCAAAACGAGCTCTATAGCCCGCCATAGTGTCAAGGGCATCTCCATCGCCGGTTACGACGTTGTGCGTGTTCTCGGCAAAGGTAGCTTTGGTGTAGTAAGGCTGGTCACCGAATGTGGTCAGCTGCGACCAACTCACAGTGAATCGGCTGTTGCAGGAAGCATTGATCCCGCCAATTGTACGGTCGGTCGTGCTCTACCTACTGGCAAGCCTCTCTCGGATGTCTTTGCCATGAAAGTCATTCGCAAATCCGAAATGCTACGCGGCTGTCAGGAAGGACACTTGCGCGCAGAACGCGACTTTCTCGTCAATGCCGAAGGTTCTCGATGGGTTGTGCCACTGATTGCAAGCTTCCAAGACAACACCAATCTTTACCTCGTGATGGAATACATGATTGGCGGCGACTTCCTAGGACTGCTCTTGCGAGAAGACGTTCTCGATGAAGCTGTCGCCAGGTAGTACGTGGCAGAGATGATACTTTGCATTGACGAAGCTCACAAGATGAACTGGATTCACCGGGACGTCAAGCCAGACAACTTCCTGATCAGCGCATCTGGTCACCTCAAAATCTCGGACTTTGGTCTGGCTTTTGATGGACATTGGTCGCATAGCCAGGCATACTACTCCAACCATCGCAGCTACCTCCTGGATAAGCTTGGCATCAACATCTCGGGAGACGAACAGGATGCCGTGGAAAATAACATCATGAATGGAGCTGTCGACCAGGACTCACGGCCACCCAGCAGAACGCCGTCTTACAACAAACGAGATGCGGAAGAGAACGCAAAGAGAGAAGGGCTCTTGCACTGGCGCAATCGCACTGAACGACGCAAGCTTGCGAGAAGCGTGGTTGGTACGAGCCAGTACATGGCGCCTGAGGTGATCCTGGGCCAGGCGTATGACGGGCGCTGCGATCTGTGGAGCATCGGCATCATCCTGTACGAGTGTTTTTACGGTCGCACACCTTTCTACAGCGAGAACAGAATGATGACCAAAGAGAGCATCGTTTCACACCATTCGACACTCTTCTTTCCTCGCCATGAGCGCTGGTCTCGCCCAAGCACCGAAGCACGTGTCTGGCTGCCTCCTCCGAGCGACCTCGCCCTGGACCTTATGCAAAGTATCTTGACAGACAAAGATCAGAGGCTGAGCTCGCGACAATACCGACAGAACGAAGCCGCCAGGATCAATCGCAGGCCATCAAACCCCATGGTCGCACAAGTGAGGCATGTGTATCCCAATGGTTCTGAGGACATCAAAGCACATCAGTTCTTCCAAGGTATACCGTGGTCGCACATGCACCTCAGACCGCCTCCATTCGTACCTCGTGTAAGAGAGAGGCAGTCGATAACGAAATACTTCGAGGACGAAAAGGACATCGTGAGCGAAGAGTCCTCCGTGTACAGAAGTACAAGGGACGAAGTAGTCACCACTGATTACCTCAACACTGCCGAGCGCTTGCAACAAGAGAAGGTCGATGTTGGCTTACAGGCATGCTCTGACGCAGAGTTCCAACGAATCAGAGAACACTATGGTGCATCGTACGCTACCTGGAAGTCCGAACGCATGGCGTTCTTGCGCCGGCAGCGCCAGGAGAAGGACGATGAAGACACCGAGGTCTGTAAGCCGAAGAAAGAGAAGAAGAGGCCAAGGGACAAAGTACTCAGAGATGCGGTTGTGGGAAAGAAAGTGATGGAGATTCGGAAGAAGAAGGCGTTCTTTGGTTATACATACCGCAGGCCGAAGCCTTTGGTGCTTGACCTTACGTGTCGAGCTGCGGGTGGCAGGAGAAGCTCGAGACCTACTATTCTTCCCGTTGATGGTTCTGTGGATGTTTGAGGAGAATCGTTCTGACGCCGGGAGTTGCTTCGTGTACCTAAGAAATCGTATGAATCAGTCATAGAACCCTAACTTTTCGACGCGACAAGAGTCTTGGATCCAGAATTGCGTTGCTCGTGTTTCGGAAAGATCGATCTCACATCAACTCAAACGTGACTATCATTTTCGCCAGCCACGCAACGCTGCTACTTCCTCCCTTCTTCCTAAGCCTCTCGGCGACCTTTTGACATCAAACCATCATGTCAGACCACCTCCTCCCTACACCGTCCCTCATCCATCCCTTCATATCCTAAAACATCCCTAAAAATGCCTTCAGATATCCCCATGAGCTCATTCAAATTCGACCCGGAGAGCTCAGCAGGGCCGCCACCACAACTCAAGCGCGTCTGGACAGCACACATCCCTCCCATCCGCTCCCAGTACAAGCCCATCTACGGCTGGCAACTCGCCTTCGCCATCTTCGCGCTGCAGTTCGCCAACATGATGACCTTCGTAGACTCCATGGCCACGCCCATGCTCATGGCGACGCTGTCCAAAGACCTCGACGCCGCCAGCACCATTGTCTAGGCGGCAATCTCGGCCTCGATCGGCGGAGTCATCGGCCAGGTCATCATGGGATATCTCAGCGATCAGTTCGGCCGGAGGTACATGCTGCTGCTGAGCTATGCTGCCATGACTGTCATCGCTTTGCTCACGGGGTTCTTGGCGAGCGATGTGCAGTTGTTCATTCTGCGTGCTCTCAATGGCGTCTCTTCCGGCGCGGTCGGGACGCTGGTCAACGCTGCTTTGAGCGACTACACCCCGTTGGACACGAGAGGTAAATACCAAGGCTTGCAAGGCGTCACGGTCTTCATCGGCGGGCCGATCGGCATGATTGGCGGCGCAGCTCTTGCGTCCATCGGCTCCTGGCGAGTGCTCTACTACGGGATCGAAGCGCCCTTCTGCTTCCTCTCCCTGGTAATGGCATACTTCTGGTGTCCAGCAACCCTGCCACCGCCCACCGCCCGCGAGATCTGGGAAAGCATCAAGACCATCGACTACCTAGGCATCCTCTCCATTTCCACAGCCGTCGTCTCAGGCCTCATCGTCCTCTCGCAAGCCGGCCGGCAATGGCCTATCGACGACCCGCGCATCATCGCCCTGCTCGTCGTCTGCGGCATCAGCACGACGGCTTTCCTGTGGTCGGGCTTCCTCTACCGCCAAATCCGCCCCGTGATCCCCTTCCGCATGTTCCGCAACCGCACCGTCTCCGTCATCGTCGTGCAGCAGTTCCTCGTCGGCACCGTCTACTGGGCCTTTTTGTACTTCATCCCGACGTACCTGCAGTTCATCCATGGCATGAACCCGCTCCAGTCTGGCATCCACATGCTGCCCTGGCTGTTCGTCCACGGCTTCTGGATGACGACGTCCGGTGAGGTGATGACGCTGCACATTGGCTCGCGCCAGATTTCTTACGGGCCCATGATGTGGTTCGGCTTCGCGTGCTTGACAGCTGCCTGCGGTGGGATCTCAGCGGCCAGGACAACGCGCACCGTCGTTGGATTAGAAGTGTTGTTCGCCTTCGGCACAGGCTCAGTCTTCCAGAACTCCGTCGCAGCGCTGCAATCGCACACCGACCAAGACGAGTCCGCCGTCGTCTGCGGCGTGCGCAGCATGGTGCGAGGAATTGGCGGCTCCGTTGGCTCAGCCATTGGTTCAGTGATCATCACACACGTCCTCCGGTCCGACCTTCCTGAGGCATGGAAGTCGCTCGGAACATCGACGTTTTCGAAACCGCCCTACGATCGGATGTCGCAGGTCGACGCGAAGCAGACCATCTTCGCGTACGAGCATGCTTTCGGGTGGGTGTTCTTGATTGGTGCGATTGCCATGGCACTGTGCTTCTTGAACTGCGCGTTGATCCCGGATCATGGGTTGCAGAGAGAGGAGATCAAGCAGAAGGAGAGGCGTATGTCTGCGGAGCATATATAAATCTTACTTTCCCCCGTATCGTGATAACCTGCAATTGAGGAATGATCTTCTGTCATGGGAGTCAAGTTTTGTCGGAACATACGTACCATACATGCATGCAGCGTTCATCTGAGCTCCGTCTTGTCTGTGTTGCACCATTGTCGTTGTGTTAGCTACTGTGCTTTTGCCACCGTTCAAACCACATGATCACGATTGGAAAGCAACGTCTACGGAAATATCAGTCATCTTTTTCTTTTGAACCAAAGCATGGGTATCATTTCGATCGGCCTTATTCTCATCTCGTACACACACACACTTTCCAGGCGCGAGGCAGGCAAGGCCGAGTCTCGCCTTTTTGATACACGAAAATCCTCTCTCTCCTCCTATATCCCTCACCATATCTCCTCCCAAACAAGCAACCCGTGGCTGGTAGGCATACTTTGGGAAGATTCGAGTTCCCTCAAGAACGCGGCCGTTCAATCATCTTCGCGTCAATGTGGCTCCCTGTTGCTGCGCTGGCTGGCAACAAAAGCACGCAAAGACCGTTTCTCAGCCTCCCTTGCGTGCGCCAGCGTTGCTGGCTCGCTCGCTGAGCTTCCTGCGCTCTCCTTCCAGAACCTTCTTCACTTGATTCAAGACTTGCTGTTTCTGCGCCGAGCCCTTACAGTCCTCGGGGCGGTACGGCGGCGAGATGATCACCGCTTCGTGCGCGATCATCTCGACATTGTGCCAGCGGATGGGAATGTTACTGTGAATCTTGATTAGCACACAACGTCTCAGATGTCCAAGAACAAGCCAGTTAAATGGCAGTTTCCTTATAAAATGTCACACTTACACTCTCTTCAACGCATCGTAAATAGCCTGCGCCTCTTTGCTCACACCCTTACCCCGGTCCGCAGCCTGGTCCTTCAGCTGTGCAATGCGCGCGGTCTCGCGGTCTTTCAGACGCTTGGTGTCTACGGGCGGGAGGGCCGAGGGCTGCTGCTGGGAGGCAAGCGATGTGATCTGGAAGTTCTGGACGCGCGAGACGGGGATGATGTGGTAGTCGCCGGAGTCGCTGGCGGCGGTGGGGCGGGTGTTGATTGCTACGAGGTTGAGGACGGGGCATGCGGTGAAGAGGGTGCCTTCGTAGGTCTGCGGGTTGGGAGCGGTGGTGGTGAGCTTGATGCTGTAGAGGATGAGAGTTAGCTTGTGCTTTGGTCGCTTGATTACTTCATTAAGTTTAAGGTAGAGAACATCGTAGCCAACATACCGTGCTCCAATGGCCTTACCCAGCGCCTCAACGGTGTCCACAGGCGCAGGAGTGTTGGCCTTCGGCGTCGCGACCTTGGTAGTCTTGGTGGTGTTGGCCATGCTGGCAGAAGCAGAAACCCGTCAAGCCAAGCGACAAATCTCTATCAATCAATCCAACTCTTTCTCAAAAGGCTGTGTCCTGGTGGAAAGCTCTAGCGCCGTCCTCGAAGTGTCCGACCAAAAGTAGGCGCATAGACGGTCGGCTCGCTCCTCGTGCTCTTGCGGAAACCACGCAACGCGAAGTGAAGGCAATGCAGCAGCGAAAGGAGTGACGAGAAACGGAGTCGCGGCAAGAAGGAGGAGGAAGGACGAGAAAGACGAGGCTGACGGGGCGGCCTCGCGTGCGACTATAGTACTGATACAGTGAGGTGTGTCGAGGTCTATGGGAGGCTAGTACTGTGCTGTAAACCGGGGTGTGGCTCGTGCGCAGCTTAAAGGGACCTTGGACGCAACGCAATTCATACGGAGGTAAGCCTTGTGGCACAGACACGGTAGTACATAGGTAGGACGAAGGCACGGCTGTCTAAAGTAGTGCGAAGTTTGATGTGATGCAATTCCATTCATGTAAACTGTCAAGCCTCCTCGTCTATTATCGCGCTTGGTCTGCCCGAGACACCCAACCAGCAGCCAATATCGCCCTCGAAAGAAAAATACAACAACCCGATTTAAACAAGGGTAGAAGCTCGAATGAGCCAGAAGAATAAAAGAGATACGAAAAGAGACGGCCCCGTAATCGGGGCTTCCAAAGAAATTGTTCGTTCATGGCGAAAGCCGCTGCTTTCCAAGATGAAACGCGTTGTTCCCAGATCGCACCGTATGTCATTCATTCACTCGTGTCGTGTTTGACAAATGAAAAGATCCTGGAAAGCAAAAGTCGAAAGGCTTGAGTACAAGCTTCCGAGTTGCAGGGCATGTATGCAGAATTGTCTTGCGGAGACTCTGTAGAAGACGATGCGTGCGCAAAGTCACTTCTCTTGGAATATAGAGGCTCTTGAAGCTTTAATGATCAGCCCGCAGGTTTGTTGTAGAGTGGAGTCATGCTGGAATCCTGGTGGTAAAACGTATACTGCCGATGTGACGCGGAGAATATTCATCAATGTATGTCGTAATTTTCGTAATGTCGCCTGTCTTCGACATTGGTGCCTGTGCCCGTTCCGGTAAATTTCTTATGTGTCTGTCTTGAGAACGCCGTTTGAATGCTGTCAATTGTGCAGGGTTTTAAATGTGCTCGGTCTGGTGCCTCTTTCGCATCATTGTGTGGGCTGTTGATCCACCGCGAGTTCTTTCAAGCGCTGCTGGAATGGCTGAGGATTGACATTCGAAGGAATGTATGAGCGCGGGAAGGTATTGAATTGGCGCGTAGCAGCAGATTCAACAAAAGGCGACCCGAGTCGTGGAGTTGGCTCCGCCATCCGACGAGGTACTGTTCGTGCTCCAAGTAGAGAGAAATCGGGTTGCTCAGGTCTGTCCGACATTTCCTGGTCATTACTGACTGGGGTGAGCTGCGGCTGAGCGGGAGGCGCAGGAGGCGTCTTTGCCATGACTGGTGGGGTGAACAACCTGGCAAGACTGTCGGCAGCACTGGTGGCGCCAACAGTGAAGCCACGGTTACGAACAACAGGCACCGCGTTCGACGAAGCAAAGATGTCCTGAACTGCAGGACGCTTCGGCTTATCGTCGTCAGGACGGAAACGGCGTTTCAAGGATCGTGGCGCAGTCGGAGCACCGGAAATTTCGAAAGGCGAGTCAAGTGACGGACTCGCGACATTGAAGTCAGATCGTCCCCATGATTTCGCCGAACTCTTGAGAATGTGGCTTCTTTCGTCGAAAGGCGACGCCAATGGAGCGGAGGACACGAAGTTTGAATGCAGGCCAAGACCTGACTGAAGTGATTGGCTCTTTTGATGAGCCTGTGAGCGGCCAATGCGTGCGAACCAATTGTCGGGTCTCTCGCTCCTTTGCGACTGAGGGCGTGGCTGCTGAACACTGTTGTTAAGCTGAGCAAGTGGACCATCCGGCTGCATCGAAGGGTTCGTAGAAGTAATGAGAGACATCTTCATGTCAGAACCAGAAAATGCAGTAGATGTGCTAGATGCAGAAGGCGCAATCGGCTCAGAAGGTGCCGAGGGCACGGATGAAATAGATGGTGCTGCTGGTGCCTCTGATGATTGTGTATCAGAACCTAGCGCAGTGAAAGGAGATGGGCTGCGCGTTCGCAGGAGGCGCTGGTAGTGAGCAGAGAACGATGGCTTGTTCTTGCACAGGTGGCGAAGTCTTTTGCGGGTGGCACCTTCTGATCGAGGCCACTGAGGCTGTTTGACCTCGCGACGTGCACCAGAGCCTTCAGGGCGGATGGTATCGGGAGAGGCCTCGCGATGAGTTGGTGACGACAGCATTAGATCGTACGCACTCAAAGCTGTTGAGCGACGTTCTCTCCATGTACGCTTTGCTTTGGCAGCAACACGGTAGCAGACGCCAAGAGGTGGCGTGGTACCTGGTAGCATCTTGAACGGAGTGACAATCGGGTCTGCTACGTAGGCCATGTAGGTCATCCAAAGGTGATCGTCCATAGCTGCAGTCCACTTCGTCTGGCGATGAGTCTTCATACGCTTTGCGAGTGGCGAAGCCGACATGGCTGGCGAAGTGATCATCCTGTCTTTGGGAAATTCGTCGTCCATAAATGGATCCGCGCTCTCGCTGTCAGGGCTCAAGCTGGCGCTGTAAGGCGCGGAGAAAGCACCGCTTCCGATCGACGAGATGGAAGAATCGGAAAGAGCAGAGCAAACAGAGCCGGCGCGTGCATAAATAGGCCTTCTGTCGCGGCTGTCGTTTATAAGGCCCCATTCATGCGTGGGACTCTCGATGTTCTCGTAAGGAACGGTGATACGAGGCGCCGGGGTCTTCGGCGGAGTGATAGCACGGTGCATGAGTGATGCTGGCGCGAGGTAGCCGTGGGAAGGTGTCATTGATGGCAAGTGTGGGCTCGACAACGGGTCTGCTGCTTCCGACATTTCGATAGTAGGGATGGCATCGTCGTAGGTGTCAATCTGCTCTCCAAGTGGCAGAGACGCGCGCGACTTCCTCTTTACTTTGTATGTCTGTCGCGGTGGAGGCGGCGGTTGTGTGATTGGGAGCTCTTCGTGGCGCTGGTTGGGCGTGGTGGGATAGTCGAAATCGGAGCGCTGGTACGGGTCGGCGTGTGGGAGCGCGATGGACAGCGAGGGGCGGTGTTCGGCCATGATGTCTAAAAACACGCGAATAAAAATTCCGCGCGATCGGACGAGGTTCTATGTATGCTCAGGAATCGATAGGTGGTGTCCTTTGACGCGAAAGGGCAGGCGTGGAGTGCGCAGGCGGTTTGTCGCAAAATGACGGGCGCGCGTGGTGCCGGGGGGCGAGGATGCGACGCGATTCTAGCACAGAGTGAGCATGGCGGAGGAGGCGGGACGCGGACGAGGGTGTCGACGGCGGCGTCGTCTGGAGAGAGTCGCGGCGACAGCAGAACAGGGCGGAGCGGTGTTGGTCTCTTGGTTGGTGTGCGAAGGGGATTCGAGGCGCACTGCGCGAGTTGGCGGCGGCAGCAGTAGGCAGGCAGGCAGAGCGGTGGGCGAGGGCAAGCGCGACTAGCAATGCAGGAGGCGCTTGGGCCCACAGGACTGAGTCTACTGGTCTCTGGGTGGCGCCTGGCTGCTCGGGTCGAGGGGGAAGGGGAGTGGAGTGTGTGGGAAGCAAGTCGCAAGTGTGGCTCAGGCGGGCCCTTGGGCGGCGGCGCGAGGCGTGAGGGATCGAAATCTGCGCTGCTCCGTCTGCCGTCTAGCGCACGATCACCATGTCTGTGAGGCGCTTTCTTGTTTGATGGATGACGCCGCACTGGTGAACCCTGGTGCGAGTGAGACCTGGAGGGAGCCGGCGTGAGGCGTGTGTGTATGTGTTTGTGTGTGAAGTGCTCAGATGCCCATACATAAACCTGATTGTGGATACCATGTATATGTATGTACGTATGTATGGACACACGCCATTGCTACTCAGGGGCACTATTCCCATCGCCATCACACAGGCCGGGCCATCTGGCATGAGCGGCGGCAGCAGCAGAGCATGAGCATGAGCTGCCCGCAGTAATCCACAGTCCACAGTCCACAGTCCACTACTCGTGCACTCCCGCGTTACACGCATCTCCCTTGTATGCCTGTCCCCTCGCAGCAGCGCCTCCTCCTCGCTCGCTCTCCCACCACGAACCAAAGCAGCAACGAGCTCGTCGGCTGCAGACGGTGTGCAGACACCGGCGTGAGAGCTGCAGCATAACCGCTCCCTTTCACTGGCCCGATATCCTGCTCTATGCATAGCGGTGGAGCCCGCCGCCCGTAACCTGCAGTAGGCAGCCCAGCCAGGCCCGCCCGAGCTCGAGGCACTGGAATGTTGCAAGTGCAAGAATAGCAAAGGCGATGGCCCTGCTATACCGCCCGTTGTGTATAGAGAGCTCGTGGCAGCTGCGGCGCCTACGACCTCAGACTACGTTGTCCTCTTGCCCGTTTGCGCTCGTCAATGGCTGGCTGTGGAGGCGCCAGCAGCTGTCATGTGCGCTGCCAGCATAACGCGTTTCGTCGCGTCTTATCGTCCTGCAGTGCATGTACATACACATGTACCCAGGTCACTTGGTACCGTTGGCCGTTGGGAACGCACATGTGAGGACTGGAGGAAGCTACAGTACCTGTCCGCCAACCTTGATGTCCTCCTGTAGCCTGTAGGCCAACTCCCGGCCTGCTCTCGAGGCCAGCGTATCGCATGCTCGTGCCTGTCCAAGGAACCACTGTGCAGTCTGTCGTGCCTGTGCCTGTTTTCCCCCATGTCACGCGTTACACCTGCTGCTGCTCGCATTCCGCGCGCGGTACACTACAGGATCACAGTAGAAACTAGCCGCGAAAAGCCACGAGCTCCATGCATCCTCCTCCTCTGACGAGCCCGAACCGAGAGACAAGACGGCGCTTAGCATGCTCGTGCCTCTTCCTTCCCTCTCGCGCCGGGGCGAGTCGACTACCGCCCGGTGGCCCTGCGCCGGAGCAGACACACTCCTGTAAGGCTTTCGGTGGCTTGGGACTGGCTCGTCTGCTCCGAGACATCATGACATACATGTTACCAGAAACCGTAGTGTGACCACTCTGTTTGTTTTGACACCTGGGGGAGGAGGAGGAGACGTGTCCCGGACGCGTTTTGCAAGACAGACAGACAGACAGACAAGACAGCGCTCGAGCGTTCGAGGTGACACTGCTCACGCGTCCTGCCTGCCTGCCTGCCTGCCTGCCAGCGCATGCGAGTTTGTCCGACCTTTCGTTCTCCAGCTGTCGGTATCACCGCGCACTCAAGCGTCCACGACATGTCCCGGTAATGGCGCTGTGTAAGGCTGAGATCACGAGACACGGTCACACTCGGCGGACATGATGGACGATCAACATGGTGATTAACATATTATCGAGGACCTTGCGATCCTGGTATCAAATATTGACCCGGAAAAATGCCATATTTGGACTTGCATCTTGAAGCAATGGCCATCGCTTGCGAATACAGGTGGATGGTCTACGCCATCTGCAGGTTGCGAAATTGTCGTCACCTTCTCTATATTTGCCCACGGCCCTCCTGCAAACAATAGTAACAAGGAAAAGTATATCGGGTGGCGGTCGTAGGATGAGACGATTCTTAGATCTCTTGCGGAAATGGAGCGTGCGTTTGGCGCGATCGGACGTCTATATGTGGACATGGAATGTACGCATTTGGATGATGAAGGCTTAGACTCGGCACATCGACTGCAAAGAATAGACCATGCATTGGCCTTTGGGTCGGTCAAGTCGCTCTGATGAATGCCCGTCTGCAAATCTCAATCGGCTATTTTGATGCATATTGCTTTGCCATTTGATACCAAAATACACAATGTGCATGGTCAACATTGCCTCGGAGGTCGAATTCGATCGCCAGGACAGATATGCATGTACTCGCTTCGGGGACTAGTCACCTCATACGCAATTTTCACACGCTTGAACAAATGTGTGGACGTATGTTGACGTGTGCAAACCGGGTACCTGATGCGGAAGCACGATTCACCAATTCTCTGGTGCTAGTGTCAAGCACTCCGCAAGGTTCTCAATACTCCTCGACCCTTGAGATGATGATATGGCGGGTCTACAGAGATCCAAACCATTGATCAGCCCGATCTTCTTCTTTCTAGGACGATACAGGATACAGACCAATACATCTAGGGTGGTTTGTTTGCACAACGTGAACATTCGAGATGTCGATGCCATGTAGCATGCTTTAGGGTATGGGGTTACATGGCATTTGTCAGCCACGGACGTTCACATCAATGTTCCTGCTTCATTTGCATATGTACCCCATTGCATTGTAATCTGTGCCTTCCACGTACGATAAATCTGTGACATCTCTGCTAGAATACATTGGTTTCTGTGCAATCAAGTCATAGCTGGCCGTCTGCCCTGTGGTATTCAACAGGCAAGCTAACATTGATTTGCATAATCAAGGTTGATCGTGACGTATGCGTGAGTGTCCACGACATGCTGACTCCACTACAACAGTTCGAGGTCTAACCTCGGATTTATCAGCAACGAGAGATTATATATTCGTGTCAAAGATTTTGATTCAGAGTCGTTGTATCATCAATAATACACCACACCAACAGTAGTCCAGTAATCATCATGGCACCTAACACTGATATTGAGCTGTACACCGTGAGTTCAAAAACACCTAAATGGACCGGATCAATGGAAGATGCTGACGAGAATCCATAGGCCGGGACGCCCAATGGGTGCGATTACACCGTTCAGTGACAAGTGTAGAATATCCAATTAATACGGAAGCAGGCACAAGATCTCCATCACGTTGGAAGAACTAGGCCTCCAATACAACGTGCACAAGCTCGAGTTCAGCAAGAACCAGCAGAAGGAGCCATGGTTCCTGGAAATCAACCGTAAGATCTAAATGCCAGATTCAATATTTGTTCAGCTCACTCAGACTGGTTGTTAACGATGCCTCCTTGACAGCAAACGGACGTATCCCGGCGATCGTCGACAAGACATCCGGCAAGCCGAAGCGTGTCTTTGAAGGTGCTAGCATGCAATTGTACCTTTGCGAGAAGTACGACAAGGACCACAAGATCTCATTCCCATACGACAGTGATGAGTACTGGGAAACTGTCGAGTGGCTTGTCTGGATGGTAAGTCTGAAGTTCCATTGAGAGAGTGTGCTTGTACTATCACACATACATCAAACGCCACCGAGCTGGACCGTATAAAGCTTCTGCAGATGCATACAAGTCACATTTGCTAACACTGTGAACCACAGCAAAGTGGCATCGGCCCCATGCAAGGCCAAGCAAACCACTTCTTCAGATGTACGTCCAAATATCCCCATATCCACTCCAAACCCACAGGAAACCCCTAACAAAACCCAGACGCCCCCGAAAAAATCGACTACGCCATCAACCGCTACCAAACCGAAACCAAACGCCTCTACCAAGTCCTCAACGACCGCCTCGCCGCGCAGCGCGCAACCCACAGCGTCCCCGACGGCGAAGCCGCGTACCTCGTCGGCAACAAGTACACGCTCAGCGACATCTGCGTGTTCTCCTGGGTCAACTGGGGCGAGTGGGCGGGCGTCGAACCGTCCGCGTTCCCGGAGATCAAGACGTGGTTGGAGACGATCGAGATGCGACCTGCGGTCAACAAGGGCATGAATGTGCCCGACGACTTCACGAAGATGAAGGAGACGATGAAGGATAAGAAGAAGTCGGAGGAGTATGCGAAGCAGTCGAGCGGGTGGATTATGAAGGGGATGAAGGATGAGGAGCAGAAGTTGTAAGTTGCAGACTGTGGCGACTAATAATTATGATCAAGACTTTCAGGATGTTTGAGTGGCTTGGGAATCTGGAAGATATAGTATAGTATGGAAGATGACCGTGGAAACGGCCGAATAATAACGTTCATTGTTGCCCATGCACACTTTGCAGCGAAGCCTAAACCTGGCTACTATTCCAACTATTCATACAAGCTTTTTGACTTGCAACTCATGTCCTCCATGCTCGGTCTCAGAAAACTATCGTGACCCGTACATCCTTATCTAAGATACAATGCCCTCGTCCGCGACTCTATCGGGAGTCGTCCTGCCTGGCAGAATAAGCTCCTCCTCGGCAGTCTCGCCCGCCTTGAGGCTCTGGAACCTGTCGCTCTTTCCAGCATTCTCGTCCCGCATCGCCGCCTCGCGGTCGAAGCCCTCTCCTCCAGCTGTCCAGACCTTGTCCTCGAATTTGCCACGCTTCTGGCCTTCGGCGTGCTTGTACACGCAGTTGGCGTTCAGGCAAGGGTTGTAACGGCACATGATCTTGGAGTGCACAAACTTGCAACCCGGAGTAGTGCAGTCCGCGCCATTGCGGCAGGCTGGCATGTCAGGATGGCGGAAGGGGCAGTTCGGGTTTGTGCAGTTGGGGTAGAACTTGCAGTCGACTTCGTCCTTGAGATGTTGTCGGCGCTGAGCTGGCGAGGGATGTTTACCCGCACACTTCTTGTTCTCGCAGGCCGCGCCGAAGGAGCAGCGATCGGAGAGATCGATGGTCGTACCTGGTGGTGCCGCGGGAGATTGGTGAGCATAAGGACATGTGCTGACTGTGCATTTGTCGTTGAAGCGACAGAGAGTGTCGAAAGGATCCTTGCGCTGGGCGCTGCCGTCCTCGTTGGTGGTATCCATGTCCATCGCGCTGTCGCCTGTGCTCATGCCTCCGTTGTGAATGTGCTGGCGATTGTTCTTTGCACCGCCATTTGGGTGTTTGTTGACTCGTTCGAAAAGGCTTTTGCCAGCGCCCCTTTGTTGTTGTCCAAGGTTTTGCATGTTCGGTGGCTGACCATTGAACATCTGCGCCATCATCTGGCTTTGCATCTCCATCATTTGCAAGAACTGCATCTGTTGCTGCGGGTTCAAAGCTCCGCCGGGTTGCTGGGGCATCATGTTCTGACCAGGGCGACCGTTCATCATGCGCTGCATGTTGTTCGCGATACCGCCACCACGAGGTCCTCTGGGGGGCTCGCGTCCAGCATGTGCGTTGATGCGACCGGTTTGACCTCCAGCCGCACCCCTGATTTTCCTTAGAGGGTCGTCTTGCGAGCGATCGAGCTGTCTGTTGAGTTGACCAAGCATGCGCTTATCCCTACCGCGTCCACTGACACCTGCTGCGCCGTTGCGCATCGCTTTGGGTCCACTGGGTCTGCTTGGTGTTAGTTCATGAGGATAAATATAATGGGGAATAGTATACTGCGCCAGAGGATCCGCGGCATATGCGCAGCGATTCCTTTTGCGATACTTGGGGTAAACATACACTCCATCTGGTGCTCCTGCGTCGTCCATCTGGGAATCCTGTGCTGAGGATATAGGCTGGGGTGCGCCGTTCTGAGCGCTCTGCGTTTGCGCATCGGATCCAGATACATCCATCGAGTGGTCTGCATCCTGCTGTCCGCCACCGTTGATTTGCGCATTCAGTATAGGGACCTGCTGGAAAAGCCATCGCGCCAGTTCCGCCACCGCAGGATCGTCTTCGCCGACGCCCAAGAGTTCTGTACCAACTTCTGAAACGACTTGTTGCTGCGTCTTTCCGTTTGTGACCATGAGAGTGATGTACTCAGAGAGCTCGGTGTCGGCGTCTTCGGCCACCCAGCCATTCTCGATGAGTTTGGGCTGGACTGCAGCTTGGATCGCTTGCGCGAGAGGCGATTTGTCGGCCATACTTGCGTCTGGTTGGTTCTGCGAGGCGAGAGTTGGGAGGTGAGTCGAGTGGGAAGAGAAGAGGAGCAGAGCCTCTGTGTTGAAGGCTGAGGCGCGGCGCAGTGAAGGCGACCGTGCTTAATTTGACAGCGAGGGCGAACACGTGATCGAACTGGTGTTTGAAAGTGTGATTGTGTTTTCCAGAGTGTAGTGATGGTATGGCGAAGAAGAAGTGAGTAATCCGCTTTTGTCGCGTAGGTAATGGGCGCCTTTGTTTAAAGACGACGCAAGACGCTTTGGGTTTGGGGGAGAGACACGGCAGGCGAGAGCTTGTTTCGGTCCGAGCTTCTCCCGGGAGACGATCTTCGAGAGCAATCTATCAAATGTCAAGTGTCTTACTTTACATGCATTTATAATCGTATATGCGGCATAGGGAGGAGGTTCGATTTGTCACATGGCCGCATACATTACATCCATCTCGTTAGTCTATGTGTAGGTGCTGTCGCACATGTACTACACTAAGCATGCTGGCCATTGACATACTAGCAACCATGTCTTGCCATCCAAGGGCTTGATATGCCATTATTACCAAAGCGTATGGACTGACACAGCCCTCTTGACCATCGAATCACTATGCAAGTAGTCCTTCGATGAAACAGTGATCCTTCGAAATGTAGCAAATCACTCCAGCTCCACAGATCTACGTGTCAAGCAATCATATATCTACACGTGTCGAGGGAAACTGCCACAGACAGAGCGACTAAATTGACCACACCGCACAAGTTGCCCCAATCTCCCAGGGCGATATATGGTACTGGCCGAAGGATCAGCAACCCTTTACTGCTTGAGTAGAACCTGGAACGTTGATCTCGAAGACTGCACGGGACTTTACACCATCAATGGAAGAGAGCGCCATATATTCTTTGCTCGCGACCTACTAGAGCATTTGCTTAAACTGATAGTCCGTCTGAAGCGCACCAGCACGTGTTACTGGGGCTGTATTCCGAAATGCGACCTTTGAGCCATTCGCTTCCCACAGTCAAAGAGCCTCGAGTTCGGCGAGATGACTTTCGCGCATGATTGGCATCTCGAATGGATTATCTCTCATGGCGGATCTTTCATACAGCCGAGCCTGTGCGAATCTCATATAGTGCACGATATCTGGATAGACCATACTCTGGATGCCGAAGGCTATCCCTTACACGCTTCAGAAGAAGAATACACTTGGGATGAGACGTTTGGAACTCTCGGCGAATGATGTAGCAATGGCGCTTGATGGAGAGAATACTTTCCAAGGCTTATGTCAGGTCTTCCGTGGCTTCGACAACCGCAGGTTGGCGACATGGCGAGCTCTGACCTGGAAATGGGAGGTATGGCCCAACACTCCTGGCGGAGTTTGTATTGCACATTCTGGTCGGATAATAGCTTCAGCTCAGTGATAACGCTGCTTTCGATAGAGTGTATGGTGAGCTGGACGATACATGGCTAGAACCTGAGTCATCTAACTATCAATACTAGACGGAGGACCAGGAGTCTCTGGAACAGCTTATGACCGTCGTGAAGGGGACTAATGAATGCCTGCATGTAGCAAAAGCGTTTTAACCGCTGCACCAGCGCAGCCAAGCTTGCCAATGAGCGATTCGAAACACAATTGTTCAAGGCGTGTATGGTCTCGAAAGCGTTGCTTGGAGACACGGCTAATTGAAAGAGTTGCAGTGGCCAGATACTGCCTATATTCTTGCATCCAGAGCACGGGTTGAGCATATGCCACAGAAGCACCACATAAATAAGAACCACAAATGTCACGAATTTGGACGAGTACATGTACAGGTGCACCACACGTCACGTCAATCATCTGGTCGACGGTGGAGGGAGAACAACCATACGAATACATCTACAGCATAGTTACTACCAAGGAAAAGAGAAACCTCGCAGATAACCCCAGCCAGCCTTCGCGCGCCCATTGACGAAGAAAAGAAAAAGAAAAGTTGGAGTGATTGCTCCCTCGGCCTTCGAATCCCACCAAGTCTTCCAACGATGACCGTAGACCTGTACTCCCAGCTCACTGCGAAGCTGCTCTCCTTGGAACAGAAGGTCCCTCTCCAGAGGCTCCCTCAGCAGAAGCTTCCTCCGCAGAAGCCCTCCTGCTGTTCCTCCCGTCATGAACAGACCCCGTCGTCTCCTCAAACTCGTAATACTCCACCTCGCCATGGTCCTTGCGCCTGAACCGCAGCTTCAACATCGCCCATCGTCGTCTCAGCGCTGTCACGATGGGCTCAAAGCAAACGACGCCAAGGATAAGGAGCGTCAGGCCGAGGCTTGCCTGAAAAATGTCTCAGCACATGCTTGTGTCTATTTGAACCGGGCGTGTTGTGTTGGACTCACCGCAACCGAGATGATTATGACCATCTTCTCCTCTTCCTTAGTCCAATTCATGCGGCGCATCAGGTCGTCCATTGTGGACACGACCATTGCCAATGCGGCCATCTTGCGTCGGCGTGATGGAGGGTTTGGTGGGCGTTGTTGCGGTGGGTTTGTTTCTTTCTGAGATATATGTGAATGCGTCTGCTGGTGAACGAACGAGTTGGTCGTGCTGGTAATGTGTGAAACTGATGTTTGAAGCGAGTTGTACAGAATTGTGATGCTTGAAGATGAAGCTGGTAATGGATGAACGCTTGTTGGTAGCGATATGGTGGTTGTGTGATGAGAGATGGAGCAGGTGGATCAATTGTTGTCGAACAATCACGAAGGCGAGCCATGGCTCACGACGAACAGGAACAAACATCGTCAGTCCGCGACTGCTTGCTGTTACCGCACCATCGAGGAAGGAAGCAAGGCTGAGTTGATCAATTTTTAGAAGGTCCTCTTCGGTTCCGGAAGGCAAGACATAAACTTGACGAGGATTTGATGAAGCTTTATTAGGCAGCTTCGTGAACATTCAGTCTTTGAGACAATGTTGGCGTACAGAACTTACGCGTAGATGGGCCTCGGCGGCGTCTAAGTGAAGGCTGGCATGCGTGCCTGCCCTCTCTTGTTTGTACTCACTGTCAGAACGGACTTTACAATTGGTTGGAAGTGAAGATATCAGCAAATATCATCTCAATATGTATACCAGACACCCGTCCCAATGCAGGGGGGTCGTAGCTACTACACCCAATCGTTGCTTTGGGAAGAAGAAAGTCTCTGCCACTCAGCCCAACAACACCGCACCCAACACGCATTTCAAGAATCCGCACTCATGTGCTCCAAGCTCTCGTCCAAATCTCACCCTCCACCTGAATTATTATGTCAGGCTTTCGCCAACTCTGATGGCAATTGCCGCTGTCATGTTGTTTTCAAACATCCATCGACAGGAACAACCACCGATCGCTCAACGTGCACTCATGCCCGGACCATTCGTCCAGCATGGCAATCTCGAAACCCACCCAGCCCAAATCTTTGGCCAGGTCTTTACATCCATCGGCTTTGCGGTCCAGGCAGACGATCAGCTGATCGCAGTCGATGCCGTCGGCACCTGCAAGCTCGAGGAGGGAGGTGAGGCTAAAAAAGAACATGATGTTAGTACGAGTTATCGGTGCTGTTCGTTGAGAAGAGTGCTTACCCAGGCTTCAAGTCCTGTTCCATCACCTCACTGTCGAAGAAGACGAAAAGAGCGCGTGAGACACCCTGCTCAGCGACGAAGCTTCTGAAGCGAACGCCACTGGAGTGGTAATCGTATACCTCCAAGTATTCCCTGATCATTCCTCCTGGGTGTACCGGGTATGCAACAGTCGTGCCCGGCGAAGGCGCAGGAGTCGGGAGGGAAGTTTGGCGCGATCGCTGCTGCTGGACTGGCATTCCAACGGCGTATCCGTAATCGTGGGTCTTCTTCGACATGTCGGCCACATTTTCATCCATGCGGCCTTGTTCAAACGCACCCATCACCAGCGAGTTCCTCTCGGCGCCGGCGTTCTTCTCGACCAAGAACGCGGTCCGGAGCGTCTCGCAGAAGAGTCTCTCACACTCCTCCGTGATGTTGTACGCGGCGTCTCCGCTGCGCGACTGCCTTTGCAGCTGCTGCAACTGCGCGGACCTGCTGTGGTCCTTCGCAGCCACGCGCGGAGACGGCGGTGGGGATAGGTTACCCAAAGGGACCTCAAACGCACCACCCCACTCCTGCGATTGTGTTAGTACTTAAGGTGACGGTATCGCTCCTCTCAAGGTGTGTACATACCCCCTGCCCCGCAGGTAGAGTACTGGTAGGCCGTCAAGTCCATGGTGGCGGCGTTGACGACGTAGGCGGATGCCGTGGTGTTGGATGCGCTGCGACGACCGCTGGACCCAGCGGACGAC
The DNA here is from genome assembly GCA_024604135.1 of Cladosporium velox. Taxonomy (NCBI): domain Eukaryota; kingdom Fungi; phylum Ascomycota; class Dothideomycetes; order Cladosporiales; family Cladosporiaceae; genus Cladosporium; species Cladosporium velox. Next base: position 772,316 of record JANIIF010000009.1, read on the forward strand.
GAGCGGCGGTAATTACTACTACTGATTTGATTTTCCGATAACATCGCCATTGCGTGAAGCTGCCACGGTTGCTTGGGTTTGGTGCGGGTGGTGGAAGTTGGGCCTGAAGGCGGTCGCGAGAGGATCCGGAGAAGGTGGGGAGTGTTGTACGAGCGTTGGTGGCGTCGTGTGGGCGATTTTTGCAAATTTGCAAGCCTGGGAGCGGTGCGCGGTGCTAGCTGTGTTCGTCGACGGTATCAGAGACAGGTGGTGGTGGTAGTGGTGGTAAGCGAGAGGAGGGCGTGCAATGCTGGGCTCCAACCGGATCTTGGCTGCTCGGCGTTGCTGTGGCGCTGGGCTGCGCTTTCTTTGAAGCTTCTGGCGAGCACGTGTTCCAGCACGTGCATTCTTCACTCAATTGCATGTTTCAAATATGGCGGCAAGTGTAATTGTACATATAACATGCAGATCTCATGGTCAGATGTATGGTTTCGTATACTACAGACCTCGTGACTTCTCATCTCCCCAAACATTAATGGAAAACATGCTCCAACGCCGGCAGGCTTTGACTGCACCAACCCCAGTGGTATCACTTTTGCTGCTTCCAACGCCTGCTTTTATAACATAAAACGCCGTAACCCCAGTGCATTCGCACATGATTCGCCCTTGAAACATCTACGAAGCCATCTTCGGTTTGGCCTTCGCCTCCTTCTTAGCTTTGGCTTCGAGCTTCGCCTTCTTCTTCTTTTCTTCCAGCTTCTCCTCGTTCTTGCGCTTGAGTGACGCCTTCTCCTCCTCAGTCTTCTCCTTCGGCTTGAAGAAGCCCTCGAGACGGGATTGCTGTGATGATTTCAACTGCTTCGTCAAGCGCGCAGCACCTGATCGGACACGGTCCTCGGAGAAACCCTTCTCCTCGACAAGATACTTGACGAGACCGTCCACGTCCGGTGCCTCCCATTTGAAGTCGCACTCTGGGTCGTCTGCGCTGCGAACGTCAGGCTCAAGGAAGAGCAAGCGGGCATCCGCGTAGGGCCAGTCTTCGGGAATGGTGTATTTTGAGTTTTTGGAAAGGTGCTCGACAACAGCTTCCAAGTTCTTGTACTCGCGAATGAGTGACAGCGCCACCTTGGGTCCAACGCCTTTGATTGGATCGAGGTAATCGCAGCCGAGGAGAATACACAGATCGATGAATTGGGGCAAATCCATCTCCAGGCCTTCGAGCGCTTTGTCGAGGTGGACCTCTTGAATAGGTTCCTTGCGCTGTTCAGCGAAAGTGAGCTTGCGTAGGAGCACAGGCGCGTTGAATGTGAGGGTGTCCATATCTTCTGAAGCAGCAGCGAAGACCTTGCCTGCGCGCGCAAGAACAGCACACTGAGCTTCGGCCTCAGTGGGAGCGATGATGTAAGGCACACCCATGAGCTTGAGTAGCTTCCGCGCCTCTTCGTTGTGCTGTCTTGTCACTCTGACCGTACGTCTGCTGAACTTCTCCACATCCTCAGCCGTACCAGTCTCCCTTGCCTCTTCGTGGTTCTCCTGTGCTTCACTCTTGCGTGCGAAACGCTTCGCAAGCTCGCCAGACTTGAGCTTAGGTGGGGCACCGTCGAAGACATAGACGGGCTTGATGCCGTTGTCGACGATGCGCAAGGTGCGGTAGAACATGCCCATCAAGTGGGAGGTAGTCTCGCCGGATTCGTTCATGAGCTGTTGACCTTCGCTGCGGACGGCAACCAGGAAAGAGTAGAGCGACATGGAGGCATCAATGGCGACTTTGCGACCGAACTGGTTTTTGATTTCGCCTTCTTTGATGGCTTCCGGACAGTTCTCCTTGAGGACTTGGTAGAGGTTTTTAATACCCATGTTGGCGGGTGTGTTGATGTGAGCGGAGCTGCGTGTGGTGGTTTGTTGGGTGGAGGAGGAAATGTGAGATGGCAAAGCTCAAAGTGGTGGCGCGTGTAACGCGTCGAGCGAGAGAGCCCTGGAGAGCTCGGACTTACTGTGAGTGCGGGCAGGAACAGCGCGTCATGCTTGCCGACTTTGAAGGAGGAGATGGAAGGCAACTATCCTCTACCTCAATCGCTCTGACATGTGCATGCACAGGTGAGGAGATCGATCGAATTAGTCCCTTATACTGACTTGTAACCAGCGGACATCAATCGTGGTTATGTAGCAGTAAACACCAATCGGCCAGACTAGCCGGCCGGCATAGCGTATTCGGCCACCCTTCTGTAACGATATCGGCCAATTTCGCCGTACCGAGGTCGTCGCAAGGTGGTTGTACTTTCGGCTTTCAATGCAGATCGCCGCCATATACAAATGTAGATCTTGAGGTAATCTATTTCTCTTCCTCCAGTCTTGTAGTCCCTCTCCTCTCACCTCAATTTCTACACCTCTTCCAAAATGTTCAAGTCCGTCACAACTCGCGCCGCAAGGCGAGTCGCACAGCCCTCATCATTCGCATCGCGCCGCCTTCTACATGCTCCTGTAGCTTTCGACTGGAAAGATCCTCTAGGTGTACATCACCTGTATACCGAGGATGAGGCAGCCATTGCGCAGGTCGCAGAGGATTACTGTCAAGAACGCATGCTGCCGCGTGTTCTAGGTGTGTCGGGAATCTACCACAATTCTAACCTTAGCATCACGAGACTAATTACGTCACAGAGGCCTACCGTAACGAGAACTATGACCAGAAAATCTTAGAAGAGATGGGCGAGCTTGGATTCCTGGGAGCTACTATCAAGGGCTACGGCTGTGCGGGTGTCTCGTCTGTTGCATCAGGCTTGATCACTCGTGCCGTTGAGCGTGTTGATTCGGGATACCGTAGTGGCATGAGTGTGCAGTCATCACTCGCCATGGGTGGTATTGAAGAGTTCGGTTCTGAAGAGCAGAAGGAAAAGTTCTTGCCCGGCATGGCAAAGGGTAAAATCGTAGGATGCTTCGGCCTTACAGAACCCAATCACGGCAGTGATCCTGGTAGCATGGAGAGTGTCGCCAAACCTCACCCCACCAAGAAGGGCTACTACAGCTTAAGCGGTTCCAAGACATGGATCACCAACTCTCCCATTGCCGACGTCTTGCTGGTCTGGGCGAAGCTGCAAGAGACTGGAAAGATCCGTGGATTCCTTGTCGAGCGCAGCCAGTGCCCACCTGGCACCCTCGAGACACCGAAGCTTGACAACAAGAACGGCCTCCGCGCTAGCATCACTGGTATGATCCACATGGACGGGATTCCTGTGGCACACGAGATGATGTTCCCAGAGGTTGAGGGCCTTCGTGGGCCATTCTCTTGCCTCAACAGCGCTCGCTACGGTATTGCTTGGGGCACCATCGGAGCGCTGGAAGACTGCATTGCACGTGCCAGAGAGTACGCTCTTGAGAGAAAGCAATTCAAGGGCAATCCCATCGCCAAGTACCAGTTGGTGCAGAAGAAGCTCTCAGACGCTGTCACTGATGCTGCATACGGTATCCAAGCGGCATACCAGGTCGGCAGGCTGAAGGATGAGGGCAAGGCAGCGCCAGAGATGATCTCAATGATCAAGCGCCAAAATTGCGACAGAGCATTGGTCAACGCACGCACACTGCAAGAGATCTTTGGTGGCAATGCTGTTAGCGACGAGTACCACATTGGAAGGCATGTGTCCAACTTGTTCGTGACACAGACATATGAGGGACAGAGTGATATTCACTCTTTGATTCTGGGCCGTGCGATCACTGGATTGCAGGCTTTCGTATAGTGTTTTTGATCGCAACGGTATATATAGATCCACGGTATATAGCCCAAATTTGACACTACAGTGTATAAGACTTCAATCAACGTATTTAGCATGCTGCCTCTGTGCATGAACCAATTAATGCGAACCGGACCATCTTCGGCGAAATCAATGCAAGGAAGTTCGATTAGACGATAGTCTAGCGATAACGATAAACGTGGGGGTAGTGGTACACGTGGGTTTGCAACATCTTGTGATCTGGTAAACAGAAGACACATTTGCCACTACTACATCTAGACATACAAGAGCCGACATAATTTACCAGAAGGCTTAGCATTCTCACCCCAGTGTCCACACGTTGATGGCACAATAGAGGCGCACTTCGGCGACTCCTCTTCCTCCCTGGCTTGCTCAAACTTTTATACCTGCCAAGCAACGACCATGGAATCGATCTCGAGCCTTGCCCAGCGCTGGCTGGATCTCGACAAAGATGAAGTGTCAAGGAAGGAGATCAGCGACCTCCTTGAAGCAGGCAACGAGGCTGAGCTGGAAAAGCGGCTTCGCACCCGTATTGCTTTTGGCACAGCCGGTTTGCGTTCAGCGATGAAAGCCGGCTTTGCTCACATGAACTCTTTGACGGTTCTCCAGGCTTCTCATGGACTTGCCGACTACATTCTGAGCACTTCAGAGGACAGCTCCGTCAAACACAGCGTTGTCATCGGTTACGATGCACGCTACAACTCGGAGAAGTTCGCACGACTGACAGCTGCCGCTTTCCTCAGCAAGGGTATCAAGGTCTATTGGTTTGGACAGTTGGTCCACACTCCCATGGTTCCCTACTCGGTCGGTCTATACAAGGCCAGCGCTGGTATCATGGTGACGGCCAGCCACAACCCGAAGAACGACAACGGCTACAAGGTCTACTGGTCAAACGGATCTCAGATCATTCCTCCCAGAGACTCCGGCATAGCAAAGGCTATCAGTGCCATCCAAGGTATTGACACATGGGATCCTGAAGTCGTCGACAAGCACGAGAACGTCGAGCGAATCTTCTCGCAAGCCAACAAAGAATACCTTGGATCTCTGCGCGAACTGGTGTGGCCGATGCCGAGCGTTGAGATGGTCATGCCGTTTACATACACACCTATGCATGGCGTTGGTCTCCCGTTCCTGCGCCAGATTGCTCACGATATGTGGTTCAGAGGAAACAACATGCGTGTCGTCAAAGCTCAGGCGGATCCTGATCCAGAGTTCAGCACGGTACCTTTCCCGAACCCTGAGGAGAAGGGTGCACTTACTCTCGCTTTTGAAGAGGCTCAACAAAACGGAACGACTATCGTAATCGCCAACGATCCCGACGCCGACCGCTTCTCTTTCGCAGAGAGAATCGAGAAAGACAAATGGCATCAGTACACTGGCAACCAAATTGGCATCCTCCTTGCCTCGCATGTCTTCGACACCTACCAAGGCAACCGCTCTAGACTCACCATGCTCGCATCTACTGTGTCTTCCAAGATGCTCGCTTCTATGGCTGCCCACGAAGGCTTCCACTTCCGTGAGACGCTGACAGGTTTCAAGTGGCTCGGCAACGTAGCTCAAGACCTCAAGAAGGAGGGCAAAGAGCCTGCCTTCGCCTACGAGGAGGCCATCGGTTACATGTTCCCGGGCGTGGTGTGGGACAAGGACGGTGTTGCAGCGGCAGCCGTCTTCCTCTCAGCATGGCAGCGTTGGAAAAAGCAGGGCCTCACACCCTACCAGAAGCTGCAGCAGCTCTACCAGACCTACGGCTACTTTGAGGACGCAAACACTTACCTCATCTCGCCTTCGCCGACCACGACGAACAAAGTCTTCGACGACTTGAGGGCGTCGAACAACGGCGCTCGACCGGAAACGGTTGGACATCGCAAGATCTTGCGCTGGTGCGACCTCACGCTCGGCTATGACAGCGGTACGTCCGACAACAAGCCTGTCCTGCCAGTCGATGCTTCCGCGCAAATGATCACATGCGAATTGGAAAATGTTGTCTTCACTGCGAGAGGGTCTGGAACCGAGCCTAAGATCAAGCTCTACATTGAAGGCAAGGCGGATTCGTCGGAGAAGGCTCAAACGCTTGCGGACGAAGTGCTGGAGGATCTTATCAAGGAGTGGTTCAAGCCTGAGTATGGACTGAAGTTGGCGGGCACGTGAGTGATGATGAGCATGGTAGGGGCGGTTGCTAGAGTCTGGATGCATGGTCTGCTTGGTTGGTTTCTCAGCGTGCGAGCAATGTTTGTATAACTCGATCGCTCTAGAAATAAAAGTCATGACTTAGACTCTAGTATCAGCTTGTACGCAATTGACAGTATCTGTGCTCGCTCTTGAAATACTGATAGATGTACGCAAACATCTCAATATCTAACATGCCAGACATGCAATTTCAGTACATTTCAATGTAGAAACAGATGCTACAGTTTTGCTGTCGACACCAGGATAAGTAAACCTATCTCATGGCCCGGGCTGTCGCTGGGATTGATCCACTGGTTATACGGATCATTGTCCAACTTGTTCTCGCATGTAGAGCACCTACCTAATAGACAGATGGAAGCTCAACACTCACACGTGACGGACTGAAGTCCTCAGGCAAGCGCTCAGCAAGACTAGGACCAAAGTGGGGAATTTGTGCGGCTTGGCGTGGCACTCGAAGTTCGGGCGCCGCGAAATCACGACGCCGGAGCGATTGAGCGCACCACCACGCCTAGCGACCCTCCGACAAACCTCACCGCCCTTCGACGACCGAAATACCGTCAAAATGGTAAGCGAATGCCCGGAAACCGAACTGTGCGCCATGGAAAGTGTCTGCTGCGAGGGACGTGTTGGAAAACCGGGAAGAGAGGAGGAAAACTGAAGGATGGGCCGTTCGGCTATGGAAAGAAAGAGGAAGACATGCTTGTGGACTGCAGAGGGAAATTGCATCGTCAGACTATGCGCCTGTCTGTGATGAACGCTGCGTGTTCCAAAGGCATGTCTTGTGGATTTCAAGAAACGGGATGACTGGATGTTGAAATGGGACAGCGGTGGCAACTCCACGCTTCGGACACACGATCTTGCTGCAGACACTTTTTTCCGCGCACATACGGTTCACTATCATTGCAACAAGAATATGCGCACTGATACTCTTGCGCCTACAGGTCAACATCCCGAAGACGCGCAGGACTTACTGCAAGGGCAAGGACTGCAAGAAGCACACCCAGCACAAGGTCACCCAGTACAAGGCTGGCAAGGTTCGTCAACAGCCGTAGCAGGACCACACCCGGAGCGCATACTAACACACCATTCAAAAAGGCTTCCCTCTTCGCTCAGGGTAAGCGTCGTTACGACCGTAAGCAGTCCGGTTACGGTGGTCAGACCAAGCCTGTCTTCCACAAGAAGGCCAAGACCACCAAGAAGGTCGTCCTCAGATTAGAATGCACCCAGTGCAAGACCAAGGCTCAGCTCGCCCTCAAGCGTTGCAAGCACTTCGAGCTTGGGTACGTCATGCCTCTACAAGATCCGCCTTGCGCAAAACCACACAGGAACAGCTTCACTAACAATCCTTCCTACAGTGGTGACAAGAAGACCAAGGGTGCTGCTCTTGTCTTCTAGATGTGTGCATTTGGTCAAGGCGCTAGGGATGACGATGGAGCGGTATGTGCATGTAGCTTCATCGAGTATATGATCCTCGAAAGCTCGGAAATAAAGCTTCGTTCCTCCTGATGGCAATACGCATCCCTTGCACACCAAAAAAAAAGACAAAATCCGCTTCGAAAAAAGGAAACGACTCGCCATGCTACGACTTCGTTGGGGGGGAAATATACCTCCTACGGAAGAACGATTGATCCACGAAGGGTAGCGCCCGGCATCTACCGCTGGAAGATGTTGGTGGCCCGGCTTACTATGAACGGCAAATGGTTGTTTGTAGAGTCAAATACAAGATCACGATACCATGCACATTACTTTTCTTGCCGCGAACATCAAATTCCACGTGCCTGATTACATCTAATACCTTTGATGTTCACCTCGAATCTTTATTCTTACCATTTTACCGTTTCATGGCATTCGAAATACACTCCATACTTCATTGACAGCTTTTGGCATTCACAAGGATATCTAAAAGGTTTCTAACAATCATGTGACGATACTACTCGAGAGAGAAAGAAAAGGAAATCTTGTTCGCATTTTCGTTTATTCCCCAACTCCCCATCTATGCACCCATCTTCTCGGCAGTGTTCATCAACGAGCCGACAAAAGTGACAATCAGACGGGTCCTCATGTTGGTGATGTCCTCGGGCACCAGCCAGATAGTCGCACCCATCTTGCGAGCAATCGAGATGGCGAGCTTGGCGTTGGCGTACATCTCCTCGTCGGTGCGGCCGGGGGCGACGAGGTCGTAGTCGACGTAGCTGCTCTGCATGCCGTGCAGGACGTCGAGGAAGAAAGTGCCGTTGGCGAGGGACTTGTCCTTGAAAGAGCGGACCTGCGAGGACTTGCCGCCCTTGGCGGACATGGAGTTGGCCCAGTTGACCATGTCGGTGTCGCTGATCTCGCGCTTGCCCATGCGCTGGGCGAGGCCGGAGAGGGTGTTGACGATGTCGCGGCGCATGAGCTGCCAGACCATGCCGAGGGTGAGTGTGCGCTGGCCATCAGTGATGTCGGCACCCTGGATGCCGACGAGAGAGAAGCTGTTCTGCTTGCCGATCTCCACGGCGTAGTTGGTGTTCTCGACGGCCTTGAAGCGTGAAAGACCAGACTTAATCACGAGGTACTCCTCATCGGGGTCGGCGGCTTGCGCAGGTGCGGCGTCTGCTCGTGGCTTGTTCACGTGGCGCATGTTGACGCTACCAGGGATAACCTTGTCGTATGCCTGGAGTAGGACAATGCCATCGCGGAGATCGTCGAAGAACGAGACCACAGTAGGCTTAACGTTGAGAGAGTTGAGCCAGAGAGTGAACACACGGGCTTCACGCTCGCCCTCAGCGTCAAAGTCTTCGATCTCTTGCTTCTCCTCTTCAGTAATCGGCTCAAGGCATGGGTGAGTGTTGAACAAGTTGGCGACGAAAGCAAGGTTGAGCTTAGGGTTACCAGCAACCAGAGAAGTGGGAGAGAGGAACTTGCGGCACTCGAGCTTGTCGGCGTTCTGTAGCACTTGCTCGGCGCGCTGAAGCAGGTCAGGTGTTTGAAGCGGGCTTCTTGAGCAGATTTCGGGCTTGAGCTGGTTGAGAAGAACAGTGTAGTTCTCGCCGTCCTTGACGTCTGACGAGAAGTTTTGGACGCTGCAATGTGTCAGTTGTTGTTCCAATCTCACGATCTCCCAAATTTGAACGTACCGTCTTCCCCACTTAGCGTTTGCTAGGTGGTAGTTGAACCATCTGAGCAGAATCTGCTCTGGCGGCAGGCGCAGGAACTGCTCAAGGGTCTCGCCGTCCTCCAATAGCCTGTAAAGCTCGGGGTGCAGCTTGATATCGATCTTGCCCAAGAGACCTCTCCTGATGATTTGCCAGATCAAACCCAGAATCAAGTGTTCCTTGACCTCAATGATGTCTCCACTGCCAATGTTCACCACAGAGCAACCAATACCCTTTGCCGACTCAATCACGATGTTGTTGTTCTCTGTCATGTGGAAGGCGTTCAGTGTCTTGATCTTCTTGCCGACTCGGTTCAGGACACGCTCGTCGATGGTGTCCGGTACGCTGTCGTTGATGAGCTTGGCCAGGACCAAACCGTTCTGGCAGTGGTCAAACATCTCAAAGGTGTTGGTATCGAAAGGCAGCAAGTTGCCGACATCGGGGTCTCCCGCGAGAACAGCATTGATGTGCCGTGTGAACTCGGTCAACTCATCCTCGTTGATGGTATGTTGAGAGCTGCCAGTCGCACCGCCAACAGTAATTCTGCCGCCTCCTGTGTTTCCACCAATGCTGGACTTCGCAGCGTGAGAGGGTGCGCCGGACGCGCCGTTGCCTGGTTGCGCAGCGGCACTGCTAATGCCTCTGGGACGCTGAGGGCCGGTGGACATGCGCTGCTGGGCCGGCGAGGACTGCCTCAGCTTGGAAATGAGATCGACATAGTCGTCGAGCTCTACGCGACGAGAGGCGTCAAGTTCGACCTCTTTCAGCGCCTGGCGGACGACATCGTAGGGTTGGCGCTCGGAGTTCTGGGTGGCCTTGATGACGGTCGCTTCGTCGAGGTAGCCGCGGTCATCGACATCGAGTTTGCTAAAGGCATTTGAGAGGCCGAGGACCTCCTCCTGCTTGAATTGGGGATACTTCCTGGGCGCGCATTGTTAGCCCGGGCCTTCCGACAACTGTAAATACCAGGGAGGGGACGGACTTTTGAAGCTTGAGGACGTTCATGGCGGCGGTGTTGGGGAGCGTAGAGGATGCTATGCGAGAGAGAAGGTGGTATCGAAGGCAATTAAGTGCTCATGGGCATGCGGCAGCCTGGAGCAGAGTACAATGTCCTTGGTCGGGTCGCAGGCAGGTGTTTTGTGCGAGATGACGACGCGGGCTGCCCTGGCTGATGAGACGCCGCCGCCGCCCAAGGCCCCAAGCCCAAGGAGAGACGTCAACCAAGCAGCGGCAGCGGCATGGTGGGGTTCAATCTGTCTTCACAGCCACTTCCTTGACGACACCGCCACACTCCAACCAAGACACATGCGGCGCCTCGCAGCCTTCCTTCGATTTCTCCGAGAATCGCATTATTTTGCACGGAAATATCTTGTCCCATACTGCTTACCAATAATCTTGTTATGGTTCGATATATTTCGACTTGTATGCATCGCAATCTGCTCTTGCCATTTGCAACAGGCTACTCCATGCCTACCGAAACGTTGGTGCAGTGTCTCGAGTGTACATCCCATGAAACCTGACGATCAATCTCTCTGTCTTTAAACATACTAGCGATACGTCTGACTACACTGTGAAGCCAATCTACCGATTTCAATACTGGACCACCAAGGAGAGATACATGTAGTACACCGATACATGCTTGAGAGATGCTCAACGGACATAGAACCAACGTCTGGTGGCTCAGCACTGCAACTCATGCCACGTACACGTACGTCGATCTGGCCAACTTATTGCTAGAGAACAAATCAACACACATCATACATTTCCATGTACAAGTATGTTCTGGCGCAAGCAGAACGGCACCATGCAAACATCAAACACTGTTAAGAGTTGTAACATGAACCCGTACATGTATGCTGACATTAGGGTTCGAGTTAGGGTCCTCATGCCTTCCATCTTTTGCCCCTTTGAACGCTCTCACACTTGCATCTACATCCAAAGCTTCATATGAATGCCTTCTCTCTGGGTACATGTACCTTATACTGTGGGGGGCCAGAGCGAATGCGATGCTGAGGCTTGCAGCATTGCTCTTAAGAACAACGTACTACATGACAGGCCAGAAGTAGACAAGCACATCAATTCACGAGCAGAACTCACCTTACCAATGAAGTATGATTCAGAACAGAAAATCGTCTTGATTTCTAGCTTCTATGCAATCCGAATGCGTGTCCTTCAAAAAATGCTTCGCAAACAGCCGAAAACGACAGGTCAATGCTAATGAAAAATAATAAAAAAAAGTACTGCTTTTCTCGCATCTAATGCAAGAAGAACCCCCTCAAAACACGAACAAAAAAAGACGTTGGCATCTCGTCATATCCCTATACTCTACTTCTATTCCCCATTTCTTTTTTATTTTATCTTTGTCTCTTTCACCATCTAAGCAGCAGCCTCCTTGGCCTGGCCACTGAAGACCTGAGCACCATCGACGAGACGACGCTCAGCGTTGACGCGAGAGTTGACAAAGTCGGGGTAGTTGAGGGTGAGCTCGACGGCGCCGTTGACGATGGAGTCGACGGCCTCGGCGCCGAGCATGAAGCTGTGGTCCTGGTTGCCGACCTCGTAGCGCCAGCTGCCGAAGCGGCCGCGCGACCAGATGTCCTTCTCCTGGAGCTTGGGCAGGAGCTGCTTGAGCACGCCCTCGCGCTCGAGCGAAGGGGTGGGGTAGCCGTGGTCGTAGCGGCGGTGGTAGGTGCTGACGATCTCGTCCTCGGGGCGCATCATCTCGGTGTTGACGAGGCCCTGGATGCAGTCGCGGAGCATGTTCTCCTGGTCGACCGGCTTCATGGAGGACTCGGAGACCTCGAGCATGATGCTCCAGTAGGGGCCCTCCTTGGCCTCGGAGGAGGCGGGCTTGCTGCCGTCGGCGAGCTGAAGAGTGGGCAGCTTCTTGCTGGTCTCGGGCTGGTTGTGGGGAGAGTAGTTGGAGAAGATGGTGGCGCGGTAGAAGGGGCAGTTGTCCTCGGGGAAGTACAGCCAGCACTTGTCACCGATGCGCTCGGGGCGCTCACCGCGGATACCAACACCGATAACGTGGGTGGTGCTGTAGAAGAGTCCGCTGGAGAGCTTCTGCAGCTCCTCGTCGCGCATAGCCTCGGCGAGGTGGTCGACGGCCATGGTGTTGACCAGCTTCTTGTAGTTGACGGTGGTGCCGTCGCCGAGGAGGACACGGTGGTTGTCGGCATCAACAAGGTTGACACGGCCGTGCTCACCGAAGCGAGTGTTCTCCTTGGGGAGAGTGTTGGCGACACCAATCCAGATGGCACCAGTACCGCCCCGAGCAGGGAAGCGGAAAGTGGCGTTGGGTCCCCAGTTGCCAGCAGTCTTCTGGAGGACGACGTTCTTGGTGACAGCCTTGAGGTTGGGTGCGGCGACACGCTCACCGAGCCACTCGCATTGCATCTAATGTCCTGTTAGCTTGTGTGTCCAAATTTCAAGTGTCCATGCTCTTTCGTCTTTGATCGTACCTTGGTGGTGGGCACAGCCCAGACCTTGTAGTTGTACGGCCTCATGAAAATGTTCGCAATACCCTCGCCGACGTTGCGCAGAATCCACTCGTCGAAGTCCTTGGGCTTGGTAGTGGCCACACGAGCCTCGAGGGCGGCATCGATCATGCCCTCCATGCAGGTAACCTGGTCCTCCTTGGGGAGCATGGAGATGTTGTTCTGGAAGGGGTAGGGGACCCAGAGGCCCTTGTAGCGGACGTATGAGATACGCTGGTGGTGGTACCAGTCGTCCTCCTTGGGGAGGGCCTCGTCGATGCAGTCATCGAAGTACTTGTAGTGGGAGAAGATAACGTGGCCGCCGACATCGTAGAGCTGTGAGGAGGGTGTTAGAAGCTGGTCTTGCGGTGTATGAGGATTGGGAAGAACGTACGAAGCCCTCGGGTGTGATGTCGGTGCTGGCAAGACCGCCGGGAGTCTCGTTGCTGTCAACGATAAGCCATGAAGGGCCGTTCTGGTCAAGTTAGTGATGGTTCTTCATGGATGAAGTGGCAGCTCTGCGTACGATCTGCTTCAGTCTCTTTGCGGCACCAAGACCAGTTGGGCCGGAGCCGATGACGAGGACATCGACGTTGCTGGAGATTCATGTCAGCATGGTATCGGGTGTGCAGATTGTGTAGAAGGCTGTACGTACATCTCCTTGCCATTGGCCTTGCTGAGGTTGCGCTGGTGGGTCTTGGGCCCGTTGGCGTCGTTGGAGGGAGTGCTGGGCATGGTGAAGAGATGTGTATTATGCACCGAATACAGTACAATGGAGAGGTGAAGAGGGAGGGGTGGTGGTGATGGTGGTGGTGTTGATGGTGGCGGCGGGGCGAGAAGGCAGGCTTCTTCAATAATAATAATAACAGTAGTCCTCAATGCAAGCTAGATACCGCCCACCGCTAGTTCTTCCCCCCTCCCACTTCCGCCGCGCGCCCAAGCCTCACTCACCATCGACTATCCCACCTTCCGCCGCCCATCAACAAGGGTCCAAGTGTCCAAGTGCTGCACTTTTTCTGCGCTCAGACCACCGCCACTGTGAAACGCTTGCGGCTCGCCGCGGCGGGCAACACGAGTGGAGTCGCGCGAGGCCAATCACCGCCGCCCCAGTGAGCATTCGAGAAGCAAGCAATTCACCCTTCTTCTCGCCGCCTCTTCGACACATGTCGTCGAAACTGCCCACGGAGTCGCGCCCGAACATGATTGCGCGTTACACACCCGCCCTCGCCTGCTACGCTCTTTAGTTTGTGCGCCGGGCGTGCACGGCAGTTCCGTATAGACAGCCGTGACAACGGCAGGCCAGGGCTTGGAAATGCTTGTGGCATGGGTGAAGACAGCAGCACGAGCAGCAGCAGCAGCAGCAATGACGATGATCATATCATTATTGAAGACCGACTAGTCTGATTGCCGCGACTAGCGATCGGCAGGAAGGGGAGGCGAGTAGGGATTCGATCAAAAGGAGGCTCTGCTTTCGCTGCGACTGCGGCGGCATCTGCGATTCGCCCTTGTCATTGTGTACACGTACGCCGCCTCCTGAGGGTGATGAGCGTCGAGGACGATATAATCTCTCTTCCACGGGTGGCTTGCATCAGCGCCGTGTAGCGTCGGCTGTCACGACTGGCCGTTGTGGCGCGCAGATTGTCGAGAGTGGGAATGTTCACAAGTTCGCCAAAGACAAATTTATTGCACTTATTGCGGGTGCCTCAACATGCTACACTTCGATGGCCGGACATACGCACCACAAGCCTGCAGGCAAGCGGCTATGGCAGCACAAGGTTGCCGGCAAGTGTAAGTGACAGGTTTTGGGTGGCGGGCAAGGTTTCGCAATCACCGTCCGAACGATGGGTGAAACAGCAAAAGCCGATCTCAACGCAACCACGTACGTACACCAGCCCACTCTGCCTCTGCTTCAAGGAGACGATGAGATGAGAGTGTCGGATTGGACCGCAGGCGTGGAGTGCGATGGTGCGGGCGTGTCTGGCACACGTGCAGGCATGCGTCCCAAGTGTCTCCTTATTATTCTTCGGAGTCTCAGCGAGCTTGCGTTGCTTGATCTGCCCTTCTCGTTGGCTGGCGCGCTGTCGACCTCGTCCCAAACCGGCCATCCCTGTCGGTCCCTGATGATATGTCGTACTCAGCAGAGTGCCTTCAGTAGAACCTTTATGCCCGTAGCCGTCGCCCGTCTCACGCACGACATTTTTTTTTCTGTGACACGCCCTTCCTTTGCTGCACTCGACACCTGTTCGCTTCGCATTGCCGTGTGTTGTCTCGACAAACACACACCATCGTCCCTCGTTCAGCAACCAAGGCCGTCCAGACCAGCCCAATTAATCCTCCTGCTGCGCGCGCGCTCACTCAGGGATCGCTTCCCGCTGCCCGCTAACGTTACTACTGCATTCTTGCACGCCGCGCGTAATCTTTCCTGGCTGGCTAGTCCCTCCGCAGCTCGCTACTCCGACACTTCGACCACCACCACTCTACCAAGCCATTGTCGTCTCTTGCGCCGACAGACATCTGCTCTGCGCTCGACTGATACAGCCACCACCCTCTCTCACCCACACACATACAACCCCGCACATCCACCGCAATGGCCGAGAAGGAGAGAGTCTCGGGCGAGCTCGAGATGGACGTCCGCCAGCAGCCCCAGGAGCCCGTCCTCCCTACCCACAACCCGGCCGCTGAGAAGCCTGCGCCTGCGCAAGCTGGCCTTCACCCAGCAGTATACGTCGCGTACGTCTGATGAAAATTGCAAGAGAAGCCTGGAAACAATGCTGACGATGGAGCAGAGCATGGATCTCCCTGTCGTCTTCCGTCATTCTGTTCAACAAGTACATCCTTTACACTCTTGACTTCAAATTCCGTACGCGCTCCTCTCCTCCCTCGGGACGTCGACTACCGCTACAACCAAGAAGCTAACAACTGCCACAGCCATTGTCCTCACCACATGGCATCTGGGCTTTGCGACCCTGATGACCCAGGGTCTCGCTCGCTTCACCACCGTCCTCGACTCGCGCAAGAAGGTTCCCATGACTGGCAAGGTCTACTTGCGCGCTATCGTCCCCATCGGGGTTATGTTCTCTCTTTCGCTCATTTGCGGTAACGTCACCTACCTATACCTCTCCGTCTCCTTCATTCAGATGCTCAAGGTACGTACTTCCCAGAATCGCTTCTCCACGATTTTCGTAGCCTAACGCTGTCTCCTAGGCCACCACGCCCGTTGCTGTCCTTCTGGCATCCTGGATCATGGGCGTCTCCCCGCTCAACCTGAAGACCCTCGGCAACGTCTCTTTCATCGTCCTCGGTGTGATCATCGCCTCCTACGGCGAGATCAAGTTCGTCATGACCGGTTTCGTCTTCCAGCTTGCTGGTGTCGCTTTCGAGGCCACTCGTCTGGTCATGGTCCAGAAGCTTCTCTCTTCTGCCGAGTTCAAGATGGACCCTCTTGTCTCTCTCTACTACTTTGCGCCGGCTTGCGCTGTCATGAACGGAATCGTCAGCTTGATTATTGAGGTCCCCGGCATGACCTGGGCCGATATCCAGAAGGTCGGATACATCATTTTCGTGCTCAACGCTCTCGTTGCGTTCGCCTTGAACGTCTCCGTTGTGTTCCTGGTGAGTTTGCTCCCAATTCCGATTATCTCTCTACATTCAGCTAACAAAATCCCAACAGATCGGCAGAACCTCCGGCCTCGTCATGACTCTTTGCGGTGTACTCAAGGACATCCTCCTCGTCGTCGCCTCCATGATGATCTTCCGCGACCCCGTTTCTCCCCTTCAGTTCTTCGGATACAGCATTGCGCTCGGTGGCCTCGTCTACTACAAGCTCGGAGCCGACAAGATCAAGGAGCACATGGGCTCCGCACAGCGTGCTTGGGCTGACTACGGCGCCCGCCGCCCTGCTTCCCGCAAGCTCATCGTTATCGTCCTTGTCCTCGTCACCATCATTCTTCTCCTTGGCAGCGTCGGTTCTGCTGGAGCAATCCCCGCAAAGTACACCACATACGCCAACGAGAGGCTCGCTGGCCTCACTGGTGCCTCCAGAGCTTAAGTTCTTGTGGACTCGCCACGTAAAGAGGAAGATGTGATATTATAAGATGGCTTTACAGGATAACGAGGAGGTTTCAATTCTGGCAGAGGAGCTGCCGCTATCGAAGAGGCCACGAGAACTTAAGTTGTTCCTCGTGCGAAGGCTCTTCCATTTCTAGACTCGAAAAAGAGCAGTCGCACTTTATCACACGAGCAGCAGCCGCTCGCTGCGACTCGCTCGCATAGACGGTGACAGATTTGTGTCGCCCACAGAAAAGGCAATATACCATTTTGGGAGGCAGAAGGGGAAAGGATTTCATTGGCGTTTTTCTTTTTTCTTTCCTTTTTGTCACAACAACGAGTGGAATCTTGTGGACGGATCATATGTACGTTTAAGGAGATGTGTGTAAGACCGAGGACCGAGAGAAAGAAGAAAAGAAAAAACATTTATATTGAACAAGAAGGCCCCAATCTCGAATATCATTTCATATACATGTGATGCGTAGCTAATTCAATTCGATGACAGGTAAGCTGATGACTAGAGGTTGTCGTACTCGGCTCCTCGTTGCCAGCTCCCCAGAAACACAACATAGATCACCTCCTCGACCCAGTCTCGACTTCTTTCTACATCGGCCACGCCTCTCCTTGGATCCAAGTCGGCACTCTTCGCTCTCCTTCTCCATGCCTTCCAAGACCTCAGACCACTACAACAGTGGACCACTCACTTTAGGCTTTAAGACGAAGGAATCAAAACTCCCCATATTCCCTCTCACGTGTCGCCGATCGCTTGTACAGAAAAGTGCCTTCCGGCCCTTCTGTAGATCCATGGCGGCGTTTAAAGCTGCTAATGTGTTTAATCGCTTGGAATGGGAAGTTTGCGACGTTTCTCAAATTTACATGTAGATGAAGATGAGGCGTTCCAGTGGAACGAGAGATTGTACTGTAGTTATTAAACAATGACGATGACAGCTGGTGATCAATGTGGCAGCTTGCACTTGTCGTTCGACTCGTGTTATCGAGGAGATCAATGAAGCCGTCGGGCTTGTATGTATGGGCAGCGAGGCGGGAGCCAGGCAGTACAATCTTAATTGTAGACTGGTCGAAAGCTTGTTGTTCTTTCAAGACGATATCACAAAGTCTGTGAAATTGGCTGTGTGTATGAGTGTAGACTGATTGAAAGCTTGTTGTCTTTTCAAGGCGATATCACAAAGTCGGTGAGATTGAGAGTGTCTGGCTCGTCGCCACCATCCGCTGCGTTGTTCGGTTCCTTGTACCCAGCACGGGGCATCCTTGCATGAGGGATCCGCATGTTGTTGCAGATCTCTGTGGGACCACAGCGTTTGATTTCCTTCGTTCTCAAGATTAGCTGTGACATTGTTGCTGAAAGTGAGTGGGAGGCATCGAGACGTAGTACTTCGGACACCTGATATCGATGCTACGAAGACTCGATCCGTGACGTCCACCAAGGGCGTAATGATTCAAGTACGACAGAGGAGACCGGTCCAACAATAGCACTTCCTATAATCCAAGACATTTCGGCTATTATCAGGGTCGAAGATCGATGTTGTACTTCTCCAAGATGTAGCCATGTTGATCGAAGGAATTTAGGGAGAGATATGCCCCAGGCAAGGCCATCTCCCGACACGCCCTGGTCACTCCACGCGTCCTGATTATTCGACGTTGAGATCTCAACCACACGCATGCTTGTTTGCTTGCCGTCTTCAGGGGACGGAATCGCCGTCATATACCTAATAGAAAGGGGTCCAGGTAGGGTTTTTTCTACATGTTTACGATTCAGTGGGAGCTCGGTCAACAGTAGTAGATGCTGACCAGCTGTTCATCCCGTCCGTCGCTCGTCCGTCGGGCACGTTGAGTCGAAGGATGCGGTGTGGCCCACTCGATCAAATCCGGGTACCAGGCCGACTGGTAGGAGGAGATCTTCGGTATTGCAGGACGCCAGCAGTTGCTCCTTGGCTTTAGGGTTTTTGACGGCATTAAGACCATGAGACTTCAACGTTGTTCATGTGTGGTCAGTCAGATCGTTCGTTGCTCCTCGAGCTGGCCACCTCTTTTTACTGGTCGAACATTCGACATGTCATCCTGTAACGGCCTCCGCAGCCACAACGGTCCCAAGCCTCTCCAACCTCAGAGGAAGGAAGCGTTCGTGGGGCGAGGACCGCTGCACGAAAAGGCTTGCGACGTTGCTGTCCATGCTCGAATCCTCGACCCGCCGATGATGTTTTCGTGACCACGCCATGCCAAGTTACGACTCAAAGTCCCACACCACACTCCACTGACCGGATCAAATGGTTGTGAACAGATCTGGATAGGAGCGAGCCCTAGGGAGAAGCAGAGCACCAAAGCCTCTGGGTGATCCCTGGTAGAAAGATCCTGCCCGGGGATTTAGATCGACCAAGAACATGGGAGGGGAAGATGTGGCCATCGCTTGCTCCGCTACGTGTCGCGCACGCGAAGGATGCGACAAGACCAATGGACTGCTTCTAGTTGCAGTGCTACTCATGAGCCGGTAGCTGCCCACGCCATTGACAAAGCCTGCCGAGATTGACCCTCCGGGGTGCTTTGGTGCTTGACCGTGCCAAGTTGAGCAAGCGCCGCACGTGCCTGCACATCCCTCCGCTCTCCTGTCACTTCGACTAGGATCTCATCTCCCCCCGACGACGCCTATTCGCTGTTGGATGACCTTAGCCTGTTGGCAGCCCTCGGATTTGCTGATCATGACCTCCTTCGCTCTGATCTCTGCCGTGTCTCCCGCTTCGAGACAGCCACACCCAGCAATTGTGCCCTATTTCTTCACAACGCTCGCGTGAAGAGCGCCTTCTACGAGCAGTGCGGAGTGCAGGAAGTCGGATGTGCCAATCGTAAGTGGCCAGTAAGTGATGTCCTGGCAGTTTTCGTCCCTTGGAAGTCTACTGGGTCTGGCAAGGGCTGGGTGTAGTGCAGAGTAATGGGCGGTGGATCGAACCTTGATACATTATGTTTCGACTGCCTGCACTCCTCTGTCAACTACCCTGCTCGTTTCCAACCATTCTACCGGCAATTCACACGCTGTAGGAGGCAACACAACACTCCTTTGTCCCCTCTTTCTTTTCGTTTCCTTTCCTCGATCCCTCTCTCGTAGCGACGAAGAGGTGAAACTGTCACTCTCGCCACGGCAATCTGGAAAGCGGCACAGCATCTGCACGATCTCAATAACGTCAAACAGGCCGACCGTAGAGGATCTCGTTTGCCCTCGCCTGAACAGGGTTTCTAGGAAGCACGGATCGTCACGACGGGTCTAGAATACCCCGTGTCTGCTGTTAAGCCGCGTTGCAGCAGTCTGGGGACTACTTTATCCCGGTATGTCTGATCATCTTAATGCTCGCGTGATCCCTGAGACTTGATGTCCTTTGCGTCTGCACGAAACCACTACCGCCAGCAATGCCTCTTCGGGGTCTGTGACGATCTGCGTCATTCAACATTGCATTGACCATTGCTCCTGCGCCGTGGCATCTCGTTAGTGGTATCGAATACATCCTTTTGGTTGATGGCTGTGACAATCTCAAACTGATCATCATCGCTCTAGAAGGAACACCCGCCCACAGCCGCAAGTCTAGCCCACAATGCCCGAATATGCAGATCGAACCTTCGTATACGACGGCCATGATGGGTATTTCCAACCACCGCACAGCATCGCGCCGATGCCACAGGGCCTCAGCACTGGCTTGATTGTTGTTGGAGCATGCGGGCTGCTCTCTTTCTTAGCGACACTGTCTCTACTCAGCTTCGTCGCCTACCGATTTGCCACATGGCGGGATCATTACACGACTTTCATTGGCTATAACCAATACGTCCTCCTCTTTCTGAATCTGGCATTCGCCGACCTATGTCAAGCAGCGGCATTCTTAGTATCGTTCTACTGGATCGCCAAAGATGCAATCCTCGCACCAACGTCCGCTTGCACAGCACAAGGTTTTCTCCTACATCTCGGTGATGTATCAAGCGCATTCTTTGTGCTGGCAATCGCCCTACATACCTATTGGACGGCCGTCATGAGCCGACGGGTACCATACCGCATCTTTGGTTGTATCTTGGTCATACTCTGGCTGGGTGTCATCTTCTTGACCGTCCTCGGTCTGGCCATTCACAAAGACCTCTACTTCGTGCGAGCTGGAGCCTGGTGCTGGATAAGCAACGACTATGAGCCCGAAAGACTTGGCCTCCACTACTTCTGGCTCTTCTTGTCCGAATTCGGGTTGATCGTTCTTTACGTCGTCACCTTCATTCAATTGCGCCGCAAAACCCATTCTTTGTTCTCAGAAGACCGCGCTGCAGGCGTGTCAGTCGCCAACCAGAAAAGCATTGATGCTGTCAACCGTATCACGACGCTCATGATGCTGTATCCATTCGTCTATGTGGTGCTCACACTTCCTCTGAGTGCAGCCCGCATGTGGTCTATGGCTAGGGGTGGCCAGTCCCCAAGTAATGTCACCAATTGCGTAACAGGTGCACTACTCGCCAGCTGCGGCTGGGTAGACTGCTTACTCTACACCTTGACGAGAGAGAGACTTCTCGCGAACACCATGCAAAAGGGCTCGAAACAGAGCGGCACAGGAACAGGCACCGGCTCCTATTCCGACCACCAAAGCAAAAACGGCACCATCCTGCAAACAACAACGTGGACGGTGCAAAACGAGAGCTTCGACCTCGAAAGGGAAAGAGAAGAGGGGAACATCGCGCAGGTGGAAGCATCGTACAACGACGGTGTTAGGGACTTGTCACCGGGGAGGTCGAAGAGCGACAGCGAAGGCAACGTGCGCGATCGTTCACCTAGTCCGACTGGCTCGGTGGATCCTATATTTGCTCGAGAGCAGCAGCAGCATGAACAGCAACAGTCTGGCGTTGGCCGTATGCTCTCTGCTACGCGGAGGAAGGATTTTGCGCCGGGCTCGGAAAAGGTTTATGAGCTTGACACGCTGTCGAGATGAGCAGGCCGGGAGTTGTAGTAATAAGAACCTCGCAAACGCTTGTTGATTCATGCATTGCCTCCGGTTCATCAATACTGTTCGTGTCGATGTGTCTACGGACACACGGCTTTCCTTTCGTCTGTCTTTCTATTGTCCTCTGATATGCTTGGTGCCTTAGCTATAATGTCTGGGATGGATCCCCTGTGTGTTCCCAGCACAAGCAAGACAAATACCTTCCCACGACACCAGTGTACAACAAAGTTCTTTCAGTCCGCATTCGCACAAGGGGAGCAAAAATGCAAAAGAAGATGTGGTCCCACCGTGAATCGAACACGGGTTAAGCGCGCCACAAGCGCTTGTGATACCTCTACACTATAGAACCGTTGATTGGATGATGACGCTGCTCGCAATTTCGACAAATATATTACTACGACAATACTGCTCGCATGCCAAATGGGGATCTCCGACTGGAGACCTTACACTAGACTCTGGAAAGAATGAGACATTATTATGTGTATCTGGATTCGCATACAATTCTGTCCGGATTATAAGCAAGATATTTCGGACGGATATCATGACTAACATGCTTCGACCAGAACTGCTGTGCAGCCTTACAAAGACTGTCTTGGCCTGTTGCTGCGTTGTTGACTTCGCCGCGGTGTCTGCAGCTGCAAGGCGCAGCACACACATATGAAGGCGCCGAGCTACATCTGCACCATGACTGATTGGTCATGGCATACATATGCGAGGCTGAGGCCGCCGCGCCAATAATTCAGGCCATACTGGCGTGCCGAGTGCGGCTGCGTAGACATCGCATGTGCCCTTCCTCTTCCAGGCCGTTTGCTAATGAACTTCATTATACCCTCATCTTAATACACAGACTCGTATGCGCATACTAATCACCACTGACCCTTTCGCAAAGAATCCTGCGCAAAGACTGAGCATACAAAGCAATTCTTTTTGTCGTGCCTTGACATGGCAGATCCTCTCAGCATCGCAGCTGCTGGAGCTGGGTTTCTCTCACTTGCTGGCCAAGTTGCAGACGGCCTAATCAAGTTGAGAGCATTCTACAAAGCGAGCAAATATGCACCACAAGAAGTTCAGAGCCTCTGTGATGAGATGGATGTTGTACGTAGTCTGCTCGAGGACGCCGGCAAGAGGACTCGAAATGGATCACCGCCTCGTTCAGACCACATCAATCCAAGCGGACTACTTGCCCAATGTGAGAAAACGAGGTCCCATTTGGACCACGCGCTCAGGAAACTAAGCATCGGGTTTACACGCAGTAGATTGGCATCTTTCAGATTTCCTTTCAAAAAGCAGGAGATCGAGGAAATGCTGATGAGCTTGGAAAGAGGGAAGACATCATTGCTGCTTGTCATGCAATCACTTGATGCGTAAGTGATTTTGATTTCTACTTGTGATATTTCAGCTAATGGATCAGAGGTCTGGCGTCTCAAAGACATGATGCTGTTTCTCAGCAGCAACTTTTACTGATTTCACAACAAAATCTTCTACGAGAGCAACATGCGCGTACTGGCTCGACAAAGTATGTCAGCAAATCATATAAATTGACGAATGTAGCTAATGGGACCAGTTTCTCGATGCATGAAGAACAAAACCAAAACTTTCACGCTCTTTCTGAGAAGTTCACCACCACTTCAGAAGCCTGTACTCGGCGATTGCATAACTTCTCAGACTTACAGCAAGAGAGCAGGTTTGTGAGAACTCCAATCTCCGCAGAGGTACTAGTCTAACAGCGAAAAGTGGGAAGATTCGTGAGATCTTAGCGGACCTCCAGAACAATACCAAATCTATGTCGACCGACATCACCGATCATGTGCAGCAGCATCGACATACAGCTGCCAGCATAGCAAATGCTGAAATGACAATCGACAAGATCAACGCGCGCCTCGAGGCGCTAGCCCTGCAGCAAGTTGCGTCGCAAAATCAAGGCAGCGTTGTCACTCGTACAAGTATATCGTTCAGCCTGATACCTCTTGCTCTGACGATCGAAAAGGTCACTATGCATGGAGAGGAGAGTGTCGAAGAAGCTCCATCTGTAGAATCGGCGCGAACTGTGCGCCTTCCCTATTGGTTTCTTCAGCAGCAATTCGCTTTGCAGCTACGCCGCGCAACCGCTGGATGGCTGTTCTCGAGGCCTGTACACAGGATCGTTCCAGACGACTGCTCATTGTTCGAAGCTTGCAGGATTGGCGACATCGAAAGCATCAGAACGCTGCTGTCGACCCGAGAAGCCTCCCCATTTGACAGAACGGCTTCCGGTGCCACAGCCTTTGAAGTCGCGATCGAGGGCGGCCAGCTGGAAGTTTGTAAACTTCTTCGGCAAGCTGGAATATTCTCGCAATTCCAGCTCATTAACTATTGTCGCACCTTTGCCAGCCTCGAGAATCTCATGTACGACTTCTCCGACCACAATCGCTCCTTACTTCGAACGGTGGTCGGCGACGATGACCCTGATCCGCATTGGCTCTTCGAACATTGTGTAGAGAGGCACGAGGACGGAGGGACAGGGTTCTGGTGTGTTTATGCAGAAGCCGATTTGTTTGCTCTTCTTCTGCGCGCAGACCACAAAACGGCGCTGCTGCAGATATCTGATTTGAAAGCATATGCTGAGGCTCGCAACACCCCCACCTGTTATCGACACTTCCTGCCTTTTATCTACCGGATCTTGTCAAACGCGGCTGTCATCCGACTGATCAGACTGAGCCCGCACAAGTACACATGGCTCGTGTATGCAATTGCATGTGAGATCGCAAAGGGGCCGCGTTTCCAGGAAAAAGAGCACCATTGGTCAAGGGACGTTCAAAACATCCTGATTGCCATAATCGATGCTGGGCTGACGCCATATCACACTACTGGATCACTGGAGTACCACAACGTATCTGACGGCTGGTACAGAGGATCGACCAAAACGCCTCTCGCAGCCCTGTGTGTCGAGGCGTTGAAGCGCGGCCACTTTCATTTCGAAACACAAAGCACAATCCGAGCTTACGCGCATGCAAGGTTGAAAGCATGGGTCACAGGGCTGAGCCTTGGGGCTGTTGATCTTCTGCAATATGCCAAGGACGAGTCATCAGTGTTTGGGTGCAGCCAGGATACGTTAATGATCCCTTGGGGCACCCATGGCGAGATACTGATCTCTACAGGAGGTAACCCAAGGGACTGGAAGTTTTCGTTCTCGCAGCCGTGTGGAAGTTATGCACAGAGTTTTCCGCGCCTAGTCGAAGAGACACCCGTGGTGCCAGACCCCAAGCTGGCCGAGGAGGGGATCTTACACAGTCTTACAGCAGACAGAGACCTACTATGTTACGACCTGCCTGGTTCATGGCCAGAGGTATGATCGCGACGTATCCGAAAATTGGAGGAGTGGTTGTTGTGGATAAGTGATGATGTACTACTCATCATTGGCGAAGATCTTGCAGCACTCAGTGGTGAAAAAATCTTGATTAGGTGGAAGCATATTGCTGAGGTACTCAACATAGGCAGATGACTGGAGTAAGAGCACCACCACGTGAATCGTTACAAAACTCGGCTATCCCTGTGCCCTCGTCGTCCTCTCATAAAACTCCAAAGTCAACGCTGCCAAAAAGCATGGAATCTCCTTCCTGCCTTCAACCCAGAACTCGACTGCCTGCCTAATCTCGCCAGCGAATACACTGTTTGGACCGCCGCTGACCTTCATCGTTCCATTCTCGCCATCGAAAGTGATGCTATTTTCTTCCTCCTCGCCGTCGCTGTCAATGTGGCTTGGATATTGAATCGAAGTCGCCTTGACGCGACCGTTAGGCATAAAGTCCAGCTTCCAACCGAGAATTGATGCCACGGCTTCACGAAACTCAAGCGATTTGGTCGCGAAGATCTGCTTGAGGCGAAGCGACTTCTTCTCTGTTTGTTGAAGGGTAGCTTTGAGCTCGTCGAGGGTGAGTCGTGCTGCTGCAAGTGTGCTTATAGGTACCACTTTGCCACTGCTGGGGTTGCCCTCCACTTGGGCGAGTAGAGCGGCGTTTTCCTCACGCAATGTCTTGAGTGTGGAAAGCTTGATTGCTTCTGCGTCGGCTGTAGGATTTGAACGCAGCTCAAGCACGCGGGTCCTAGACGTCTCCTTGAGGGAATTGAGCTGTGTAGCACTTGCCTTGAGCTCTGCTTCAAGAATAGCGGTCTGCTTCTCTGATTGCGTGAGGGCATCTTGCGCGGTACGAAGTTTGCGGCGCAACGATCCTAGGCGCTCATCGGCCTCCTCTTCTTCCTCGCGAGAGCGCTTCTTTGGCGTGGCGAGTATCGCTTGCGATGGTGTTGCGTGTGGCTGTGACTCGAGGCTGCTAAGCTCGGCATGCAAGGCTTGTAGCTCTCCGCGATATTTCTCGAGCATACCCTCGAGCTCGTGGACACGCTTGGTGTGCTCCTCATCGATCTGCTCGGCATTGAATTCTGCTTCCTCAGCCTCGAAGGTCTTCATCTGCGCGCGCAAGTACTCCACCTCCTTGACTGCAAGATTCTTTTGACGTTCAAGTCTTGCACGAGCTTTGGCGTCCGCAGGAGCTGGTGTTGCTGATGTAGTGGTGGCAGCTGCTCGCAAAGTATCGATTTCGCTTTGCAACCTGGCCTTCTCATCCTCCAGCACTCGGATGTTCTCGTCTTTAACGATCAGTTCCGGTTGAACGCTTCCAAGTTTATCGACCAGGCTCAATCTCTCCAGTCTCTCCTGTAAGAATGCTTTGGCCATCTGTTCAGGTGTTTCAAATGTAGCCTCGCCGTCGGGTCCTTCGCTTTCGAGATAGCTCGTCCAGCTCTTCTTCTCGTCTTCCAGAATCCTCCTCTGCAGCTGTGCTTCAGAGAGCTCCCTCCTGAGATCTTCCATCATACCAACTCTGGCCTCCAGAGTCCTCTTCTCCTCCTCAACCACCTCCACGCTTTTTGCCATCTTTCTCAATCCTTTCAGTTCATTGCCTTGCTCACGGCTCGTTCCCTCAAGCTTCCGGATGTACTCCACTTGCTGTGACAGCTCTTTTCGCACCAAGGCAAGAGTCTCTTCGTCTCCACTCCTGGCCTTCAGTCGCACTATCTCGCCTTCCATCTGCCCAATCTTTTCATCGCTCTCTGCGATTCTCCTCTGCAATGTTCCGACTGCCTCGATGCGCCCTTCCAGGTCTCTTCTCGCCTCCTCCCCAGCAAGTCGCAAACTCTCACACCTAGCCTCCAATTCTCCAACCATCCTCTCAGCACCTCTGGCTCTCTCCTCACCGTCTGCTCTTGCCTCTTCCACTTCTTCCCTCAACTGTCGCGCATCTCCTTGCAAGCCACGCATCTTGCGTTCCAGGGCCATCTTTTCATTCACTGCCTGGTCTCGCTCTTTGGCAGCATCACGGCTGCTGGTTTCTGCTTTCTTGATCGCCGCATCTCGTTCGCGCTCAGCGGTTTGCGCACGCTTGAAATCCTCCTCGGCACGCGCTTGCACATCGCGCAACTCATTTTGAGTTTCCAGAGAGGCCAGTTCGCGCTCTTGCTTGATACTGTCTAGCTCGTACTGCAGCGTACGTAGTTGAGCGCGCAGATCCTCATTGCCGTGATCCGGTCGCGCTGTCATAGTCGACTGCTTGAAGGTCGCTGTAGATTCGGCCAATGGTTGGCGCTGGCGAGGTTGTCGTGGGGATGGGTCGCCGCCCGTGATGATGTCGTAGGCCGAAGCCTGTTCATAGCGCGGCATGGCGCTGATGTGAGTCGGAGCCCAGTGGCTCAATGTGAGGGTGCTGCTCGTGTGGTTGGAGTGGTGGTGTTGCTAGGCGCATCGAGGATACAACAATAAACATCACTTTAATCCGAGGCGGCTCGTCCGCTTTGGGACTAGTGGATTTTGGATAGATATCCACTCTAATCACAGCTCACCCATTCACGTGCATCGCCAATGCCAACGTGAATGGGGCCGCGAGAACACGTAGTCTTCTTGACATACAATGCTTTTATCATCCTTCCTATCAGTCCTCTTTCCAATTTGTTCAACGACATATGAGTCCAGGAAGGCTGGACAATGATTGACACGCTCTCATCGCCTTGACAGATTGGCTGGACATCTGATACCATGCGTCTCCTGCTGCAACGTGTCGTCCTTTGGGATACATGATATCCTTAGCTATGGCACTCGGAGCTTCCACAAAGAATAACAAGACCCAGCATTGTATGGACAACGTCCGATTCTGGAAGATATCGTCTGCATACTGGACTCGTTCACTACTTATGGCAAGCACTGATCCTACCTGTGGACGGACCAATATAGCAATCAGCATCGATTTGAACTCATCGTTCTTGGTCGAGTCAACATCTGGTTCTTTCGACATTCCAGCTCTGGGTGCCATCACTCTCAACGGATTGTGGTCTCTTGCACTCAGAGGCATGAGTTCAATGCCAGCCAATTGCAGGAGTTTGATCTCCTGGAGAGCTTATCGATAACTCCGGGCGCTCAGACCACCTCCGCTGATCTGGCTCCTCCAGCCCTAAACTAAGCGGGAAAAAATCAGGAAAAAGACTCACCCCTTCCCCAAGCCTACATGAGCCGTACCACCACCACCTCACCATCAATAACACCCTTGCCGGGGTAGCTCAATTGGTAGAGCGTGTGGCTCTTATGACAGCAAAGAGATCAACCTCAAGGTCGTGGGTTCGAGCCCCACCTTCGGCTATTCCTATCATAAGCTCAATAGAGCAGCTGTTCCTTTTGCTTTTTTGTCCGGGTGCGCGATACAGATAACTTGTCTCCTCCGCTCAGGCTTCAATCCGTTTGTACTGACTGGATGGAACACATTCAAAGTCACGGAAGGCTTTTGCTCATCATTATGTGCATGCACTTCCGAGGTTTTTTTTTTCTGTGCGAATACTGTCATATTTCAAAGAGGCGTAGCACGGAGACCTTGCTGCACCAGGTCCTGGAACTCTCCAAACAAGCACAGAGCGAAGTTTGCGGAGATGGTGTACAGATTTACGCACGCCCAGCAGAGAGTCTTATGCCGATGAGAAAAGAGCAGCATGCAAGTAACCGAGTTTCGTACAAGTCATAAGTCTAGTTCTGTATACCATCAAAGTCTTCTAGAAGAAATGAACCCCAAATACTGTCTGTCATATCTACTTTCTGTATCCACGTGTCGTATACGTGATGGCATGATCCAAAGAAGATGGAAGAGAGTGCACACTGATTGCCATGGGCCCAACCGGACTGTTTAGAGCGCAGTAGGGCCTGGAGGGAATGGTCCACCTGTAGGGAAGCCGATTGGAGGGCCCTGAGTACCGCTGGGCACTGGACCGCCAGTAGCGAAGGGAGGAGGCTGAGGAGCATCGCTGGGACGAGATGGTTTCGTTGGCTTAGGCTTATAATGGTGCCATGGCTTGTTCGGGCCCTTGCCGCGAGGACCTTCGAATCGTCTTGCGATGTCGAACTCTTCTACGTCGGCGGTGGGCGCAGGAAGTACAGGCAGCCCATTCGTCGCTGTACCAGATGGAACAATACCGGTTGGGAATGGTCCAGTGGGGAAGGTTGGACTGCCACTGATGCCTGTTGGGCGACTGAAGATGGGTCCGTCGTGAGCACCGGGACCGTGAGGGTTGTGAGGAGGGCCGCCGTGAGGCGGGCCTTTGAATGGTGGCGAAGGAAGAGCACCACCGGATGCGACAAGCATCGAGAGGCCTATGAGGCCAATAGTGCTGTAAGAAGGCATGGCCTGTAGCCTACAGAGTCTTGTTGGTTTTGATGGATGAAGTGAGTTGACCTGTGTTTAGTAAGAAGCAACGGGCGATACCTTAGCCTCATATATAAAGCTACATCAACACAACGCAGGTACTCTCGACAGATAAGTGGACAGCAGAACACTGGTACGCCAAGATTATCGATCAACATGAATACGCAAGCGGTCCGGGAAATGATGAATGTATCAATAGGGCATATGTCTGCAGGCTTTTCTGTCTCCGAGAGCATGCTGTACCACGCATCAGTGGCGCAGAACCGGGCCAGAGCTAGAAAGTAATCAATTGGCAATGTTAAGCAGGCCACGAGAGCTGCAGTCCGGGTTCCTGCAGCCCTTAAGATGACCTTTCTGTTGGGACGGTGATCCTTTTCGGACGCGCCATGCTGACGTGAAACAATACTCACGCCACACAGCCTCCAGATTCACTGAGAAGCTGCGGGTTGTATGTGTCGGAACGCAGAGCGACTTTGTTCCTGCAGCTCCGTGTTGATGATGGCTATAATCGAAGCAAGCATGTCGCAGTATATTCGTCAATATTGAAAAATTGGATGCGTCCCCTTCCTTCGTCGAGAGTACAGCCTCATTCACCAGTGTGATCACAATGAGAATTGATCGACCCTCTTGCGACGTTGAGAATTACGTGCTAAAGCACATTGCGTAGCCGATCCAAGAAAGTGATTCCGAAAACGTGTGTCCGTCCGGTCGATGTCGTTGGCCACGAAAACAGACTCCCTATACTGCCAAAGCCCTCGGGAGCAAACTGTGGCAATCTTCGGTACCGTGAGAGGAGCCGGAATGGCGTGAGACTATGACACGCACTTCAGCGGCTAGCCAAGCGAATACAGCGGGTCGCAGACAAAGTGATGTCGAAGAGAAGGTGTTGTTCAAGGGTCGGAAGCGATGGGTCGATTCCGGTGGGACAGGGCTAGCGGGAACTCAATCTCGAGTCCGAAATCCGTCTCACACCTCGTCTTCGATTTTGCTTGCTACGATCAACCACTTTCTCGTCACATTACAGATTGTTATCTATTCAGACCAAAACACCAGTGTATCTCAGTCTATGCACCGGTAAATTAGCGATGCAATTTCGATGTTGTGCTCTAACACGTTGTAGCACTAGCATCGTCGCATGGCAAGAAACACAGCCTTGTTGTACCAAACGTTGTACAGCGTCTTATCAGGCAGAGTCTGTACATATGCATGCACGCCACGAAGCAGCACGGAGACGGGACAGCCGCACAGCGTGAGCCTGGGCGAGCATGTGAAGAGCCCGCAGGCAGTCCAGAGGAGCCCTTGGGTGCCTGCACGCGGAAGCCGTGTTCAGCTGAGATATATTGTACCTGCAGATGTAATTTAAATTTGCCGCTGAACTTGTTTCTATCAGGCTGCTATGGCCTGGTACGTATCTCTATGTTCGAAAAGCATAATTTGGTGTATTTGTTCGATTGACAGCGTGATGTCGACTAGGAGCTCGCAGCGTTGCAAGCTTGCCATCGGAGACACGATTGAAAGAGTCTGTTGGTGATACTGATGAAATGTGATTGTAATCCTTTAACGCCTATCTAACGCCTGTGTAAATCCGACCCAAGCCATATCTATGAAACGAGTGTGATTAAAGAAACAAATGAATGTGTAGACCCTATGGGGCGGCCAGCACCCTCATCCCAATCAAACGCCCCCAAATCCCAAGTAAAGAATGTCATGAAAGTAGCCCGTGTAGTTGTTCGGCCTTACGTCAGGGCGCCAGCGCCAGATTCCATCTTCGAGTCCGGCTCGATGAATGTTGTCAATGAATGTTGCGGAAAGAGTGTTGATCAGAGAGCAATCGACTCCCAATAGTGTTGAGCGAATGTTGAGGAATGATGAGGTGGGCTTCCTCGACCCAGACTTCCAGTAAGTGGTAATGATAGACGCCGATTGAGCTCGAGAGACCTGCTCTCGGCTGTATATGTATGCAGATGCGCCACCAGCTCGCTAAGCATGCTTTTCGTCTGTGATATCCATCTAAACGGCCGGTGTAGGGCTATCGTCGACGGAAGAAGTCGAAGAAGCGGAGGACGTGGTTGAAGTAGAGCTAGTGGATGAAGCGGAAGTAGTCAAAGACCTTGATGAAGTCTTCGACTTCTTTCCCTTCTGGCCTTTGGACCTGGAGGAGGTAGTGGTAGACACGGATGTGGAGATAGTGATAGTGACCGTGGGTGCCTCGGTGATGGTGATGGTTACGGTACCAGAGCCGTTGTCGTCACCGGAAGGGGAAGCAGTAGGTCGGCTGTTATCGTCCGAAGTCCTGCTGGTGTTATCTTCAACACTGGAAGTGGAGGCAGTAGGCTTGCCGTTGTCGTCCGAGGTCTTGCTTGGGCTGTCATCATCGCGAGAACGTGACGAGCTGGAGCCCGAGGTAGGATCGTCCTTGCCCTTATCGGGATGGGCTGCACGCTTGGCGATGCGCGTCGCGGTTGCACTGGCGCTTCCGTCAGTGGCAGTCGATGAATTGTCATCCGTAGATGCCAGTGTGCTGGCGTCGGTGATGACAGGCAAGGAGCTATCATCGGTGATGGTCGCGGACGCGCTGTCATCGGTGGCGGTGGGAGTAGCAGAATCCTCGGTTGTAAGGGTGACGCCAGTCACGAAGCCTGAGCCAGTCGGGAAGTAACCAGTCGGAATGCCGATACCAGTACCGTAGTCGGTGTTGCTGGAATCGCCAGTAGGGTAAGGTGCCTTGGTGGAGCAGTCCTTGTCATCGGGGCGATGGGGCAGACCAGTCTTGGGGTGGTCATCATCGTCATGCTTGCTCTTCTTGTCGTCAAGCTTGTCTTTGGGAAGGGCCAAAGCAGAAGTGAGAGCGAAGTAGACCGCCGCTGCGGCCAGGACATTCTTGCCAGCCATATCGATTGATTTTTTGTTGTGTTGAATTGTACTGTGAGGCGAAGAGACAAGAGTCTAAATAGTAGATGTAGCGAGTGTTGTTGTTTGTCGATTTGCTTGAGAGCGAATGTGTTTCCAAGAGTTGGTTTGTGTTGTGATTGCTGTTGATGTTGAGATTGGGATGAGGTGGAATCTCAGACATCTTATATATCCATCTAGGACCTCGAGTCTGTAATGGTAGTCCTTCATGTCTTACATCCGAGCCCGTGGGTTTGGGTAATCTAGACTTTGAGACGTCCAGATCCCACGTGGTTCTGGAAACTTACCCAGTCCCGCGTGTGGGAAGTCTGTACAGCGCCACATCCCTGGGCGACATCAGCCACGAATACATCTAGAATCTATGGCAAGTAGACAGCAGCACGCAATATTGTCGGTATGCTGAAGTCGCGCCGGTCTTGTATTCTGTCTGCAGTTAAGTCAGGACATTACATTTTAGATTATTAAGCACCAGTATTGATCCCAGCAAGTCGCGCAGAAAAGGCATTTTTGTGCAGTATCGCGTTAGATGAGACGCGAGTCTACAACTCGTGCGGTCATAGCTACAAGGTCAATCTGCAGATGCATCACTTCCAGGCCGCATGCGAAAGGTTGGCGAACGTCTGGGACAACCAAGCATTTCTTGTGAAGTCTTCAACGCCTCCAGGGACGCCGACCTCGTCTGGAGCACACATTGCGAGGTCCATGAGAAGGAAAGATCCGCGTATTCGGCAGCGAAGCGGTATGGCTTGTAGCTTGGCAGGAGGGCAGAAGCAGGATCAAGCGAAGCAGCAGTACGCCTGTAAATCGAGGAGCGGTATGGACTGAAGATGCTGGGTCAACCGAAAGAACGGATCAGTCCAGAGTTTGGTTCCTTGATCCCCGCAGACCGGAAAGATCGAGACTGAGGCATGCTTGAACTCTAATCATGCCAGATCAGGTCGCGAGCTTCGGGGCCTACACCGTCACCGGAACACGTGCGGGAGCGAGAGGAGCAGCGCTCTGAAGGGCTGATGATAGCGGTGTCTGCCGTCTTGACAATGCGTGTTGTGTCCTCAGCCGTGCCGAAGTTCTCGGATAACTCCCCAGGATCTCGGGTATGATGTTGTGTGGTCATAGATGCTGCGGTTGCGAGGAGGGAAGGACAGGGCTCATGGCCTTGGCACAGGGACGAGACCAAAACGTGGAGGCAACCGAACCGTTGGAACGCTCCAAGTCTTCCACCTTTTCCTCTACAGGGTAACTGCGGTCCAGATATCCACAATGAGACACAAATTGCATGCGACTGCATCTCGAATGAAGACCTCCAGATCGGCATACGCAAATCTCTCGAAGGGTTTTCCTGGCGAGGCATAATCGGAGCAACCAAACGAACTCCTTGCATCACCAGGCATGGATCGCAATATCTTCTTACGGCCAGCACGATGCATACACAAATCTACGGGGTGTGTTGCCGTTATCTTATCATTCCAAACTGTGTCCAGATCTTAGGGTATTGCCGTTCGGTTGGGTCTCCGTCCAGATCGGTGGGCCCTGATCCAAATGGTAGGCCAGATGCAAGAAGCTATCTTGGCATTTCACTTTAAGCTTCCCAAGCAGGGCGCCTCTCGTCTGTGGGTATCAGACCAGGCGAAAGCCTTCTCGACCTCTTATGCGCCATAACGCCCGCTGGCTGCAACTGTTCCAGCTATCACTGGGTGTCAGATGTTTGATGTCGCCAGGAACGGAGGCTCCTCGACTGCAAACGCCACAATGTTCTAGTGCTTTTCCCCACATGCCTGCCACGTGGGAGATGCCTATGGTCTGGGTGCAGTGGTGGCGAATCTCCAATGTTATTCCCATGGTACCACAGTCTTTGCCCCTTCGATTCCAGTATTGCTAAGCAAAAGTGAGACCCGGTATCGGACGAGATGTTCGACGCAATTCTTTGGGCTGTTACCACCGGCTAACAATGTGTGATGCGTCGAGTGCTATGCATCGTAGTGAATTGTCAAGTATAGACTCAGTCATCTCACACGATTACCTTTGCCATGAACAGAGGACCTTGCGATCAAATTGTATTGTAGGGTCCAGGTCAATCTCACTGACGAGATATATCTCTATCGCCATACCCTAGAGTCTACCTCTACACACAGCTCAACGCCTAGAGCGTTTCAGCCACAGCATGGCGAGGCTTGCCGGCACCGAGCGCATGTCGTCAGGCATTCGAACGGCGAGGGGCGTTCGCCTCTCAAGCTGTACGCGTGTTTGGCGGCGCCATTGCCAAGATGGCTGGAACTGTCAGCCGTGGTATGTTGTGGGAACATGGCAATGGCCAGAAGGCGCACGCCATCCGGTTCGCGGGAGAGCAGTTGTCTGTGTGAGGCCAAGAGATGATTTGGGATTTCTAACGGGTTCACGGCAGGTTGGACCTCCGCGAGTGCTAGCACTTCTAGAGGGTTAGGTATCTGGCAGCGTACATCATATGCTGTCATGTCGTTCAATGATAACAATCTCTTCAAGAATGGGTCGATGCGTGCTGGTGCTTGCAAATAGTAAGTTATTCATTATACTAGATCATGATGTAGAAGCTACACGATTATTACAAAGAGTCGAATCCACGTGCCACTTCCCTGTGCACAGTCGCATCGCGATCGCTCGCATCCCGTATTTCCTCGGCCGTACATGTACAAAAGAAATATAATTGGAAGGTGTGGAATTACGCCACACCTCCAGGCGCAGTTTGGAACAGCGCCTTGGGTTTAGAGGCCCCGAGCAGTATAAACGACCACGAGTGTCGTTTGCTGACTTCAAGATCTCTAGAAGCCTCTGAATGGGTCCGTTCCATCGTCATCGAACACGTAGCCGCCTCTCCTTTGATCAAGGCTCGCGTTGCTCAAGTTGCTACCGCCCCTACCGCGTCTGCGCGGCGATTGATGGCCGGGGATAGTTGGTGGCGGTGCCGAAGGCATAGGCGGATGTGGGACGTATAAGACTCCATTCTTGATCGCTGGATCAACGAAGGCTTGCATCCTCACTCCTGAAGTGCCTATAGCATCGAAGAAGTTGAACTGGTCAGGGCTGTTGAGTCCATTCTCCGAAGGGCGGCGGCTGTCGCTTTGCGAAGATGTGGTGGTAACCGTCGGCGCATGGTACCGGCCAAGGGCGCTGTTGGTGAAGCGGCCGCCGCCAGAGGACGACGACGTCGTCGCGATTGCGGTCGACGAGAACGACCGCAAGCCTGAGAAAGGAGGTGCGAGCCTAGGCGAAACAGAAGTAGTGTTGCTGCGCTTTCGCTGGTGACGGTTCGTGTTGCTGTAAAGACGAGGAATGCAAGGGAAGTCTGCGCCCTGATCCTCGGGCTCTGTATGAGCGATCTCGGCAACGTCAGCAGAGTTAGCATCCTGTGCAGATACGCTGCGCAAAAGGCTGGGTTGCCTGCCCTTAGCGAGGTTTACAGAATCGCGAAGGTTCGACCTGCCGAAAGCCGGTGACCCATAGCGCTTTGCGCCCGCAGACTTTTGGAATTGTTCTGGGATTGGCGGGACCTGTGGTAGCTGCGAAAGCTGGACCTGGTCCGACTCGGCCAAGAAGGATAGAGCATTCATCCATAGTGAATGGCGTTCCGCATTGATAGCCGTGAACTTCAATGCACGTGATGGCGTTAAGATCAGAATAGACCGGTGGAAAGCCGACGCGAGTTCAGGTCGTTTAGGCAATGCGGTATCGTCTGCAACGTCGATAACAGATTGAATCTTGACTGGGAGAACATTAGCAGTGATTGTTATGCAGGTACTTCTTGCCTGACTTACGCTTGCGACCTTTCTTGCCTAGCAATGCTGTGCCAGAAGTCGGCTGTTTGCTGTCCCACATGATCGTGCGCTCGTAAGGCGACAGCCATACCCAGCGCTTGTGCCTAGTGCCATGACTGCTGAGCGACGGGCCACTGTCATCGCCATTCCGGCCAGTGAAGGCCTCTGCGGCGTCTACGCCAAAAGACTTGCGCTTGCGCATGTATTTCCACATCCATTCACCAACCATCGTGCCAGCGATTGCGTCGATAAGCTGAGTCTCCTCGGCTGGAGGAACCGAACTCGTGGCAGTATCGGGTCGTCGTGCTGGACTTGTGGCGCGATTTCCCCAGTCGAAGGCCAATGTTTGCTGCAATGGGGTAGGCAGTTCGGGGATAGGGAACTTGGTTTGTGTCGGACTCTCGAATGCCATTGATTGCACAGGTGTAAGGTTTGGTGACCGCCTGCGACGTCTTGGCTTTGAAGGTGAGATCTTGACTGATCTACCCCTGATCGAGGCAGCTGATTGCACTTTGCGCAAGCTCCCTTGTCGGTGATGGCTACCACGCATTGTTCGGTTTCCTCTGGCTGCCACGCTACCTGGAGTCGGGCTCTGCGCGCCCTCACTGTATGTGTGCGGGGGGAATCGAGAGCTGGACCGTTTTGGGATTGCATGTGCTGGTAGCGAAGACTGAGTGCTGAAGTTGCTGGATGTCACACTGCCATAGCTTTCGCCGCGCGTGTGGGTCTTGAGGTATGTACCAGATCGGGGAGGAGGAAGTCGCTTTGGAGCAGCACCGCGGTAAGAGTTGTTCCTACTGCTGGAAATAGACGGGGCGGGAGCCGCGTCAAACGATTCAGCGGTTTTCGGCCTCTGTGGTGAGCGTGACAGATCATCGGGCACGAACTGAGAGGGATCAGGACCTTCGAATCTCCCGGCTGCATTAATGACCGGCATTGAACCCGCCTGATCGCCGGCTTCACTATCTTGATAGTCGCTGTCATCAGAGGCGTCATCAATCTCAGCAAGCTGTCTGCTGGTTCTATTCTGGTTGCTGACACCGAACTGGAAAGATCGGTTGAGTGGACCAGTCGGCTTGTCACTAGCGACCTCATCCATCGAGAACGCAGGCGCAAGAGTAGGTTTGGGCAACGGTATCGCCTTGAGTGGCATCTTGCCCAGGTCTCGTACACTGCCATCTCGGGAGTGCGTCGAGCTGGTCGCTTCTGTAGGAGATCGCATTGGTGGTGAAGGGAAGGATGACAGCATAGGCAGATCCGTGGAAATGTTGGGTCTGCGAGCGGTGTCACGTTTGGTCGTCTTTTTCTTTTGTGCAACAACCGGAGCCGCGGGTCTCGGCGATACTGGCGATGCTTGCTGTGCCGATAGCTTGTCCAGATGTGATGGCAGCAGATGTGCCGGCAACTTGACAGGACGTTGGTCGATGCGAATTTCTTCGGTCTGCACGGAGGCGTCTTTCCCAGGCCAGAGTATATTTACCTGTGAGCCAGCGTTCTTGGTGCCTGGAGGTAGAACATAGGTTCTTGGGGAAGGAGGACGCGATGTAGGCGGATGGATGGCGATTTGAGGTACGAGAACAGGCACCTGCAGGCTGTCTCGCTTTGTTGAGTCTTCCTTGAGCACCGGAGGAACAACCACATCTGTTTGCGTAGAGGAGTTGGCATACTTGTGAGCGGCAGAAGGACTGCTCCTGCTGTCTGACCACGTTGCGCCATCGATTGGTGTTTCCGGTGGGCTGATGGGTGACACTGAAGCTTTCGCCGCCACAGAAACTGGTTGGCGTATGGGGATCTGTTGGACGTAAGCTTCTTCGGACTCCACACGGACCGTCGGTGTTTCACGACGCGGGTGTGGCACTTGAAGAGGCTGAGGTTTGTGCTTGCCATTGACATGAGGTGGCGATGATGGTGGCGAAGGCTGATAACCCGTGTCTACATATTGCACCTTTGTGTTGACCGCACCTGGGGTGCTGGGTCTTCGGGCAGAAGGTACCACCGGCTCCAATAGGTCTTTGGGGAATTCGCGCGCAGATGGTGACACCGTGCTATCGTCCGAGAGTCCCAAGATACGCTTCGCCTTGGAATCTCCATCAGTGCGAGTTGGAGTGTCGCCCCGGGGAAAGTCGCGCCTAGTCGGCGAAAGAGGTTTTTCATCTTGAAGGTCCTTGGGGAATTCTCTCATCGATGGCGATACAGGCATGTCATCTGAGAGTCCCAAAATTCGCTTCGCTTTAGAGTCCAAATCACCAACCACTGAGGCGTGTCGTGAGTCTAGCTTGTGTCTGGGACGATCATGGTACTCCATCTCATCTTCCCCATTTTCAGAATCGTCAATGTCGTATTCGTCTTCCTCGTCGATTCCAAGCTCGTCGGCCAAGCTGTTTCCAGGCTTCGCAAATGGTTCCGGAGTTTCCAAAGCCCGTGACATGATTGAATTGCGGAATCCGTTTCTGAAGCTCAAGCTGCTGACGTTGCGTGTGTGCCTTTTGCGACTCGGGGAGAAGGTGCTGACGGTGTCACTGTCGTTTCCCATACCACTGTCCTTAAACGTGGCCTGGTCATCGCCATCCGCAGTCGGAGTGGGCACCTCCTCAATGGTAGCCTGCTGCGTCGCCATCTCCTCAACGAACGTCCGTAGATGCATCTCAGTGACATGAACTCGCCGCTCAAGCTGCCGACGTTCATTGTCCCACTGCTCCTTCTCCCGCTCCCATATCGACTGTGTTCGTTCCGCATCCTCGTCTTGGCCTCGTGTCTTTTTCTTGGTTGCTTCGAGCCTCTCCTTCAGCTCTTGCAGAGAAGCCAATGCACCATCGCGCTCCTTCACCATGGTCTCCAAAGCTTCGTATGCCCCGCTCTCCATCTGGGCCATTTGCTGTCGTGCATTGCGCACCTCTTTCGCATTTGTCGTGAGTTCATGCGAAAGTGTCTCATTATCCGTCTTTGCACTCGCTAGACTCGTCTCCAGGTTCTCGACCAGATTGTTCTTTGAGTCCAGCTCCCGTCGCAAGGATAAGATCTCAGAGACAAGGGAAGCGTGCAGGGTGGGAGTGAATCGCCGAGGGTCGAGGGCAGTGTATCGTCCATCACGGGACTTGTCTGCGTACTCGGTCGCATCTGGTGGTAGAGGTGGGGGAGATGTCGATTGCTCGCGCGATCTGGAGCCGGTTGTTGTAGCTCTCGAGGATCGCTTCGATCGCAGAAGGGTGGGGGTTTCGTATGGGGTGTCTGCGGGCGATGGCAAGCCTTTCGCGCCCACGAAAGAAGAATACTCGCTAAAATAGTCGCTCATGTTGTTTGCTGATTGTAATATATCCAGGTCTGTAAAATCAACGTCCAAATAGAAACTGATCCAGGATCTGTGTACAGGCTCGCCGGCCAGGGTATCTAAATATGCGCACAAGATATCGCATGCTGTCTGGAATGAGCTGATCATGATCATCGTGAATCGTGAAAGAGGGCTGTGGTGCAGTGTTGCAGTGAACTCACCTAGTAAAAGAAAAAGAAATATATCAATACAGCATCGCGCCGGGTCTACCGTACACAGATGCTACCGAGATGCAGCCACATGAGCTGTGCTACAGGTGATCCAGGCTGCTGCCCTCAAACCAGAGCTCAGGTGAAGCGAGGACGGCGGTGAGTAAGAAGTAGTCTGCATTGTGTCAAATAGTCAGCGACATGCCAGCACAAATGTTCGCCGGGCATGACTCGAAGGCGCTTCAGCGGTGGACAGAAGGCTGATGGGGTGAAACGTGCTCGAGCGGACAAGGCCTCGGCGAGGAAGACCCTTGCTAGCAAGAGATAGATGGATTAACGTACCCCACGACTCCTCAACTCGAAGGCTCTTGATGGATGGCTTGCTGGATGCGGTGCAACAGGACAAGTGCAAAGAACTTGGAGGCGTGGCGAGGAGAGCGTCGACGTGCCTGGCAAAAGAGTAGAGCAGCGACACGATGCCTGCCTACCTATCAACACCGTGCTGGGCGTCCGATGGGCTCTGTCCGTGCATGCTGCATGCATTAATTGACGCCGTCCGTCGATCATGTGTGATACCCGCCCAGGCGGTGTCTAGCTCTCCTGAAATTCGCAGTAGAGATTGACTGGGCCTGCCATTGGCCTAGGCATGTGAGGCATGCTGCTAACATGGCGACTCATCCGTTTCATGAGGCTCGCGACTCGCCATAATTGCTCGCAGCTGCAGCGCCTTCGCAAGTCGTAACCACCGGCCTGTCCACGAGGACAGCGCCCAAGGTCCCGATGTTTGGATTTAGGTTTTTGGCCGGTGATGCCGTCGCTGCGGTACTAACGTACAGTAGCTCGAGTAGCACTGTTCTACTATCATACCAGCCAGGGGCTAAGGTTCCGGCGCGTGGTAAGGTTAGACGTGGGCTGACCCGATCCTCCGCGACACTAGCCTTTGATAGCTGGATGTGCATTATTGGGCCGTATGGTCGACACGAGACATGCAGAAAAGCTTGCGGCCGGCGCCTGCCTGCAGAGGCCCTGAAGACTCGCCGTTGGCACATCGAAGGATGGAGAACGAGCGCGGGGGGTGTTCTGCCACCGCCGCGCCGCAGAGCGTTGGATAGTAGTCATATGTATATATGGACGGTATTGGACTCGCTTATGCTGCCAACGATGTCCTGCAGTGTGCGCGATGCAGGCACGCGCGCTTGCATGCACGGTAGAGCGAGCAGAGACCGTGCTGGCTGGATGAAATCATCAACAGTGCAGCATTCGCTCGCTACAGCGCACCCGAGAGCACCCTGGCCATTCGCCCGTGTGTGATTGCAAGGCCCCCAGTCTTCGCCTAGCCCCATAAAGCATCAAGCACAGAGGGCTGGCTTGCATGGCCACCATCAGGGCCGGCCACTCGTTAGCACTGCAGCAGTACGGCACCTACAAAGTACCGAGACGTCACACGCAAACCCGCAGTGATTGGCCTCCTTCTGACATGGACGTACCTGCAAGTCTGGAACACTGGCGAGGTGCTGATTTGATTGACATCACGCGTTTGCAGCACGCCACAGCGGAAACTCGGAAACATCGCGCACATGTTGCGAATGGATAGCAAGGTTTGCGTGGCTGCCTCGAGGTGTTCGTCGGATAGTTGCCACGAACACCTACGGCCCCCAAGGGCCCAACGGGTTATGGGTATTTTGCTTTCGACGGGGCATGCCACATCATCGCAAAGGCTTGACCTGAGGGCTCGGGCTTCCGATCTTCCTGCCGAGCTCGTGCAAACGTCTGTCTATACGGGCCATCGCCGGCGCGCGACTAACGGTGAGCGCAGGATCTTCCATCGTCTGCCCGTGAGTCGCACAGCAATTTCCGATTGAGGCTCTTGCAATTGTCATGCTAGGGCGACAGGACAGCACTGATATCCAGGACTGAAAAGTGCAAGGCTGAAGAGGTGAGACACTCTGCATCAGATTTAATGATAGTAGCTCCATAATCCCCAGAGTTGATAGATCATTTCCACTTTCCCTTCCGTGGATCTTGATGTGCCACACAACGCTAGCAGCAGGGAACAACCCAGTAGCGTGTGAAGAACATTGGAGTTGAGTCCGCCTGTCATCTCTGTGGTCGAGACCGAGGCTGAGACAGAGTTTATCTGTCGTTATTTGGAAATCAATCATCCCCTATTGCTGACGTGTGTAAAGTGTCACTACTCAAAAGTATCGTTACCCATATTCACAGTTCTATTATAGATCGAGTAGTCCAAAAAAAGGTCTTATGCTTCCAAGGGCAAACTTTGTGATATTGTTCAAATTCGCATTGAAGAGGGTGGTGTGTGTGTGAATATGTGAGTGGAACGCAGGATTGCTGCCTCAGGCAGCCAACGACAAAATTTCCCGATATGACGATATGCGACGATATGGCGAACGAAAGAGTAACAA
Source organism: Cladosporium velox (assembly GCA_024604135.1). Taxonomy (NCBI): domain Eukaryota; kingdom Fungi; phylum Ascomycota; class Dothideomycetes; order Cladosporiales; family Cladosporiaceae; genus Cladosporium; species Cladosporium velox. The sequence continues at coordinate 814,177 of JANIIF010000009.1, forward strand.
AATAATATCACGCAAAAATGGCAGAACCTACGACACCTCCAAGCGGCAGTACTTCTAATGCATCACAAAATGCACCAGCTGCGGGAGCAAAACCTCCTTCGCAGAGGGACGGCGAAACGGACTATGACCCAGATGAGCTATTCAAAGAGCTCAACCGCATGCCTTTCTTCATGACCGAGCTGCCAGAAGACGATGGCGAGGAAAACGTTCTTGTTGAAGCGCTCAAATCCATGGCGTATGAGGGCACCCGTGACCAGATTGCCGAGAACTTCAAGAATCAAGGCAACGAAGCCGTTGGCGAAAAGCGCTGGTTCGACGCACGAGAATTTTACACGAAAGCGTTGACTGCGCTCAAAGGACCCAAAATCCCTTCGCATCTGGAAGACGGCAATCCTATGTTGCAGGTTGTCGAGCTGGAAGACGATGAGACCATCGAGAAGAAGGAGCGGGCATTGGAGGAAGCGTGTCTGGCTAACAGGGCTCTTTGCCAGCTTGAGATGAGTACATACGCCTTGTCTTCTGAGTTGATACTTCGCGCCACCTGCTAATTTATGTCACAGAAAACTACGGCTCATGTAACAGAGACTGTGCATCTGTCCTGAAACTCAACGCTCGGAATGTCAAAGCATGGTATCGCGCTGCATCCGCCTGTCTGGCCCTGGACAAGCTCACCGAAGCTTTGGACGCAGCCGATTGTGGCCTGAAATTTGATGCCAGCAGCAAACCGCTGGAAGCCCTGCAGCTTAAGATTGCAAAGCGCATTCAGCACGTTGCCGAGTTGGAACAATGGCGCAAGGAGCGTGACGAGCGTGCTGCACGAGAAAAGTCGAACCTCCAGTTCGCATTGCGATCGCGCAACATTCTCGTGCGAACCACACCAAACCCTCCCGACATGGAAGACGCCGCAATTACTCTGGCCGACGTCAACGATCCCAAGTCTGTTCTGAGCTTCCCCATCATCTTCCTCTACCCTCTCGAGGCGCAGAGTGACTTTGTCAAGGCTTGCGCAGAGGACGAGACACTTGGTGATCACATGGAATACATTCTGCCGCCGCCTTGGGACCAGAAGGTCGAATATGCGCCCGAAGAGACCGAGTGCTACATGGAGACTGTTTCTGGCGGTCTCATCAAGGCTGGCAAGAAACTCATACTGCTCAAGCTACTAAGCGGTGGCAAGATCGAGGTCACGGATGGACTGGTGAAGGTGAACATTGTGCCTAAAAGCAAAGCGGCCACGTTCATTGAGGAGTTCAAGAAGAGGAAGGGAAAGCAGTAGAAAATGACATGAAGCTTTGATCGCCTCCTCATTAGTTCTGGATGTCTGCAGCTACGAGGTTCTGAATCGCGTCCTTGTTGGTAATCATCTGTGTCTGCTGCTTTGGGTCGCCAAACGTTTCGGGGCCTGTTAGTATCCTGTTGCAAGTGATTCTTCCCTTGTTGTCTCGGACTTTAATTGATGACAAGTAAGACGGTCATCACTTATCCTAAAGCCAAACCCAAACCAAACTTAATGCATCGTCGAAGCGCTGCGTCGACTTTGCTCGCCATCTGTGTCTGCTTTCACACGGCCTCGGATTGTGCTCCGCCGTCAGTGCTGACTCCTTCGGACCTGTTCGCCGTTTTGTCTCGATTGAGGTACTCCATAACACCCCAGATGGATCTGAAAGCTTCCACCCTACCCTCTTGGTCGAGAAGGTCGTACCACTCGGTGCGCTCCAGCTTTGGACTGCACCAGTCTTCTTCGGCAGGAGTCTGCTCAGGCATGGATCCTGTGGTCAGATACTCTGTGTAAGCATCGTGGATGGTGAGTTTAAGAATGCTGACGTGGTGGAACAGGCAGGAGACCAGGAAAATCTGTGTAATGTCAGTGAAAGCCTGCAAAATAATGGAATGAGCAGTACTTACCTCGTCGTAAGGCGACCCTGGTGGCTTTCCAATCGCCATGTAGTTTGTCTTATCGCTCCACAGACTTGGGATCTTCGGCTTCAAAGTCGACCAGTTCTTTGCCTTAGCTCGAGCTTTCTTCACCGGTTTCACAGCGGCAAGTCTTTCTTGTTCCCACTGTGACATGTCGGGTGAATCGAGCGCGGCGTTCATGCGGTTGATAATAGCGTTGTAGTCGTCTTCGGCTTGCTGTAGCTCGGGAATTTTGCTGCCAGGTCCGCCGCCCCATCTTGGTTTGGTCGAGTACCATGGCTCTTTGGCCTGAGTGACAAGTCCTTTATGCTCGCGGGCGCGCTGTTGTGCGATCATGAGCATCGCGGCGATCTCTCTCATCAGGTCGTGCTCTGACTTTCTCGACGATATCTTGGTGCCCTGCGGATTGCTGCGGCTCGGCGAACTGTAGAAGTCGATCGTAGTCCGTTCCAACACACCCATGACTGGTCCCTCCAAGAACGCCCCGGGTCTGTTGAGAGCAGGGGGAAGACGCATGACTACGCTTGTCAATCGGATAGGTTGTTCCAGATTGTTGATCTGCATCGTAGGAGCGAAGCGTTCCTTGGGGACGAACGGCGGGTTGACTCTGCATTTGAAAGCGGCAGTGACGCCCTCGACAAATGCGTTCACGGCGTCGGCACGGTAAATTTCTGGCATGTCGCTTCCGTTGCCAGTGCGGCGGCCTTTGTAGCGCTTGACGTCTTTTGTGAACATCTCGTGGCCTGGTGTGTCGGGGTTGGTGGGCACCTTGGTGATGTAGTAGTTGTCGGCGCTAGTGTCCCAATACTGGGCCATGTCGTTCAGTGCCATCCAGAACTTTCGCATGTTGGCGAGGCGTGGAGCTCTGTCGCCTGGTCTTGTCGTTCTTGACAGCGCTCTGAACGCTGCATCGTTGGTGATGTCGAGCTCGGCGACCCTCTTTGCGAACTCCTCGTTGGTGCTGGTCTTGGCCGGGACGAACGGGGTCCCGTCGTCTCTCGGCGGAAGCAACGCCTCAATTGGAGACGAGGGCTGGTGGTCGCAGTTCAGAGCACGGAGGTGCTCGGTGAGATACACCTCCGGCCTCTGGATGCTGGCGAAGAGCGCCTGGAGGTTCGGCGGCGGATGGTCATCACTCCATCTCGCCGTGGCAGTCTGTTTGACCTCTGGGAAGGCGAGAGACGTTGCTCTCGCCGGCGGGTCGCGTTCTTTTTCGGGGTCAATGCCGCCGATATTTGCTCCTATACTCAACTGGTTAGCAAGTTGAGCGACGTCTCCGTGGCCTGCTTCTTCTTCGCGTGATGTGGCAGTGGCAGTGATGGTAGTACTACCAGTAGGCTTCTTGTCGAAGCCGACAAACCAGCTCTTCTTCTCCCTGGCCATGGTGCAGGCTTTGGGTGTGAGTGATGGTAGTTGCACAAGTGAAGGCTGCGCTTGTTGTGGAGTGATACCTGAATGCCCGTCGGCCTAACTTGTGAAAGCCTTGGATACCCGTCTTTTTGCGTCATTCGGGTTTCATACCAGAAGATGACATGTGACATTGGAGAGCTCCGGACGTCTAGCGATAGCATATGCTGAAGGTCGAGAGGTTCGGCTTGTCAACGTATCACGAACAAACACAGAAGTCGATTGACCACTGATTTAGACATATATTGCCATTTCGACATCACAAAGAATTGAAAAACTCACCGACCAAGAAGCCACCAAACATCTTTGCGTGTTGATCAAAGATTGATAAGGGTGAACGATTAGGAGCAGAACGCGCTTGTGCATTGAAGACGTCGAATTACTGATTTAAGCAAACAAGTATCTTGCATGTACTTTTAAAGTGCAAGTACAGGCGGGATAAGAACAAAATTCATATTGTATACTTCTCTAGAGAGGTTTGGCTGGCATCACCACATGCGTGTGTATGGAAAGGGTGAAGTTGAAGTGAGACTGCTCCACCAACCTGCAGCGGCTCGTTCTTCCGATCCACTCCCTCGGGTCCGCACATTGTTTTGCATACATGCACACCATGATATACCAACAATATAAGTAGACCGCAATTTCTCACCCAGTTCTATTAGCAGCCCTAGCATGGTGCCTTCGTGGTTGAGTATGTTTGGTGTTGTGAAAACTAGTGCTGAATCGACCTTATTTGTAAGTACTGTACAACCACAAGTCTCCGTACATCCCCATCAATCCTCCTAATTCTGCAGTCAAGACATGTCAGAGCACTCTCCCAAATGCTTTCCTTTGTTCATAAAGCAGACTTTGTCAGCCTTTGAGGCGTAGTCGGTACCCTAAGGAGTTTCTTTGTCGGATTACCAAAGCCGCAAGATTTCAGTGACAGAACAGACATCGAGCAGGTCACAATAAGATTGTCATTGATAAATACTATTGTACCACCGAGCGAACACACTCTAAGATGCCGAACATATATCATGACATGGACATTTACACCGTGCAAACAGACTCACTGACAGAGCTATCACCTCACGAGAGCCAACGAATACCAAATTCCTACGACTTTCAAAAGTGATCCAATAACTGTTAAACCATCCTTCAGTCCGACCACAGCCATGTCGCACTTCCCAAACGGCTCCCACTCTGCAGCTTCTCACAGCTCGCACAAGCCCAAGTCGAGCTACCATGGCAATGGTCACTCATCATTGTATGAGTCGACTAGCACTGCCTCGTCTCACCGGAAGACGGGTCATCACGAAAGCTCACGCTCTCGTATGGATCTTCCTCCCACGCTCCGTCCATCTCATGTATCCAGCCAACGCGAGACGGGTCGTTACGAGAGCTCGCGCTCAACTCTCCGTCCAGCTCAGGACCGCCCAAGTCACAACGACTACTCGTTCTCTCCCGCCGCTACTCGCCACCCCGGTGAGAGCTACACACAGGCCTCCAGCCGACACACCGGAGCTCCTGGATCATCCACGCTTGCCAACGGACAGCTGGTCAAGATCCGTGAGGTCAAGCCTGCGCAGGCATCCAAGTTCTCAGGCAGATCCGAGTCGAAGGAACTCATGCAGGTTCCCAGCCGCAGCACCAATGTCTCATCCAGATCGTCTGCTGCTCCATCCAAGTCCAGCTCCAACGATCAGTTGCGTGTTCCTGGCAGCAATCGTCGCCACGTTACCATTGACACGGGAAACGAGCCAGTGGAGATCTCGTCTTGCACTGCTTTTGAGCTTACAACACCTGACGGTTCCACACTCAAAGTTGTGCAAGGTTTCAAGATCAGAATCGGCGGCAAGTCGAAGCACTGATTTGGTCGTCTCCGAGAGAGTATTGAAGTGCAGGGTGCACTGAAAGATAGCCCCAAATGGTGATATACGATATAGTGTTTTTCTGCCAACGTCTGTGATCTTTGAGCTTTCCCTATTCACCTAGTCTAGCGAGCTGTTTGCTTCACAGGCCATCATAATATAACTGATCAATCATCCCATAATACTTATGCTCTTCACGTGATCTTCATTCTGACGTGACATGCCTCCCTAATCCTCGTAGTAATCAGAGACATCTCATTGGCGCTGATCCTCAACCATGTCGAAAAAGGGAGAACAACGAGCTGACTAGGCAATATGTGCCCATGAAGCCTGGAGCAATGAAACAAGCATAAACATCTGTTCAGACGTACAATACAAGTCGAGGTACCGATGAGGTCAACATCGGCAAAAGTAGACGCCAAGCGCATCGTTCGCCTCAAAACGCTCGGTCATCCATCTCGAACTCTCCCAACGCTGATTGGTCGAGGGCTACGGGAAGCTTTGCTTTCGAGGACGACCGCAACATCACCAGCGTACAGGACTCGCCGCCGCCACATCACCACCACCACCGCCTCTCCACTCTCCCTACGCTCCTCCACCGCCGCAATGTCTGCGCCTCGCACCATCACCGCCCTTGTGCGCGCGCGCCCGACCTCTGCCACCGCCTTCCTCGCCCGCTCCGCCTTCAGACCCGCGACCACCGCCGCCGCATTCTCGACAACCTCAAGAACCAGCGCCAGTGGCGTCGGTGCACCACCTGCAAACTTCCGCCCAGCGAGGCCCTTGCGCTTCAACGAGAAGAAGGACAGCCTCTTCGACCATGCCGGAAACTACTTCCTCTTGACTGAGCTGTTCCGCGGCATGTACGTCGTGCTCGAGCAGTTCTTCAGACCACCGTACGTCCACGCGCCTCCCGGCGCCAATGCCGAGTCATTGGAGTAGTCGCTTACCTATACACCAGCTACACAATTTTCTACCCCTTCGAGAAGGGCCCCATCTCGCCCCGCTTCCGTGGTGAGCACGCCCTGCGCCGCTACCCAACCGGCGAAGAGCGCTGCATTGCCTGCAAGCTGTGCGAGGCCATCTGCCCTGCGCAAGCCATCACCATCGAGGCCGAGGAGCGCGCCGACGGCTCCCGCCGCACGACCCGCTACGACATTGACATGACCAAGTGCATCTACTGCGGCTTCTGCCAGGAGTCATGCCCCGTAGACGCCATTGTCGAGAGCCCCAACGCCGAATACGCCATGGAGACAAGGGAGGAGCTGCTCTACAACAAGGAGAAGCTGCTCTCCAACGGTGACAAGTGGGAGCCGGAGCTGGCCTCTGTCGCCCGCGCCGACGCACCCTACAGATAAGAAATGAGCTGGGAGCTGAGTGAGCAACGAAAAATATTACGGAGTGGGGTGTTGTAGTACCATCAGGCCACACGCCAAAAGAGCGATCATGGCACACTAGTAGATGCGTATAGACGGTGGATAGAGCCATCAGGTGTACGCACAAACGGCGTGGCGTGATGGAACGGATTTTTTCTTTGTACCAAACTGTACATAGCGTCTGTATTGCATGACTATCGGATTACAATACAGGTTTATCGTTCAGCGATAGTGGCGTTTGTGAGTGACAATATGGCAAGTACCTTCGGCAGACTTTCTGCTGGGTCAACACGGCGATGTAATTATGAGGACTAGCCCTTGTTTTCCACCAGACACCATACCTGCACATCGAGATGGCCTCAAGTGAGAGGAGCTGTGCCTTCGCATCAATGACATGCGTCTCTTTACAAGGAACAACGTCATGTCATACTCACGAGTCATATATCTCTGTATATGCGGTACGACGCCACGCATGGACACAATCTGACATCAAGAACAGATAAGATCTCCATGACCTTCTCACGCATGTAATTCACAATCTCATGAACAAGAAAAGCGATACAAGAAAAATAATTTTTGACATTTGAATCCCACATGCTTCCTTTTTGATCGCTAGAAAAGATAATTTACGCCTTGAAGCCCTTGCCTTCGAAACCAGGACGGCCGCCCTTCTTTGCGCCAGGCTTGCCGCCAGTCTTGCCCTTTTTGCCCTTTCCTTTTTGTCCCTTGCCCTCGCTTCTCGCCTTGAGGTTTGCCTCTCTCTTCTTGTCCTTCATCTGCTTGCCCTTCACGACCGCCTCCTCGCGGTCTTTCCACTCCTTCTCACTCTTGCCCTTCGCCTTCTCCTTGCGCTTGAGCGCCTTCTTGAGAAGCGAAGTATCGTCTCTGACTCTCTCGCCGTGGGCGCGCTTCTTTGCGTTTAACCACAGGTCCTTCTCGGCGATGTCAGCGCGCTTCTCGGCGTCGTAGCCGTTGATGCGCTTCTGCTTTGCTTCCGCGGCTGCGAGCGCGGACTTCACGTCTTGTGGTCCCTTGCGCTTCTTGGTGTCGATGAGGTGGGTCAACGAAGCGTCGGGGGCGGTGCCGTCATCGAAGGCGAGGCGAGAGAACGAAAAGTTGTTCTTCTCCTCCTTGGGTGTCTCGCGCGGAGAGAAGATGTCCACATTTAATGGGCTGCCGCTACCGCGAAGGCGTTCTTCTTGCTTGCGCTCTTCCTCTTCCTTGGCCTGGCGGCGCAACTCCTTCTTGTGAGCCTTGCGCTGCTCCTCCTTCTTGCGCCTCTGGTCCAAAAGTTCCTGGCGAGATTTGGGGTTCTTGCCGTCAGGGCCGTCGGCCTTGCGCTTGTTGCGAAGCTCCTCGATTCTCGAGCGTAGGCGGTCTTGCAGAGCCTCGGAGTCGATATTTATAAGGTTCAGTCGAGGCGACGCTGTGCCGGAAGCTGTAGCGCGAGGCTTTGTGGCGGCAGCAGTGTCCAGTGTTGGAAGAGGCTGTTGCTGTACTGAGATCTTCTTTTTGGGCGCAGATGTGGGCTGGTCTGAGGGAGGTACTATGGAGGATGAGGATGAGGCGGTTGAGTGGTTGGCCGACAGGTCAAATGCTGGGCTGTCGATGGTCGGGCTTGAGGGTGCTGTTGAGGCGGCAGAGGCGCCAGCTTCTTCGGGGTCGACCAGGCCGCTCATGTCCATCTTGTCCATGTCATCTCCGATTTCGGTAGGCTCGTCGTCGTCCTCGTCGTCTCCCTCATCATCGTCCTCATCTTCCTCGTCGTCGTCGGCATTTGCAGTCTTCGAAGGCTTCTCGGTCTTTGACTTTTCTTTAGTAGCACCATTGACTTCGCCGTCTTGCTTTGCGGCCTTCTTGGCATCTCTCTTCTCCTTGAGCTTTGCGGCCTTCTCCTTCTTCTTCTCCCTCTTCTCTTTGCGCTTCTCGGCCTTCAGACGGTGTCTTGCCTCAGCCTCTTCAGCGGTCTCCTCGACCTTTTGCCTCTTGCCACCATCTGGCTTCTCGGCGGCGACAGTCTCTTCCTCAGCGTCGTCCATCCCGAGCTCGCGCTTCCTCTTCAACTCGCGCTCCTTCATGATGTCGAGCGCACTCTTTTGGTTGGCGGGGTCAAGCTTAGCCTTCTTCGCGGCATGCTTTTCTTCCTTGGTCTGCTTCTTCGCTTTCCACTGATCGTTGGGATCCCGGCCGTCGACTATTTGCGATCCATAGTATTCTTGTGCGGGTGTGAGCGCAAGTAGCGATTCGAATGCTTTGGCGTGGCTCTGCAGGCGCTCCTACGATGAGGCGTTAGATGGGCTGCAGAAACGGGAAAATTTGACAAAGGCCGTTGCAAATTTACCTCGAGGCCGTCGAGAATATCCTCCTGTCCAGACATGCTTGCGATCGCTGAAACAGAGTTGTTTTTTAAATCGTGAACAAGCGCCGAATCAAAAGGCAGCGAGTATGGCGGCGCAACAGGCTCTCGTCCACTGCGGTGAACTTGAAGAGAAACCTGAGCGACGGAAGAGACCCGCCGTGAAATCTTGGCGGGCGCTCAAGCGAGCTGAAACTCTATCTTGCCTGCCGAGGGTGCTGGATCCACACTTCACTCTGCGAAGTATAACAATATAACGACATGACAAGATGTACTTTCTAGCATTGTGTTATATTACTTAGTTACTTCGCCTCACTGCCAAAGTAAGATCAATTTACTGCTAAAACATAATCAAAACACAAGACATTCTCGGAGGTACGCCTTTGCTTCACTACCACCTCCGCTTCCTGGCTCTCTCCTCTTCTCATGAAACAATCATCAATCGATCTCAAACTCTCCGCGGCGGTGATCCGTTGATTTCCACCCAGGCCCTAGTCAAGCTCCAGGAGCGATACTCCTCAGAATGGTCCAAATACTCTGCTTCCATCCATTCCATACGTTTGACGAAGTTTCGCAGCCTCCAAATCTCTTGCGGGAAGATTGGTATGCTGAAAGCCGCAAGTTCCGCCATCTTCTCCCTGTATATTTCAGTTCTGGTGTCCTCAAGCAAGTATGATCTCCCAGCGACGGAAGGTCTGTTGTGAGAGAAGTAACACTTCGCAAAACGCTGGCAAGCTTCCATGACTTGGAAGCCAAGCTCCGATTTGTTGTTGATGGGATCGACAAGCTCCTTGCTCATCGAGCCAAGTTCTACCCGAACGCGGCGTGCAAGCAGCTGCAGTGGCCAAAAGGCCGAGTATACGCCCTTTGCAGTGAGCACGCTTGGTTCTATGTGGCCTTCGACACGGTATTGCAGGGTCTTGAGTTGTGTAGGGAAGTCGCTGAATGCATAGAACACGCAGGTCAAGAACAACAATCGGCTCCCTCCCACCCGGAAGCGACGCCGGGTGGCTCCAGGGGCTGTCATTTCCTGCATCATTTCGCCCTTTAATGTCAAGTGACGGATGTTGCGGAACATGTGGTGCTGCAGTAATAATGTGTTCGCGAGGCTTATGCGCAACGGACTCTCGTGGGCGCTGACGTGACTCCAGTATCGTGTGCTCATGCCGAACATTGGGTTCCCCGTCGCTCTTGAGGGGCAGTCGGGACGAAGAAACCCTATGTGGAAGGTCGCATCCTTGTAGAACAGCCATCTTACTTCAATGTGTACTTGCTTCGACACTAGCAACAGCCGCCTGAAGTTGCTTGGGCGTGCGATGGCGTTTTGGAAACACTGCTCTCGGACTTCAGGTGGGAGGTCGAGAAGTCGGAATGTGGCAATCTGATCAAGCCGGAGGAGACGCCTCACGAGATCTCTCTTTGAAGATTTCTTAAACTCCCGGCCAGACAAGTTCTGTCTTTGCATAACGAATGCGCGTAGCTCGACTTTCGTATATTTGTGGTACTGTAGAGTATGCTCTGGCAGAGTCATCTTGCTGGAATGTGGTCGGTGCGATTTTTAACGTCGTGATGAAGACTCGATGAGCCGAGTTTGTTCAGTAGACCAGATGAAGAGGCCGGCGTTGACCGAAAAAACTCTCAGTGGATCGTTCCTTTGTACCGCTGTGGAAGTGAAGCAATGCGGCTCGTCCTTGTTGCCGAGAGACTTCTGGATTTCTGGGTGGAGGCTGTAGGATGCAATCCGAATCTCAAGGCACTGGAAGGGTTATGAGATGCGTGCTCCAGAAGATTCGATGTTGTGCGAAAGTAGTATTACTGTGGTGTGACCACATGTGCGATCTAGCTTCAGATTGTGATGATGAAGGTGAAGCCGCGATCAGTGCTGATGTCAAGCTCGGAGGCGTATATTGCTGGCGACCAGGTTGCTTAACAAACTCCAGCTTGTGATATACCAGGCAGTTGAGTGTGCTATTCGAGTTGGTGATCGAAATTAAGATCGCGAATTTGTGAAAATATATTGAGCATGCGGCCCGGTCGCGGCTGCCACTTGACGCGTTGCTGGTAACCAGTAACATGTGGCACGATTGTCAACGACCTGATGACAAAACACCTTGGATCGAATGGCTGGCATGCGGCGTTGGTTCTTTGTGACAAAGATGAGGTGGATTGTACTCTGAATTGAAAAAATTTATACATAACTTTTGTGAAATAATATTCCCGTCTCTGAAAATTACACGCCTTTAAGTGAGCAACCCCTCAATCTCCCCCAAGTCACCGACTTGGTGAGCATGTACAGAAGGGGTTCCTCAAGCCGCCGACGAGGATTGGAAAGCGGCACCTGCCGCTCTGTGGCCCTCCACAAGCTCGACCGGCGCAGTGTAGCGCGACTTGCCGTAAGCGTAGTAGTAGGCGATCGTGAAGATGATCGTGGCGACCCAGACCAAGGGCGACCAGTTGGCAGTAGCGAGGTCGATCGGAAGCGTCGAGGGGAAGCAAGACCAGACAATGATGAAGGCGCAGTAGAGGAAGCCGAAGGCGTTGATGTAAATGCCGTAGGATCCCAGGCCCCAGCGGGCTGGTGGGAGTGGCTCGCCTCTGATACGCTTGAGTAGCACGCAGCCTGCTGTATTGTTAGCAAGTTATTTCGTCTTCAGAGCAGCGGATGACAAGACTTACCAATGCTGATCATGTAGGTGCTCAAGAGACCTTGCAAAGAGAGGGAAACAAGAATCTCGAAGGCAAGTGAGCTGCCAAGAGGGATGAAACTGAGGACTGCGACGATGGCAGATGTGGCGTAAACGGAGTTGAAGGGGATGTTCCACTTGTGGTTCCTGTTGCATCATGTTAGCGCGGGTTTTGGAAAATAGGAAAAAGCCAGTAGTCTTTGGGCTTACATCTTGCTGAGCCACGGAGAGAAGGGAAGACCGTTGTCACGAGAGAACGCCCACATCTCACGGGCACTGGTAGCCAGGGAAGTGATGTTGCCCATGTAAATCAAAATCAGTAGCAACACGTTGAGGAACAACGAGAGCGGGCGGGAGCCAGTGTTGTTGAAGAGCAGGGCGTATGGCACATCCACAGCAAGAACTTCCTCAAGTGGGCCAATGCAGAAGAGCATGGCAATCAGCATGATGAAGGCAGCGACAATGTTGCCGACGAAAGACCAGACCATGCAGCGGGGCACAGTGACGGACGCATCCTCAACCTCTTCGCTGATGTGAACCACACTGTCGCTTCCCAGACTGCAGTAGAGGATAGTGATCTGACTGAGCATGAAGGCCGTGCCCATGCTGCTCCAGCCGCTGTTGTTCTCCCAGTGGACGAAGACCTCCTCGGCTGAGTTCTTTGGTGTCATGACGAGAATAGGAATGATCACAACGAACCAGCCAACCGCGTGTGTGATCAAGCTACCAACCTCCAGGGCGGGCATGAATCCAGATCCCCAAGTGTTGAACACAATAGTAACAAGGTTGAAAGCCCACATCAGCAGTGTGATTTGCCAGCCTGTGCAGTAGAAGTCCGGGTTGTACACTTGGACCATAGCCTCGATCTGAGTAGCCAGAACTTGAGTGCTACCAGCAGTACTGGCGAGCCATCCGAGAGTCGACATCCATCCGGAAGAGTAAGAGAGGACCTTCTGCCACGCAGGTGGCGAGAATTCAGAGACCCAGTCTACGTTGACGTTGTGAGTGACTGCATGTGGTTTCGTTGAACAAGGACCAGTACTTACGGTATTGTCCGCCTGATGTAGGAGCCATACTGGCCATTTCCGCGAGACTGACAACCACGGAGAAGAAGCAACACACAGTGACGATGAAGCAGACGAAAAGGCCAGCGAAGCCACCGTTTGCAAAACCCACAGAGAGCGACACCAAGATAAATTCCCAGGATGCCATGTAAACAGCTATAGCATCTGTTAGCATCCTTCGAGCCCGTCAATTGCGGCCTGGAATTGCTGTCTTACCCACGAAACCAAGCGCACTCCAGAAAGAGAAGTTTCTCTTGAACTCCTGCTTCTTTCCGAGACGTGCCATGTCACGCTTGTCGTTCTCGCCATTGCCCATGATCTCCAGGCTATCGCTGGAGAAGGATTCTGTCGTCTTCAGGCCTGTCGCAGACGAGGTGGCGCCCTTCAACTCGATGTCGTCGTACGGCCGCTCCATTGAGCGGCGCTGTCGTGAGCTTTCGGCCATTGTGAGATGATGTCAAGGCACAAAAGAGCGTAACGGTATAGAAGGAATGGCTGCAGGAACATCTACCAAGAAAACCCGATGCGAAAAGTTACCTTAAGTCCCAAGCGACTTGCCACGCGAGTCGCTTCCATTGTTTCTTCCACGCCAAAGTGGTCTAATGCACGCAACTAGCTGCAACAATCTATCGCGGCCAAAGCGGCAGTGCATGATTGGTGAAGACGGGGCCTGGATCTCTCGGTTATGCTGAGGAGGATGCGCCGGCCGGCACCTGAGCAGCAGGACGGTGGAGGGCTGGCGCAATTTTGGCCGTTTGATTGGATGGTAGCACGAATGTGGTCTCGCTTGTGTTCCCAAGCCCCGATCTCCCCGACCCACGCAAGCCACGGTCCCCACTCAGAGCTCTTTCGAGCCGTCTCCCTTTGATTACCAAAACACCCCATGCCGGAGAACTTGCTCCCTCGAGTTTCACGCCGGCAGTAGGGTCTCTCGGTCTTCACAAGTGCATCGCCGTCGAGCCATCCATCCTTCGGCCACTCTTGGTAAGGCAACTAGCTGTTCCCCCTGACCAAAGATGCTAGAACTACTGGCGCACAGAACATCATGGGAATGGTATCACTTTGAGCTACAAGAAGCCGAAACAGCAAATGCACCGGCATGGTATATCGTATGAGACTCGTATTGCCAGCAGGACTTTCTGGATGGGGGTTACATCCGCTTTACGCGTGCGTTCAGGGCAAGAAAAAGGTACAACCTCATCTCTTGATATTGCTTGTCATTACTGCAGCACCAACGCGACATAACATATCTTCCCAAAATACGTAAAACCCCGCTCACTTCTTCGACGGATCCTCCGCTTTCTTCTTCGTGAGCATGGCTTTGAGCTTTCCCATACCAGGGAGCAGGCTGTCGTGGTTTTTCTGCGGGCCCATCAATCTGTTTGCTTCTTCTTCGTCGCCTTTCTTGAGAGCAGCCATGATCTCGGCAGATTTCGCGCGAGCCGCTTGTGCTTCTGGCGAGGTCATGGTTTCCGCATTGGTTACATTAGCGTTGGGAGGATGGGTCCACGGGTTGGCCTCCCAGCTCTCGATTTTGTTTCCCTTCGAGGCCATGGCGTACGTTCTTTTTAGTGCGCGATGTTTTTGGTGATCGGCCTGTTTCCGAAGTGTTTCGTTGACGGGAGGGAGTGTCTGTTGGTTGCCGGGGATGAGACGGAAGGAGTGTCCGGTAGTGTGTTCAACCAAATGTGAGCAGCTTCACCACATAGAGATATAGCTTTCTCATATGGGGCGAAGGTGGCCCGATACTTATACCCACTGATCCTGAGAGGCTTGGTGGCTGGAGATGGCATGTGTGACCACCGTGACCATATGATCTTCCACAATCCTTCCAGAACACGTGAGAATGCCGTGATGGCACAGCCGGCATCTCGCCACCTCACCACCATCGCTTGTACAGTTTGCTCCGCCCTGCGAATATTATCCGCACAAGACAACGCACACAAGCACAGCCCACAGATAGCGCATCCTTCCCTGGCGAAACCGTCCCATTTAGTGGCTTTAAAGGTTCCACTAGCGAGGAGGGCCCCGAAGACCCGCACCACCAGCTTTTAGATCCACTCCGCAAGAGCCGTTTCATCAGACCCTTCACAGACGCTGAATAGCTGAGAATAGTCACGGCAGTCGTCTCGAGGAGTCGAGAGTAGAGGCAAGGCTGCAGTAGTAAACCCCGTTCAAAGATACGATCGTCGTCGAACGGGAACATAACCACAGGACGCTAACATCTCGGGCAAGCTACACGGCATTTATTCGTTGCCTGTGTCTGCTCATTGATTTGTGTCGCACTCGGGTTAGGGTTTGGGTGTTGCTGGAATGTCAAAATACGTTCCAATGTCATCCATATTGCAGATTCCTGCATTTTAGAGGTTGAGAACTAAGGTGTCATATATTCGTATTCGTTCTTTATGATATATGGGCATGGGTGGTCTGATTTCACCTCGCGACGAACTAATGCTCATCCTCGTCCGGCTTTCGACTAAAGCGTGTGTCTAAGTCGAACGGCTTGAAGTCACTGCGCCAATCACAATTCTGTTTCCAAGCAAGTCATATCACCGATATACACCCAACGATGAAACAGTAATCACGAGCATAGGTCGGAACAAGATTTAGATGTGAAGCAAGTAGCTGGTTGCGTCTCGTGCTTTTGGATATTATTGAATGAACATGCTATTGATCACCTCACTTGGGTGTTACATTCCATCCCATCGCTTGGCCCTCTGCTTGCGCTCGTAGAATTTCGTGCATTTGGCTCTGGCTTACAGGCGTTTCCCAATTGCCATTTACCGCGTTCATGTTGTAAGCCCACCCACGATTTCCATGGTCGTACATTTCGCTGTGTTCCATAAAGCTCATGTCATACAATGGCACAGTGTCCGGATTTACAGCCAGCTGAGCTTGCGGTGTCGCGTACACAATATTTTGCGGGAACTGGGCAGGCAATCCCATGGCCGAGTCTCGAGAAAGCTGCCGAGCGGCAGGCGGAGTGGGAAGGGTTGGTCTTATGGTCAGGATGCCCTCGGAGGCGTCGATCAACGAGATCGCTTGTCTTGCAAAGCTTGCTCCGGCGTCGCTGTTGACTTTCAGAGTCCACCGGTATGCCTTGAGCATATGTCGAAGGCTGTCCTTCTCCTCCAAGCCAAGAGCTGTGTCCTCCAACAGGCTTCCAAAGTAATAGATCAGAGCTGCGCATTTTGAACTGCTCATATACCAGAAGGAAGCCAGATGCGATGCAGTGAGTCTTGTGAGGAAGTCCACGGCATTACTGAACCTCTCCTTGGCGGCATTGCGACAGATGGAAGCCAGTGTGGCGTCCGGTTCCACGCTGCGAAGCAAGGAAAGAGCTATCTGGCGATGTACACCAGCCTCGATGGATAGATACGCAAGACGCAAGTAGCCCACTGACGTGAGCTTCATCGATGCCGCAGTATCCATTTTCAAGCCATCGGGCAACATAAAGAACCAGTCCTTAAGCCGAATCTGTAAAGGTTTGATGCGCTCAAGTAGAGCAGCCAACCCGTTCTCTTCCGTCTGCATCATACGTTGTGCCCGTGGCGAGAGCAAGACAATCATCACATCAGACAGTATTTGTGTAAGTCCAGCCATGTGCATGAAAACCAGGCGGCCTTTTTCAACTTCTGAACTGCCAGCAGTCTCGTCCTCGTCGGTCTCGGGAAAATCATCAGCTGTCAAGCTGTTCACGTCCCAAGAATCGCACGGAATAAGCGAAGGATGTCCCTGCACAAAGGCCAGCCACTTGTCTTGTATAAAACAAGCCCAACTCAACCGTCGACGAAGTCCAATCTCCCACTCGGGGATGTCCCAATCACCAGCGTCAAGGTGTAAGCCCAGTCGATGGGCCAAGTGAATGAGCTGGGACGTGATACTCAAACGAGCTTCTCCAGATTGGTAGCTTGGGTCCGTGGCTTGACATTGAGATAATAGCAAGCAAGCCTGAATGGTAGAAAGCTTTGCTCTTTCCATAGAGCTATGAAGTGAGTCCATGGCAAGCTTCTTCAAAGGAGCCATCTCAGGCTTCGTTTGGACGGTGAGTTTGTCACTATAATCCCAGTATCCTGATGCAAGAAGATACACAGCAGCCAAAAGTGGCGGCGCGAATTCATGATACGAGCGCGCGTGCTTCTCGAGGAACACTTCTTTGTGGAGGATCGGAAATGCCGGGTGAACGATTCGAAAGTAAAGGCTCACAAGATCCGGGCCATGGCCGTGTACTGCTTGCTCAATCGCATCTCGGACGGCGTTTTCTTGCGAGAGCGCTGGAGTATCTGCATCCGGGACAATTCTGAAAGCATGTAGTGGATGGACAAATCTGACTTGAATCGAAGCCTCAGACTGTATGCCAGGATCAGGATTAATCGTAGAGCCGAGACCATACACATTCAGAGGGTTGTTGACACCCAGGTATTGGCTATGATGGAGATTCTGGAGACCTAGCGTGCGCTTCAATAATGTTGTGCCTTCAGGGAGTGTATCGTACTCCTCCACGCCCGTACCAGGTGTGGTGATACTAGGTCCATGCGAGCTTGATACTGACTGGCCGTCCGACCTAGCTGCTTGAGAGGCCGGTCGCTTCCTAGAGGCATATCCGGCGCTTCGTTCGTACGTGCATTGTTGTCCGTGGAATTTGCACAGTACGCATGCTGACTCCTTCTCGTCGGTGTAGCATTTGGTTTTCCGCCTCCGACAGGTGTCGCACGGCCGAGTCCTCTTGGTGCCGGTCATTCGGATTGCCTGTGTCAAATGTGGCAAGTGTGCATGGGTTGCTGATAAGGCGTGTGTAATCGGTGAGCCTGCCTGAGGCCAATATCGAACACAGACGAAAACTTGGAGCGTTCCAGCCTTCTGACGACATTCTGAAACCGAGCATTTAAAGACTGGTTCCGGTGACCACGAAAAGATGCGCGAACCGGAGGTACTTCCGAGCTAAAATATGTTACAGTTTACTGCGTGAAAATCTGTGCACAGCCACATCTCACTGGCAGCTGCTATTACTTCGATGTGCTTGTTGTCAAGATTCTACTTGAGTTCTTCACAGACAGCCCTATGGTGACGCTTGGATGGCCATCTTGCACATGAAAGCAGCTATGTACATCAATGCAATCGCGTCTCGACACGAGTTGCAATCGTACGAGAGGAATGCCACGCGTCATTCTATGCGGAAACATGAAGCTGAACATTCGTCTACATTTGAGAAATCTTGATAATCCGACACTCGCACGAGATACGCGTAACATAGCTGCCAAGTGTATCATGAATCAGGCACAAAAACCGTATATTGCGTCTTCAAAGGCGCGGCAATGATCTCCCAGGTGGGGATGCATGTTTCACGGGATCCAGCCAAGGACGCAACGGCGCTCAAGATCATCGCAACGCTCGGACGCCCATCGATTAAAGCAGTTTCTTCGATATGCGTGACTGGCAGCTGCTGATACCCCATGCTACGATATCCTTCTCCACCGCCTCTTCCTGTCTTAGAGCTCACTCGATGTGATGGATTGAGTTTAAGGCGTCGCTTCAAATGCTTTGGCAATGTCGAATACCTTCCCATCTGTTCCCGAGGCTCCAACCATCGTAATTCCAAATGGCAAGGGCTTCGCCAGGGTCTCTTCGTAGTAGCTGGCATTCACTGCTAGTCCGCACAGATCCAGCACGTTAGCAAAATGTGTATATTCGCCAAGTGTTGCGTTCAGAGCTATTGGGTCTGCCTCCATGGCAGCGACAGTCGGGTGACTTGTTGTAGTAGGCACGAGAAGCACATCCATCTTTTCAAACGCGACAGCCGCCTGTCTTGTGTAAGTCGCTTGCAGATGTTGGTCTCGGTATACGTCCCAAGGTTTGACGTCCCTCTCCAGGGCTGCCTGAAACAACGCCAGGGTCGTGGGATGCAGATCCGGCCCATGGTCTTGAAGGAAGTCTGCTCCAGCACATTGAATCCGTTCGTTCATCAAAGCACCGTCGTACAATAGCCGACTTCCACCCTCGAAAGGTGTCCAGTCCACCTCAACGGGCTTGCCACCGATTCGGCGCATTCGTTCTACTGCGGCATCGAATTGCCTGCGATACCCTGGTGTGCAAACTGACAGTGCACTTTGTGGTGGTACGCCAAAGGTGAAACCAGCCTCCTGTATACCACGGAAGTCTACATGCCACAGCGGTAAAGACTGCTGGACCCTAGCGAAGGGATCATCCATGTCGGGACCCTCGTCTACGACCAGCCATACGGCTCTTGCAGAAGCCACCGACGGCGCGAGAATCGATATGGTATCCAGCGATGTGCAGGCAGGAACCAATCCAGCTGCGGAAAGTGTACCTTTGGTGGGTTTGTAGCCAACAATTCCGTTGAACGCAGCGGGCACTCTGCCCGATCCAGCAGTATCGGTCCCGAGAGCGAACGAGACAAGCCCAGCAGCAACAGCGACAGCGGAACCAGAAGATGAGCCACCTGATATCCTCTCGGAGTCGAAGACACTTCGAGGATACCCCAAAGGTGACCTGCAACCAGATAGACCTGCCGCTAGTTGGTCCAGATTTGTCTTGCCAACGAACAGTGCGCCAGCACGTAGCAAGGCAGTAACTACCTCTGCGGACTTTGTTGGTATGTAGCTTGCTTTCTCACAGGCTGATGTGGTGGCGATGCCTTCCACGTCGATGTTATCCTTGACCGCAAAAGGAATGCCATATAACGGCGGCTTAGGCTGGTCTCGGTATCGTTCTTCAAGAGCTTGTGCATCACGCAATGTCTCTTCGGTCTCTCGTAGGTAGGTCCAGACAGCAGGATCCTTCTTGCGATACTCAGAAACCCTTCTGGAAACCTCCTTAGCAACCTCTGTGACGGAGACTTCTGTCTTAATGTACTGCTCTCGCAACGAGGAAAGGTTTAAATTTCCACGAAAGCCAGGCGTAGAAGGAGGTGTTGGCTGGTCGTGAGCATAGTTGACCAGTGATGCCGATGGGCTGACAAAACCGAACAAGCCATCATATGAGCAGAGCATGTCGAGTGTAGTATTGACGAAAGTGCTCCCAAACCCAGCAGTGCAGTCGGAGAGGACGCAACATTCAAATCCTCGGTCAGAAGCTTCGCGGAACGTGGCGTTAACACAACATTCAGTAGTCACGCCTGCGATCAACAAATGTGTCACTCCTCTTGCGAGCAGCGCCCGATGAAGTGTTGTATTCCAGAATGATCCTTTCCCTGGTTTGTCGACGACCAGCTCTCCAGGGTACGGCGTAAGCTCATCAATGATCTCGTGGCCATGTTCTCCACGCACCAGTAGGCGACCCATGGGACCAACATCACCAATGCCCAAGAAATGATGACCAGACGGTGCCAGCTTCTGCCTCAGCCGTTTTGATGCTGGTAAATCTGATAAGTCCGGCCTGTGACCTTCTCGTGTGTGCAAGACGTGAAGTCCAAGTTTGCGAGCCGCTTCCAGCACTCTTTGCGTCTGTGGGATGACCTTTCGAACGCTTGCAAAGACCGTTTCGTTGGCACACTGTAGTTCGCCATAGCCTCCAATGTCCAGGAAATCACGCTGCATGTCGATCACGATCAGAGCTGTCGACTCCGGGCGAAACTTAAAAGCGTACGGACGCGCTGAAGGAAGCTCCATAGTTGTGTCTGAGCAGGAGATGGTTACGCTTCAATGTCGAATGTATTTGTGAGGTCAATATTTGCGTTTGTCGTCAAATGCAGACCCGGGATCCGATCCCGTTAAAAAGAATTGAGGATCTGGGCAGTGATAATCTCGCCGGCTTCACCGTTCCTTGTTGGCCGACGGTGGCTCGGCGAAGGCATGCATGCACTCCTGCCGCCGGCCGCCGAACACCACAGTACACTCGGCCTGGCCAAGTCAATAATCTTATCAGTTGTAACGTTCGCCGTGTCACTGCTTGTTTATGTTGCAGTATGTATTGCCTACACTCGCTACGATACAATGTATTGCAAGGAGCCCCGTGGGGTCGCTATCGCCACTTCGCCGGCGGACCGGCGGCGAAAAACTGAACTCTGGTACACTCATCAGCACGGATAGTAGATCCTTCTTCAATTACAATTAAAGAACTTCAGCATCGAATCGCAACGATAAGCGATAGTTATCTACGAAGGAAATCAACGCCTGTCAGATGACAACCACTGTAACATGCTATATCAACGAAAGGATACTCCACCATGCTCAGACAAATTCTAGCACGCTTTGAGTGTTTTCAGCAGCATTTCCGATGGCTTCCTACATACGGCAGCGGTCCCTGACCGTCAAGAACGAATTGAAGAAGAAGACTGAGCCCGGAGGCTGGATCCTTCCCAAAGAATCAACATCATTTGCTGATCCAGACAAATGGAGCAACATTGACGCCGATGTCACCCCAGTCGAGCGTCGCACCTGGACATCCTTCACGGTTCTGGGATTCTGGATCTCGGATGCGATCAATGCGCAAGGGTGGCAAGCGCCTTCTTCTATCATTGCACTCGGGTTGACATGGCGTGAAGCCGTCTACTGTATCATCCTCGGATGCCTGGTCGATACCATCCCGTTGATTCTCAATGGAGCGATTGGAGCGCACTTGCATGTACCTTTTCCCATCGTTGCAAGATCCTCATTTGGATTTTACCTAGCACGATTTGCAGTTGTGGTCCGACTGACCACAGCATTGTTCTGGCATGCTATACAAACGTACACCGGATCTACCGCCATAACACAGTGCATCCGCGTGATCTGGCCGAGCTATCTGGATATACCGAACCATATCCCTGCATCAGTTGGCATCACCTCACAGCAATTGATATCGCATTGTCTATTCTGGAGCATTCAGTTCCCAATCTTACTGATACCGCCGCACAAGTTGAAAGTGTTCTTCTGGTTCAAGGCGATTGTCGTTATCATTGTATCAATAGCCACAGTAGTCTACATGACGAGTTTGGCCGGAGGTTCTGGCGACATCTGGGATCAGGAATACCAAGTTCACGGTTCGCAAAGATCCTGGTTGATCATGTCGAGCATGATGGCCATCACCGGAAGCTGGGCGACAATGGCCACGAATGTTGCCGACTTCACCCGATATCTGAGGAAGCCAAACGGTGTGTATTGGCAAGGATTCTTCCTTCCACTTATCTGCCTTATCCTGGGACTCTTTGGCATTATATCGACTTCCTCAGCCAAAGTCGTTTATGGAAGATACATTTGGGATCCTGTCGAATTGGCGGCCCAATGGCAGACTCCAGGCGGAAAAGGCCTTGCTTTCTTCGTCGGTTTTGCGTGGTGCGTTGCTCAGATTGGCACCAACTTGTCTGCCAATGTTATCAGTGGGTCCAATGACTTGACTACACTCTTCCCCAAGTAAGCTCATCACTACATATATTTGGACTACTTTCTGACATTAATTGCAGATACATCAACATCAGGAGAGGTGTAATGCTCATGACAATCACAGCTGGCTGGATAATGGTACCATGGAAGATAGTATACTCAGCAGCCAGTCTTCTGAACTTCATGGCTGGTCTCGCCGTCTTCCTATGCCCAATTGCCGCGATCATGGCTACCGACTACTGGCTGGTCAAGCACAGGCACATCGACGTCCCAGGACTTTATCGAAGACACGGAAGATATCGCTACAGATACGGAATCAATTGGCGCGCTGCTGTAGCATTCCTGGTCTCGCTGGTACCAAATTTGCCAGGGTATGTTGACCGAATTGATCCTTGACGCAAAATACTGACTGAGCTCCAGCCTTGCAAATGCCGTCAACTCCAGCCTGTATATCTCATCAGGGATCGCACACCTGGTAAGTGCCATTTCGACCAAGCGGGGAAATGCTTCAGACATACTGACTTCTGCAGTACGACATGAACTATCTGTACGGATTCGCAAGCGCAACGTTCACTTACTGGGGTCTGTCGTATCTATTCCCTGCCCACGATTCGTTACTCGATGCTTCTATCTATGAAGACCCCGATGTAATAGACGGTGGAGGCTCTATCGAACACAGCGAGCAGGACTTACATGACATGGCGTCCTACGAGAAGGGGAAGTCTCTTGCTACTGTAGGTGGACAAGTATAGTAGTTAATTTAACCACTTGGTTCGATTTGAGTCAGATAGATAATGCCTACCACATATCTTCCCAACCCGATGCGTCTTGTAAATTGCCGCGTCGGACGGCCGTTTTCGAATATCTAAACTCATCGGCGCCACACGTACATTTTTTGCGCTCGCCTTTGTGTCTGGAGAAATCTCCAGCGCCATGATCGCATTGACTCGGGGCACTGACGACGGGCATGCCAGACCGTGGCCGCCGGCGGTGAGAGCGGCCGGCGGCGTCTATAGACGACCTCTGCTCGATATGCAACTATCTTGGTTACTTGTTCATATATATATACTTCTATATGTACTCCAATCTACATCGACATCTCAGAGCCCACTTTGCTTTATTCTCTCCAGGTTTTTCGCAAGCCCGACTATACGGGCGGCAATAAAGATCGAGTACACCCCAACCGTTTTCAACATCTTCGCACACATCGACACGACCATCCATCCACCCCACCATGACCAACAACAACGCTACAAGCACCATCACCATGGACATCGCCGTCGTCGGCGCCCACCTCACCTCCTTCCCCCTCAACCCCGACCTCCTCACCCTCGGCGCCTCCCTCTCCAAACGCACCACCACCTCGCCCAATTACAAACTCTACGAACTTCAAAACACCAAACCCGCCAAACCAGGACTCGCACGCGATCCACAAGGAAGCAGAATCGAAGTCGAGATCTGGACCATGCCTCTCAACAACGTTGGCGCTTTCCTAAGTACCATTTCTTCGCCGTTGGGGCTTGGGACTGTGGAGATGGCGGATGGGAGGTGGGTGAAGGGATTTATTTGCGAGCCGTATGGGTTGGTAGGGGCGAGGGATGTCACGGCGTGGGGAGGGTGGAGGGGGTATAAAGCTTCGGCGTTGCAGAGGCAGTTTGTGAATGAATGAATGAATGAATGAATGAACGAACAAAAGTCAGTTTGGCTCTGGCAATCGTGCCTATTACAGGTAGATTATTGATACATAATATTACAGAGAGCGTGTCAACGCTCGCCACGCAGTCATGACCGTGGCGAGACAGTTGATCAGCTCGTGCGGTCTTTGTACATCCAGGACATGTAATCGTCCACGCCTGCGATTTCAGGCTCCGCTGATGTCGTGGCGGCGGTCGGGGCGGGTGACTGGTTCTCCTTGTTTGCGTACATCCAAGACATGTAGTCGTCGACAGTTTTGATGGCAGGCGCTTCCGTCGATGCTTCAGTGGGAGTGACCTCGGAAGGTGCCTGTGACGGCGCCGTCGAGTCCACCCCAGTAGGCGTTCTTGCAGCATAAACAACTTTGCCGGTGTCCTTCTCCAGCTTGTCGACCTTGCTCCTGTAGCCCCTACCCTTCTCAGCCATTCTCCTCAGTTTTTCGTGGAAGAAGCTTTCGAATGTCCTCAGAGACCCGTCATGTTCGTACATCTCGGAATTGGGCTCCGTGTCCAGACTCTCAGCGCCGCCTTCGTCGTCAGTCATGACGGCGCGGGAGAAAACCTTCTCACGCTTGGCCTTGCACTGCGCGTAGGTTGCCCAGGCAGCGGCTGGATCTTCCATCTCTTTGAAGAGATACTCGACCGACCAGTCGTCTTCCGGTGTGAGGCTTGTTGGGCGCTCGACACGCTCGCCGTTGACAATAGAGCCGACGAGGATAGTGGCAGCGTACAGAGGAGCGTGGGTTCCATCTTCGCGCAGAGGTAATGAGGTAGCGTCGTCTGGGGATTCGTTCTCTGGGGCCTTAGCCTTTTCCTCTCTGGCCTCGATGCCCATCATCTTGCGCTCAAACTCCGCAATCTTGCCCTTTGACTTGGACTGGATCTTGTCGATCTGCTCTTCTTCCATCGGTTCTGCGAAGACGTACATGGCCGGTACCGGCACGGTGCGTGTCTCGAAATGCAGGCGCAAGCTCTTGTTGGGGAACTTGGCCGTTGCCTCTTCCAGCACTTTGTTCAGCAAATCAAGACTGATTTTGAACTCCTGATCTCCAAGACAGCGGTCAATCTGGCCATGTATGGCGCGGTCGATCTCAGAGATGGGCATGTATTGGAAGCCGAAGATGCGTTCTATGTTATGGTAGGCGAGGAATATGCCATCCATGCGGCCCATACGCGCTTGCAGCATGTACTTGAGCATGGTTGAACGCATCATGTCATAGTACTCTCGCTCGTAAGACTCCCAAGCGCCCTGCTGGGTGAGGATTTCGTAGCCAAGCATAGGCTTGTAATCTGTTGTGCTCATACGAATGCTGGCGATAGAGCGCGTCTTGATGTCGAACATACCGGTGCCTGGCAATCTCGGGTCGTACGCGTCAAGTTGAGAGCGCATGAGGAAGTCACCCATCGTGGTGTACTGGTAGGCTTCGGGTGCACTGCGCTCTTCCTCAGTGATCTCGCGTGGGTCGCTCTTGCGGTAACGCTCATACTCAGATTTGGGCAAGGTGAGCAACTTCTCCATGGACTTTCCGAGCATCATCAGGATGTTGCCACTGTCGAACTCCTTGTCTGCATCGATGGCGTACGTGCCATTCTTCCACCGGAGGAATATGGCGGTGGGCGCGCGATTGATAGCTGTAAACACACATCTGTCCTCAGGGAACTGACGGGAAAGCATCCCGAGGTTGAGATCCCTCCATCCTGACAGTAGGTAGTGGAAGTGGCTCAGTGTACTCGTCATACTCGATGTGGAGCCAACGTATTTCTTGCCGTGGGCCTTGGCCAGCTCAGACAACATGCTGTCCTGCGAAGAGGTCTTGTATTCTTGAAGGGCATTGAAATCAAACTCTTCCACAGGCATCACGTGTTGGAGGTAGGGATCAAAGTTGTACACACGAGAGTGTTGATCCTGTAACGATGTGACACCAGGGTTGAACAGAACCCTGTCCAAACCGTACGACAGTTCTGGTACTGGTGGTTGTTTGATGTCGAGCGCCGTGATCTGCAAGTCCTTCGCCTCGATCAAGGGTAGACCTGACTCCGAGTCGTCGACATAGTATTCTTCTGTCGCATGCTCCGGTTCCTGCTCAGAGCTCATGGCTGCAGAAAGATCGCGACCCAACATGGCGTCTGACATAGATCGGCCTGTGTCTTCGGAGCTTTGCAACGTTGGATCAAGGGCTTCGCGACCCGCCATGGCATGTGACATAGATCGACCATCATTCTCATGCCTTTGCAATATCGAGTCAGAGGTTTCGTCCTCAAGTAGATCGACGGCTGTAGATTCAGGCAATGCTGCCAAAGTAGGCGCTTTTTCTGCATCCACCGTATAACTTGCTGCTGCCACCTCTGCCTCCACGAAACGTTTACGTATGGCTTTTTGCATTGCTCGTCTGATCTGGTTTTTGCTCATCCGGGGTGGCCGTGCTTTAGATGAGCTCGATTGTTTCTGCCCACTTGTTCCAGTGACTTCTGTACTGGAAGATTTGTCCACCGAGCTGACCGCATCGTGATGATCATCGGTCTCTAATCGAGCTTCCCCTTTGCGATCTTCGTGTTGTGCGCTCGTAGACGAAGGCTTCGCTTCTTCTGGTTCAACAACCTCTATCTTCTTGGTCTCAGACTTGCTGCCGTATAGCATGTTCTTCAACAAATTGAATCCTAGCATTCCGCTTGAAGAACCAGACTGCGATTCTTCCGTCTTTGCATGCGCTGGCGTGGTAGCCACAGATGCCGAATCGCGACCAGCTGCAACGTCGCTTGGGCTGTCGATGGAAGTATTGTCTGGTTGCACTCCCTTGAACCCCCACGGTTTCGCGGAAGAGGCTGTAGAAGGACGCTGTGGCGGAGCGGAGACCTTGTCGGCTCGTTGGAGGCTGTCGAATGAAGCTTTGAATGCCGGACCTGTCTCGCTAGGCGCTGCCGTCATTCCTCCCCATTTAGGCCGTTCACGAACGACGCGAGCCTTTGACGCGATGCTCAGCGGCTTCCCATGATGAAGATCCTCCGGTTGTACTGTAGTCTTCTTGCTCGAAGTCACGCCTCCAGCTACCAGGATATCATCTACAGCGCTAGTCGAGCCAGCCCCTGCTTTCTTCTTTGCCAGTTGCGAAGTTTGGCGATCACCAGACGTTTCTGAAGGTATTGGCAATCGCTTAGTTCCAGGCCATTTCTGAGCGTTGGCAAGTCGTGCTTTTCTTCCCACAAACTCTTTCCCTGATTGTTTTGGCGCATCGTCCTTCGCATTGGGTGTCGCAGTAGATGTCGACTCGTTCATGAAACCTGCCAAGACAGACTCGTACGCTTGCCTGACGTCTGGAGAGGCATGATCGGTAGATTTTGTGTCTCTAGGTATTCCTTCCAATGCGCGAGATGAGATGTCGTCCAATTCAGCGTTTTCTAGCCTCGCTTTCGCTCTTGCATTTGCCGCATAGCCGAGTTTGGCCTTCAGCCCTTCGAAGCTGGTCGCCTCGCTGCTGGCAGTCTCGCCCGAAATGTCCTTATGTTTTTGATCCCGCTCTCGCTTCTTGGCTTTTCGAACTTTGTCAGAGGCTGTGTCATTCTTCCCACTCGACTGCGCCTCTGCCTCTGCCTCGATGCTCAGATCATTGAAGTTTGAGAGCCAGTCGTCGGCTGTTTCGTCTTTCCGTGGTCGCGCTGTCACGTGCAGTTGGCGGCGACGACATGACAGACACACGTGGCCCGAGAGAGTCCGCGAGGGCGCACGCGACAGGTGCCTGTACATTGGGCGAGATGTGGCGGGGAGGGGAAGGACGGGAGGAGACGGAGTCGCAATTAATTCTCCTGGTCCAGCTCTACCATGACGACTTCACTTTGCGCTAGCCAGTCTCAAGATCTCGAATGAGGCTCTGCTAGTTTGGTCCTCAATGCACTAGAGGGTAGATCCGCCTTCGGTGTTGATCTATTGCATCCGAGCGCCGCATCAGCTTGAAGCGAGGGGAGCTACCAAGGGCGGGCTACGTCGTTGGCGGTAGGCTGGTGCTGGAAGCAACAGCCAGCCAATCTGTGTTTCATGCTCTCTCTACCATACCTAACTACATGTACTCTTGACATACTCCCTCATACCGAAGACTCTTTCTTCTCGTGCGTGACAAGGCGCCACTCTGGATACCACCACAGTTGGCATGCGACAAGATCTTACTACACCCACACACAACACGCCCTCGCGATCGTAGGCAGCCATGGACATCTTTCAAACCGTCTCCGGCTACATCACCAAGATGGTGTCGGCCGGGGACTCTGCGCAATCGCAAGCCGCTGCCAGAATGAAGATCCTGTTGCTGGACAACGAGACTGTATGCGAATTGGTACTTTTATCAACAGCGAAGCTGCTCACACGTTTCTCTAGGTGCCCATTGTTTCCTCAGCCACCACCCAGTCCGCCCTACTCAATCACAATGTCTACCTGACCGACCGTCTTGACAACCAAGAAAGAGAAAAGATGCGACACTTGCGCTGCTTGGCTTTCGTCCGCCCATCGTCCGACAGCATACAGTTCCTCATTGACGAGCTGCGAGAACCCAAGTATGGAGAATATCACATCTGTACGTCGCACCATCCCACAGCACAACTTTGTCCCAGGCAGGATTTCTGACTGACACAGACTTCAGCAACATTGTCAAGAAGAGCGCTCTCGAGCGGCTAGCGGAAGCCGACGACCATGAAGTCGTCAAAGGCGTCATGGAATACTTTGCCGACTTTCTGGTGATCAACCCAGACTTATGCTCGATACGCCTTCCTGCACGATTATTCTCGACATCGCCCGAATTGTGGAACCAGGACAGTCTAGCTCGATCGACAGAAGGCGTCATAGCGCTACTGCTGTCGCTGAAGAAGAAGCCGCTCATTCGGTACGAGAAGAACAGCCTACTGTGCAAGAAGCTTGCGACGGAAGTCCGCTACAACATGACACAAGAGGAGCAATTGTTTGACTTCAGAAAGACAGACACACCACCAATTCTGCTCATACTGGATCGAAGAGAAGATCCGATCACTCCGCTGCTGACGCAATGGACATATCAAGCCATGGTGCATGAGCTTATTGGAATCAACAACGGACGTGTCAATCTAAGTGATGTCCCTGATATCAGGCCAGAGTTCAAGGTGTGTATACAAGCGCCATCTACGGAGAAGCTCATACTGACATTACTTAGGACATTGTGATCAGCCAGGACCAAGACCCGTTCTTCGCCAAGAACATGTACCTCAACTTTGGTGATCTCGGACAAAACGCGAAAGACTATGTCGAACAATTTGCCTCGAAACAGGCATCAGGGCAGAAGCTTGACAGTATCGAAGACATGAAGCGTTTCGTTGAAGAGTTCCCTGAATTCCGCCGCCTCTCCGGAAACGTGACAAAGCACGTCACGCTAGTAGGCGAGCTGTCTCGTCGTGTTGGCACTGACAACCTACTCGACGTCTCCGAACTCGAACAAAGCCTCGCGTGCAATGACAACCACTCACAAGATGTCAAGACATTGCAGACATTGATCCAAAACCCGGCCGTTCCATCAGAGAACAAACTCCGTCTGGTAGCGATCTACGCATTACGGTACAACACACACTCTTCCAACGCCACACCCGCGCTCTGCGAACTTCTGAGCGTCGCTGGAGGCGTTCCCAAGTATCGCGTCAACCTCATCCCTCGCCTACTAGCATATGCCTCGTCACTACAATCCGCACAAGGTGCTGGCGCTGGCGGCATTCCAGACCTCTTCCAGCCCACAGGCCTTTTCGATTCTGCTCGCGCGCGCTTCAATCGTGGCCTGCGTGGAGTCGAAAACGTGTACACACAACACTCGCCCCTGCTAGAAACCACGCTGCAAGACCTCATCAAGGGACGTCTCAACACCTCCACATACCCATTCGTGGAAGGCGGCGGGCAAACACGCGACAAGCCGCAAGATATTGTGATTTTCATGGTCGGCGGCACGACGTACGAAGAAGCGAAAATGGTCGCTCAGGTCAACGCCAGCAGCCCTGGCGTGAGGGTCGTGTTGGGAGGCACCGGTGTGCTGAGCTCGACCGAGTTCCTGGGTCAGGTCGAGGAGGCTGCAGAGGCTTGGCCTGAGCCGAGGGAGACTACGGCTGCAGGGCGCCTGAGGAAGGAAGTTGGAAGGTGATGGGATGCTGGAGTCGGATGCCTAAAAGGCTTGAACCCGATGCATTAGTTCAATGAGGATACCCACATGCCTGCCTACTTCAAGCATACGAAGCATTTTTATGCAGAATACCATTGACTGAATTTGCGCTCGTTATCATCATACATGACGCTGAAACATATACTGACTGCCACAGTCATTCCTTTTGATCCCCCTGATATGTCAACGCGTATCTCTCTCCGTACTCCCCTCCCCACATGTCCACAACTTCCTTCACTCCACCCTCCCAGACCAGACCATGGACCCCAACCTAGCCCTCTCCCTCCTACCCGACAACCCACCACCACCCCCAAACAACCCCTCGCAAAGCGCACCACCCACTCAAGCCCTCGCACCCAACCAACATGAGCTCCACACAACAGGCGTTCAGTGCGGCGGGATGGCAGTGACAGCCCAGCAGGTCCCGGTCTGGATAGCGCCAGCGACCTGGAATCCCGCCTACCGACGAGGTCCTACTTTCGGGCCTCGCGTCGAAGACCTCATCTGCCCAAGGTGCTCACCGTGGGGAATGTTATGTGACTGCTCGCCCCCGGGTAGCGGGAATCCGACGACGATAAAGATGTCGCAGTTGTGTTGCACGATTCTTTGAGAGAATTGCTGTGGTGGTATAAGATCTTTTTTTTGGGGTGGCGGAAGAGCAGAGAGCGTTCTTCTGTATAAGAGTTGAGTGGAATGTGCTACGTTTGAGACATTATGTAAATCTTTCCACTAAGATCATTGAACTCCGTTGCTATGCAATTTCCGACTTGATAACATTGCAAGTCTCAGACCTCCACTCGTGCCACATATACACCGTATTAACGTCATCATCGTCGTCTATGCGCAGAGTATTCGTGAGTCATTCATCTAGATGATAAAAGAAAAATCGTTGTCGCCAGATCACAATCCAGAGTCGATCTGCTCAGAGATATTCTCGCCAGACCATGCGCTCCAATCGCGACACGTCTGCGCCACGGTCGATGGGAGCCTGATCTTGCGGATCTCTTTCGGGTATGAGATGGCGTTGACGTAAAGACCCCCGGACATATGCCACGCGACGTGGCAGTGGAACGGCCAAACGCCGGGGTTGTCGGCTTCTATTTGAATGACCATGTATGAGGGCACGGTGGCCGATTGGGCGTTGTGCAGGATGTGGACGTCGCGGCGCTGAGGGTTTCGCGGGTTGACGACGTTGCCGTCCCATTTGCCGTAGCCTTCTGCGAGGATGTGCATGTTGTGGCCGTGGTAGTGGAAACTGTTGTTGGTTAGCTATGTCAGGTTGAGCCTGCAAGGTTGTGAGAAGAACTTACGGGTGCGACCCAGCCAAGGCGTGGTTGTACAAAACAATGCGAATGCTCGAGTTATCACCGAAATTGATAACGTTGTATTCAGGCTTGAAGTTGTTGAAGTTTCCAAGGTTGGCTTCGAGCAGAATGGGGTCGTTGTAGTTGGCGCGGAAGGTGCTGTTGTTCACGAACCAAAGGTTGTGTGTGCCGTTAGACTGGAATGTGATACCGAGCTCCTTAGTGACAGGAGGCTTGGGATCGGTGGTAATTCTGTAGTAGGGTACTGATGCCGTCAATGGGTCGTTGGCGCAAGTGTTGATAGCTGCTTCGGAAACTGCAGACTTGGTGGTGGGCACAGCGGTAGTGTTCGCGTTCTGGTAGTAGATAGCAGCCACTGCCTCGGGCGAGATGCCATCAAGTAGGTTGCAGCCACCGACGAAAGCGCTCTTTCCAAGAGTAGAACGCATCCAGACAGCATCGGTAGGCTTTCCAGTTGCCTTAACGATGATATCAGTCCTCTGGCCGATGCCGAGAGTGACGACATCCACCTTGTAAGGAACCACAGGTACAAAGTCGTTTGCGATGATGGTCATAGTGTGGTTGTCAATGCTGAACTTCTGGAGGCCCTCGGCACCGGAGTTGATAAGACGAATACGATAAGTCTTTCCGGACTGGAACTTGAACTTGGAAATACCAGCATTTGGCGTGCAGATTGTGCTGTTCTCCGCGCAAGGGTAGTTCATCTTGCCGTTGATCAGGTTGTTGTTGCTCTGAGGCAAGGGCGCCTTTGCAGCTGCAGGCGCCATAACATCTTTTATGATGTCGTAGTAGTCCTGGTGATACCAATCTGAAAGGAGCACTGGTCCAAGGTCCTCGTCATAATCAGCATTGTCGTGAGGACC
The DNA here is from genome assembly GCA_024604135.1 of Cladosporium velox. Lineage (NCBI taxonomy): Eukaryota > Fungi > Ascomycota > Dothideomycetes > Cladosporiales > Cladosporiaceae > Cladosporium > Cladosporium velox. Next base: position 846,194 of record JANIIF010000009.1, read on the forward strand.
GTGAATGATCATAGCGCCGAAAAGACCACCAGCTGACTGCGCACTGTAGTGGGAGTGATACCAGGACGAACCGTAGAGATCAGCTCGGAATCTGTACGTGAAAGAAGAGCCAGGAGCGATGGGACATTGCATCACTGAAGGGACGCCATCCATCCACTGTGTTTCTTTTTGCAGAAGACCATGCCAGTGAAGTGCAGTTCCTTCTTCCATGGTGTTGTGGACTGTGACAGAGATCCAATCTCCCCAGTTAGCCTCGATGGTAGGACCCGGGAAGGCGTCGTTGATAACAATGGCAGACTTGTTGACTCCGTCAGGTGATATGATCTTCTTACTGACTTTGAAGTCGTAGGATCGGGTCATGCCAGTGTGGGGAGGATCCTTGTAAGGATCCGTGTTCGCACAAGTCCTTGGACCCCAAGGCCTGCCCTGTGGCATGGGAGTGCCGTCGCCGCTGATCCATGGAGGAAGTCGTCGGGCACCGGGAGTTCCAAGCTTGGATTCGCCGTTGGTGTCGTGCTGCGACAGCTTTGGGTTGAGGTTGGATCCCCAAGGCAACCAAGCTGATCCATGGCGGTATGAACTTGCACGTACGCCACCGTAGGGCTGTGGAGGTTCGTAGGATGGTACAACTGTACAGTATTAGCAATCTGGATCGATGCCATCGTTGTTATGTTGCCCTCGATCGAACAGTGTTGAAGCTACACATGAAGGGAAGGGTAGCTGCGTACCATATTCGTCTGTTGCGGGCGTGTTGGCGACCTCATCGGCCGGAGCACTGTGAGAAAAAGTGGATGCTGTTGAATTATCGGATGTTGCTGAGCTGTCCGATGCAAAGGCAGCTGCGAACAGCATAGCCGCCGTGAAGAAGCGACCAGCCATTGCGACTGATGAGAGATACGACAACGATTAGGGCTTAGAAAACACGAAGTGCTAAGGTACCGTATCTGCAATTAGTGACAGTCTATTCGATGCTGAGAGGAATGGTGATGCTGATGGATGAGCAAGTTTGAGGATGCGTGAGGCGTCCATCGTCTTATACTCAGCCATAACATTGGCATCCTGATAGCAGACTTGATTCCAACAATAACCATGACGAGATCTATTTCCTCTCGTAGGCTATGCCGACATACGAAGATCTGTCAGGTCGCAATTGCCAAGACCGCTCACGCCACAAGGGGAGCCGAGCGCAGACCATATTGGGAGTGAAAAGTAGTCTGACAGACGGGTAGGATCGCTAGACTGGCAGAGCAGTGTGCTGGAGCAAACCGGATACGCCAGAACGACAGGCGGTGCATCGAGACGAAGCCCGTGCTTGCCCGTGTTCTTCGATCATGCACGCTGGCAGGCAACAGGGCTGCATATTGCTGCTGAGAGGCAAAAGATAGACATGTCAGCCGCGCAGGGCTCCACAGAAAACACATGGCCCCCAGTTCTTGGTCGTACTAGTCGTAGCGCAGCATGGAGCCTTCGCAAGGAATAAAGTCTGCTCGTGCTCAAACCAATACCGTCAACGCAAACGAGCGGGCCGCAAGTGTCAGTCATGAGGATAAGGCTGCCAGGGCCCGTAAGCATGCATGGATGCTTGATAGCTGCATGCAGGTGCAGAACATAATAGAATTGTGGCATCTCACGGCTGCACCGCCAGTCGATGATCGCGTGAGCCTCGAGGTCAAGTCAGCGGAGCTGCATGCATGCTTGCATGAGGCAGGGCACAATGTATTCTCCGACTGCAGAGAGAAGCTTGAGCGTCCATCGGAGGCAGGTACTACGATGTTGACTGTATGGTCGTACTTGACATCATCCCATGGGCTGGACAAGGACGGATCGCATATCGCATCCCACGGTAACCTCGTACTCTTGTTCCTGGCGCCGACAGATTGGAAAGCGAACACAAAGCATCGCATGGCGCGATGGCTCGTGCACGTGTTGTTGTGCAGATGGCTGCTCCCAGCTGCTGCTGTGGTCCATTTTTAGAAGCGAGAAGGATTGGGAATGTTTGGGGAGGATCTGCGCCGTTTGCTGCGCTTGTGCTGTCTGGCGCCTCACAGTAGCATCGCCAGCCGCGCCCCTCCTCCACCAACTCCAACGCTAAGCACACTGAGAAACTGGAGACGATGGGGGATTAGCGACGGCGTGCTATCAAGCGAGCTCAAGCGAGGCTAATAAACCAATATTGTCTGACACGAGCCCTTCACTGGAGGAGAGCGGCCTGGCGCTCGGAGCAGGCCGAGGTCTGTCGACACCGCCATCATGGACTGCGTCTATTCGTTTGCGCTTGCTTGGATGGTCGCTGATCGTCAACTTGGTGGTGTAGGAGATCACCCACTGTCGCGGTATCGACGACGTCACGCTATACACTTTGTCGATGTGAAGGTGTGTGAGGGGCCGAAGGAGTTGAAGAACAAAGAATTGTTCTCTTGTTTAGGAAGGTACTCGAGCAGTTGTCCTTCCTCGTTCTCAACACTGAAATCGATGATGGCTCCTGCGGCTGCGGCACGACAATCCACTTCGACAGTCTTGGTATGGAGTCGTATCCGACGTGTAAAATTCTTGACCGGTCACTGGCGCAGGTGCGCGGTCCATTTGATCTTCACGTGCGCCATGCGACTGCATCTCCGCACAGGCTGTGGGTCTGCCCTATTCAGCAACATGATGGCCATGAAGAATCCCCGTCCTCACCTCACGGGAGATGACAATCGTCACAACCGCCGTTTAAAACCAATTCAGCAAAGAATACGATCACAAATCTTCGCGTAGACTACTCACGCACCAGCCGAACTATCCATAGCCAAGCCAAGACAAGATCGTATCGCCACAAAGAACTAAGGTAACCCTCTCCCTTGCCCCGAGGAGTCAACTCCAGCACACCGCATATGACCGACATCATCCCCAATTTGGAACCGCAGGACCAGAGTCTGGAATAGGGCTCGCTCGCCCATTCACGTCAAGAGCCCTCCCTGTACGTGCAAGATAAAAGGTATAAATGTCTCGCCTTATGCTTACTACAACTTCGGCCCGCCCGATCCTTTCGAACCTTGTTAATTTCCTGCTCTGGCAGCGTCGTCGATTACCATCCAATGAATCCTCAGGGCTGGGAGTCGCGTAGTTGTAGCTGCATTCCAGCCTCGCTCTCGTGGCAAGTCGGCGTTTTTCTTGTGGCTTTTTGGACGTATATGCCAGCTGGACATGTATGCAGTGAGCCTCGTGGTCGATCTGTTGTTCGCGACTGTGCTGTTGTTGCTGCCTTTTTCAATACTGTGGGCTGATGTTCTCGGTTATGTTCTTGATGAAGGAAGATTGATTGTTGGCATTACTCAAGATATGCAGTCTGGTTTACTGATGAATGGGATGAGTTAGTCGTCTGACTGGTATTGTCCGGTCTAGATCGATTCTCTATGCACGCTCGCCACTGCGTCTTCGTACTTTTGCGAAAGATCGCAGTCCACCGTGCTAATCGCGCATACTGTTGACCCTGGCAAGGGCTTCAAGTTCTCAACAGTCGTGATTGACTGAACAGGTCATGTACATTTTACATACCTACACTTACAGAGTTGCCACAATTCCCTACGTGGATGTCTCATCACCCTCGGTACCGCTCTCAGCCTTCCTCTTCTTCACATGATTTCCTCGTGCCTCGACGCCTCCCGCGATCGGGATGACCCTCCTAGCTGTAAACACATATCCCTCGCTGCCACCCTTGCTCGTCATAAGCGGGTGCGTCCGTCCCGGCAGGACCTGGTGTGCTCTGACGCGACTGGTCTGTATTGAAGGGCCCAAAAGCAGACGCGGGTCGACGGGGAAGTCTTCCTTGTCAGGCTCCTCGCCGGGGTGTTGCGTGAGGAAGCTAAGGTATGCTGAGCGTCGGTCCTTGGAGTAGAGATCTGCCAGTCTGACCAGGGGCTCGACGGTCGGGGAGTAGACGACAATGTGTCCTCCGCCGCGGATGAGAGGCACTACATGGGGGAAGATGGTCGTGGGGTCCATGTGCGAGGCTACAACGAGCCCATCGAAGTCGCCTGCGCGTGTCTCGTCGACGATCGACTTGCAGCGCTCCCAGCGTCTGCGCTTCTTGAAGTATGTGCCTCGTTTGCCACTCTTCCAGGTTTGTGTTGTTGCGAAGTCTGCATATTCTGGCTCACGGTAGGTTGGGTCCTCTTCAGGGTGGAGGAGTTGAAGCCACGAAAGTGTTTTAAGGTGGTTGTGGAGCGGGTGGTCGGGGTTGGGGTTGTTGCCGTCGTAGTCGAAGTACTTCAGAAGGCTGATGTTGGGTTGAATTGCTGCGTGCAGAACAGTGATCGTGTTTGATGTTGCCGGTACTGGGAAGTCTGTGTGCACAATCGGGGTGACTGCCTTGGCCTCCGGTTCGCCATTTTCCATCGTCACGTCGGCAGATGCTGATTGACCGTTGTTTGCAGGCTCTTGAGTGACTGCTGTCTGTGACGGCGCGTTCTCGTCCTTGCGCAACAAATTCATCTTCTCTGCCACAGCTCCAGTGACTAGACCGGCAGTATCGTCGATCACTAGCCATCTTCCACCGGGCGCTATCACGCTCTTGCCATCGCTACCTTCGATAGATTTGCTGAAGTGAGCATTGCTCCACGCCGTGACCAAGCCCAGTGTCTCTTCCCTGATCTCCATTATGCGAGAGGGCTCTTTCTCCATAATGTAGTCGATGAGATAGCCAAGCTCCATGGGTAGCACTGTGAAGCGCTTCATGTACTTCTTCGTCTTGCGCAGGGTGTACTTCGCCTTTGCAAACGCAGTCTTCTCTGACAAGCCGGTGTGGTTGGCCAGGATCTGCTCGATGATCTCTTTGCCGCCAGAGCTCTTCTTCAACTCTTCAATCTCGGTGTGTGTCAGCGCCTGCCGGCTCGCATCGTCGATAGTGAGTCGGTTGTTCTTCATGATCACGGTTCCATCGTCGGCAATAATGTCGTAGCTGTCCGTGCCGCCATTGGTCGCGACTGGGTCGACCGGTTCTCCTCTGCTCTCGGTGGGCGATTCCTCTTCGGCGACAATATCGGCGTTGAGCTCGCTCGCAGGTACGGGGCGCAGGCGGCTGTATAACTCTCCAGGTTGCTTCTCGAGCACCTCCCATGTGGAATAAAGCGGGCGGCCGAGGAGGAGGTCGGAAGGAAATGAGCCGTACTTGCTGATTTCGATGATCCTGCGCCATTCTCAGCTTGGCTTCGCAGGAGTCATGGAGTGCAGCCTCGTAGCGGCTGCAAATAATAGATAGGACCTACGTGTTCGGGGTGACCTCGACTGCTTTTGTCTGGTCGGAAGCCAGGCGCAAGATGACCCACGAGTTGGGGCGGATGCCATTGCTCGACGCCATGATTGGAAGGATATACTTATCCTTCGGTGTTAATGCTGTGCACCGCAGACTGCCAAAAATTGACAGACTCTCTGCAGAAATATTTTTTGCGACAGCAACGACAATACAGTCGCGAAGTTCTCTCAAAGCAAAGCTTCGCTTCACATGTCTCGCAGCAGCTCAGCGCCGGACCGAACCTTATGCGGCGCCGATCACGCAGAAAATAATCGTCGCCCTGTGGGGATATGACTGAGTGAAGCGACGAAGACGGGCCGAGGGCGTTGCATAATATTATAGAACGACGCTCGCTCGCTCGATGATATAGTCGCGACTCGGAGCAGACGACCGTTCTGTCATACTCCCCCGGTGCCACTGGCGATACTGGTCCAAGTCAACTCCCAACCCACCGTCGACAACATGATCTCCATCAAGGTGCCGTGCTCGTCGGCCAACATTGGCCCTGGCTTCGACTGCATTGGTCTCGCTCTGTCTGTCTGGCTTGAGCTGCAGGTCACCTTGAACGACGAGGCCTCCAAGGATGCCCCGTACAACTGCCGTATCACCTACGAAGGCCAGGGCAAGGAAGATGTCTCCACCGAGCCGGAGCGCAACTTGATCACTCAAACTGCCCTGTATGTGCTCAGGTGCCACGACCAGAGGTCCTTCCCTGCCAACACTCACGTGCACATCGTCAACCCGATCCCTCTGGGCCGTGGTCTCGGCTCCTCTGGTGCTGCTGTCGTTGCTGGTGTTGCTCTCGGAAGCGCTGTTGGCAACCTCGATCTGTCCAAGGACCGCATGCTCGACTTCTGTCTTATGATCGAGAGACACCCTGACAATGTGGCCGCTGCTCTCTACGGTGGCTTCGTTGGCAGCTACCTCAAGGAGCTCGACCCTGAAGACATGAAGCGCAAGGAGATTCCTCTGGCTGAGGTTCTTCCTGCGCCTCAGGGTGGCGAGGACACTGGTCTTAAGCCCCCGGTTCCCCCTCACAACATCGGCAGACACATTCGCTTCCCCTGGGCCAAGGAAATCAAGGCCATTGCCATCATCCCACAGTTCGAGGTCAGCACAGCAAGTGCACGAAGCGTCCTGCCCACTACATACGAGAAACAGGATGTCATCTACAACCTGCAGCGCGTGGCCCTCCTGACCACCGCCCTCGGCCAGTCTCCTCCTCAAGCTGAGTTGATCTACGACGGCATGCAAGACAGAGTCCACCAGCCTTACCGCAAGGGTCTCATTCCTGGCCTCACCGAGATCTTGCACTCGGTCACTCCTTCCTCCCACCCTGGCCTTTTGGGTATCTGCCTTTCGGGTGCCGGACCTACCATCCTCGCACTTGCCACCGAGAACTTCGACGGCATTGCCAACCACATCATCGAGCAGTTCAAGAAGGAGAACATCACTTGCGAGTGGAAGCTCCTCGAGCCCGCCAACGATGGTCTCGTCATCACCGACGACTCAAAGACCAAGGCTGTCGCCGGCATGACCTACGCCGACGCCGGTGTCTCCATCGACTCTGGCAACGAGCTCGTGCAGAGCATCAAGGCCGCCGTCAAGTCTACCCGCCGTCCTGGCGCTGATGCCGACATTGGTGGGTTCGGCGGTGCCTTCGACTTCGAGGCCGCTGGCTACACTGAGGCGCCCACCCTCATCCAGGCCATCGATGGTGTTGGCACCAAGCTCAAGATCGCCTTCGCGATCGACGACTTCAGCACAGTCGGCATTGATCTCGTTGCCATGAACGTCAACGACCTTGTCGTCCAGGGCGCCGAGCCCCTCACTTTCATGGACTACTACGCCTGCTCCCAGCTCTCCGTCCCCGACGCCGTCCGCTTCGTCGAGGGTGTCGCCAGGGGCTGCATCGACGCCGGCTGCGCGCTCGTCGGTGGCGAGACCGCCGAGATGCCCGGCATGTACCAGGGCAAGGAGTTCGACGCCGCCGGCGCCGCCACCGGTGCCCTCAAGAAGGGCCGCAAGGTCCTCCCTCTTACAAACGAGATGCAAGAAGGCAACGTCCTCCTTGGTCTCGGCAGCAACGGCGCCCACTCCAACGGCTACTCGCTCGTGCGCAAGATCGTCGAGCGCGCCGGCCTGGAATACACCGACAACGCACCTTGGGACACTTCCAAGACCGTCGGCGCCTCGCTCCTGACCCCCACCAAAATCTACGTCAAGCCCCTCCTCGCGGCCGTCGAAAGGGACCTCCTCCTCGGCATGTCGCACATCACCGGCGGCGGCCTCGAAGACAACATCCCGCGCATGCTGCCCAAGCACCTCGGCGCCGAAGTCGACTGCAGCGCGTGGCCCGTGCCCGAAGTGCTCAGGTGGCTCAAGAAGGCCGGCGGCGTCAGCGAGCGCGAGTTCGCGCGCACGTGGAACACCGGTCTCGGCATGGTGCTCGTGGTCGAGGAGAAGAACGTGCAGGAGGCGATCGAGGTGCTCGAGAAGGCGGGCGAGAAGGTTTACAAGGTCGGTAAGCTGATTGCCAAGGGCGATGTTGAGGTTGTGCTCAAGAACGCGGAGGTTTGGAACTAGAGCAGATTGTTTTTCTCGGTCTGTTTTGTTGAGATTTATTGATTATGGTTGGACGAGCATTAAAATAAGTCAGAAAAGAATTCGAGGTTAGGAGGTGATGGGTTTTTATGTGGTAGATAGATGACACGGATGATACGCAGAAAAGAATATTATATGGAACCCAGCAGGTACTATCGCTTACACGATCTTGTAAGTTTCATGGTTTTGACAGTACGAGTCGTCTAGTAGTCATGCATGATTTTTTACTTCCATGTTGCATTACGGGCTTATCATCGGATGGCACCCAAGGAGTTGGAAAGAGACTTGTTGTGTGAAGTGAGGCACGTAAGCCATTGTACAGAATCTATCACATATCTATCACGCATCGTCCTCCTCGTCCTCCCCATCATCCTCATCCCCAGAAGACTCCATAGTCAACGGCGGCATCTCAAAGTCGCTTCCGTCATCAGCGTCATCAGCAGCAGCCGCAGGCGTGGTCTGCGCAGGCAAAGTGACAGTCTGCTGAGCTTTGGCGGATCTAGTGACGACGGTGGTGGGAACAGGAGCGCGGGCAGTCACAGGATCAGGGCCGGGAAGACCTTGGGATGAAGTCTTAGCAACGGCTTCGGCGACAGGAGATGCACGCAGGCGCTTGGCTGGGACTGCGGGCTCGGGTGCAGCGACTGCGGCACGCTTTGAAGTGGTGGTTTCGGTCGAGGGCATGGAGCTTGTGGTGGCCTCGACAGTCTCAGCGGCTTCTTCGAACTCGGGCTTTTCGGCGGGGCCATTGCCTAGCTGCTCGTCCAGAGCACTCAGGAGGTCGGTCTCAGGCATCGCGCCTCCGTCGACTTCCATATCATCCATGGCGACATCCTCTTCTTCCTCTTCGTCGTCCTCTTCTTCTCCACTGCGACGTCCAGTCCAAGTGACGGGCATCCTAGGCCTGATGATCGCCTCCACTTCGGCATCGCCAGGGAACAATCTGGCCAAGAAAGGCAGCAGGCTGGCTTGTGCAGCGGTACCAGAGGCGTTGACGGGCGGGTTGAGAACGCTGGCTACCAGAGCTTCCTTGTGCTTGGTCAAAATTGCTGTGCGATCGATCGAGGCACGGAGCTTGCGCGGTACTGCCTTGGGGTCGAGATTTGACAAGATCAGGGGAAGAAGAGTATATGCTGCGTTTTGCAATGCGCTAATCTGCGGTGTGTTGACTGTTGCAGGCTTGGTAGCCTGGGAAGCTGCTTGCGCGGCTGATGGCTTGACACTGGATGAGACAGTAGGAAGACGAGTCTGGTCATCTTCTGGTAGCATGTCAAAGCAGCAAGCTGCGATCAGAGGCGCGAGATCGGTGACCTCGTCCTTGCCAAAAGTGTGTCCGACGAAAGTGAGGAATTGGCCAAGAGTGGCGTATGCTGTAGTCCTGAACCTCTCGTCGGCACGCTCTGCCTTGAATACCCAGGCGAGCTGCTCAGTCAAGCTGGGCAAGACAGACAGCAGTGCGGCACCAAAGCGACGGATGATGGAGGCCAGAAGCTTGAAAGTAGCAACGTGGATGCGTGGCAGCAGACTGTACAAAGCATCTCTCTCATCGCGCGGAACCTGATGGTTAGGCTTGACGAATTCTTGTCTGCCTGTAGCTGGCACAGTCACGCTCAGCAATCGTGTAGTCAGATCGGTGAGCAGTCCAATGCGCACGGGTGTCGAGAGGGCAGTCGAGTTGTCAATATGTGCCTGGACAAGTCCAAGAAGTGCAACGACCCTCTCGCTTCCTTCATAGATACCCTTCCATGCACTCATGCCGACGACATCGTGACTTTCAGACTCAACTTCGCCGGCGAGGAGCTGCTGACTGGGTGCCGAAGGCTGAACGCCAGCAACTGACCTCCAGTCCTCGATGACTGAACGGAACACGCGATCGCAGGTAGCGTGGGTTGCGGTCACGGTGGACTTGAGAGTCTCGTCCCACTTGGTGGAAGCTCCCTGCTTGGGTGCACAGTTGTGCAGAAGAACCAAGAGCTTCTGGGCAGTCTGGACGTGAATTTCGAGGTAGTGGTGAGCTCCGCCAGATCTGGCAGTCGAAGAAATGATGCGGTTCAGGACATCACGGATCTGCTTCTCGGCTGATCGGAAGGTGGTCGGGTGCTTGGGCAACAGGGTGATGAGAGCCTCGAGAATAGTTTGCAGCTCGCTGCTAGAGCATCGCTTGTTTTCGATGTTGCTCAAGCAAGAAGTGATAAAGGTCGGAATCGCAGGCGTGGTGATCTCTCTGATGAGATTAGGGTGTTCCCATGTAAGCATGAAAATGCGAACCAGAGTGATGACAGTGAGGGAGCGAGTGGTAGGCGGATCCGGCTTCTTGAGGAATCCAAGGAGAGTCTTGACCCAAGGACTCGTCTTGCTGAGGACCTCCAGACCGCCAGCCTCGATGGTGGCTTTGATCAGGATAACGACAGACCACCTGCCTTCAATGGTTCGGTCCTGGAGAAGAGTTGCAAGCTGCGTCTTGAAGCGATGCACGGTGACGCCATCGTCTGAGTTTTGCTTGCTTGAAGGTGCGGTGGAAGAGAGAAGGTCTTTGCATTGCCACAGAGAGGCAGACACTTGTGCAGCGACTCGAGGAAGCTGGTGCACAGGAGTGGAAGAAATGCGGAAGGTGAGCTGCTTGAGGACAGCCGCGCCCTGCGGATTGGGCTTCTGGGCCATCTTTTCGGTTGTATCCTTGATTGGAGCAGAATATATAGAAAACCTGATTGATACAGTATCAACACAGATCCGTCTGCTTCTACTGTCCTCCCGTCAATGCCAGTCCCGGAACTTTTTTCTCGCTGGCGTGGTTAACCCTACAGAAGTTCCAACGCCCACTAGCGCTAGGGTAGGCCGGCATGGGCCATGACGTGCCCTCTCTCTCTCCAGATGTCAGGGCCATGCAGGCTGTCGGTCAACATACGAGCGGGCGGCCATCTTAATTCCGTCTGATAATACATGTACCTTTCACATATCTGCAACTCCCCGAGGACCATGAGGCTGCTTTAGGAACTATACAACCTCATCCACACTCACTTACCTTGCACGATCGCCGCCTCAGCAATGAGCCACGGCACCGCCTCCGCCGCGAACCCTGAGAAAGGCGCGCGGTACTTGGCCCTTCTGGATCAGGCTCTCTGCAACGCTTCCTGGTCTGAAGTCCCCGAACTTGCGCGTAAGGTCGAGAAACATGCGCCTACTCGGAGATGCCTCACACTTGCTGCACGATCAGAAGCCCAGATAGCTTCGGCTTCCCACCGCCCAACCTCGGCCTCCTCGAACCCCACGGCCAGTCTCCATGGGTTGAGCGAATTAATCCCACGCCTGGAGGAAGCGATCGTTGTAGGGAACAGCATTGAAGAGGACGCTTTCATTGCTAGTGTGGGGCTGGCTGAGATACACTGGCTGCGCGAAGACAAGGAGACCGCCTTGAAGCTGCTCCCAGATTTTGTCCCGGAGTCGAACACACATAGCAGCCTGCCTTCCGCCGTTGGTTGGATGGAAGTATGCGCTGTCAAGACTGCATTCATCAGGGCGGCATCGCTTGAGAGTCAGGGCAAAGAAGCAGAAGCACGAAAGCTATATCAAGAGGCGATTGGACGGACACCAGGAGCTAGGTCAACGGAGCTCAGGAAATGGACCGAACGACTTCTCGCGAGAGCATGCATGCATTTCGATGCTCAGACGTCTTCACGTTCAACACCTGCCTTGACTGAAGCGCTGCGAGCGTTCACCGTTTGGAATGATTTCTGGCAGCGTTCTCAAACTAATGCTGCAACATCTGGCGAATCTCCATCACGTATTGATATACCCAGACGTCAAGTCTGGCATGCCTACTACAACCTTCTTTCAAGCATGCTGCAGGATGGGCTTGCTTACTATATGGCATCCGATGGACGTATCCACATTGGCGCCATAAACACTTTCCCAGAAAACTTCCGGACGTCCTCAAAGCAAAGCCAACGAGCAGACCTCAAGCGCGTGGAAAGTACCTACGAGTCTTTGCTCATCCAGGAGACGCAATTCCCGAAGGCAAGTCAGACGAATATTGAGGTCGAACAATGGGTTGAACAGGCAATGAAGAACTGGAGAATTATCTCTGGCTTTGGTTGGACTGATGCAGAGATTGGCCAAGGCGGAAAAGAGAGCGTCAGCCGTACCATGCTGGACATTCTGTATCGGGCAGCGACAAAGACCTTCCACTCCACTGCCGTGCTTCGAGAGCTGTTCCACGTGCATGCATCGCTGGGCGAGTTTGACCTTGCCATGCATGCATTCGACAGCTATGTTGACATCATCGGCAAGGGCAAGGCTCGAGCACAGAAGACTGGTCAACATCAGGACGGTATTGATGATGACGACACGGCCGTACTGACTGGTGTGGAGGCTGTACGTGTTCTTTGTCGTTATGGCGATCGTTCCCAGGCCGAGAAAGCTGTCGCCGTCGGCAAAAACCTACAATTGTGGCTGGGAGAGGGAAGGCCGCAGTCGTCCGCGGCGAACGGCGAGCAAACAACTACGGCAAATCAGCAACATGCCGTACAGCTTAGAGCATCCACGCTCGCCGCGGCTTACAGAGCTATCGGAATGAGTCAAGCTCAATGGGCTCGTCTGACCTACGACACCGATGCGCGTCCCGGCTTACAAGACGAAGCGCTCAAGCATTTGAGGCGAGCTGAAGCGCAAGAGCCAGACAATATTGAGACTTGTTTCGCCTTGTCTTCATTGCTTGCAGAGACTCGTGATGTCAACGCCGCGATTGTATCAATCAGACGCATTCTAGCAGCCAAGCCTGACAACACATCTGACGGACACGATAATGGAGTGAAAGACTACACCAGACAACGGAAGTTGGTCCCCCTGTGGCATCTTCTTGCGCTTTGTCTGAGCGCTAAGGATCAACACGAGGCTGCATACAAGATGTGCGAAGCTGCACTGGAGCAGTTTGGTGACAAGGCAGTACTTTTTGGCAAGGCTGCAAGCCTTGGTGGAAACGTTGAGAAGCGATCAGATGTGTCCCGCGGTCTGGTCGATCAGATGGACAGCTTCGAGAAAGAAGCTATTGTACAAATCAAGATGACCGAGCTTACTTTGACTGAACTTACAGAAGGTCCGAGCACAGCTGTGGATATGACAGACGAGCTACTTGGCCTGTACGCATGCCTATTCGGCAAGCCTGAAGAGACGAAAGCGCCCAAGTCGCTACCTGCAGTACCATCGGCCACTCCAACCAGAACTGGAGGGACTTTGCGAAGCATTGCTGGAAGTATCAGACCCAGGACAAACCGGAATAGTATCGAGAGATCCAGGCCGCGCGCTGGAACGTATGGCTCAACGCTTGAGCCAGCGGCCGCTAACGGACAAGTCAACACTACAAGTGGCCAAGACCTAGGCCCACCTATCGCGATCACAGTCACCAATGAGGATGGCACGCAAGCAGACCGAGGACGTGGTCGTCAAGAACACCGGCATTTGCCTTTCAAACTGCGAAACAGCATGGCTGCAAGTAGATCACGCTCGCGAAGTCTCGGAGGCAAATCAAGGCCCTTGCCAAACGAGAACGACCAACCTCCACTTCCACCGCCTAAAGACTACCCTGTGGCAAATGCGACTGCCGACCAAAAACCCGTGACTTCGGCAGTCAATACCAGCAACCAGACGAACGCACAGCAACCGCTCAAATCTATCGCGCATAACAGTAGTCATGCGGATTGGCCAGCGCCCGCAGGACACAACGAGCAACCTCCTCAGCAAGATGTTCGCTTACCAGCATCTCATCCTGCTAGTAGTGCCGCTCCGGTGCCTAGCTTCTCTCTTGCCCAGCAGCAAAGACACCAAGTCAGCGTGTTGGTCAAAGTATGGCTATTCATTGCTGAGCTTTACGTCAGGGCAGAATCACTCGACGATGCAGCCGGTGCCATTCAGGAGGCTCATAAGCTTGTCGAGTCCTTCGAAGCCAAAGTGGCTGCTGTAGAGTCCAGTGCTAGAGCATTCTACTCCAAGACGTGGGGTGGAGGAAACAGCGTCGACGAGCTGTGGGCAGACGTTCTATCAAGTGTAAGTGAATCCGAACATTTGTGAACGAAATTTTGCTAACAACGATACAGAAAGGTGATCTAGCAACAGCCCGTGGACTCCATTTCGAGGCCTCGTCCCACTACGAAGACTCGCTGTCGTACTTCCCGGACCACCCGTCGTCGATCATCTCGCTGTCCTCTCAGCTGCTGAACATTTACACCGAGAAGATGCCCGCGGAGCCACCGCAATCACACCTTCCTGCTCAACATACCACGTCAGGCACTGCAACCAGTTCTCTCGCAGTCACATCAGTGCCGAGCCAATCTTCTTCAACCTCACGCCTTCCGGAAACAGTGCCAGCGTCAGGAGCAGTGCCAACTCATGCTTCAGCGTCTAATCAAAAAGACCCGGCGCCCGCGGAACTCAACAGACTCGCTGCAAGAGAAAGAGCATACATGTTGCTGTCTGGCCTCACGAGACTTGGCACAGGATGGGATGACTCCGAAGCGTGGTTGGAGTTGGCCAGGGCGCACGAGCTCAGCGGCCAGGTCGGCAAAGCGAAGGAGGCGCTCTGGTGGGTTGTGCAGCTCGAGGAGACGAGACCAGTCAGGGGATGGAGAGACGTCGCCGTTGGCGGTCTTGCTCTTTAAGGTCGCCCGCAACGGGTGGGAAGAATAAATTCTTTGTGTACATGTAGCTATCTTTGTGGCCGAAAGGTCGGATATAATTGATACCCTGTGCGCGCAAAAATCTTGCCAACTCTGGCTTCTAATTCATCACTGCAGGCTAACATGCAACATACTCTCGTAATAAAAATGCTTCGTCCCCAATCTTGATCTGTGGATTGTGCCACCCAAAGCCCCAGAATACTCGTAGACCGCCATGCATATGCCAGAGAAATGCTCATCATAATGCAATGCCGCTATCCCACCAGCTCTTCCCAGAACGCCATTCAACAAACCCATCCCAATGCCACCAACCCGCGCCTTTCGGCCCCAACCCAAGTCCCCTGAAAATGCTAATAGGCACAGGCTCGAAGAGCCAGATTCCTCCCCTGGCGAAATCATCAACCAGCAAAGGCGCCGTGAAGTACATCCACACGAGCGTGATGACCAAATTCGCAGTCCTCCGAATCGTCTTCGGCACATGCTGGGTCACACCAGCCGATTTGAGAAGCTGCACCAGAGTTGTCTGCACCGTAACGCCGAGAGCCTGCATCATGAAAAACATCATCGAGCCCGTCAACGGGTACGTGTCGCCGAGCTGCGTGTGGCTTCCGGTTGCGTGCAGGACGCCGGAGAGGAAGAACGCTACCCACGTAGATACCAATTTGGCTCCGACAGAGCGTTGTTTGAGGCCTAGAGAAGCGACCAGCCAGTCGCCCGGCTGCTGGAACGTCACGCGGAACGTCTGGTGCCACCACGCTCCCCACCAACCCGCCAGGCCGCTGTCGAGAACGTGGTCGAAGGCGCCGAACATGTCCGCGGGATTCATCCAC
Organism: Cladosporium velox; assembly: GCA_024604135.1. NCBI lineage: Eukaryota > Fungi > Ascomycota > Dothideomycetes > Cladosporiales > Cladosporiaceae > Cladosporium > Cladosporium velox. The sequence goes on from JANIIF010000009.1 coordinate 861,568, forward strand.
GCTTCGCCGCGGGTGCCGACGATTCTGGGACCCAGGACCCCGACGAAGAAGACCGGTCCCATCTTGAAGATGGCCCAGAGCGCGATGTTGATGGCGCTGAGGCAAACGAGCAGACGGTATGACTTTGTCAGGACGAAAGACTTGTGCATGATCTCGGGTAGGAAGTCCGGGAGCGGGAGGCTCATGTCTCCGTACCACATGTAGCGGTCGTGGATGCCGAGGGTTTTGATCGCGTCGAGGAGGATGTAGCCTGCGGCTAGGTTCTTGAGGCATGCCTTGAGCAAGGCTTGACGGTCGCTGAAGCGTCTGATGCCGGTTCTGCTGATGCGGACTGGTTCGTTTTGTTCGACGGCATCGAGGTCGCCTGATAACTGCTTTTGCACCCAGGATGGTGCTTCGGGGATGCCGGAGGATTGCCAGTTCCAGCCGACGCCGCGGAAACTGCAGAAGACGTCTGCGACCCAGTCGAGACGTTCGATCAGAGGGCCGGTGGGATAGGATTGCCAGATCAGAGGGCCGTGTCGCTGAGTCGGCCCTTTTGTACCCGAATCTATGGTGGTTTTGACAGGCTGCCTCTGTCGGAGAGCAGAACTGGTTTCGCCACCGTTCATCTCGTGCGATCCATTGAGAGAAACGCCACTCGTATGCCCATTGCTCTCAGACATCCCGCCCTTCGAAAACCTCACATCCTCCGCCCTCTCAACCCGTCGAAAATCTCTCTGACAATCATTAAAAACCATAATCGTCGCCGTCCACAACACGCCGAAACTCGACAAAATCCCCACTCCAAACGACGCCGCCGGATTCCTCGCCTTATTCGTAAGAAGCGTCCAAGTCTGGAAACAGCACATGAGTCCAAAGGCCAGGTAGCTGGCCAGGCGGCGCGTTGGCGAACGTCGATAGTCGATCATCAGGGAGAGCAATACCAACAGCGCGCCGACGGCGGCCCAGGGGTAGAGGAAAGGATGTGCATCGCCGGCTGCGATGAGGTTGCGGTATCGGTTGTCGTAGAAGGCTAGTACGTCGCGATATGATTCCAGATCTTTGGGGATGGGGATGTGTGCTTGGATGTGAGCGAGAGTTTTGGAGTTCACCGCGGTGGGTGCGGCCATCTTGTATATGCTGTATGCGGCTACAGATCGTCGCGAGAAGGAAGTTGAAGGTACTTTATGGGAATAACATGTTAGGTTCTATTTTCTGAAGCCGAGAGTATGTTACGGCGGTGAATACAGCACCAGCAAAAGCGACGCTTTCGCTCTCGCCATCGTCATGCCATCTCAGCCAACGGTTGGACACCAATTTTGTGAACGTGACGTCTTCCACACGCGTGGCTACGCCTCCTCGATCAAGCATTCCCGGTTTCGGTACGGTGCGCGGTGAGCAAAGCATGCAGCTAGCCAGTTGCGGTTAATCCTGGCTGTGATCTTCGTTTCCGAGGGTCTGGAATCGCGCGTCTTGCCCTATCCATTTGTACGATGATGGTCCCTGGACATGATAAGGAGTCCGTTGATGCGCTGTTGGAGACGAGAGCCGACAGGATCAAGTTGCTCTAAGAAGCCCATAATCTGCAGTCTTTGCAGCCACGGCGGTGCTTAAAAAGTCACTGGCAGTCGTGTAGGTAGTCCACAGTTTTTGCTATTCTACAGTACTTATATACCAAGTACATATCTCTATTTCGCTGCGACGCCTCCGTTCACCTTCTCTAATGTATGCTTCAACTTGAGCCCAACAGGGTTCTTCAAAGACCCAAGCACAATCGCGCAGACGCCGAACATGCCAGCAGCTCCTGTGAAGTACGCCATGTCGCGTCCTGCCCACCAGTACAGCGTACAGAACAGAATCGGACCAATAGCACGACCGACTTGACCGAAGCTGCGGTGGTTACCTAGCTTCTCACCACGCTCGTTGCTCGACGCTTCGAAGCTGGATAAGCTGTTCAAACCAGTCACGACAGTACTGCTTGTGACTGCGAGCAGTGTCGCGGCAATGTAAAGACCACGCTCGTTATCAACCTTGGCGAGAATGATGAACGCGCCGGCGCAGCTCAGCACACCAAGCTGCACAATCTTCAGGGGGTTCATGCGTCTGACCACTGCGCCTTGAAGAACACTAGCAACAAGACCAATGTAGCCGAGAAGCTTGCCAGATTCCTTGGAGCCATATCCGAAGAGATCGTAAGTCATGAAAGGAAGCGAGAACTCCATGCCGCTGAAGAACAGAATGAAGCTGAAGTGCACGAGGTTGAGCAGCGCATGCGAGTTGGTGCGCTTAGTGGCTTCCACAGCCGGCTTCTCTCCCTTCGCTGCGCCGTTCAACGCTGGCTGGTTGGGAGGGTTGGTTTCCGGCAGCGCGACATACAGGTAGATAGTCTCGGTGACAATCAGGAAGAGCGAGAAGCCAGCGGCTGCTGCAAAGGGGTTTGCCGCGACGATCGTGACTTGTGATAGCGCAGCACCAAGCGCAGGTCCAAATGTGAAAGCAATGCTGAAGCAGGCTCCCACCATCGCCATTGTCTTGCCGCGATCCTCATCGCTGCTGATATCCGTTGCGATGGCCATGGCCAGTTGGACATTGCCCTCGCTCAATCCTCCTACTATCCGGCTAGCCAAGAACGTCCTGAAATCGGTCGCTGCACACCAAAGTGCCACAGAAGCAATGTTGCCCATCATGGACCAGAGCAGTGCAGTCCGGCGGCCATAGCGATCTGACAAAGTTCCGATTATAGGAGACGCGACGGCCTGGCAGAGCGAGAAGACCGAGCCCAGCGCACCACCAAGGAGGACGATGTCGTAGCGGTCGTTGATCGGCTTGCTGAAGCTGTTCTTGTACGCATTCAAGCCAGAGAAGATCTGCGAGAGGAGGGTTTGGGAGGACTGTGTTTCGACATTGCGGTAGAACTCGAGGAGCTTCGGGAACAGAGGGAGGATGAATGTGAAGGATATCTGTAACAAATCAGCTTGCTGCACATTCGTGAGAGCGTGTTCAAAATTCTCTTTACATACCAGATCTAGTAGGAGCGAAATGAACAACACCTTGAGTACTTTCTTGCGCCTCTCAGGCGACACGGGAGCTTTTGCGGCCATTCCAGGGGAGGTTGTGATGTTTCGTGCAACCGACCAGCGTTTGACGAGGAAATAGAAGAGAGGCACGAGAGCAAGACAGATTAAAACACTTACACACACACACGCAAACGAGGAAGACAGCTGGCTGATCTGATCTCAGCTCGGTCCAGTATGTGCAATTACTCTCAAACGGCCTCGTACAATGACGAATGAGGGCAGCTTGCGCAGCACCTAAGCCTCCGTCCCCCAAGCCTTCGAGTCCCCGCAGCAGCCCAGCTGACACACTTGCTGTAAGTAAGCTCACGGCTGGAGGGCAGCCGAGTGGTTCCATCCAACATTTTGCTTCATCGCGACCAGCAAGCGTGCCTTGAATGGGTGTCTTTTAGTGTTTGTGAGGAGAAAGAAGTAGTCTAGGTGCCATCTTGTCTGCTTTTGGAATGCTCTTCCTCGGCTAAGAAGAGAACTAACGATAGAGACATCGCGCCTGAGCATTGCGCACCTCGGCTCAGGCCTCCCATTCATGCATCGAAGGAGGACGCGCTCGTAATACGGCGACAAGATAACTAGACAGGTTGTCGCCGTTCAGACAAGCTGCACTCCTGGGTCCTGGCTAAGGCAGGAGTTTCGGGAAGCCCCCTTGTTCCGAATTGTTGGGGGACCGGACGCATATATTACCAGTCGCGATATCGACTGCGAGATGACTACGGCAGCCCCGGCATGTCCGTGGCGTGTCGCTCAAACACGTGCCGCTGTGGAGATTCTAGATCAGGATGCAGCAGGATATAACTCGCACCGAGCACGAGTCTGCGTACGAGTGGCCGGGCTGGAGATCATGCTTCTGGAAGGGAGGTACAGCATAGCATGTTCACGCGGGAATTGTGCTGTTGGTACGGATTCACTGACCTCTGCGACACGCGCCTATTTTCCAAAGGCATCTCGATGGCGAGTGTGGTGTTATAAAAGTCTGCGTCTGGTGCTGCCCGCATGTCTACATACTTAGATCTGGCCATCGCTGCGGAATCGCACGCCCGCTGGGACGCAGAAACTGTAATAATAATGTACACAGTACATGTACCTGCTCAACTTCTAGCCCTTGTTCGGCATGCGCCGGGGGCGCCAAAGCATCGTCTCCATTCATATCGGAGTGCTATTACAACATTGCGTTGAACCTGTCGCTTCGGGTCTGGCTTGCAGGAAGCATCAATGCCGGACTGTGCCTGCAAGCTGGAAAGGCCATACAGGACGCCGACGCACCACGCCTCATGCAAGCTATTTTCATTTAGGGTTCGTTCCCCCGGTATCTAGACTCCACACGCGGATCATCGGTATCCCAAAGATCTGGTCTTGCTAGCGCATCTGGAGAGCGCAGACCTGGTATCGTGCCAACCGCCACAACGGGAGGCGTCGACTAGACCCGGCAGAGTCCATCATCGCACCGCTCAGGCGAATCAGCCATCACCATGTCGGGCGCCACCTCGCTACTACCGTGATACAGGTACAAAACTATGATAGCATGCAGTCTTAACTCTGGAAGAGGGGGCAAGGTTGGCTCGCGCGCCTCGTGCCCGTCGCATGGCAGCGTTCGCAGGTTTGACATTTGAAATGCTTCCTCCGTTATAATATGTGACGATCCCCCCGAAGACGTGGGAGTGATCATCGCCTTGCATCTCGACTAACCTTCACGACCCACCTACTGCCACGCAGAGTGCAGAAGCAGTACTCTCGTTGCAATGCAGATCAATCCACTGGGACGCAACTGGGGCACACTGGTGAATTGGGATGGTATTGGTGAGTAACATTGCTATCATCACAGCAAGAAATGGAACATTCGCTAATATTGCACAGGAAAGGTGTACGCCGCCATCACAGTCGCCTGGACAGCTGCTCTTCTCGCTGGCATAATATGTCTCATCTGGTACCGACGCTCGCCTTTTGTCCGAATTCGCAACCTGAAGATTGCCATCACATCGACATTTTTCTTGCACATATATCTCGTCAAGATCTTACTCGCATACACAACAAATGGCCACTTCCTGTGTAGTGCGGAATTCTGGATCATGAGCATTTACCTGCCCTTTGGCATTGCTCTGTTCCAGGCCAATGTCACGCAGCTACGCAGTGTTGCTGAGCAGCAGGAGTTAATACTCGTGCGCCAAAGCTCATTCAACGGAACGCCTGAGCTGGCACACCAAAATTGGCTTCGTCGCTTGTCTAGCCGCTATACTCGACTCACACAGGCGCAGAAAAGTTACATTTGGATTGCACTTGGCATGCTGCTGCAGGTAAGTGGACTTGAGCTAGTTATTTTGACCAAGTCAAACATGCGCTGACACTACAATAGCTGATCATCACTGCTGCGATATACGCTGGCTCACGAACACTGCAAGGTGACTGGTCTAGCTATGGCAACATCCCATTCAACAAGGGACAAGTCAAGTGTCGCAAGACTCTGGAATGGGTGCCCTCCGCTTTCTGGCAGCTGTTCTGGACTTGGATCTACGGCCCTTATGAGCTTTACAGGATCCGGAACATCCGCGATGCTCACCGTTGGCGTCTGCAAACCATTTTGTGCATTATTGCTGGACTGCCTGGTTCGCCACTTTGGATCGCGGCCGTCTTTTCTACTGCATTCAAACCGGTCAACCCGTGGTTCGTCCCACCGATGTGGCTTGCACCCGGTATCATCGTGATGCAGTTCGCAACCATTTTCTTCCCCATCTTTGAGATCTATGAGCACCGGAGGTCAATGCTCAAGAGGGCCAGTTCGTTCAGCAGCTCCGACACAACACTATGGTCTGCGTCCTTCATCGCTGAGAAGGTCAACATTAGGCCAAAAAGCTCTGCTAGCGAGCTCCTCGACGAGATCAATTCAACCGTTGGTCGGCTATACTCCATCGGTGCTCTGGAGCGTGCATTGCTTATCAACCCGGAACCCTTGTTGCAGTACGCCGCGAGACAGGATTTCACAGCAGAGAACATCGTGTTCCTGACTCAGGTCAGGGACTGGCGCCAAGCCTGGCAATCCGCACCCAAGAACCCGAGTACTGGCCTGGTCACGGAAGATGCACAAATTCGCCTCTTCCGCATGGCCATCGACATCTTCTCGACATCCGTCGACGAGAAGACCGCAGACTTCCCAATCAACATCGAAGGCCACATGCGCAAAGAACTGTCAGCCATCCTTGGCCCGGCGGTTCTCAATGGACTCAGTGGATTCGCTGGTCGTAACGGATCTCATGCATCCTACGGGCCTGACGTCCACGGACTGCCAAGCATGGTGCCCGTCGCACCTTGGGCAGAACAAAAGCACGGCCTCTCAGTAACGACTACCATCTCAGCGTCCAAGTCATCACCACTCCTGCCACAAGACACTAGCCTCCGCTCGATGTCGTCGGGCACAACAACCACATCAAAGACCCCGATCGTCGAATCAAAGCCCTACCGTCTCGAGGACCGACCTGATCTCTCGCCATCCACGAACGGCCGTGGACTCGACCTTCCCGGCTTCGACGAGCACGTCTTTGACGACGCAGAAGCTTCCATCAAGTACCTCGTCCTCACCAACACATGGCGGAAATTCGTCGACATGATGGACAGAGACCGGGCGGCGAGCTTTGAGTTTTGATCGATCTTCCTTTCCCTTTCTTCCAAAACAACAGGACTACATTCCAAGACGTGAAACAGTCACATTGCCCTCACGGCACTTCTTTTCATTGCTCTTCTTTGTCGGGTTTCGGGGTTTACTGTTTGCTTTGGCGTTCGTCTAGTTATACCCGTATATGTACGATCGAGGATGGTGGAAAAGGAAAATGTATTTAGATAGAACTCAGCAGATTTGGAAACAAAAAATTATAACAACACCAATACCATCGCTACGAGTACCCGCGATGACGCCGACGACGAAGAAGTGTAACTGCAGACTGCATTACGCAGAGTCAAAGTTCGAGCAGTAAGCTTTCTGGAAAGCTATACTCAGTTGGTACATAAGATCAAAAAGCGGTTGATGACTTGTGGACGATGTGATGCACTTTCATTATATCCATTATGTACTGAACCGGATCACATACAATAAATGCAAGCATGGCAACTGTCTGCATAACGAGACACTCGAAAAGGATGATTGAGCATGGGAGCGGGCAAGGGGCGGTCTCAATCGGTCTTGAATTTGCCGCTTCTTTTGAGCAGCGCCAACGACGTCGAATGATTCAAGGTCATGTGCTTGATCAAAGCGTTGAGATTAGCATCTTTGAGGATGCCACGTAGACCAATGTCGACGATGAACTCCTTACGGCAGAAGGGGGATTTGCCATGGGGGTTGTTCTTTCTGCGAATACTGTTGAAGTTGGTGAGAAATTGGCGTTGGAGCTCCTTGTGAGTTGTATGAGTGCGGCCGAGGATGCAAGGGATGTCAAGGTCAGGTATGCAAATGTAATCAACCTCGTCGTCGGCTTCTTCGTCAACCTCGCGAGCGTAGCAACCCTTGCGCTGTCCGTTGTACGTGTTTTTCTCCCATCTCACACAAAAATTGCCCACGCAGCCAACGCTGTCTACGTGAGGATCACCAGCCGCTAGGGGATTCCTACAGCCATGATTACCTTCTGTCTCATCAGGCAAGTTCCCTTTGCCTTGATGGATGATCATCGAAGTCCAGCTCTCTTCGTCCATGAGGTCGGCTCCAAGCTGCAAAAGAGGGACAGAAAACCGAGATTCCATCTCCTTGTACCTATTGTGTTCACAGCAGTAGACCATACACATTTCTCTGTTTCTTCGATCTGTTGGGCGGTCACATAGCCTTTGGTCCAAATCGATCCAAAGCACTAATGCAGTACATGGTCGTGGTTGAGAAAGTCGAGGTTAGCGTCCGCAATCGTCTCTTCGACGTCCTAAGGGACGAGGCTCGGATCGGAGATGCGTAATCGCATCCAGGCACGAATGGTGTGAAATCTACGCAAAGATTTGTCGTGGAAGATTTCGATTTCGGCGACAGTGCAGGCCATGGAGAACTTGCCATTTGAGTCCTTGGAGCCAATCACTGATACCCGGGGCATGGATGGCAATGTTTCTGCGATGACGGTGTATTTGAGAGTGACTGGACCAGGCACTCTGAAACATTTCGTCTTGATGTTCGCGAGGTTTGGCGGAAGAGGGACATGGGCTTGTACAGGGATATAGGTCTTAAGAAACTTCAGAGCATTTGGCATTCTGTTCTTGTAGCCATCCTATATCTTCGAGGAATGAGTGAGTACGCGCGCAAGATGTTTTGGATAGCCTATGGAAGGAGTCAGCAACGTGCCAACGTTCATCTCAATCTCAAACGATAATGCCACATACCCGTCTTCGCCATCGTGAATGCGACAGTCTTCGAGGAAAATGAGTCGAATGAATAATTGTAGAGTCCCTCTTCTTCATGGAGGTACGTTGCCATTACTTCATCTGGATCAAACCACGGATCGAGCTCTTGCATCTACTGCCAAGTGGAGAGACCCTGAATCTTATCAAAGAGAGCCTTATCCTTGAAGGAGGTGGCGAACTGTACAGTACGGGTGGATGGGTTCGACAGGTGCTCGAAGGTGTGAGCGTCTTCGATGCCCCAAGGATGTAAGATTAGGTGAGGGTACGCAAACGACTCTTCATACAAAAAGCGAAACACGCCTGCGATTGCTTATCACCAAAGAGTTCAACCTTTGTGAGGGTGCATGCGGCGAACAACCTGATATCTGGAGCCCTAAAGGTGAATGTCCAAGTTCGCGCTCCTCGGTAGTAGTGCTTTGGTGATAGCTGTGTAATCATAGAGGACTGGACAAGGTATGCGGGCAGTGTATAGAGGGGCTGGTAGAAGGACCACACAAGAGTGTACGGGCTAATGGTTCCTCTGTTCGTATGTACGGCGGGATGGCATTCCCTTGCGATCAACGCATCGGCATCGATGTTGATTTCCGGCAAAGGTCAAAGCCACAAATCGTGATTATATAACACGCCATCATTTAGAGAGATGCAATGATTGAGAGAAGTTCTATGACTTGGATAATTAGTGTCAAGGTTGTGGTGCTTTAAAGCAGGCAGGTGGCACTCTACCTTAAGCGAAGGCAGCTGCGCTGTTCTGACGCAAACGGACCTCACCACACCACGAACAAGCAGCGACCAACTTCGCATCACTCTTCACTGCTACAACTCACTGCATTCATACAACGCCACCCCGCTTGTTACAACTCTCGCGAACAGTGACTGACAACAAACTAACCGTCACATCCAGCCCATACTATTGGCTGCAACTCTCCTTGCGTCGACCCGCAGGCGCAGCCTTGCGCGTCGCCTGACTTCATTGATAAAATGGCCTCCACGACTGCACCCGTCGTAGCAAATACGACTGTTTCAACGGATCTCACGTTACCCACATCGTCACCGGATCGCGACCAAAGTACGGATAAGGAAAACTGCGCACCGTACTACCAGAGCCTAGCAGACCGGATCAAGGAACGGTCTCGGAGAACAGCATCCGCCAACCACATAGCTCCAGTCGCGACTACAATGAAGTTACAGCAACCTGTCTCACCCGAGCCTCAAAAATCTCGACCATCCAAACGACCAGCAGCGGATTCCACATCAAAGAAATCGGCGCGCCGACAGAAAGTCTCACAAAATGAAGGCATTGCAGTCCCTGTAGACACAAGCGCTGCCGCCTCGCCCACTCAAGCAACCGACGGTGTACGCCCATTCAACGACTTTGCTGGCAATCGCGACTTTGCAAATCAGGTCCTCCGAGACTTGAAGCCAAAACTCAAATCGCCTGCAAAGTGTTTCGGCGACCGACAGAACGAACGCATGCATTACCTTCTCACGAATGCCCTTCCAGCGAATGACGAAGAAATGTTGTTCCTGTCAGGTGTCGAGGCTGCTGCGAAGCTACAGCCTGGGGTGTTCCACAATGGACCAATCCTTACAGAGGGACAACAGCCTCTGCCGCTCCAAACAGTCCCCGACTTCCTCGATGAATTCTATGACGACGACACAAAGGTCTGGATCCAGGACCCAAGCGTCACGTATGCTAGCAAGAGGCGTTTTGTGAAGGAAGTTCCGGTCAGTAAAGTCAAGGAGCGCACCCTGGATGGTAAAACCAAGATCTGGCCTTGGAACTGCCTCGAACTCGCCACGCACGTTGAGGATGGCTTGCGTCCCATATTCCTCGCTGGTGAAGACACCCGACTCTTGACGAAGCTCAAGCTCGAGCAGGGGACCGACAACGCTGGGCGTCGCAGCTACCCGCAAGGCTACAAAGAAGTCGAAAAGTGGGCATTGCTTGCAGAGGCGGGCGCGCTCACCGAACCGCATCAAGACAGCCATGGCTACAGCACCTACATAACTGCAAATCAGGGCATGATTGGCTTCGGTTGGCTATCGTACCCCTCGGCCAAAGAGCGTGAGCAGTGGATCGAGGATTCAGAAAGTATTCCCGGTGATCGGTACAGGTATGTGGTCTTGAAGCCCGGACAGACAGTCTACTTTCCAGCCGGCACAGTGCACTTCGTCTTCCGCCTGCCCTCTGCAGGCCACACACTGGCCTTCGGAGGCCATGTATTACGCTGCTCGAACATCGCTCACTGGGCAAAAACAATGCTCGAGGAACAATCGAACCCTCGCATCACGAACGAGGACTTGACATCCTCGGCGCCCGGGTATCTCAATCGAGTCGAGAAGTTCGTCGTGCAAGCTCAGAAGAAAGGTAACTTGGAGAAGTGGGGCAGCGCGGAGGAGGTCGAGGAGTTCTTGCGTCTGAAAGAAGAGTTCATGGCGACTTGAAGCTCATTAGGCACCAACATGGGCCTGTCGGAAATGATTTGATGATGGAATGCAATGGAATGCCTTTGTTATGGAGTTCTTGGTCCAAGGTCCGGATTTATGGCAGCGAAGTCCGGTCCAATGCATGTGCTTGGCAGCGAGGACAGGACAGCGGAGGATTGAAACATCCCGGCGCCGACGCATTTGGGAAAGACGATAAAGGGCTATGATGTAGACAACGGTTGGCAGTTCATGAAGTGTGTTGCTAGTGGCGTGAGATGCATTCTGGAAGGGTGTTGATCGGCTATAAGATACATGTATTTCCAAACGATCCTTTCACGCAGTAAGCGAATCTGACGTGCAGTGAGGCAGCCCATGTACATCATCCACGATTCAATCTATGTACAGTGTACCTCTATCTCCGCACTAATCAAAGAGCACACGCCATGATGTAGATGGCCGCTGAGTAAGATTGCTCGAGTCAAGTCGTGTCTTTCAATGCTGCCTGGATGCACTCCAGCGGAGGTAGGAGCACACTAAACCCGAGAAGCTCGATACATAAACTCTCAAATCGCCAAACTACCAACGAATTCTCGACACATACGCTCAAGTCGAAGAAGAACCTGAAACCCCCAGTCATCCTCCTCAAAGCAGCCCATTCCATATCTCACAACTCAACATGTCTCGCTACGCCGCCGCCCACGCCTCCCTCAACGGCCCTGGCGATGCCAGGCCGACAGCTCTTCAGATCGTCGAAGACGAAGGCCTCACCGACAAGCTCACAGACAAGGTCTTCCTCATCACTGGCGTATCCTCAGGAATTGGTATTGAAACCTTGAGGGCAATTTACGCCACCGGAGCCCATGTGATTGGCACGGTGCGCAACTTGGAGAAGGGCAAAGCAGTCGTCGAAGAGATCGAGCGCAACACCCCCTTTAAGGGCAAGATCACCCTGGTGCTCATGGACAACGAGTCCTTGGAGAGCGTCAGGAAGGCTGCCGCTGAGATCAAGCAGTTGACTGACAAGTTGAACGTCGCCATCTTCAACGCTGGGTACGTCCATTTCCCTACTCTTCCTAAAACAAACCCCAAGAACATCCTCTCTAACAGCAATTTTCCAGCGTAATGGCCACCCCCCAAGGCAAGACCAAAGACGGCTTCGAAACCCAATTCGGCACAAACCACCTCTCCCACTTCCTCCTCTTCAACCTCCTCAAACCCCTCCTCCTAGCCGGCAGTACTCCCACCTCGGGATCCCGCGTCATCGCCGTCTCCTCCCTCGGCCACCGCATCGCCCCCACCCGGCCCCACGACTTCAACTTCACCGAGCCCGACTCCTACCAACCCTGGGCCGCCTACGGCCAAGCCAAAACAGCCAACATCCACCTCGCCAACGGCATCTCGCGGCGCTTCGGCTCGCAGGGCCTGCACGGCTTGTCGTTGCACCCGGGCGGTATCATGACGGGACTGCAAGTGCACTTGCCGGAGGAGCAGGTCAAGGGTTGGGAAGAAGATCCTGCGATGAGCCTGTATCTCAAGAGTCCTGCCCAGGGCGCGGCGACGAGCGTGTATGCTGCGCTTGGGAAGGAGTGGGAGGGTAAAGGACTTTTGTATTTGAGCGATTGTCAGGCGCAGGGGCCTTTCCAGGGGACTGATCCGATGAGTGCGACTGATGAGGGGTATCAGACGTGGGCGTTTGATCAGAAGGCTGAGGACGAGCTGTGGAGGCAGTCTTTGGAGATGGTCGGGCTCGGAAAGGAGTAGTAGTGTGGTTCTGAAGTTTGTGGTGCCTCCCAGGCTCCTCCTTCGGGTGTGACGGCGATCTGGTTTTCTCCTTTGCTTTGTCTGTATTGTTAGCTGAGTATGGATGATCGCTACGAGAGATTTTCTTTCCACTTCTATTTCCGCACACGCGCTCGGATTCTGGCTCTTGAGATCAATTCTTGTAACGCCAGTGCTCTGAACAGTTTTTGAAAATTTAATGATATGATACAAACATGCAAGTTTTTACAGCTTTAGTACATGGCAATTTGTGCCAAAACATTCCTTGTGGTTGAGATCCTGCTGCTTCGGATCCGTGAATTCTTCTCTGATATATGCCTCCACCGAGAGAGCTCCAGTAAATGCTGCTATTTAGTTAATCAATTTCCCGAAGAAGGGAATGCCAATGGCAGTCAAGAGCAGGCGAGCATCCTGGTCAGTCGACGCCGATGTGTGAACAATGACGTGGCAACCTGGGATCATTTTGGGCGGGTACCTATAGCGTTGTCAGTATGTTTTCAATGAAAGCCAATCCTCACACAGCAATTTAACTCACATGTCGTAGTTGACCTCGACCTCAGGGAACATGGCCACCTCCTCAGAAGTAAAACCAAAGGCAAGGTTACCAGAAGTGTCACCAGAGCTGCCCTTGACACCCCTCCAGTCCTTGATCTTGGGCATAACGACGTCCACACACTTGCTCAAGAAGTGGTACATGTCCTCTCCGGTCAATTCGCAAGTGACGGACAAGTGCTGGCCTTGCCTCACGCCGAAACCAGCAATGGATCGCTTAGTAGCGTGCGCCTCGGCGCGCACGTTGGTGATGGCCTGCATGACCATACCCGCGATGTGAAGGTGAGAAGAATCGCTGATGGCATCCTTCACCATGGAGTGTACCGTCACACGCTCAATCTTGGGCACGTTGCGGAATGTGATAGGTTTCCTCAGGAGTCTCAGCACATCTCCACCTCTGGGTCCACGCAAAGGACGGTTCTTGAAGTATGGTGATTCGCCCTGCCATGATCGTAGACGCTCGCCCTTTTGTGGTGCTTGGTATCCTGGTGGGTGGTGGACGTAGGCCAGGGTCATAAGATCGGCTTCGAGAGTGGAGGAGTAGGTCTGTTGGAGGCGCGGTAGGGAGAAAGGACCGGGAATGTACTCGCGCGAGGACGGATCGGAGGCCGCAGGAGGTTGGTGAGGGTGTAGAGGGCCGCGGTAGTACTTGGGAGGGCGGAACTTGTATCTGAGGTTGAAGTATTAGGGATGGATTCGCAGGCGCAAAGGGATAACGATTGAACATACCTGCTGGACGGCGGTGTGCCCTGGAAGCTGCGCGAACGGTGCAGAGGGTCGTATTTGGTGTCTGGCTCTGATGGCTTCACGAAATCCGTCTCCTCGAGGTCCTGCAATTCGCGGGCGACATGGGAGTTGTTGGATGCATATCGGCGACACTGCAGGCCTGCGGCTTGTGAGAGGGCGGTGTTCTGAGTGCGCATGCGCCTCAGTAATGAGGCGGTCACCTCTTGTAAGGCCATGGCGAGGGTGATGCTTTGTGGTGCAATTGTTCTTCTTGCTGCTACGGCCGCCCGCTGTCGCGATATGCTTCAATTGCCTTGCCCTACTGAGAAAGCGTCGGCCTGCTCGGGGGTGTGCACTGCTCTGCATCCGCATTCAAAAATATGGCCGACAGACTTATGAGTCCACCTCGACCTAGCCTTAAACGCTACCTCCGTAGTACGAGGCAACAGTCACTATATGCACTGCGATTGCCAGGCTAACCTTTGAGATACTATCGGTGGAGCCTGATTGTCGCAAGAACAGGTGGATTTGTGTCATTCCTTCGGAGGTAGAGCCTCTAGAAGCCTTGTCTGCCATTGAGCCATGCGAAGATCGAAGTATCGAAGTTGGACCGTATACAAATTTGAACACCGTACAGCACACCAATCACGCATGAGCCGCGCAGTCCAAGTGTATGAAACAGTGGATGACTTCTCTGGGCCTGTCTCCACGATAGGTTTGATACGGGTGTTCAATTCATCCGAAAAGCCGATGTACTAAATATGCATATCTCTCTCTCTACGTTCCAGTAAGCCATGCATGCTTGTATGATATCTCGAACACTCTTCACAGGGCATCAAATTTTAATTACACTTCGTCAGGACAGCTCAGCCGGAGTGATGGGAGGGATCAGCTTGTCTGTGATAGGACTGGGCATGCTCCAGACGGGCTTCTCGCGCGCGGCATAAGCCAGAGCGAATCTAGTGAATCCACCCCGACAGGGCTCGCAAGGCCGGCCACAGGGTCCAGTGGTAACGAAAGCGTAAAGCGTATGGCGCCTCCCGCGAAGGAGCAGCAGAGAAGCAATAATGCCAATGCCGCCTGTTCGTGCTGCCCGTATGCCCTGCTGCTGCTGCACCACCACCCACTCGCCATGCATATCCTTCTCTACCATACCCACAATCCCGATCGACAGCGCCAAAAGCAACAGCATACCCCTCGCTGACCTCTGCCTTCGCTGCCACGAGCCCGCCCAGTCCTCCGCCCAACGTCACCGCAGTCGACAGCACTGAGCCTTCTATTCAGCTGCCTAGCATTCTGGACACCATTACTACCCCTCCAGCCCCGGCGCAGTACACTCACTGGTGACCTACTTTTATACCACTGCAAACAACGCCTGCCTGTCCATAAATCAACACGCTGCATCTGCATGGAGCAAGAGTGACACAGCCAAACTTGCAACCCCCGACACGACATGAGCGGGGTCCACCGTTTCCTGAGCCGGCGGGAGAAGAAGCACACCTCTTCCAAAGGCCACCCACCCGAACCCGCTTCCAAAGAAAGAGTATGCATATTTCCTCCCTTCCATCTTGCGCATCTATCATGAAGGCATTCTTCACACATGGCCGCATCTGGGGACCCCGGCCGTGCAGCGCGCCCACCCCAGTCGCAACCAACGACTTTAGCGAGCGCGAACCACTGCTGGTTGGCCAGAAACGCCCACGGCGCAGCTCCTCTGTCGCAAGCATGCTCAACATCTCCACTGTTGGAGACTCCATGCGCTTAAGACTTAGCTGCCGCCGCAGGAAACATCTCAAAACCGCATTGCTCGCCTTGCTATCTACCCCGATCCTCTGACATTATATGCTAACATTAATTCAACTTAGACTGTTGTCAAGCCTGATCACTTTGGAGGCGTCTTCACACCAAACGATACCGACCGCAAAAAGCTCGACAAAGAAGAAGAGAAGAAGGTCAAGGCCATTGCTGCCCGTCTGCGCAATTATGGCATCGAGAATATCTGCGACGACAATGTGGAATATGCGCTGCGAGCACCTTTATCAAAAGGCGACCCAGAGGCGGCCTTTAGGCTGTTGATGTTGTTGGAGGAAACCTACGAAGGGATAGTCCGGCCATTCGACCCAAGTGCCAAGCTATTGGGTGCTGAGAATCGCGGAAATGTCACATGTTTCCTGGACGCCTTGCTATTCGGCATGTTCGCTAGATTGGATAGCTTCGAGGCTATGCTGTACGAGAGCTTTGAAGATCCACAACGGCGAAAACTGGCTGGTTTCTTGCGGTTATGGGTTAACCTGCTCCGTTCTGGTAGACTGATCACAACCGACGTGACCAAACACCTTCAAGATGCGCTCGCCGAGTGCGGCTGGAAAGACGCGGCCAATCTAAGGCAGCAAGACCCGTCGGAGGCTTTTGGTTTCATCACTGGTCAACTTGAGCTTCCTTTGCTTACCCTCAAAATGGATTTGTTCCATACCGGAAAAGAAGATCCCGCGGACGATCACAAATTCGTCAATGAGCGACTACTCGAGGTTGCGATTCCTGAGGAGCCATCCGAGGGCAACAGTGTCATCACACTAGAGGATTGCTTAGAGCACTATTTCAACAACAGAATAGAGGTCAAAAGGCACATGGAGCAACAACGGAGAAACACGTTGCAAGGTTCAAAAGTCGAGGATGATCAGCTCAAGGCTTTCGACAGCGATAACAAGGCTGAAAGTGGTTTACACGTGGAAGTGGCCGAGGTGCCTGACACGCCCATCGCTTCGACACCGGTTTTGGAAGCACCTTCACAACTGAAAAGCTCTGCAGACAAGCTTCGGCCTGGGAGCGGCCGAAAACGCGCAGATAGCATCTTCAGTCAGCGTAAAGTGACGATCGAAGGTGTGGATCCTAACAAGGCTGTGTCCGATGACTCGAAGGTCGCCCCGCAGGACGGACTCCGACGCATGAGCACACGCACAGAAGTTCTCATGCCAGCTTGGCAATTTTTCAAGCTTTTGCCATGGTACACAGACCATATGCCTACGTCAGATGCTCAAGTTGCGGCTCACTTCTCACGGAAACGGCCTGTCCTTGGGATTGCACTGAAAAGATACTCTTACACCAATGAAGGTGCGGCGAGACGGCGGGATACATTTGTCGATATCCCTCTGGAAATCGCCGTGCCGAACTTTGTCAGCGACGACAGCATGCGAGATGAGGGCCCACTGGTTGGTAACTTCAGGCTCGTACTACAGTCAGTGATTTGCCACCGTGGTGTTTCTGTCCACTCAGGCCACTACGTCTGCCTCAGCAGGGGTAGCGCACCAAATGCAGCCAGAAATTCGACCAGTGAACGTCGCGAAAGCAACAGCAGTGCGGCCGATTTTGAGGACCCGTGGATGCGTTTCGACGATCTTGCGAAGGAACGCGTGAGCTACGTCAACATTCACGATGCTCTTCGGGAGGAGACACCTTACCTTCTGTTCTACCAAGTCCAGCCTATCGGAGACGACGGCCACGCCATCCACGATCTACCGAGTTATGCTGAAGCCACCTCACGATCACAATCCGATGCAATGCCGTTTGAGAAGTCGGCTCTGATTGATGACATATTCGAGAACGACTCTGCATTGCAGCAAGCATTTCCACGGTCGACCGAGACAGCTGACTTTGGCGTCTCTTCTGCACGGAACAGTCTCGACATCAACCCGACTCTCAACACGCGCGGCCGCACCTCTCGCGATCAGCGCCGAAGTAGCGTCGCATTCGAAGGCTCCAGTTTTGGTGGCTCGGTGTCTGGAAGCATCGGTACTGCGACAACCGCCTCGGTACCCGCTACCCCAGTGGAAGAGAAGGGCAATGCTTTCCTGTCTGTCGCAAAGAACCTTGGGACACGACGATCCAGCCGGCCATCAAAATCAAGACCTACATCCACTGGACCTGCCAATCCCGAAAAAGAGAAGGACAAAGAAGCCTCCCGATTCAGCCTCAACATGTCTAAGCTTAGTCTGCGCATGTCGAGAGCGGATCTCAAGGATCTCAAGGACCTTCACAATGCTGCTTCGTCTTCCAATGGCAATGGAGGCGGCAGCAACAGCAACGGCAACTCTCCCCTCTCTGCCACGCAGTCCTCTGAGCTTGTCGCACCGGAAGCGGCAGATGCTCGCGAAAATGACATGGCGCCGCCTCCTTCGTACGTACCGAGCGTACCTGCTTCAGAAGACGGCCACAATGACGCTGCGAGCAAAGAAATTGGGGCTTCTCCTAAGAAATCACCTCCTGCAGTGACTGGCAAGGGGAAGAAAGAGAAAGAAAGCAAGAAGAAGCACGGACACTCACACTCACATACAAAGAGCGGCCACGAAGACAGAGACTGCGTTGTTATGTGATAACTTGTCGCCTTTCTATGAACCTCCAGGGAGCGATCTGGGTCTCGCGCCCCCTTTTTCGCATTTTTTGATTATTATTTTGGCGCATTTCGCCTTTAGCTTCGGCGCAGAAGGGCGGTAATTTGGGATTGGGACTGGGCTTTCATCGCTGTTGAGGGAAACAAATGGGTCAAGCGACGGAGTCTTTTTGGTATCTTACTGGTGGGTTAATGGTTCGGTTCCCATCGCATTATCTATAGCTTCTTGGGCATAGCGCTTATTTTTGGAATCTGAGATACGCTGGTGCTATGCATATTACAAAGGAGTTTCTTTCAACATCTTACTGGTTGTCCCATTTTCTCCTTCGTGGAAAGCATTTTCCAGTTGCCCACTTTCGTTGGGAGAGAGATGAAGCTTGCCTGTGCCACTGCGTATGAAATATCGTAGGACCGTCATGCAAGGTTAATGAACCATTTCATTCTTTCATGGCTCTTGAGAATTAAAGAAAAAAAAACCGTAGCAAAGATTACGAAGCCTGAGCTCAAAAGAAGTGTCATTTCCATTTGCACATCTTCGCAGAACGCCATCGCTAGCCTATGCTTCAAGAACAAAATATTGAATATTACCCTTCTTTTCTTTCTTCGCTTCTCCGACCGAACAAATCCACAGGTGAATTAGAGAAATGGGCCGTTTGTACATTCCTCTCCTCTACCTCTCCTCCTGCTGCTTGCCCTTGCCACTGCTACTACCGCGAGTGAACAAGTCGCCCAGCGTGGCACTCATGCTCCTCGCCCGCAGCGAATCGCGAGTTCGCTGCCCGCTGTTGAAGGTCTGTTGGCTAGTTTGGGCCTGTGGACTCTCGTCCGGCGAGAGCGTGCCTGAAGCGATGGAGTGGCGCTTGCGAGCTGGTGCCGACGGCTCGGCGGTAATTTGGTACGGCTGACCGCGCGATGTGGTGTTGCGGCGGACTTGGCGGATGGAGCGGTTGTGAGATTGATCGACGCCTCGGCGGAGGGAGTCTGCGACGATTGCGCTCAAGCTGGAAGATAGTGGCGATGTAAGGGGGCCGAGATCAGGGAAGAGGGTGGTGATCGAGTTTCGAGACATGAGGGCCGCGCGTTGGGGTGAGATATTGGGGTCGAGGTGGATTTGTTCGCCACGCGCTTGGGGCGTGCGAGGCGGTTCGACGGCGGGTGTTGTGGTGGTACGAGGCGTTTGTGGTCGGTTTGGAGAAAGAGTTGGTACAACTGGTGCTGAGGTCGTCGCATGCATCAGTGAACGCTTTGTTGGATCAGTATCCGCTGGGATCAGGTCTGCTGCTGAAGCTGCGTGGATAGCGCTGCGGTTCGCGGGACCTGGGTTCAGGGTATATGCATCCAAAGGCAGTCCAGACGGATTCTTAGGCGTTGATGGCTGGAAATCATGTGTAATGACGAGAGATGGTGGGATTTCAACAGAACTGATGCTGTTGATACGACCAGTCCTGAAGGGGGCACTCTTTGCTGACGCTTTGGCGCTAGACTTGCCATGCACATCGGACTGTGTCCCTTCGTGGTCGATAAGATCGACTGTTTCCTCCTCAGGCTCGTCTTCTCCACTTTCATCACTACTCTCATCGTCATCGGAGCGGCCAGAGGTGATACACCACACTCCCAAGAAAGTGAGAGCGCAGCCACCAATGAATTTGCCAGCATCTTCAGGGCTCTCGCGTTCGAAGTCGCGATATAGAATAGCACTGCCGATAATAACCGAGAGCGTGAACATGACGAATTGCGTTGGGATGACCACGGTAGCGTTGAACCGCTGCAGCGCACGATTGAGGTATTTGATTTGCATGACGGCGGTGGAGACCAGGATGGCCAACAGTAGGTAGGTGATTGGGAATGTGATCACTTTCCAGATCTTGCTCGAGAGAAGAGACGCGATTCCCTTGGTTGAGAGGGCAGTGTATCCGCCAAACAGGCCAACAAGGCCGATGTCGATGAGGACACTTTTGTGGCCATACTTGTTGCTCGCAAACATCAGTATGGCAATCAGTCCCACGGTTATGCCCAGATAAGTTTCGAACTCCCAAGTGGTAATCAGATCCCATATAATGTCCGGGTCTAATCTCGGGTTGCTGTCACTGGCAGAAAGCACCACCGTAACGCAACCTCCAACAGCGATGACCACGCCTATCGCGTCTCTCCAGCGGAACTTCTCGTGCAGAAGAAGCGGCGCGATCAGACAATTTGAGATCAGCGCCACCACTCCTAGTGGTGACACAATTGATGCCGGTGCAAATCCATATGCCAGAAAATTGCCTGCCTCTCCCAATGTCATGAGAGCGATTCCAAGCCACCAGATAGGCGACTTCAGATAGCTCTTGCTTTTGCCCTCAACATCCCCCTTCTCATCATCACCGTTCGGTAGAGAAGAATCCACCGTTGACGAACTTGCTTTCCTGCTGCCCAGGTCGGGAATGAGAGGATCTCCTTCGTGCGCCTCCTCCTCTTCCAGCTCCAACTGCCCATTCGCAGGCCCATATCGTGCATTCTCTCTAGCGCGCTCTTCTGCGATCTCTTCCTGCTGCGTGCCGTAGTTCCTTCCATCTCCTACACTTTTCCTCTTGTTTTTCCGCCGTTGCGATCTCCGTCTCTCTGCGTCGTCATTCGATTCCTTGCTCAAGCGCAAGTGCGCGTACCGCTGTGTGTTGAGGGCGAAAGAGATAAGGACGTTGCCCACAATCGCCGTGACAATGCCGATGAGACTCGACCAGTCCTCCGAGGTCAAGTCCTTCCCGCCGCCGAATCCAAAAGAAGTATGTCGTACAAGGTCATTATATGCGTTCAAGTCCAGCGAATCCGCGGCGTTTGTGGTGGCAGGTATGTACATGGCGGCGTGATGCCTGCCGGGTCCAGCGTCCTAGTGCTGGCTGGGTATATGGGTTTGGCGCGTGGTGAGAGAGCTGGACTGGCTAGCTCCTCCTCATGGCGATGGTGTGTACTGTACAACGCAAAACAAATGGCGCGCCGGCGTCACACGGAATAGTTTCAAGGCGCAGGGAAAATGTGGCCGAGAGTAGTGACAGTGACATCCGAGGCGCATGGTAGCGCGGTGAGCTCGGACTGGTTAGGCAGAGGCGTGGTATCCATTGCTTGGTAACAGGTCGGCCATGACGAGACCGTGCATGTTGCGCTAGACGTGTAGCGAACCCAATTTATTATGCTGCGCTCCGCTTTCACAAGATAAGGGTTCACTGTTGCCCCCTGCCTCTTAAACATCGACAGTAGAAAGTCGCTCATGTACAATGACGAACGAGCTAATGCTATGACTGTCTGAGCTCTCCTTCACGACGTACTGGCCACTCTTACAATCGGTCATAACGTTCTTCAACTATACATCTAAATTCGGCGCTGTGCCGCTGAGGATCACCAACCGCTCGCTCGGGATCTATCGTGGCAATGACATCGCTTCAGGTGCTAGCGAAAGAGGGTCTATCGACGCACCCCAAGACCAAAGAGCATTGATGAACAACCACGTAGGATTACTCTCAGTACACGTATACATCGATGTCCGTCGCTTCAGGCGTACGACCAAAAACGTACATTAACGCATGGTTTTGTTATGCAAAAAGCACAACTCTAACCCTGAAGCATAGCACTACTCATACATGTATACAGCATACATGTAAATATGCGTGTACATTACACATTCTCGTGCATGTATTGCAGCCATGGATGACATCAAAGAAACACACATCGGAGATTAACTTAGCTTCTGGTTTCTTATTGGAAATGCACCGATGCCAAAGTTTTATTCCATGATCGTATTGCACAACGCACGTTGAGCTCCGCGAAGCCAAGCGTATCATGCTGTCGTAAATCATCCCTTAAAACCTGAACCCTGTTCTCGATGCACAAACCATGTTTCTTCTGCATCCCAAGGGCAGACTGTATCCTGGAGGATACAACAATGACGAGTCTGTCTACTGCCACCCCAATAAATGGCCATCTCGCTCGGTTTGGACAAATCCATCCATGAGGAGGATTAGGACCTGTACATGTCAGCGTTTGCGCGAGTTCACAGAGCACTGAAGACTCACTCTTCGGATTCATCTCCCTGGGTGAAGTCCAAGACAACGTCTTCCTGGGTGAGGTCAAAGACAACGCCGTCGGTGGTTAGATCGATGCGAGTCGAAATAGACCGGCTGCCTAGGAGCTCGAAACCCGGAGATTCAGATCGCTCGCGCTTGACGGGAGTGGATTCGTTGAATGTCAGGTTGTCTCCGAAGTCAAAGTAAGGCGAAGTGGATCTCTTGAAGTCGTCCTTTTCCTCCTTCTTGGGAATTGGAGAGGAAACGTGTGATGTTGCTCGAAAGTGTTGCCTGCTAACATTGTTGTCGTTCTGGCCAACGAGTCTTTCGATGAGACTGTCATTATTTGCATCGTTCGCTGTCTCGTCTTCGTCGCCCAGATCCATGACATTGGTGTTGTGGCTGGCACCCTCGTTTCCTGTTGCAGCGAGCGTCTTTGCTCGTTTGGTTGCAGGGCGTTTAGCACCGTTCCTGGGGAGAAACAAGGATCTAAGCATGTCAGCTTCAAGTCTTTCGGCATATAGTTATGATCGGAAACTTACTCTCCATCGTCTCGTTCGCTCGGGCCAACAACCTCACCTCCTCCTAGGCCGCTCGTAGGCAATTGTCGACCGAACAAGCGCTGACGCTTCCGTGGCCTTTCAACTTGCTGGGGAGCTGGCCCCAGAGACTTCGAAAGTGCAAGCAGTCTCTTTCTGATCTCTGGACTGTTGCGGATTACCTCTCCGGGAGTTGTGCGCAGCTGCTTGCATAGTTGCTCGACTTGTTTCCGCAGAGCATCTGGATTATCCATGTCGGTGCCGTCATCTTGACCGTCATTGTCAGTCTCGTCGCTCATGTGCCGTCGGTCGTTGTCTCCGCCATCCCCTCCTCCAGGACCGTGATCGCCTCTGGCATCGCCGTCTTCGTCGCTGTTGCCGTCTTCACTGTCTTCGCTGTCTCCGTCTCCATCATTTCCATCATCGTCACCACCTTGATCCCCGCCTCCGTTGTTTCCGTCTTGCCGGTCCGATCCGTTATCATCGCCTGGGTTGGCCAAATTGTCGTTACTGGGGCCCTGGATTTCGACCGCAACGAGCTCAAGCTTGTTAGTTATCTTCACCTGATCGGGCTTGATTGCAAATCGCTTCACTAAGTCCTCGGATCCGTTTTTCGTTTTCTTGAGCCATACACGTCTCGTGTTCGAGGATGTGAAATAGTCTTTGCCCATGAGCTGAGGAATCGTGAACTTAGCTTCGCCTTTTGGACTCAAAGCGTACTGCTTCACCCTCCGGTGAATGCTTTCGAAGAAGTTGCAATCCCGTCCATTGTTGCCTGCGTACATGATCTCGATCGTTCGGAATTTTTGTTCCCACATTGCACGGAGGCGATCCGGGATCCAGCATTCGAGAATCACCAGGCAGTCCGACTCCGCGTTGCTGATAAGCTTAATGACTTCGTAAGCGTCGACAGAGCGTGGACCATCGCCACGGAAAGTCCTAACAAAGTCAGCCTATCGCCTTAGGCCATGTCTGTCTTCTGGTGGCAGACTTACCATCTGTAGTCGGTCTCGAACATGCCGGTCCTACCACCGTGATAAATGATGGTGACGTGGTCGTGGCGATCGTACTGGTTAAGGTGACCCTTCAATCGGCGAAAGAAAGCCGCTTGTTGTTCTCCTGGGTTCATGATGATCTCAATGATTTGGTCGTGGTCGACATACCTGACGTACATGTCCCGCATCAAGTTGTACTTTTGCTCGTGTCTCAAGTCGTCAAGACTGGCGCCCTGCCGCTCGCCAAATCCGGGCCTAACGGCATCGAGGAAAATGACGATGTGTCGGGTGTAGTAGGTAACTTTGGAATCTGGCTGGTTGCACACTTTTTTGGTCCGCCCTCGCCGGCGATCCGCCATCTTGCCTCTGGTATGTTTCTCGCCGGTACTCCCGATTGCGTAGCCAGAAGGTTCGAAAAGAGTGTTCGTTGTAAATTTCACGTATGTTCAGCTTGGTGTGTAGACTGTAGAGGTGGATGTTATTGCGAAGGTGTTGGAGCGCAGGCGGTGGTTTATGTATTAACGAGGACGAGAGCAAAATCATGTGAAGTTGTCACCATCTTGATCCAGAACGTGTGATCTGATGAACCATCGCAGAAATGAAGAGATAATACATTGAGGAGAGTAGCTCCAGTGATGGAATGAGTGAATGAAAAATGAAGTTCGTGAGTCGTGGCAGCAAGAGCCAGGTGAAGTCAAGCCAGCACGTGCTTGTGATATATCGCATGTTGAGTGAAGCTCTGACAGGTCTGTGACGCTGCAATTTTGAGGCTATGCGTGGGAAAGCACTGGCATGAGTGAAGTGCTGATTGAACTGTGAAATTCTGATATGAATTCCGGGAGCGGACGACTAATGAAGAGACGCATGTTGAGAATCTGAGCGGGATCGGGAACAACATCTGAACTTGTCTGCTTCCATATGCTCAAATGTCCGGCAGCGGCAACATCCTTTCCTGCACTCTCTTCACAGTGTCAACGAACCTCGCCCGCTCCTCTTCTGTCTTGAACTCAATCCTGATTCCCGTTACATTTCTCTCCGGACCTTTCTTGCCTTTTGTTTCCCAGGAGTTTGAGCTAGCAGTGTCGCTTGTTGCTGCTGATGAGCGGACGCCGTTCGCAGTACTACTCTTCTTCTCGACAATCCGCAGAACTCGAACATCGATGCCTTTGAGCTTGGCAAACTTGTTGTGTTCATCTTTCACGCGAACCTGCTGCCTCGAGGAATTGATCCACCACTTTGCATAGCCTTGTCCGAAGTTGCCACTCATATGTAGCAGCGCCATGACACCGCCAGCGCCTCCAGGTGTGTTGACTCCATCATCTTCCCACAACCGTAAAACCTCTATATTGGCAAACTGCTCTTCAAAAGCGAACGCCCCTTTGAAACCTTCGTGGATAACTGTGGTCTTGGAGGTCCTGAATGAGCCCAGCAGCTTACGGCCGAAGATCGCTGACTGGAACTCGTTCGCATGCTTTTCAGACTCGAAAACATAATTGACCCACTTCGTCCTAATGTCTTTCTCCTCGCGCTCTCCCCACTGAGGTGCATGTAGCCTGAGAGTAATGTCACCTCCGGTTGGAGGCACAGCTACCTTCTCCGCCTCAAAAAAACTGCAATATGGAACTGTTTCATTTAGCTCTGCCAGCTTGTGCTGGCAGCGGACTTCTCCGTCGTCAGAAATGGTCCAGATCGAAGTAACGACTCTTTTGCCGCCATTGTCGAAGTCTTGCAAATTTTCACGCTTGCGAATCACGAGGACCCGAGCTTCCTTACAGACTGGCAACATTTCGGTATCAAACCGTGGGTCCGGCTCATCTGGGTCGTGTTGAGCGTACTCCACCAGGGTCGTCCGAATTTCGCATAGAATAGCTGCGTTGCGGCATAGAGCCTTTTCGAATGCTTGCGCGTTGGTGGGAGACATCGGGCTTGCCTTCTCTGAGCCAAGACGTGGTGAGCTAAGAACGGAGGAGGGTTTACTGGTTTGTGCAGAGAAGTTCGAGGCTGTCGTCCTGCGCGACACATTACCACTGTTATGTGAAGGGTACCGAGTCGGGCCTAATGTGCTTCCAGTGAACATGGAAGTTGGGGTGGCCGATTGATGTGAGCGACTTGGTGCTTTTGGCGGCACTGCAGGAGGTGGTAATTGTTGCTCGAACCCCTTGGAATCGATTCTTCGTTTTCCTTCATGTGACATCGGGGACATCCTGGTTAAGCTCCCCTCTCGGCTGCTTCCTTCTTCGGCGTCATCCTCTGTATGTGAGGCGAGAAGACCGGGAAGAGTTGTAGATTCTCGGCGAGGGATGTTGAATACTCGATCTCTGGGCAAACGCTCTGGAGGGCTGTCGAAGGAGCTTGGACTCGATGTGACTGGGGTCGTGGCCGGCTTCCCTGTATATCTGTCGCCGATACTTAGGTCACCAGTTGGTGGCGCACCACTTTCGAAGTCCCAATCAATAACATTGTTCGCACGGCCATTTTCAGGACGCCAAAAGCCATCATCGTAGCACACTGAGCTCTCTCTCCAATGATGGGCGAACTTTGCACCAGTATCAGGCCCATGAGATACTTGTCGGCTGATTTGGCGGTCCATGTAATAATCGAGTGTGGCGACTGTGCTATCTGACGTAGTGCTGTCCAGCCTTTCATGCGTACTTTGTCCTGTCACCGCCGGGGTTCCATTCTCAATCGTCGAGCTTGACTGCAGGGTCTGCATGGTAATGTTGATAGTGTTGGTGTGCACGTAAAGCAGGTCGCGCAAAGCTGAAATATCGCCACCTTCTACGGTCCATTTGAGAGTCTTGTAATTTGTGATGACAAGATCAGACCAAGATCGTTCTCCGGATCCCGGCTTTAGGGTCCTGTATCGGGCAACAAAACTTTCCAGATCATCGAGCGTCCGCTGAGCGCTGTCCAGGATCGTAGAAATAGCAGACCTCGTTGAATCTTCAGCTTGATCGAGGATACTAGCATTGCTGCTCAAGGTCTCGGCCACGACCCGAAGCGCCTCGCTTAGCCGCTCTGCCTCGCGCTCAACCTCAGCGAACTCAACTGGTACGATTTTCTTCCCCGGTGTAAATGCTCTACCAACTCTCCATGCTGTCTGAGAGAGCATTAAGATGTCTCCAACTGAGGGAATCATGGCCATAGTTTCGGTTGCCGTCGAGGCCCTGCGCAAGTTCGCGAGGATGTGTCAAAGCGGAGTACTGAGTGGATCCAGAGCTTCTAGAGATCTGTGACTTGTTGAGGGTTTCGTTTTAGTTGTCTGGACGCCATTCGGGTGTACATAACACGGAAGTAATGCGTGTGAGAGGCTACAGGAGTCAGTCTAGAACAGTGAAAGGCAGAGCCAAGGCACCCGTCAGCACCACGATGGAGCACCTCAGGGACATGCATCGCTTCGTTTTCGAGAAAGCGTTCCTTTCCTTTGTTAAGCGAGATGTAGGGCATGGCTAAGGTGGTCGTTGTGCGGGAGGTATCAGCTAACGAGGCCTCATGTTTGCTGGGGCAGCCCCGCAAGCCGCCATCAAGCGAGCAGATTGCATTATTTGCCCTGCAGCACCGAAAAGATGGGTGAATGAGAGCCGGGGAGAAGCAGCGTGTACGAGGTGAGCCGACGTCGCCGCTGTGTCTGTGGATGGGCGTGGGCGCATCCTGCGATTCAATTGGCTTCTTCGTCTGGGGCCAGCTGTCGAAGCACGCGAGGCCACGGCCTCAACATCCATATTCGGGTGAGAGTATGAAAGAAGAAGTATGGCTGCTCCTCATCCGAATCGCAATCAAACCTTGGCCGTGTGCTGCATAGAGTATGGACTGCCATGTGCCTCTTCACGATTAATGTGCCGATCCCGTACACGTGCGGCAGATCTTTACTCCACAAGACTTCACCAAGCATAGCCGAGATATTGCTTGGACGCGTCGAGCCCCTGGTAGCCCTGTCAGATGTTGGCCCTGAGGGTACGTAGAGTGCGTCAACATGTAGAAGGCCGCGTTTTGGTCGAGTCTTTAAAGTCAGATCAATGATGGACACGGAGGTGCAGCAGCGTCAACGCCAACGTCCAATCCTGGCACGTGACGTGTACCGTCTATTCCAACGAGTATGTCAACAGAACCAATTTCAAAACATATTTATTCTTTAAATTATGAGTTTTGTCCGAATGCGATCGAAAATTGTCGACGGGAAGACTACTCGAACACCGCTAATCCGCGATCCGAAGGCTCCACAGCAATGATTGCAAAGGCTACTTTATTTGAATCGAGCAACATCTCCTCCATGCTATATAAAAGAAATGAAGGCACGAAAAACCATAAATCAAGCCCTCTTCCAACCATCCTAAACCTCAATCACCCCAAATCACTGTTTAATCGCCGCCACCTCCCCAACCGCTGGGAACGAACCCTCAATCGACGACAAACTCTGACAATTTCCCTCAAACCCAGCATTGAAACTCATACCCACACATCCATTAACCATATCACAAGCATCTGCACACCCATCGAAAGTCCTAGTGAAAGTCCTCGCATTGATCTCGCGGTCCTCAAGCGACATGTCCGCTTCCGCCTCACGCTCGCCCAGCGAGTTCGCGGCCAGAGCAGCCTCTTCCAGGTCTCGCTCTTGATCGACACGCTTGCGCTTGCCGCTGGTGGTGATGATGTTGCCGATGAAGCGTGTGTCGCAGAGGATGCCGTAAGAATTGCCCATCGAGTTTTTGCAAGTCTGGTGGTCGACGTCGGGGCACATGGTGTCTGAGCATGCGACTACCGTTGAAGGGCTGGCTGTTTGGAAGGTTGGAGCTTGCCAGGCTGTCGTTGCGGTGGTCACGGTGCTGAGATGGGAAGTCAATATTTATCTACGGTGAGTCGCGTGGCTTGGCTTACAATTGATAGGTGTATGAGACGGGTGGGAGTGCACCGTTTCCTATTCCGCCCGGGGGAGGAGTATATACACTCTGAGGAGGTAGCGAGGTAGTTTCTACTGAATATGGTTAATTGGCATTCGAGAGACATGAGGAGACAGGTGAGAGCAAACCACTTTGCGCCGCTGCAAGAGCGACAACGAGCAACACTCTGAAAGTGACCGATGGCGACATGTTCGACGATGGAGAACTTATACTGTGATCTGTGACGGTAGTAGAAAAAAAATGATTGTCATTATGCAGAAGCTAAGCGTGCCACTAGAGTCATATCAGTGCCGAGTGTTTGGATGCCATGAGCGCGCTGGAATGCAAAACGCGACATGCCCAGCCATTCACAACCCATCGTCCGGGGACCACACTTGGCGCATCCACCTCGTGTCCAGTGGCGCACCTTCCTCGTAGAACCTCAAATCTGTCGATAGTCTGATTCGACCTGACGAGTCTTCGTTCTTCGCAGCGCCGTGGAGGAGGTATGGGTTGTGGAAAACGACGTCGCCAGCTTCGTAGTTTCCAACCAACCACTTGCGAGTATTGCGGCCGCTGTATTGGGCATTCTCCAGGTCTTTGGTGAAGTCTTCAATATTGTGAGTGAGTTGGCCGTCTCTCGCCATGTTCATGTTGAACCCCGAAACCCTTTCTTCGGCAGGAAGGTCCATGTTTTTCTTCATGAACTCCGCTTCCATTTCCCGGCCAATGTCGTCAGAGTGTTCAAGATACACGAGGCCGCCACCAGTGGCTGCGACATCTCCGATTGGTACCCAGGCGGTGAGGAACTCTGCCTCTCCTGCGCGTAGGAAGAGACGATCATAATGTACTCCTGTGGACAAGCCACCAGGAACATTATGTCTGAGCATAGTCCGCTTCACCAAAACATCGTTCTTCCAACCCATGAATTCCCGGACGAACTGCCTTAGTTGCGGGTGTTCCAAGAAAGCTAGGTAGAACGGGTGCTTGTGCACCTCAACAAGCTTGTTGACTCGTTCGATGTCCTCGGGTAGATCACGTCCGCCAACACCGTTGTGAGCAATAGGATCCTCTCTCGAATCGAAGATGCCATCACGGGGAGAAGTCCCTGGTTTCAAAATTCCGGTCGGCGCCATGTGCTCGAAGTAGGCTTGTCGCATGTCCAGCACGTCTTCACGCGGCATCACATTCTTGACCCAGACGTAGCCGTCCTGTTCGAAGCGTCGACGCATCTCATCGACAGGCGTATCGATGGGCGTCTCACGCATCCAACCAACGTTGGAATCTTGTAGGTAGGCGCCATAGTTGGAGCGTAGTTTGGGGAGCTGTTCGGGCTCGTAGACCAATTCGTGCGCAGGGCGCGGTGTTGATTGTACTGCGGCAGCCATTATCTGTAGATGAATGTAGAAGAGCGTTGGGACTCAAGTTGGGAAAGCCTTCGTCGAGCTATAAATATTGCAGTTCCCATCGATTTTACCCCATGGGCAGCATCACCTTCTCCAGTTTATGCATGTCACAGTGGAACTCGATGCCGTAGTTTGCAGCCTTGGGATCCTCTTCTTCATGCTTTCATGGTGAGAAGAAGACAGACACGGCGCGGGGCAGTGATCTCACGGTAATATGCTCCGCGTTATGGATCGTGAAGTATTACCCCATGCAGCGAGCGTGTTCATGATTGGTCACCTCCAGGTGATTTCCCCAGGAAAGAGAAACCTTCTTCTTCGTGGGGAGATGCCTTTCTTGGATTGATAGTCAGGGCCATGGTAGAACTGGCCGGGATTGGAAGTAGACGCCTCAGTGTTTTCACACTAGTCATAAGAGTGTCACCAAGGTGTCTGTCTTTAGCCGTCTTCGAAATCTCTCGGTGGTAAGTGTGTGCGAACCAAGATTGACGGCCGATGCAATGAGCAGATGAGCAATGAAGCTGGTATGCAGGTTCGTGCGTGGTCTGTCACGCCTGAAGTTCGGACGGACATGTTGTATGTCGAGCGAGTCCTTCCCACAAAACCACACCTCACCCTCCAAAGTCCCTAAAAACCTGCCCCTTCACCTTCCCCCTCGAATCAAACTTGACACCCTCTTCACCCAAAAGTTCCTTTTTCTTCCCGGCAAACCTCCCCTCTTCTCCCCAATCGCCGTGAAACCCACCAATAGACCCATCAGAGCTCAGAATCCGATGGCAAGGCACCTCAGGCGCAAACGGATTATTCTTCATCGCACTGCCAACAGCTCTCGCGCACGTCTTATGCGAAGTCGCCGAGATGTAGTCTGACATTGCTTGATAAGTGCTCCAGCGACCGGTGGGGATGCGACAGAGGAGGGTCAGGGTTTGTTTTCTGAAGGGCGTGAGGGTGGTGGAGGATTGAATTCGTTTGATCTGGGCAGCCATGTCGGTGGATGTAGCAGTGAGAGGCGACGAGTGTTTGCTCTCGCTTGAATCATTTTTGTTCTCAGTAGTTTCTTCTCCATCCTCAGTCTTGACCCGCTTCGACTTCGGTGGCGACTCAGGCGTCGGCGCAAAGTACTTCGAAATCGACCCATCCGCCTTCCTCTTCTCTCTAACACGCACTTTCTCCTGACCCGTAGCCTCACTCTGCCCAGCAGGTTTCTTCTCCCTCTTCCCCCTCAGCCTCAAACTCACCCGATCCAGCTCTACAAGATCAGCCTCGCCACTCGCCACCTTCTCGCCCAACGCCAGCGCATCGTGCAATTGCTCCACAGTCATGTTCCGCACAGCAGGCGATTTGACAGCCTGAGTCCAAGGCTTGTCGACACCGACCGCATTGTCTAGAATGATACGCGCGAAGCAGTGGTCGAGGTGTACGGGCCAGTGGTTTTGGGCTGGGTCGCGGGCTTTCGCGAGGGCGGGCAGGTAGGAAGCGTACAGGTGGGTCCAACGGTCACGGAGGGAGTCAATGTCCTGTTTGTCTGGAGGCGACATAATTGTTATTCTGGAGTACTTGGGTGTGTTTGGAAGCTTGGGATTTGTCCGTTTATTGATGGGACTTTCGCGTCGCTGTGGAAAGGCAACGACGCGCTCAAGCGCGTGAAAGTGGAAGTGGAAGTCTAAATCGTCACCACTTTGTTGACACTCACGACTGCAAAACAATATCGCCTCACTTTACATCAGCACATTGGGCCTGAGCAGCCTCGGAGCATTGCGAATGAAAGACAAGTCAAGCACAGTGCGCTGTCAAAAGATGGACTGCCCAATGAATCTGATACCATAACTTTCGTTTCATCTATCCCCAAAAATTCGCAGAACCCATCATCTGCGCCAAAGCAAGCAAGGTATCATCAAGTAAAAAAAGTAGGAAACACCCGCAGGCTTTCCTTCATTTCGATCAAGCAAGAAAAGAAATCAATACACGCCATGAGAGTGGGAAAGCGACCAGCAAAGAGTCTTGCTCGTGCCCACTTTTGAACTCGGCAATTCCCCCAAACGACTGGCCATGCCGGTCCTCATCTCTCCTCTCCTGGCTCATATCCCATCATTGCGTCGCGCGAAGCAAGACGGCCGTGTGTATCATTTTGAGCTACGTAGCGGCAAGCATCGTCTGCGCTTGCCAGTGTTTTTTTTAGTGCAGTTTGTCTGTCACTATTATCTCTGCTTTCCACCTCATGCAATTCTTTATTTAGTGGCTTCCACCCTTTCGGAATCGGAGAAGCTCGCTGAGGCTGGCAATGCTGCAGCCGTGCTGCAGGAAGTCGTGCCTGCAGAGCTCTTCCGCGGTTGCACGGCTCTTGACGTCGACGCACAAGCACACGCTCAAGAACGCCTTCAGCTCCTTGGACAGCTTCTCGGGCTTCTTAAGTCTGGGAGTGCCGTTGGTTGCGATCAGGTAGAGAGCCTTGAGGGGCTCTTCGTTCAGGTATGGCGGCTCGGACTCGATCATTTCGATTGCCATGATGCCGAGAGACCAGATGTCGACCTTCGAGCCGTACTCCTTCTGCTTGACGACTTCGGGTGCCATCCAGTATGGTGTACCGACCATGGTGGCACGCTTGGAGCGCTGCTCAGTGAGCTTGGCGCAGAAACCGAAATCAGTAATCTTAACGTTGCCGCGCGATGACAGCAAGACGTTGTCTGACTTGATATCACGGTGGATAATGTTCTGGTCGTGGAGGTGCATGAGGCCCTTGCAGGTCTGGAGAAGAGGTCAGTACATCGTTTGTCATAAGTAAATTTCTCCAACATACCTCGAAGCAGATGGTCGCAATCTGGTCCTCAGTGATCGAGGCGTTATTGTCAATGACATCAGTAAGAGCACCGCCCTCCATGAACTCCATCACAACCCAAAGTTCGAAGGTATCCTCTTGCAAGAAAGCATCAAGGAAGTTCACGATGTTCTCGTGCCTGCTCTCCTTCATGACGATAATTTCGTTCACAATGAGTTCCTTTCGTGGTTGGCTTCGAAGATCCATCTGCTTGATCGCAACTTGTGCTCTGGGACCGTTTGTGCGCATGATTTCCTGAGCAATGCGACTCGGGGCGCTTTCGCGGATACGTGCAACGTACACGGATCCAGAGGCACCCTGACCGATCTTCTTCTGCTTGTTGTAGCTCTCCAGAGGGTTAGAAAGGTTGACCACTTGACGGAGGCGCTCCATCACCTGCGTGTCAGACATCGCACTCATGCGAGTCTCCTTCGACTTCTCGGTCGGTTCCTTCTTTGTAAGTGCAGCCTCGGTCTGCTTGTGGTGGTCCTTCGGTGTGCCTGTCGGTTGCTTCGTGGCGACATTGAGAGGCTTGACTTGGTTGGTCGACTGCTGTTTCTGGTGGCCACCAGCTCCTGATGGCTTGCGAGCAAGAGGCGCCGCCTGTCCATTGGCAGGAGACGACTGCTTGTAAGGTGAAGATCCGTTTGCTGCCTTTTGAGGCGACTGTCCAGGCGGTGCTGGTGCTGGTCTTTGCGCTTGGAGGGTGCGAACAGGCAGAGCGCCGTTCTTGCTTCCCGTGGGTGCTGGAGGCGCAGGCCTTGTTGCGTTGTATCTGCCTGCGTTGGGATCACTGGCGTCGCTGTATCCTCCGCCAATTTCCTGCTTCGCCAAAGGCACGCGAGTCTTTGGTAGCGAGTCGTTGTATTCTCGGTCTTCCTGTTCCTGTCGTGCACGTCGCTCACGCTCCTCGTCAGCACGGCGGCGCTCGGCGTCTGCGTACCGTCTTTCTTCCTCTTGCTTCCTTCTGTGGTCTTGCTCTGCACGCTGCTGGTCCTGGCCATACTGCGCTGTAGAGTCTGCTCGTTTGGCGTCGTAGCCCGAACCAGGCGTTCCTGTCCTCGGGGGTCCATAGCCAGATGGCTGTTGTCGGGGCGGCGCAATGCTGGTTCCTGCTGCATAGCCCAGCTGCTTCTCTCTGCCGCTGTCTACTGGAGGAGTCGGCGTCAATGAAGGGTAGCTCTGTGGGTCCTGCGCTCTCGGGGCAAGTTTGTCGCTGTAGAATTGCAAGACTTCCATAACGGCTTGCGGGTTCTTCGCCATGTCATCTTTCGTCAAGGCTGAGCCCTTCAGAAGGCGTTCCCATTCCACAGGCAATCCCACAAAGCCACCAGTCACAGGATCGAAGCCGACGTGTACGCGATGAGCGAAACCTGTGGGTCCCGACACGGCGCCCATGCTGGGACAGCGGTCATAGATGTTGTCCAGCCAGCCGTAAACATCGTTGTCGGTCTCGAACTTCAGAATCCATTGTTTGTTGCCCTCCTTCGTCAACTCGATACTGAATGGGTAGCTGTCTGAGCGCGCTACGTTGTTGATGTCGCGCAGGTAGACGGTCAAGGCTACTTTTGTGGTGGTGTTGGATTTGAAAAAGTCAAGTTGCTTCTCTCGTAGGATGAGGAAGCGCTCGTTCCAGAACTGTTTCATGAATCCAGCGCCTTCTTCCTTGACTTTGGCAAAGCCATCTTTGATGATCGGGTTGTCGCCGCCCAAGCTCGTGTCAGATCGGTTGAAACTGGGAGTTGATGAAGCCGGACCGAAGCCATTGTTCAGGTTGGGATTGCCAGGAGTCATGTACACATTTGGTGTGAGAGAGACCTTGGGTCGATCGGTCGGCGGACGAGGTGCTTCACGGGTGGCTAGAAACTGGTCCGGCCGGTAGATACTATATGGTAAGGCAAGTCAGCGAATGCGGCTCTTGATACAGAAGGTTCACAACTCGTGCGATACAGCGCATGTGCAGCTTCCATGCAGAGACGTCGCGCGCCCAAATCGCACGCCGTCCGGCACCTAGCAATTGCGCCTGTCCGACGAGACTCGTGTTTCGGGGTGTGACGTACGTGTTCTGCTGATGCTGCGCCATGGCTGCGAGCACACGCGCAGTCAAGCGCGGCGGTGCGCGTGGAAGTGAGGGTGTACGAGCGAGCGACTCCTAGGTTGGCGGCCGGTTGGCGTGGTATGCGCTCGCTCCCGCGTGCCCAGGGTTGTCTGGTGGCGTCTGTGGGCGAGTTGAGCGGGGTGTCTTTGTTTTAGAGTGCAGCACTGGTGGAAGTGGCCAGCACACGGCGGGGACAAAGAGCGCGGTGGTGTAGGTCAAGGTAGGTGGGTGAGTGGGTGGTAGCGCAGGCGGGCAGGGGTGCCGACAAGGGTGCTGGCGGCGGGCGGACAGCGGACAGCGAGCGCGAGATCGAGGGGCTGTTTGGCTGTTTGGCTGCTTGGGCGTCGGTGGATGTGGGTGATGGTGGCACGGAGCCGGCGGTGTTCCCTGTGCGCTGCGATGACGGGGCGGTGAGTGACAACAATTAATGAACAGCAGCAGAAAATATCAGAAATGCTAAGGCACACACACAGCTTTGACGAGGTAGCGAAAACGCAGCGAAGAAGGGAGAGGGAGGGGAGACAGCAGTATTAGCAATAGTGTTAGTTATCGTTAGCTACAGCATTAGCGGGCTGCCTCTGTGAGAGAAAGACGGGCCCACGGATGCAGTGCAGCCTCACCAGGCGGCACGCCGTTTCATCTCGCAATCCATACCAGGCAGGACTGTTGCATAGTGCATTGCCTGCATCTGCTGCTGTAATCACTCCTCTGCACCACGCTAATCTCCTCCTGCTCCTATTCCTGTCGCTTTTTAGTCTGCTCACCGCGTTGGTGATATGCACACAGCACTTTGCAGAAACACTCCCCATTCCGTCACCGTGTTTCAGCAGGCGTGAGTAGACACCTTTGAGGCTTCGATCGTCTCAAAGTTCAACGGCTGTGTCACGGGAGTCACCACCGTTCGCACTTTACTACCTCCTATACGAAAAAGGGGGTTTGCAACCCTTCTTCTAAATACTATGCATGCCGTCATGCCCTCAATTCCAGTAGGCAGAACAAGTAGTGTGGACACTTCCGAGGTCAAGACTCAAATATGATGACAATACAGGGAACTAGGCTAGCCTAAGCTATTCAATTACCGACCCTTGGACCGCATTGACGCCGGCAAACCGTCATCATGCGACTTCCTACATCAGCCAGGCCGCGTACAGTGCTATTGCGACGAGAGTATCAAGCAAGTTGCATCTCAATAATGCCGAGGGACCATCTTCACCCGAGCATTTCCGTACCATCTGCGCTCGAATTATATGTCGTAGACCCTAGCAATCTATTCTACTCATGCTGAGAGGCGGTCATTCTTAGATCCATGGGTGAATCGATGTTTACAAGAAGGACAAAATCATACTGGCCCCTTGCTACCATTGACCCAAACGCTAGAATTTCTCGAAGATCACTGATGTCGCTAGTAGGCTTAATTATGCCATAAACAAAACCATGCATACCATACCATCAAGGCTTGATCACCGACTCAAAGGAAAGAAGAAGATATCAAGGTCCGCTTGATATACACTGCAAATCAGATCTCTGCAGGACCATACACTGGATGTACTGTGATCGTCTACATTATCCCATGATGCGATTGCTTGGTGACTATTGCACCTGTTTGCTACTTCCACTGTCATTTACTTTCCCATCAATGGTCCCGGATCGCCACCCTTCCTCAGTCTTCCTCAGTCTTCCTCTTGCCTTCTCGCAACTGTTGGATTGCAACCTTTCCTACGTTCTAGTGTCTAATTCCGTCGCCGAAAGCTGTTATCACTACTCAATTTGATACCTGGTCACTTAACCTTCTTATTTCCATACTTACGACAGCTCTCCAATTTCGCAGCCATGTGGAGCTATGGCGGCTTTGCTGGTGGCTATTCAGGTGGCTTTGTCGGCGGACCAGCCTTCGTCTCTGGCGCTGTGATGCCTGGGTTCGGGTACGGCTATTGGGGTGCTCCCAGACCTCTAGGCTTCTACAGCGGCTGGTACGGCTTCCAGAGTCAGTGGGCCGGCTACATGGGCTGGATGGAGCATACCGACTACTGTGTCTGGCACGCCTGGCAGCAAATGCTGGGCGGTATGAGCATTGGTGCTAGCGAACAGCGGAATCTGCTCGAAGGAATGCTCCAGCAAGAGCATAGAGATATGAATCGACGCGAGCTCAGGGAGTTGACGGAGCGGATTCTGAAGATGAACAAGGAGCTTGGAGCTGGCGATGATGGTCGGGTGAAAGAGGTTACGGAGACGACTACTACGACCACGACCACTACTAACACCAGCACTGTTACGCAGCAGCAGAGATATGATACTGCCAATGACTTCCTCCAACTCCTGACATCATCAGGAGGTATGGGCTTCACACTGGAGCAAGCGAAGCAGAAGGCCAAAGATATCCGTCAAGGCAGGCAGGACACTTTTGTCACGACGCATCTTGAGAGCAAGGCTGCCAAACAACAGGCTATCCAGGCGCCGCCTCAGCAAATGCAGATCCAGTCTCCTCCACCGGTGCAGCAAGCGCCGCCACAGCAAATGCAGATTCAATCTCCTCCGCCTGTACAGCAAGCACCGCCACAACAGCCTCCGCCTCAGATCCAGACTCCGATGCAGCAAAATGTCTACTCACCGCCGCCACCTCGACCGCAGCAATTTTCTGCTCAAAACCAACAATTTGTATCACAGCAGACCGTCATGTCGCCGCCACCACGAATGCAGGTTCAGTCGCCTCCGCCTATGGTCCAAAGCCCACAGCCAGTATACTCTCCACAGCCCCAGCAAGTCCAGCCGCAGCAGCAGCAGCAGCTATATACATCACAGCAGTCACAGGCAAACATCCAATCGCCCGCGCCACAGATGAAGCAGTCTTTCCAGTCGATGCAATCGACGCCTATTCAATCGCAAACCCAAGTTGGTGGTGGATTCAATCAGCAGCTGAGCGCCGCTCAATATGGTCAGCCATTCCAGTCAATCATGTCAAACGATAATAGCATGACGACTACGAGCACGAGTACCACAACAACCACGACCGACACTTTGACTTCGGCCATGCAAGGCATGTCTCTAGGAGCACAGAATTCATACCAAGTCCAAAGTCCTGCTCCTCAGCAGCAGTATGCTCAGACCCCTGTGCAACAACAATATCAATATGCTCCGCAACAGGCTCAAGCACAACTTCAGAGCCCTCAGCCGCAGCAGCAAGCGCAGCTTACGTATCCTGGCTACGCGGGCCAACAAGGTCAGCAAATAGCCAATTACAACCACCAACAGTCTTTTCAAAGCCCTGGGTCTCAGGCTCAGACGCCGATGCCTGTTGCGAACTTCAACCAGCAGGCACAATATCCCAACCAAATGCCCAGCGTCAATGCTCAGCAGCCGCAGCAGCAATTGCAAAATGCGCAAACACCAGTACCTCCTCAGCAGTGGGCGCAGTCACCCGCCACGCCTATGCAACAACAGATGCCTCAGCAGGCGCCACAGCAGATACCTCAGCAGATGTCTTCTCAGCCACAATACCAACAACATCAGTATTTGCCGGCGCCTGACCAGGCCAACTTCCAACAACCGATTACGCAATATAATCAAGCCAACCAACATCAAGCTGTCCAACAGCCACAGTACCAGCAGCAGTTTGCTCAGGCGCCGCCGCAGCAAGGCAGCCTACCAGCTACGCCTCACCAGCAGGCACAAGCACCACCTAGCCCTCAGCAACAAACTCAAGCTCCAGCTCCTCAGAGCTCTGCAGGCAAGAGCTGGCTATACAATCATCGCATGGGATGGGGTAAGGGAAAGAAATAGAGGGAAAATCGAGTTGCAGTTCTATCGGTTTTGGCACAAATATATCATGTGCGCATTTGGAATTATCAGCATTCAGTCAAACGTTCGACATGTATGCGAGTATCTGTTCGCATGCGGAGCAAGCGGAGGTTTGATGAGTGCGGTATTCTACGATCATTTAGAGGTATAGCAAATTACGAGAAGGCCAACAGCAAGAAAGACGCGAGCTTCATGTACTTCACTTTGAATGTGAAGTCCGAGGCTTCTTGAAGAGCCGCCTCGGCTTGTTCTATTGCCCATGTGGTGCTTGAATGTCCCTTGCCAAGGCGGTTGTAGACGTAGCATTTGAGTGACGTTAGATCAACGAAGATCCCAGCGCGGTGATCCTCGTTCACGCTGGCGGTGTCGTCGAGGCTGGCATTCTCAAAGCTGGCATGATCGAGGCGGGCGTCGTCGCGGCGGCGCGAATCAAGGTCGCGATGGCGCAAGGTGAAGATGACACGAGTGCTTCCGCCGCACATGGCGCGCACGAGCTGCTCGCTCATCTTGTCGGATGTGTAGGGGAGAAGGTGTGCCACAGTAACATGCTCTTGAATACAGACATTCGCCAAAGTGGCGCAAACGAAGTCATCATTGAGGTAGGTGTTCGGGCGCAGGTCGAGGGAATCCAGAACGGGAAGAGAACAGTTGTTAGGCAGCACTGGTGCGGACATATTGTGGAAGTAATCCATGAACGGCCGAATCGAAATTGTGGTCCGGTCACCTTCCACAAACCAAATGACGAGCTCTTGAACTTCCTGGCATTCGTTGTGAGGGAGGATCTCCATTTTTGCGAAGAGTTGGGCGCGGTCGTGCATGGTCTCCCAGAGCATCGCTTGCTCAGATGTGTAAATGGGTCAAGTATCCGTGTCGATGCCAGCAAATGCAAGTTCATTGTAGATAAAGTTCCAAACGATCAAACTTCCATTAATCCTACACACAAGTAGCCAAGGATACATGTATCTCTCACAAAAAGGAAGAAGAGTATAAAGGAAAGAAAAACAAGCTACGCTTCTGGCAGGCCGAGTCTCTCACCTTCGCTGGGTATCAAAAAAGCTCCCAAGCGCCCAAAATTTAATCCTACAATCCGCAAAATAAAAGCGTACCATACAAAGAAGGAAAATTTGCGAAAGACAACCCAAACCCCTTAATCCTGCCTCATGTGGCTGGGTAAGTTCCATCCGGCGTAATCCAAGTGCACGAAAGCTCTGTCGACGTTCGGCACAGACTCAATGACATACTGCAAGCTCTCACCCAAATCGTGGCTGTCGCGCAAACTCGTGCCTTCGTCGAGCACAATGTCGACTTCAACGTTAAGCTTGTCACCGCTGTGGTAGGCCTGGAGACCCTGGATAGCCTTGATTGTTTTGGCAAAGCGCATGGTGAGGTAGAGCAAGATGTTGCGCTCGTCAGCGGTTGCGGCGGCACCGGTGAGGTTGCGGATGTGCTCTGACGACGTCTGCGACCAGTTGATGATGACGTAGCAGGAGAGCAGGACACCGCCCAGGGAGTCGAGCCACCAGATGCCGGCGTAGTAACCAACAAGAGGGAAGATGATGGAGAAAGTGTTGAAGACGACGTCGGTCATGGCATCTTGTGCAAGCGCTTGCACGGAGCTGTTGGGGATGAGACGACACCAGAGCCAGCAAGCGAATTTGATGACGACTGTGGCAGCCATTATCGCGATGGCGGGAACGGTGAGTTGCACGAGGGCGTGGTCAGGGCCAGTCAGGCGCTGGAAACCCTCAAGTGCGACTTGGAAGAACGAAGTGACCATGATGACAGAGAAGACAAGAATTCCGACCGGTTCAAGGCGACGGCGACCAATTGGGTAAGCATACTGGTCGTGTCGAGAGATGAGGTAGGTAGTAACCCAGACGATTGCGGTGGAGAGGAAGTCGAGAGCTGCGTCCACAAGAGATGCTAGGACGGAGACGGAGCTCGACAAGGCGACGACGACGATCTTCATAAGTAGCAAAACAGTGTTGGCGATGAGGTTCACATAAATGGCGATAGTGACGATTCTAGAGCCTGAATCAGCTTCCTCTTCAGGCTCAAAGTCAGGCGGCATGATTTGTGTCGAGCTCTCAGGGCTCTCGTCTTCCTCGTCCTGGATGGATTCGGCGGAGAGCAATGGTGTGTTTTCGTCGTTGGGCTTGACGCGATAAATGTCCTTGGTTCGGATGACCCTATGAGTAGGCTTGTTTCCAGAGAAGCCCTCGCTTGGCGGAGAGCCATTCGGCGTGGTTTCTTCGGTGTCTGCTTCTGTGATCGTTGCAGGGACATCTGGTGCATGAGGGCCGCCTTTGTACCAGTCTTTCACTGCTTGAGCGTGGTGGTATTCCTGAATCAGGTTGTGTGGCAGACTGCTGTCCAACAGACGATCGATATACAGATAGTGCTGGATCAGGTGGTTGCACCTCTCGTAGTATGCCCTGATCGGCTTCTTCATCTTCTTCAATTCCTCCTCCGGTTTGTAGTATTGCTCCCAGCGGTATCTCGGGTTACTATATCCGATCAAACGCATGCTGCGCATCTGCGGCGTCATGAGCAGGCGTGCGCGGCTGTCGTCCATGTGCTCGCTATCGCTATCGCCCCACATGGGTGTGAAAGATGAGCCCCTCCTCCACAGGCCAGACTCGACATCGTCCGGGCTGCCTCGCTCGCGACCATCGTTGCTGTTGCGGCCGTTGTCATCGGAAAAACTACTGGGTCGTCGGCGGTATGATCGTTTATCGGTACCACTGTTTTTGCGGGCCGAGATGAGACCTGGCAATGCCTGCCCGCGCGTGGACATGGCGTTGTTCTCTTCGGAGGAGAGTGGCAGGAAGCCTTTCAAGCCCGGTATGCGATAGCTGCGCGGCGACTCGCGCTCGTTGGAGGATTCGACGTCGCTCATGGTGTATGTGTGGCACGTTTCGCGTGCAGTGACAGCCACTGACACGTCTCCGCTCGCGTCAATGAAATGCTGACTGGTATACTGTGCAGAAAAGTCAATGGTGAGAAAGAAGGTAGGCCCAGAACGAACTGCAGCTTCCCCAGCCAGTTCGCATCTGCAGCACAGCTCAATGCCGAACTTTGGACGGCGCTACCAACAGTCCGGCGTCTACACGTGCGTCTTGAGTGGATCTCCAGTGGGTCTCTACTGTTCAATCAGATAACTGCTATCAGATGGTCAGACCCTTTCGTCGCGTCATGGCTCGCAGCAGCTTCCAAGGATTCGCTTGTCGGAGCAACATAGCACAGCCCGGCCCTCAACAAACAATCTCCTGAGAGAAGCCTCTTCCCCATCACGTGGTGTCGCACATCATTTACTGACAAACACATATGCTTGGCTTCCTATGCCAGAGGATAATGACAATACATCTGGTATCAATATGAAAGACTTCTTTCGAATAGTCTTCCCGCCCGAGGTCCCACGCTCTATTCGTACATCAAGGTACTTTCTCAATGCGCAATCTCAAATACATTTAAAAAAAAAACAATATCATTACTATCATACTTGCAGTCATATCCTTCCAATAGCCGGGAACCCCTTACAAAGCAAGCGCAAGTCCTCCCACCGCCATCAAAGCACCCGCCAAAGGCCCACTAGTCATCATAGCCGCAGCTTCAGCCTTACTGGTAGAGCTGCCAGAAAGGCTCGTAGCAGCTGCTTGAGCAAGGCTGCTGTAACTCTTCTCCGACAGCGGAATAGTCGTGCTGCATGACACAGATGTTGTCGCCGAAGCGTTGACATCTGCAGCACCAACACAGCAGTATGGGTTGTTGCCTACGCCAAGGACTTTGCCGGGACAACAGTAGTGATCGTTGCCTTGCTTGTAGTTCACCTGGTTGTCTGGGCAAGATTCAGTTGTAGTTCTGTTCTTGGTCTTGCGGCGCCTTGTCTTCTAGTGGTGTCGGGTGTTAGCTCAGTGATCCTCGGCTACGTGGCGGGCTTGTATCATCAAGACTTACTGGGTCAGGGTCGGCAATGGTCGAAGGGATTGCAGCGAGCATTGTAATCATGGTGATGGTGTAGTTGAGCTTCATGTTGATAACGAGATTGATGGGTACTGCTCGGAACTGGTGCTGTCTGTGGCAATGTATCGGATGTATCGTCTGACTGAATCATATACCATTTAGAGGTCATTTCAAAACATACTTATATGTTCACTATGCAACACAGCCACTCTATAAAGTTCGACACAGGCGCGCTCATAGTTTGAGTTGCTGTCAATGATCTTGAGTTCCAACGTATTCTCAGCCAGTCGATTGATTCCGATCGTATGGCACACAGCATATTTTCCCAAGAAACCGGGAAAAGGATTCATCGCGCCGCAGCATTGATTGATCGTCCTATAGAAGGATTAATTGAGTGTGATCTACAGGTCGCCGGATAATCATCGTTACAGTGCATCTCCGCGTGAGGGCTCAGACGACCACGGCTGGGAGCCCTAACTTCCTCTCTCCATTGGATATAAGATGAAGCTTAGCGAACAGAGCCCTAACTGAGTATCTGACCTCACGTCTTGAAGAAATGCAATCAAGTGTAGAGCATTACTATAATTACTCGTCGTTATTTTGTGTGATGGACAAGTCCAAAGCTCATCCAAGCATCCTGAAGCTTTACATCGCAATCACAAGAGATTCCGACCAACAAGATTTCAACTCAGCTGATCGCCGTCG
Organism: Cladosporium velox; assembly: GCA_024604135.1. Lineage (NCBI taxonomy): Eukaryota > Fungi > Ascomycota > Dothideomycetes > Cladosporiales > Cladosporiaceae > Cladosporium > Cladosporium velox. The sequence goes on from JANIIF010000009.1 coordinate 905,080, forward strand.
CGCGATGTCATGCGAAATCCTTCGCCATGCAATTCAGCTGCTTGCCTACATTCGGTAATTCATACGAGCTACCTTACAGCTCTGCGATCAGCGCTGGCTGTGCTGTGGCTGATGTCGCATTTTGCTTTCTGCAGCCGTAAACTCAACCAATCCTAATCGACGTCAGAGCTGCCGTCGTCGATCGGCGAACGTCCAACACTCGCAGATACTCGCTGCGGAGCGAAAGTGTAAACATGCTTTTCTGGACGCCTGGTCACGCAAGTATTCAGGCAGACTACGAGCCTAATCTAATCGTGTACAACCTATACATTACAGCGGAGAGTTCATCAAACCAAGACATACATCGGATCGATAATTTTTGAAAGACACAATTGTGTCAAACTTGATACGAGATACGAAAAGAAACTATTTGCATTGAGTCTGAGAAGGAAGCCCAGTTCCCTCAGAACTCAGGCTCAACCACCTCCACGACAGCTCTCCAGTGTCGTTAATCGACACGCAAGGCCAACCCTCGATTGTTCCTCCAATTTGGCACCCACAATCTACTTCTTGAGGGTAAGGAGACCAGGCCTGTAGGGAAGCTTGTCGTAATCGGCATTCTGGTTGGGGTTGCGGCCTTGGTAGAGGAGCTGAAGGTTGCAGGGGTCGACGGTGAAGGTCTGGTCAGCGCTGGTGCGGATAAGTTCACCGTGGCTGATGTCGTTGGTCCAGGAAGCACCGCTGTTGGCCTTGCCGGCGAAGGGGTTGGACTCAGAGCCAGCCTGCTCGGTCCACTGGCCATCGAGAGAGGTGGCGGTGTAAGAGCGGAAGTAACGGCCGTTGTTGCCCTGGGCCTCGACGATCATGAGGTACTTGTTCAGGCCTTTAAGCGTGTACACCTGGACGGCCTCGAAGACCCTCTGGGGGGTGTCGCTGATGATGGTGGTGGCCTGGGGGAAGTTGCCAGGGAAGTTGCCAAGCGCCATGCTGGAGCGGTAGATCTTGCCGTTGTCACCGCAGAAGAACAGGTAGATGTTCTTGCTGTCGGCAATGACGGTCTGGTCAATGGGACCAGTGCCGGACTCAGCCTTGGAGAGAGTGCCGGAGTACAGAGCCTTGTCGGCCGACCAGCCGTTGGCGTTGGTCGGGTCGCTGGAGGTCCTGTAGCGGAAGGCGGTGGCGCCCCACTGGTAAGCGAGGATCCAGATGTTCTTCGGGGCGAAGAAGAAGAGGGTCGGGGCGACGGCGTTGGTGTTCATGCCGTTCTGAGCGACGGAGCCCATCTGCGACCAGTCGCTGAAGAGACCGAAGTTCATGGAACCATAGCTGTCACCGGTATTGTGGTTGGTAGCGTAGACGAGGTTCTTGCCCTGGTAAGGAGCGACGGTGAAATCCTTCAGGTTAACCCAGCCATTCTTGGGCTGAGCAAGGGCACCAGAAGACGACCAGCGGTACTGGGAAGGAAGTTGGCAGGTCTGGGCCGCGACGCTGGACGCGGTAGCCAGCAGAGCGATGCTGGAAGAAATGAATTTCATCTTGAAGGAAGGGACTGGGGTAAGTGGAGTGAATGGAGAGAATGGAGAAGAGCCAAGTGCTTGAGTGTTTCAAGGAAAGAGGGCTGGGAACATGCCAGTTCTTATACCTACTTCACCTCGTGGTTCTGGTAGCCAGCGTGGTCGCTTAATTGTTCGCAGTGCTGTATCGACGGCGTGAGGCATGCTGGGCTAGGAGCATATCGTCGTCTCAGGTATACAATAGATTAGCCCGTGGTCTAGCACGAACCCGCGCAACTCTGTGCGTCGCCGTCTCGGCCGTGTAACAACGTAGTATCACCCGGGGGTGAGGGACTCGGCTAATTTGGTCGACGCCGAGCGGCGAGCAAACTCTATGCCAGGCTGTATTCATCCATAGCACACTCCTGGACCAACCCGACCCCGCCGTGCTACTCGGTCACATATTACCACGAATAAACTTCGAGTTCGGTACAAGGACCTACTTTGCCAATACGTGCTTGCAACGTCGGACGGAGAATTGTTATTAATTGGGTACCATGTATTATCTGGCGAGATGTGATTAGCGCACATGGTCACTGTCAGAACGGTCAGAACTAGTACGGAGATGGCATCTCCATTCGTCTGGCAGCCTAGAACCACGGTGCCACGGCGTGAATTTAGATGAGAGTCAGATTTTAAGGAGAAAAGATGTGCTGCTAGAGGACGCCACTGCACGTTTTCCGCGTTCTGAAGTCACAAAGCCCGTTTCACCCGCCGCCACTTGCGTTGCAGTCTAGCCGAGGCTCTAGTTGGGTGAATAGATAGATGAGATTGACTCAAATGGCTGAGTGAACCTAGAATCACCAACTATAATCACACGACTAGGACGGCAAGTGGAGGAGATATGCTCTGGGGTGCATGCAGATTGCGTTCGATCGCGTGCAGCGGGTAATGAACGAATAGGTGCAAAATATATACTCAGATACTCTTCCACCAGAGTATACCAAGCCCGTCTTTCGTCACAGTGCCTGTGATACGAGAGCCTGCTATGGTCTTGTGTAACAAGCACGGGCATTTAACAACAAATTTTGCACCACTCGGAACTATATGTTAGAGTGGTTCTAGAGTGATTCTAGAATAGGGACGGAGAACGTCCGAGCATTGATGAACACGTTCTAAATGAACAGGATTACGATACACCGCTCCTGACAAATGCGAAGTCGAGAACTCCCTCGACACTGGGGCGACGACTTCACGCTGATGAACGCAGTGGGACCTCATAAATTCAAAGTCGCGCATGCGGAAACATCTTGTCGGGGAGCTTCGTCGTTTTCAGACTGAAGCAGATGGCATGGCAATAGCATTGCCAATTGGCATCACTGAGTCGCTTGGAAATTACCATGCCTTCGAATGGAAGAACATACTTGTTCCATCTGGATATGATCAACGATGACCTTTTCCCGGCCGCTGCGATGCTTTAAATCGTACGTGTCGTTGCAGTAATGTATCAAGCCTCTACGTTTGAGCCTGACAGGAATCCATGTTTCATCATTGTACACCACCTTATCCGTTGATCGCGATGCTGCGAAGTATTGCTGCTAGTCGCAGTGCTTTCCAGTCCAGACTTGCCAGTAAAATTGTGATATGATATCTGTCTGTTAGATGGCATCATATAGCGAGGTCACTTTGGAAATATCAGGGGGCCGATAGGAGTCTGGAATGTTTCGTGAACATGGATATGTGTTTAGCACCTAGGCAGCTCGATATGTCGAGAAGTTGTAGTTGCGACATCAATCGAATTATCCTTTCTGCAACACGACATGAATCGCTACAGTGTGAATTCCAATTCGGTGCGGCACTTGAGAGTCGGACCGCAATTTTGTGAAGCATATTGCCCGTGCCGACAGATCCGTGTGGGAAAGGACTCCAGAAGACGAACTGAGAAGGAATTTATGTACCATGACTCGGACATGGATGTCCATGCACAAGTTCCTTCGCGGGCAATCATGTTTCATTAGCACTGGGATTTGGCCATGGATCTAGACCGTGTCCTAGGGCTCCATGTGCTTTATCTGCTTCTCTGGCCATGACCGTCGTGATTTTCGACCTTGAAACGGGTTCCAACAAAAGATTATCTGAGGCGTCCGGCTCAAAGTTACTTCATGTTGTTATCACTCGCAGCGGACTTAGCCACCACGTGGATCACGACAGCTTTCTCGTGCGAATGTTCATGGCCGCTGCGCAATTCAATGGGGATCGACTGACTCCCAGATATGCTCAGAGAAACAGTATAGAACGTGGAAGAGTCCGCTGTGAATTGAAGTCTGCTTACCTTACTCAGGATGCGCGAATTCAAGTTGCGTGTGGGCGCAGCGGCGCAGTACGTCATTGGCGGGAGTGCACGTGACCGTGAATGGAACCTGGAAGCTGGATGAGTGCAATCTCGACTGGAGTTTCCTAGAGTGTCTGACTGTACGCATGTTCTATCGAGAGTACTGCGATCTCAATTGCGCATCCAAGCCAAGAGTCTTGCTGATAATATTGTTTTGAAAGAGAGGTTTCTGCGCTTGGCTGGCAATTCAAGGCCGCTGCCATGAGGCCAAGTCAAACACGTCAAAGTGGTGTCCTCCTGGAAGAACGTCGGCCAGACAAGATTCAAGATATGTATACAGTTTGTCGGCGTGATGCATGGTTTGAGTTGAAGACACGGACATGGCGAGCTGGCATTCACACTCAATCAGCCATCCGCAGATTAGGATAAGAACCAAGGCCCCAGAAACGAGAGACGAGCCAAGACAGGCGCAGCGCACAACAATCATGCCTCTTCGAGCCTTATCTCACTTGTCAAACTGCGCCGACATGCGGCGATGCAGCTCTGCCGTCTCCAGAGCTGCAGGAAGCCCATCCGGCTTTCTTGTCCAAGTCGGGAAGGCCTTCACATGAGTTCGCCTGGACCCTGGAAGACCAACCTCTACCCCACCAACTGTGTACCAGAGCCGGCCGATGTCATGCGCTTCGAATCGGTTCATCCACAACGATTGGAGACAATAGACCAATGTAGCTTCTACTTCCGTCGTGTTGAGCGGATAACCAAGGTCAAGATGAATGACCCATACCTTTATAGATTTCCTTGCTCCTCAAAACAATCTCTAAACATGATCTTGCCACTTCTAGGTGACAGCACTGATCTCGGTCTTCATTCATTTCAGACACAAAGCAGCCAATATTCTTTGGCATCTCTGGCTCAGAAACTAGATCCAAGATTGTCCTCACGCACTGCTTCATCTCCTGACAACGCCGAATCCGAATCCATCCACAGCAAGCCCACCATGGCAACATCACAGAGGGTTGTCATCATTGGAGCAGGCATTGTCGGAACCAACTTGGCCGATGAGCTTGTTGCACGAGGATGGAACAACATCACGGTCGTCGAACAAGGCCCTTTGAGTATGCCTGGCGGTTCCACGTCACATGCTCCCGGCTTGGTCTTCCAAACAAATTCGTCGAAGACGATGACACAACTGGCACAATACACGGTGGAGAAGCTTTTGTCGCTCAAGAAAGACGGCCAAAGCTGTTTCAACCAGGTCGGCGGGCTGGAAGTGGCGACAACACAAGAAAGAATGCAGGAGCTGAAGCGTAAGCAAGGCTGGGCATTCTCCTGGGGCATCGAAACTCGTCTGGTTGCTCCGGAGGAATGCGTGGCTATGTACCCATTCCTCAAGAAAGAAAAGGTACTCGGAGGACTTCACATCGCAAGCGATGGGCTCGCCCTGGCTGCCAGAGCGGTGCAACTGCTCATCGAACGGACGAAGAAAGCCGGCGTCAAATACATCGACCTGACTCCCGTCACTGCAATTGAGAAGGAGAACGATCATGTCACTGGTGTGACTACGCCCCAGGGCACCATTCCCGCCGACATCGTGGTCTGTTGTGCCGGTTTCTGGGGAGTCGAAGTCGGTGCGATGGCAGGTCTTCCAGTGCCTCTTCTACCACTCGCCCACCAGTACGTCAAGACAGCACCTATCCCTGCATTGAAAGCGCGCAACAACCCACCCAACGGTGCCTCTCTCCCTATATTGCGCCACCAAGATCAAGATCTTTACTATCGCGAGCACGGCGATCGTTACGGCATTGGATACTACGGACATCGACCTATGCCAGTCAACGCTGGCTCCCTGGGGCTAACGCCCAAAGATGTCAGCGAGAAGAACATGCCATCTCGCCAGGAGTTCACCCCAGAAGATTTCGACCCAGCGTGGCAAGAGTCACAGGACCTCCTTCCTGTCATGCAGGATTCCACAATCGATGATGGGTTCAATGGTATCTTCTCTTTCACACCAGATGGTGGTCCTCTCGTGGGTCAGTCGCCTACGCTGGACGGCTTCTACGTAGCTGAGGCAGTCTGGGTCACCCACTCTGCTGGTGTTGCTCGCGCTGTTGCACAGCAGCTAAGTGGCGAGCGCTCCAAGATCGACATGACAGAGTGTGACATCTCACGCTTCGACGAAGTGCAGCTTGCGCCCGAGTACGTGAACGAGACCGGTCAACAGAACTTCGTTGAAGTCTACGACATCATCCACCCCCTCGACCCGAAGCAGTCGCCACGCAACCTCCGAGTAACGCCCTTCTACACTAGACAGCAAGAGCTTGGAGCATATTTCTTGGAGTCTCGCGCGTGGGAGAGACCGCATTGGTACGAGGCGAACGAAGCTCTCATCCAAGATCTTCCTGCTGAGTGGCAGCCTGTTGATCGGGATGACTGGTCCAACAAGCATTACTCCAAGATCGCTGCAGTGGAAGCGTGGAAGACGCGAACAGGCGTGGCGATGTACGACATGACACCACTACGACGCCTGGAGTTGTCTGGCCCTGGAGCCGTCGATGTGCTGCAGAGACTATGCACCGGCGATATTTGCAAAGAGCCGGGAACAGTGACGTACACTTTGATGCTCGACGAGCATGGCTACATCCGGAGCGACGTCATTGTTGCTAGACTGGAGACCAACCTGTTCCAGGTCGGCGTGTTCAGCTCCGACAGTCTGACGCATCTGACCGTCGAGGCGCGACGACTCAGCCAACGCTTCCCAACACGATGGTCACAAGTTCGCGACATCACGGGCGGAACCTGCAGTATTGGGCTTTGGGGACCTTTGGCATGGAACGTGGTCAGCAAGATCAGTTCTGAGGACTTCACGGAATCTGGTTTCGGCCACCACCGCGTCAAGCGAGCATTCCTCTCTGGTATCCCCATCACTGCCATACGGTTGTCCCACGTCGGCGAGTCTGGCTGGGAACTTTACACTACCGCGGACAATGGCCAGAGGCTCTGGGATGTTCTGTGGAAAGCAGGCCAAGAGCATGGTATCATCGCCGCCGGACGCGCCGCTCTCAACTCCCTACGTCTCGAGGCTGGAAACCTCGACTTCGGCACTGACATGACTGCCGAGCACAACCCGCACGAAGCCGGCCTTGAGCATCTGATCTCCCACAGCAAACAAGGTTTCGTTGGCCAGTCCGCGCTTCTGAAGCACTTCTCGACCACCAAACGTGTGCGCACTTTGGTCGTGGACGACCCAAGCTCGGTGATTCTGGGCAAGGAACCAGTGTTCTACCAAGGCCGACCAGTCAGCTATGTCACAAGCGCAGCCTTTGGCTACACGATCGGCAAGCCGATCGCCTACAGCTACCTACCTGCTGGCATTCCGGAAGGAGATGTCGTGGAGGTGGAATACTTTGGCAGGAAGATCTCGGCTACTGTTGGGCCGACGCCTGTGCTGTCCAAGGCAAAGACCCCGGCGAGCAGAAGAACGCAGGCTGTGATGCCAGAGATCAGGGCTCGACTGTAATGAGTTTATGAGGGTATATATGTGTGGTCATGGCGTTATATTGACGTTGCATATCTGGTATGAATTTATGAAACGATTTGTCATTTGTCCATCGTGTTCCGTGTTGCAAATCGTGTCGGTGTTTGGTTGTTGTCGCTGAACCATAACCAAATTTATAGATTCGTCTCGCTATTGACGCTAGGTCGTCCAACAGAATCGCAATCGGAATCGCATGCCTCGATATGTCAGTCCCATTTGCGCTCGACTCCCATCCAACGTTATTGGCTTGCATTCTCAGCAAAAGATCATTTCTTTCCACACTTGGTTTTAGCAAAGAGGGTTAGGGTTGGGGTGATAAATGTACCTTCAATTATCTTCCTTCGCAACACCAGTTTCCAATGTTTTTGAAATATGTCAATAAAATTTAGACATCGAGAATTGAACTATGGTTGGTATTCACATATAATAAATAGATACCATCTTCCCTGGTGCAACACAGTGATGGTATTTTCTTGCAATCGTTGTTTGACCTTTCCGCTGAATGGGGCCCGTTAGTCTGACTGCGTCTCCAGAGCAAGCACAACCATTCAATGTCGTTGTCCTGACGCATGTGGCCATCAATTTACACCTCCGAACAAAAATTGCGTTCTTGATATCAATCACAATAGCTGATCATGTTTCACAGTATAGCCTTCCCGGGATGTGGTGATCAAAATAGCCCCGGCTGTGGCTGCATGGGTGGCTTGAAAGTCTGAAGTCGAATTCCTTCCCAAAAGGGTTTCAACTTCCTCCCAAACCGTTTACGCGTCTAGACCTACACACCACATCTCGTCACGGATCTGATCGTATCAACATGGACTCGGTACCGTACATCTGCCATGCAGGTGTCAAGGATCTCCATCCTCCGTCTGGAAACTCCAAGTATGGAACGCGAACCCTGCGGCACGCGATGATGCGCGTGGCGACTCAGCAGTCGTGCTGACTACACGTTGTGTATCGGATGCCCTGCTCTGGAGGGCTTCTCGATGTGGCATCATAAACAGTCACCATCAAAGATGGAAACCAGGAGCTTGTGTCTTCCATGAATCGCCGGTTCCATCGCTGACGGTGACAGTCGACCTTCGCATTATGAAGCCAACTGTCTTCGATTTAGGGCAACAAGTCAGCTCAGCATCCCAGTGGTGTGCAGGCGATGATAGCAAGGGCATGAAGCTTCTCTCCTTATCCTTGAATGGCCTGGCTTCTGCGACTGGGACGTGATAATGCCGCAGATCCTGCGACCGTTCGCAATCAATATCGCTCTTCTTAGCGACAGCCATCACACATGATAGGCTCGCCACGAACAGTCGACATTAGCACTGCAGTAAACTCCCAGGTATCATCTGACCTACGAAGTTTGTGTTATCTGTGTATCTTGTTGTGTATGCCAGGTATGGTAATGTCTTATCGTGGATCTCCCCTTTGTCTGGCCGTTGTTGTCCCGACATTGCGAACACCAAGAGGAAGCTCCGAACAGCGAGAAGCGTTGTGATAACACGCAGACCATCGACGAGTTCGCGAAAACAACCTGATAAAGGTCTTGAATGCACCGGAAAATTTGATATCGGTGCGTGTGCATCGACGGGCTCGTGATATCGATCGCCTTGTGATCATGCAAGGATAAGCCACATCGGGTAGCATGAAGATAGCCAAGGGAGTCACGGCTTACTTTGGTTGTGACAAGCAAAGTCTGGTGACGTTTCTCTATCGTAAGGGTTTCGTGGCGGCGGTTCCAGAATGGGATCCCTACCCAGCCAGACCGCAGGCCTACACTGATGGACGCGCTAACCCCATGGGGGGTCACAGTCCATATCAACACCACCACAACTACAATACCATAAGAATGTCCGCAAGAATGGCTTTCTATGTACTGCTACTTCCATCCAACAAGCTTTCAAACACCCAAAGCATACTCAGCCTTACAGCAACAACACACAATCAACATGTCTTCCTTCCTCAACTACATGGGCATGGGTGCATCGCCACCTAAACAAGACATCAAAGACTCTGCCGTCCGAGCCCTTCCTGGCGAGTGGTACACTTCCCAGGAGATGTACGAGCTTGAGAGGCGTGCAATCTTCTCTCGCAAATGGATGCTCATCACACACAAGACCCGCCTCACCAAACCAGGTGACTACCTCAAGTTCAATGTCGCAGAGTACGAATTCATCCTCGTCCGCGACCGTGAGAACAACATCAACGGCTTCCACAATGTCTGCCGCCACCGAGCCTTCCCAGTCGTCACCGAGAAGGAAGGAACCTCCAGGATCTTCTCTTGCAAATACCATGGCTGGTCATATGGCCTCAACGGCAAGCTTGCCAAAGCACCCGGCTACCAAGAGTTGTCCGGCTTCGACAAGGAGAAGAACGGCCTTCTGCCCATTCACGTTCGCGTCGACAAGAACAACTTCATCTGGGTGAACCTCGACGGCAAGCAGACGCCAGAGCTGTCCTGGGAAGAGGAGCTCGACAACATCGACGCCCAGGAGCGTTACTCACAATACAACTTTGCCGACTACGAGTTCGACCACTTCTGGGAGATGGAGGGAGCCTACAACTGGAAGATCCTTGCCGACAACTACAACGAGTGCTACCACTGCGCCACAACTCACCCAGACATTCCCGCCCTCGCGGATCTCAAATCATACAACGTCAAGACCAGAGCGATGAACATTGTTCACGACGCTGCCACCACCGACGAACAACGCGCCAACGGCTTGACCGTGGCAAGCACATACTACTTCCCCAACGTCTCTACCAACATCTCGTAAGCACCACCACCCTGCAATACCTCATGAACGCAGCACTAACATTGAATAACAGCCCTCACTTCTTCATGATCCAGCGCTTTGTGCCCAACGGCCCTGTCAGCTCTTCCATGCAGTACCAGGTCTTCCGCAACAAGAACTCGAGCGACGCAGACTTCGAGCTGGTCAACCAGATCTACAAGCGCATCATGTCCGAGGACAAGTACCTCTGCGAGTACGCACAGAAGAACATCAACGCCGGCGTCTTCGTCAACGGCGAGATGCACCCGCGCCTCGAGAAGGGCCCGCTCTACTTCCAGAAGCTCTGCCGTGAGACCGTCACAGATCACCACGCGCGCGAAAAGGCCGCGAAGAAGGAGATCTGGCCGGCCAAGCAGCAATTGCCGACTCAGGCGAACTCAGCTGTGAGCAAGAAGGATATCGACTTCTGCGCCGGTCTTCAGGCAGCTTGTCCGGCGACGCAGGAGGGTTTGGCGTGGTGAAGGATTCTCTTTCTTATTGTCTTTGAGCATTTTCGCGGATCGCGGCTTGATGGGAATCGCTGCAGCATTTTGGTAAATGGAGTTTTGGGGTTTCAAAGGATGAGTTTAATGAATAGTGAGCTAGCGGAAGGCTTGCGTGCAGCGATTAGATTGAGAGAGTAGATAACGCTTATGACACTTTTCATCTTACTTTAAAACGCTTCTTGCAGAGTCTTCGACATCGTGATAAGCATCCATAGTGACATTGTTGTCCAATTCTAACAGCATCGTCGTACTGATTCTCAAGATGCACTCGGAGTGCATCTCGGTGGTCATCTCAGCCTCGAGTGGATCTGTGTTTTACGACAAAAGCCACAGCGGCTGGGATTTCTGGAGCATGTTCGTCTTAGAGATCGTATATCTGCTCCCAAGGGCTGCAGAATCTGCTCTCTCTAGCATTCGCCCGCCGCAGCGCAGTAGTTTTTGCATACTGGCCAGCCCCAGCAATTGACCGCTCACCCTTGGTATGATTAATACGGCAATGCTCCTCCGACTGAGATGAGAGAATCAGCCCTGTGAGCCCAAAGCAGCCATTCGTGTAGAGTATAACCGTGTTTTGCTTCTTCAGTGGTACACAGTATTCGGCATCAATGCGTGCCCGCCTTCAATCGTATACGCCATTGATTGAACTTGATGGCCATAGGTGTCCACACTGTACGACATCAGGAAACCCGCTACGATTCCCCTCCGCACTACGCGAAGACTGGCGAATGACATGTATTGTAGCCGAGAAAGACATGTAATTCCTGACGCAGAATGACCAGGAAAGGGACATGCGGTCGGCATTCTGCACATGCTGGGCAAGTCCTCGATTCGCACACGTGTCCAAGCCGCCGAATATTCACCAGAGCTTAGCCATGATCACAAGACTTGCTGAGAGTAGAAAAGTATGTTATACATGCAGACCTGCCACATAGGAGGTCGCAACTGCCCGCACTCGTAGTCATGGTATCCGCGTGGCCATACTGTACAGTCCCAGCTTCTATACACCGTATCCCAAAACTCCGTGCAATGAATGTTTGTTTCAAATCCCAATATGCGATCATTTCCTCTTCTTGCTGTTGAACTTCTTGCTCTCTGTGTTGACGCTGTCAGTATCGTGTTCTCTGGCATGTTTACGAAGACCTTCTTCGCGCTCTTACCTGCTGCTGTCCTCTTCTTCTTTGGTGCACCCTTTCCTCTGCTCTTCGCGATTGCCAAGTGCTCCAATCTGTCCTCCTCGAAGTCGTTGTAAGTCTCGAAGCCAGGGTACAGCTTCTGCAGGTCCTTGAATGTGGCGACCCGGCGAGGATAGTATGCGGCGAGCGCAGGACCGCGTAGACGCTGGCGCAGGATCTTGTTACCAAGACGCTCGCCGGTAGGGTTGAAGATGGTGTTGAAGATGCCGCATTGGACCTGTCTTTGGTTAGCGCCTGGCCTGAAGCGGTGCTAAGGGAGCGAAACATACCTTCATCAGGTCAACTATCCTTGAGCGAGGGACGGACATTGTGAATGTGAGTGATGCGCCGGTGCTGGTACAGTCGCTTCCACACTCTCGAGCGCATGAAGCCCGCCTTCGCCCATCTCGAAGTCCAAGCCGAAATAAGGTTTCGCTTAAACGCGCTAGCGCTCGCCTGTCCGCAATGTTCTTCAAAGTGAACATCGCGTTCTGTGACCATTCACATCACGTTCATCTCGGCTCATCTCCACGTTGCTGAGTACTAGAAGCAGCGCTGAGGAGAGTCGTTCCATACAGCTAACACCAACATGAACAAACGACCAGCGCAAGAGCCGCAAGGCTCCGCCTTCAAAAAGCACAAGGACTCGCATCAAAAGGACCACCATCGCAGAGAACCGCCTCTACAGCAAAAACCCAAGACTGATCACTATACCCAAGAACGTGCAAAGAAGGAAGTCGACTACGAAGCTGCTGTGCACCAGCTCCCACCCCCAACTGGACTCAAAGCGGAAGTGGCAGCCTACACGCCATTCACAGTAGCCAGAAACCTCCCGCCACTACCAGAGATCACCGACCCGAACCTTGTTGAGTCGCCATTCCGCCACAAGTCATTTGGCTACGACCGAAGCTCTACAAAATCCGATGTCACATATGAACGCCTTGAGTTCCTTGGTGATGCCTACCTGGAGCTGTTTGCCTCTCGCCTGATCTATCACCACTTTCCCGCCCTGCAAGCTGGCGCACAGTCTCAGGTCAGGGAACTGCTTGTCAAGAATGAGACTTTGTCAGAGTATGCCAGACTTTACGGCTTCCCAAACAAAGTCAAGGTCGCCGACATGGAGACCATGCTGCGTGATGCCAAAGATCGTGGGAACAAGGGTCTTAACAAGATTCTTGGCGACGTCTTTGAAGCGTACATTGCAGCCATTGTGCTCTCTGACCCCGAGAACGGTTTTGCCATAGCAGAGACCTGGCTGACTGCCCTATGGGCGCCGAAGCTCATGGAGGCAGCGGCTTCGCAGAAGTACAGCACTCCTTCGCTCACACTGCAAAGTGACGACAAAGCAGACCCATGCACCACATACAGTCCGACTGCCAAAGCCGATCTGCAGAGGCGCATCCAAGCTTATGATGCCAAGCTCGTCTACGCGCCGTACAAGATGTCAGTTGAATTGAAAGGCGACCAGTTAGGCCAAAACAAGCACTTCATTGCCGTGCACCTCACAGGCTACGGCTATGAGAAGAAGTTGCTTGGTCAGGGTGAAGGCAAGAACAAAGTCGAAGCTGGCAATTGGGCTGCGATTGAGGCTATGCATGGAGAGAGTAAGGCCATTGTCGACGAGTGCGAGCAGAAGCTCAGTGTCATAAAGGAGCGCAAGAAGCAGGAGAAAGAGGCCAGAGAGATGGCGGCTGCTGGTGGAAAGTAGAGGGATCGTCACACGATCATCCCGATTGCCTCGTGGCTATGTAAAAGTAATGAATGAAGCGCTTCGCCTGTGGCACATCCAAACTGTCCATGTTATATCGTGCTGGAGCCGATGTCTGGTTTTGCTCGGTAATCAAAGTCTTTTCCAACGAGTAGGCGTACGACCTAGATAGCCCCAACGCCCTACGTTATTACTATCATGTATGGAGCGCATCCAGCTATTTAGTCCGTCGAGACGTTTGGGAAGACGTGCGGATGGTGCCAGTCAATATTGTGCTAGTACTATCAGCAATGGATGCAATGGCAGGCCTCATCTTCAATGGGAAGCAAACATTACCGCATGAGCAGCTTGTTAGCCATGGTAGTAGTACTATTAGCAATAGACGTGTTGGCAGCTGGGCTCGCCAGTGAGGCACTTCCAAGGCCGCGTACGTGTGCCAGTGGACAATGTAGTGACACCATTGGAGATAGACCAGCAACAATCACTCACACCAGCGAGATCATATCAAAGAGGTACTAATTTCTGCAAGATTGAAATGCTAGTACTATCAGTACTGAATGTAGTCACGACTGTACTAGCCAACGAGAAACCGTGCATGCCGTTCAAGTGCCTCAGTGAATGACACGATGGTACGATTAGTTACAGGCGCATGTATAGGTGTGGTCGCCATGGAGATCATGGCACAGAGTTGCGAGTATCGCGACGAATGGTATGATAGTACTTGGAGTAACATATGTAATTGTAGACGTGCTCGCCAGCGAGATCCTTCCAAAGTCTTGCAGGTCTGTGGGCGCACGGTATGTAAATACCATCATTAACAGATACAATAATAATTATGCTCGCCAACGAGAAACACAATTCCACTCTCAAAAAGCAAGAACTAAGAACACGGGAAACAGAACGCTCGATTTTCGCCTCAATTTTTGGAGAGCCTCCATTCCAGCACCTTCTCCGCCGCTCTGCAGCTACTCCAGCACTCAACCCGTCATCAAGCAATACCATCAATCTTCACCCCATGGATGTTGTTCAGTAGTCGCAGTAGTTGCCGCAGCTCGTCACCCGTGATATGGATATCCGGGCTGGGCTGGCGCGAGGCCGAGAAACCGACAATGGCAGCTGCTACCTGCGTTGCCACGTTGGTGTGATGAAGCTGCGTGGCTCGGTCGGAGACTGCAAGCTGATATGCGTCGTGGCAACAAAAGACCTTGTCTCGAGCTGTTCGCATGCTGTCGAAGACAACGTGCACATTGCCGATGTGGGCACTCCCAGCGCTGGGGTACGAATGGTCGGCTTGCTCAACGTACCGGCCCAGACAAATGTGTAGTAATGTCTCGCGGAAAGGGAAAAAGTCGTCGTCGTCGTCGTTGAGACCAATGCGAATGTCTCGAGCGTTGATGATGACACTGCTGTTGAAGGTCGGAAGGTAGAGGTTCGCTTGGTCCCGATCCTCACGAAAGAACAGGTCAATGATGAGAGGGCGATTGCGAACGTAGATGGGTAGGTACTCGTTGCGGAGTTTGTCCTGCTTTCGAGCGAGGTTAGGCAACACAGTCCTGCGCGGCATGTCCCTAGGAACTATGGTGCCGGTGTGGATGGAAGGAGTGGTGTCGTCGCCGTCGATGTATTCGTAGATCTTGTTTCGCAGCTCAGCTGGGAGCTGTAAGAAGCGGAAAGACATGGCGACGGAGAAAAGGTCAGAGCGGTGGTGGCGGCGAGAGCTCTGGTACGTTTTGAATCGAGCGAGGCGGTTATTTTGGTGGTTCCGTCAGCTCTGTCTCGATGTGGCGATGAAGTAGTGGCGGTGAGAGCGCTGGTACGTTCCGAGTCGGACGAGGCGATGATGTTGGTGATATCGTCGGCTCTGTTTTGTGGGATGTAGTGGTGCGAATGTGTCTTCGCTTGCGACAAGAGGAAAGAGATATTTCAAGCTGTGGGCGAGGGCGAGGGGGCCTAAGCTTCAGCCACGAGGCTAAGGCCTTGGAGTACTATCAGCCCTCGATGTCCTAACGTAACTTCGTCTCCAGGGCAGCAGCTTGAAGGAGAAAGAGGAAGCCTGCAGAGCTCCCCAATGCTGTACCAAAGAGCTAGTAGCACGGTCTTTATACTTGGAGAGACCTGGGGCAGTAGCCTGGCCTGGCGCCGTAGCCGTAGTTGTCCCTCTCCGTTCCATGAGGTAGATGTGTTGCAACATGGGCATGTCAGAGTGGCACAGTGTGGCCACGGGTGGCATGTCACTCGTCGGTACTCCCTTGAAGTACACGTAGTGGCACTACTGCACTGTGCAGGTTGTGATGCCCCATTTGTGCTCGACTCCGTAGTTTATGCC
Organism: Cladosporium velox; assembly: GCA_024604135.1. Classification (NCBI taxonomy): domain Eukaryota; kingdom Fungi; phylum Ascomycota; class Dothideomycetes; order Cladosporiales; family Cladosporiaceae; genus Cladosporium; species Cladosporium velox. Next base: position 920,899 of record JANIIF010000009.1, read on the forward strand.
CTTGTCCGTAAGTTGCTTGCTTCGTGATTGCGTCGCCGTGCCAAACAACATAGTGCTCCACCACTCACGCTCACACCATACACGACAAAGCATCCGACACAAACACACACCACGTACAGATCAGTATGCTTTTGCTTGCGGCAATTCAGGCATACCACAAACAAGCGCGCTGTAAGCGGCAACTCGTCAGAGTCTTCGAACGCCACAGCTTTCTTGCCCATGGCGGGAATGTGTTGAGGGCAGGATACTCACAGAGCGAAAGACCGTCGTCTACCGCCATTACGACAGAGTCATCATCAGCAAGCGTGCCTGCAGCGAGGAAGCACACCCATCAGACTCCATCGCCACCGCGGTTTGCTCAGGGCCCAGCTCGATCTCCGCCACAAGCCAGATTTTGCGCCTTCGATCACCTGCTGAACACGCAACGATGCGGTCGAGCCGATTCTATTTCCGCCAGAAAGCAACCGCCTTATTCGACTACGAAGGCCAGCTACTCCGTGAACCAGCTTGAATTGAAAAGCGGCAGAGAGGATGCTAGAAGCCTTCCGATCCCTCAGGAGCAAGAGCAAACAAGAGACACCCCGGAGAGATGGAGGCACATTCAGCACGGTACACTCACGCGGGTGGGCAAAACCAGCGATGTATGTGCCCTGGGTTGATCTGGCCAAGGAGCAGTCTTCTGGCATTTCAGCGCCACCATCAGTCTGGAGGGCTACGAGCGACGAAGCGTCTCGAGGCCGGAAAGACGGCGATAATTGAGAAGGCACACCTTAGCTCAGAGGAAAAGATGGCCGGGCTCAGAAGAATGCAACTCGCTCTCAAAAGCAACACCAGCTATGCACTTGTGGCAACACAACACAATGCCTCAGGACTGTATCGAGGTCGCCAAGCCTTGACGGCCAGAATGGACCGTGTCAAAGACTATTGGACGCTGCAACAGCATCTTGTATACCATTGCAAGATCTCCGCAACGATACAGGCGACAAGACAGTTGCGGGATATCTGTACTCGTGGGAAGACAGCCGCCTTGGAGGCTTCCAGATGCGCTTCAGTGATCAATCCTTGCATCGGTCTTGCCTTGCAAAAGGTACTTGGTCAAAGCTACAGGCAGATATAGAGGCGATCCTGGTATGACCTCAAATGAGACACTCCTCAAACATCTCGTGTAGCCCCATGAGACCTGACCGTGAAGGATTGAGTTCAGAAGTTTGGATGATGTGAGGTCAGAAGTTTGAATGCAACATTCACCCGGCCGGGTCGAATATATAAATGGTTCGTTGGCCAGTACATGGTCGAGAGGAAGTATGGTGAGGCAAGCGTTGAAGTCCTCTCAGACTTTGTGATGTCTCCTGGCTCAATGGGCATCATTTTGTCGAAGCCATGCACTGGGTGTCGACATCAACCAGCGGTCATAGTCCTGCGTTGCAAAGCATGATATCCAACTGACCGACCGTGTTCTGTGATAGCCTCAGAATGGCTCCGCGGGCATTGGACGTCGTAGGAGGCCTTCCAATGATACAGAAGCTGTGCCCGGACCTTGCGGGTACCTCAGCCGTGAGAATGTGGTCAGATGGCATCCGGATATGAAACTCAGCATGCTCAAGTCGGGATGTCTCCTAGCTGTTGAGACCCACGGTTATTGCCAGGCGCTACACGTTCCAAGCGAGAGCGCGTTGGCCGGTCTGTGTTGATCCCTTCGCGTGCTTCACGAACCGGAAGCAGTCCAGAATAGTAACGTGTGGACAGCTATGAGTATCAGGCCTACCCTGGCGGCATGCATACACACGTGGCCAGGTGCTCGCAGGTATAAGCAAGCATCACCGCTTTTTGTTCTCCGAGTAGCTCTCGACTCCTAGAGGCATACACTCCGCACTTCTTCTTTGTCTAAGGCTCGATCTTGTATCTCCAGGAAGGGCCTTTTGGACAATGGCCAACTGTTGAACAAACTCGTGCTGGGAGTCCGCCACAGTGGACTGCCATGTTGTGGTTTGCACCTTATCATTCTCGCGTGTCTCTTGCATGTTCCGAATATGTTTGCTCCGCTTGCGCTCTTTGGTGGGAAGGCATGGCAGGGTACGTGGTCTTGTGAATGTTGTCGAATGTTCTCGCAAGTACACTGGGACGTTTGCAGCATATGAGGGAAGCTTCTCTTGTGCTTTCGGTTCTTCGCTTTGGCGATGTCGCTATTGCAGTGGACAGGTTGTTGCGTTGGTGGCGTTCGTTGGGCTGCGGGTAGCCTGCACTGCTGGCGAGTACTGCTGAGTATCGCTGTCGAGGATCCCTGGCGAACATCGCTGTCGAGTACTGCTAGCGAATGCTGCAAGTGCAGTGTCGCTTTCTGGTTGTATGCTGGTGAAGCTACATCGAGTATCAGTGGTTGTTCTTACCTCAAGCTGTTCTCGGTAGTCGCTGCTGCCGCTACATGGATGCTCATGTATTCAAACGCGTGAGCGTTGAAGACTTCTATATGTTCAGACTTGCCGCCTTCTGCTGCAAGCCCCATGAGCTCTAAATACCTCTCGTGGGTGTGGTCGCCCTTCAAGGGGGTTGCGCTGGGAAAGCCGCGCGCTACGGCTAAGTCGAGTCCAGCCAAGGCTGCACCTATCCACGACCGGGCTGCAAGGTCTTCACGACAAGGGCGAGGAGCTCATCGGCAGTACACAGAACGCATTCAAGGAAGAAGTGTCCTTTGTATTGTGAGCTGCACGTCGCTTTCGGTGCTGGTGAGACATGGCCCCGTGAGGATGCACATGGAAACTCGCAGCAGCCAAGTCCACATAACGCCTTGAACCCTCAGAGCAACTCTGAACACCATATGTGGGCGGAGACGGCACCGCTTCGTCTGTACGGTGAATTAAGGCAAGGGAGCACAACAAGGGAACGCCACAATGGCCGCAACTTCGACGTCGAGATAAGCTCGTGCAGGGCTGAACTAGCCCTGGCTTCGGTTAGCGATCTCAGCCACGATGTCCACTTGTGGCGCTGCTGATGGTCACCGCACGAACCGTTATCTGCAAGGAACAGCAACAAGACCTTGCAGTTGTCCTCGATGGAATGACTGCACAGGGGAGGAGATAGGCATGGGCAACGCCTGCACAACTTACATACTTTACCTGCAGATAGACCAATGAATGTTTCCATTCCCCTCAACAGTATCCAAGTTCCTATCCCTTGTTCTTCCCCGGCCAAAGAGGCCTAAGCCACGTGGAACGCAAGCCGTCTGTGCTGTGCTTGTTGTGCGGCTGTTTGATTTCATTTCAGCTTCTACTGACATTGCCTCCCCTCAAGCATCTACCACCACCACATGCCCGCCCACCACCCCCACCACAGCTCGCCGTCCCCTCTGCTACCTTCTCCGGAATACTGTCCGCACCAAGCCAGACAGTACAATTTACTTGCTGGTGGCGCTTGCAACCTTGCCGACTGTGGTGAGCATGCGGACCACATGGCGCCTCCGAGGCCACCGCCATGAGGATCAGAGTTTTCGCACAACAGCACTCTAGAACTGGCATCATTACATCCCCATCCTCACGACCTACTGAGCACTGTCACACGTTGCCACGTCGGCTGCTCTGTTGACCACAACTCAAGGTAGCAGCAGCTGTCTTGGTGCGACGAGCGCTTTGCCTCTCTTGCTTGCGTCCTCACAGAGCCGCAGCACCAAGCAGTTGTCGACATGATCTTTTACGCAGTACTTTCATCGACTCCTCTCGGCTCGCAAGGCCCTTGAGGCTCAATCGTTTGGCAAGTACCGTTTTCGGATCAACCAAGACCAGTGAGTAACTTCAACGTACCGTTACGCCAGGCCATCACGACAGAGTGTCTGTCATGGCATGGAACAGGCTGCTCAGTCCTATTCCTCGCTCGTATACCTGACCCAATGGCTGTACCTCACCGCATCCTGTTCGGAAGTGCCTATGGCAGGAAGGCAGGAGTCGACAGTGAAGTCGACCTGGCACACATCGGCCAGCCTAAGGCTCATGTTTCAGATCATCAACTTCAAGAGCCAGCTAATGTATCTACGCGACCGCTACTATATCTTCTTTTCTCAGCACTATATGAGCTCCAAGTGAGACCGATGGGACACAGCCTCCTTCGTTTGGGGTCGGCTATAATATCACCCAGGATATCAGTAAGGCAACAACATCACCACTCTCATACTTCTGGCCTTTCTCTTACTACCCTCTCTCTGCACTGGTCTTTTCCTTCACACTACTTTCATTACTATGATGAGCAGATCGGCTATTATCTGTCATATATAATCTCTGGAGTACTATCTCGAACCATCAATCTCGAAGCTCAATCAATAGCTCGAGTATTGACTCGAAGTTGCGGGAAGGTACTCGGTCAGTCTGGTCGGCCCAATCTTCAACACACATATATATTATTGGAAAGCCACGCTACCTAGGACATGGCCAGGCTTGCCAGATACTCGTTAGAACACCCGGTCTTCAGGCACTGCGGCCTCTCGAATCCCTGCGGCAGATCCAAGTGAATAGAAACACCGCCAACTTTCCGACAAATCACAGCAGCGGCCCACAACCGACCTCGAAGCGACAGCGCTAAAGGCGTATCTGGTTTCTTGAAGCCCCGTAAATGGTCCTTGCGAATCTGGGATCCTTAGGGAATACAGAGATGTTTGCGGCTGTGTTGAAGGCCGGCGGACGGTGCACAGTCAGCAGCAGCAGCTGGGCACAGCTGACCTCAACATCAATGCATTGGCTGCAGAAAGTAGCTGCTGGTATTTGCTATATACATCGTGGCTCTTCGATGGACCTGCTTGTTCGAATCTCACCCAAGTTCAGCTAAGGCTTCGAGGTGCCTGACGCCTCGGAGCCTCAGGACCCCGGCCGCACCCAAGCAGCCAACACGACGCGATTGAGCACGACAACGCACTCGACACGCAAAGTCCTAAGCGCTGTCGTCGACGACTCTTATGCAAGATGCCAACAACATGGCCTTGTCATATAATGGTCGTCACTCATGTTGCGCGCTGATATCGCGAGATACACTCATCAGCCGCTACCTACAGCCACAGCCCTGCCAGTCGCTCCTTCCTCCACAAGCCCACGCTCCTGCCCTCCGGATCTTCGGCGCCGCTAGCGTGAACCAAATTTAACCTGTGGCTCAGCATATCAAACTCTAAATGACTGGCGAAGGCCCTCCGATGCCACAATGGTCAGCATGACCAAACCATAATGGCTGGTAGCATGACGATGGTGGGATAATCTTTGTGGGTGTCGAAATGGGCATCTAGAATTGATCTGCAATTGGCTATAGCCACCTGTCGAAAGGCAGCGTGGCGGGCATGTTGGGCGAGCTCGCAGAGAGTGGAGAGAGGCAACAGAAGCCCAACCACCGCATTTAGCTGTTCAGCGTCAAGCATGCAAAGGCGTATAACAATCGCTACAATGGAGATATGGACGCGCCGATGGTATGCGATTGTAGCCCTGGTCTTTCTTGTCAATCCCCTCAATTCTTGGATTGATCGAGGACGATCTTGGTCTACATCAGAGGCATTTCGCAATCGAAGCCGACGCGTCCACACCTCTCCTCCTCCCATCACTATAGAGACCACAGCCACAGCCCCACGCCCTCAACCTGCTAGCGTGACGACAGTAGGCATCAAGCACGAGCCTTCGTCCGTGCACTGTGCTCTCTCTCTCGTCTCGTGCCACTCAGCACGAGAGCCGCAAAGTATCTCTCGCCTTTTTCGCTCCGCACACTTACTCTCACTCATCCTCACCACCAACTCCACCATCACTCCTTTCAACACTCTTTACCACAATCTTTACCACCGTCCATCATCACAACAGCCTTTGGCGTGCTGTCCTTGGTCAATTGCGTTCGCGCCTCTTGGTCAAGCCGGTACTCCCACCTGCATACCCTCACATCTCACATCCGACGCCCCTCACTACGCGCATCGCCAAAATGGCCAACCAGTCCGACAAGGACAAGAACCCGGTCACGCCGCCGAAGCAAATCCAAGGCGCGCAGGCCGGCAACAACACCAACAGCCCGCCGCCGGCTCCCCGTGACTCGAACCCTGGCGTGTAAGTTAACTTGATCGCACTTCACTACCAGTGCAGATCTGACCCTTTTTCTTCAGCGTCGACGTGAATGGCATTGTCCGTGGCGCAGAGCCATCTCCGCTCCGTTACGGCTATCCTTACGTCCCGCGCTCTGCGAGGTGGGTTGAACCTTCCGGCGCGACTGTACACGGTGACTGACATCCTCATAGCTTCCCGTTGGGAGGGCACCCGCTCTGGACTGGCCCGCCAGCCGTCAGTGGCCATCTCGCCGATCCCAATGACCCTTTCGTCACTGCTGGCAGCCTTGCAGGCGGTGCTCCGGCCTCCGTGCCGACTGCCAACAATGACCAGTCAGGTGGTCCAGGCTCCGGAAGCTCCTCGCCTCCTGGCGGCGAGCCTACTGACGGTGACACCTCCAATGGTCGCTCCTCAGGTGGGCGTCCCTCCACTGGCAGCTCCGGCAACGTCACAGAGGGCAGGTCCAATTCCAACTCTTCCAACACCAATGGACAGAACTCCGACCCTGTCATCGCCTGCAGCACGCGTTATGCAGGTGGCAAAACCAAGCAGACCTTGCGTCCTCAGACGCCCAACTCTCCCGTCACTCGATTCATTCGGGTCGACCACGTCGTCGCCCGTGACTTCGAAGAGGGCAAGCCGTTGGGCAGGGTCAAAGGCCTGGTGAGTACAGTCCGTCCATCACTTCCGAGACAATCACTGACCACATATCACAGCAAGTCTTCCAGGAACGTGCCCAGAAGCTCGGCGTTGTCGGCATGACGGACGGTGATGACGGCACTCAGACCATGTTCATCTTCATCGACACCCTCTCGGATGCCAAGGGCCTCTATGATCAGATAAAGACATCTCACCAGGCCGCGTTCATCTCCTGCGAGGAGTTCAGGGGCGCCAAGATTAAGATTGGCGACCACATCGAACGCCTGTCCTCAGTGGTCACTTTCTTCGTGACCCTGAAGGAACAAATCCACAGCGGCAGGTACAACGTTGCCGTCGTCACAGAGATGGCGAAGTCCGCTGCGGCCAGATTTGGCCCTATTCTCCGCTTCGATCTACTCGACGACTCGGACTTCGCTACGAAGTCGCGCCTGGTCTACTCCGTGGATTACAACAGCGTCGCTGACGCCACTGACGCCGTACTGATCACCAACCCTGTTGACGGCCTCACCCTTCCGAATGGAACTGCAGAGGTAAGTAACATGAACGTTCCCATCCTGTCAATCACTCTAACACGTGTCCAGCACATCAAGTTCCAGGCCATCGGCCACGAGCCCGTGGATCCAAACAGTCCGGCTGCCCAGACATCAGCTCCCCCGCGCACTCCCTCACCAGGCCATGACGGCTTCAGGGATGATGCCAGGTTTGACTACAGCCCCACCGGTCGCACTGCCACGCACAAGGATGGCAAGGCCAGAACCGGCACCGTCGCGGGGTACTGCAGACCCAGCAAGCTGGCTGGTCCTTACATGCGGACCCAATATGCCCGCAACATCTTTCAGACCGCCGATCCGATAGCCGAGTTTCCCATGCTCGGGCCAGACGGCCGTCCTCACCCGGCCATAGCCAAGCCGCAGGATGTCAATGAGGTCAGGATTCTGGGTGGCTTCGACGTTCGCACGACGTTGATGGTTCGTAACATCCCGCCGGAGATGACAGGCGCGGACTTCATCGACCTGCTTCAGAGAACTGTACCCGGCCAGTTCGACTTCGCGTACAACCGCATCGACTTCCAGAAGAGTCAGTCAGTTGGCTATGCATTTGTCAACTTCGTCGGCGTCCATGCCCTCCTGACGTTCGTCAACACCTGGCGTGGGAGACTCCTGCCACACAATCTCTTCAGGAAGCACTTGAGGCCGTGTGCCGTGTCTTATGCCAACACTCAAGGCTACGAGTGCCTTGTTGCAAAGTTCCGCAACTCCTCCATCCTGGAAGAGGCCAAGCCTTGCCGTCCGGTGCTGTTCTGGTCGGTAGACAGCGCTAAGGAGACACCTGAGCTGATCGGTAAGGAGCGTGCCTGGCCTCCTGTCGACAATGTCTCTAAGAAGACCCGTTCTGTCGAGAACGCAAAGATCTCTGGTCTTTACACTCCTCGTGCGCGCCCGGCCAACGGCACTCACCGTGGCAGTGGCAGTGGTCGCCGTGGCGGCCACGCCCGCTTCGACCGCGGCACACCTTCCCAGCAGCACGACGACCAGCAGTACCACTACCTGCATGGCAATGGCTCACCCACCGCCATGTACGGTCCGTACGCCCAACCACGCTACCAGCCGCAGATGCTGTTCGACTGGCAGAGCGGGCAGTTCGTCCAGCACGGCATGCCATACCAGCCCATGCCGTATCAGCTCCCGGCGCCGCCTATGATGCCGCCGCAAGGACGCATGCACACCAATGGCAGTCTTGGCTACCGCCACCCGGTCATGCCTGCCGAAATGGCGCCTGTGAACAGTCCGACGCGCAATCAGACTGCACACCAAGACCAGTTTCAGCCACTTCTGTACCCCGTCAAGGGCCAGATCCCGGAGTACTACCGCTCTGTCTGAACGCAGCGTTAACGTCCAGCTGCTTCCTGCGGCGTGCTACGCGTTCAATTACTTGCTTTCGCTCTCGACGCAATATAATTAACTCCAACTCGACTCCAGGATTAGTAGCGCCAACCATGTTGGAGGCGAAAGCCAGGATACCACAGCCCTAGCTTGTGTTCGAGTTTTCTTCATGGATTGGGTATTCTCGCGATACCCTGGCAACGCTGCAGCGTGCCGCTTGCTTCGCGTTTGTTTTTCTGCTCTCTTTATCGCGTACTTATTCGACCGTCGTGTCGTCAACATGGGTTTGTCTGGGTAATAGTAATAGCTCCAACCTCGCAAGAGGATTGGAGTGAATGGTTGCATGGGTCTTCGCAAAGAGAAAGCAGCGAATCGCTTTTTACCATAGCATGAATAGTTTAAATAGTCTATCAAACGCAAAGGAATGGGATTCAGAACACAACGTCTTCACTGTTCTCGTTCGTCATGTTTTCGCGATGACTTTGTGACAGCGGTAGTGGCAGGCGAAGCTGGCTCGGTTGTTCTGCCGAGATGCGCTTTCGACTTCGTGGCCCTTGCTGAAGCTCGACACCTTGATAAATCTACGAGATGCCTCCTGCCACAAGCGACTGCCATTACACATCTCCCATGCCGAAAGATGTATTGATTTGAACCTCAGCGCCTCCACCATTGCCTTACTTAGAAGCATGGTTTCTTCGCGCCGTCTGCGCGTGGCCTGTCTTACTCTTGCGAACCTCCTCCTCCCTGTCGCGGTCTTGGTATTCGCAGCTGGCTTCTTTCCCTATAAGCCTGTACTGCCCGGTCTTGCAGATTGGCAGGATGGTGGCAACGGAGAGAAAGGAGTTGGCTCTGAAGCGCATGCGCCTTTCAACAAGGTCATATTCATGGTCGTGGATGCCCTCAGGAGCGATTTCGTGTTCGGAGAGGACAGCGCCATGGAATTTGTTCAAAGGTTCGTTCGTATCTGGCGTTAAACAAGATCAATGGCCTGACTGGCGTATAGTTTGATCCGAGATGGCGCTGCCATTCCATTCACCGCGCACGCAACACCGCCGACGGTCACCATGCCTCGCGTCAAGGCCCTTACTACCGGCTCCGTCCCATCCTTCCTTGATCTCATCCTCAACTTCGCGGAGAGCGATACCTCCTCCTCCCTCGCCGCGCAGGACACTTGGCTTGCACAACTCCGCCGCCGGGGTCAAGAGAAGAACGAACATGTGGTATTCTACGGAGACGACACATGGCTGAAGCTGTTCCCTGGGGATTTCTTCGGGCGCAGTGAAGGCACAAGCAGCTTCTTCGTTTCGGTTAGTAGGCACACACTCGCACACACGTGTATTGCTCGTCCGGCAGCTGCTAGCAGACAGACTCGCAGCGCTGGCACGGCACGGCATCGTAGTAGAGCACTTCAAAGCTAAGTACCGTCTTCTCTTTTCTTGTAGGATTTCACTGAGGTCGACAACAACGTGACCCGTCATTTGCCCGCTGAGCTTCAGAAACCCGACTGGAACGCACTGATTATGCACTATCTTGGCCTCGACCATATCGGCCACAAGACAGGCCCTCAAGGACCTGCGATGCTGCCCAAGCAGCGTGAGATGGATGACATTGTACGCATGATCTACAAGGCCGTGGAGACCGAAGAGCACCTCGAGGATACATTACTGGTGCTTGTCGGAGACCACGGCATGAACGCTGGTGGTAACCACGGCGGCAGTGGCCCTGGTGAGACGGAACCAGCGCTGGTTTTCGCGAGCCCAAAATTCGCCGGCACCAAGTCGCGCCCTTGCCCAACGACCCCGAAGGATGGCACAGAGTTCGAGTTCTACCGGAAAGTACAGCAGAGCGACGTGGTGCCAACGCTTGCCAGCTTGATGGGATTCCCGGTGCCGAGAAATAGCTTGGGAGTTGTACTTCAGGAGACTACGGAGTTTTTGCTTGGACAAAGTGCTTGGGTGCGATCTCTGGAGAGGAACGCAAGACAGGCACTTGTCATTCTGAAGGCGAGTGTTGGCGAAGAGAAGTGGCTGGCAGCCGTGAAGAGGTACATGCGTCAAGAGGTCAACTGTCAAAGCCTGAGCGATGAAACCGAAGAGATGGCATGCTTGTGGGCAAGGGCGGTTGGCTCAAAGGGAGAGAAAGAAGAGAAGGACGCACTCTCCCAGTTCCTCTACAAGACACAGGATGCCCTCAGCAGTACCGCGAGTTCTTACGATGTGCCGCGCATGGTTGCCGGCGTGGCTCTGGCATTTGCCAGCTCTGTCCTGGCCGTCCTCGCCTTTCCTACATACTGGCCACCCAGTCTCACTGGAAGTGCTTTGACGCTTACCACATTGCTCTACGGCGTGATGATGTTCGCAACGTCGTACGTGGAAGAGGAACAGCATTTCTGGTATTGGATCACACCCGCCTGGCTTGCATTCCTCGCCATTCGCTCGCTGCAACAATCCAATAGGATACGCCTTCCAGAGGACTGGAACCTTCCAAGTGCAGTTCTGGTCATTCCTGTTCTTGCATGCCACCGCCTCATGATACGCTGGAACCAGACTGGCCAGAAGCACGCCGGCGAGCCGGACATCGTCCATGATTTCTTCCCTTCGCACCACGTACTGATGTGGGTACTGATTCTGGCGACGTATCTGGTGGTTGGATATCAGTTGGCAAGGACTTGCTTGCGCAGCACCCTGATCGGCGATGCTGATCTTGCTATCGCGTTTGTCGCTATTTTGCCAGCGGTGGTCTTCAAGCTGAACTTCACCCAGGCAGACGCGCCGGAGCTTGTGCTGGGACTTGGAGGACAATTGAGAGCCGTGACGGCTGATCTGGATCTTTTGACACAAGCGAGGGTGGTGTTTGTCATGTTGACGCTGTGTCTGATTATTGCCGTTGTTGAAGCGAAATGGAATGGCAGTAAGCATGGCACGAGAAGTAAGTGCTCGACTGAGGCTCTTTTGCCATGGAGAAGGCTAACGAATATACAGAAGCTACCATTACTCTCTCGGACCGCCTGCATGTGCTCCTCACGCTGTTCCTCATCACGCAGACTAGAGCGCCGAACGTCCCCATGTTCCTGCTTCTAGAAGTGCAACGCCTCTGCTTCATGCGCCTGCTATCTCAACCCATCATTGCGGCGCAAATTGGATCACAGGCCTTGCCAGTTGCATTTACTTCGCTCCTGCTCTCCCAAACGACTTACTTTGCCTTTGGCGGATCCAACTCAATTTCCAGCATTGATTTGAGCAATGCGTACAACGGCGTTGCAGACTACAATATCGTCGCTGTGGGCGTGCTTCTCTTCGCCAGCAACTGGGCTGGAGCAATTTGGTGGTGCAGCGCCGCCGTCACGTTGCTTCTGCCCAGGCCACAGGTTGAACCCACGCCTGCGAAATTGGCTACAAAATCTAGCAGCAACAGAGCCTGGGTCGACCGAGAGAGAGCACAGCTTCATGCCGATGCGGTAGCTGCGATCACCCCACCGAAGTCTCTTGAGCCTGAGTCCAAGGCGGCCACTGGCGTAGACAGTTGGACACTGTACACTACTGCTACAACGGCTTTCACCGCGGCTAGTCTGGTGGCAGTCATGGCTGCTTGCACGCTCCTGCGCACGCATCTGTTCATTTGGACGGTCTTCTCGCCGAAGTACTTGTATGCGATGGCTTGGGCGGTGGGGTGGCATTTGTTCGTGTGCGTTGGATTGGGTAGGCTGCTTTGGACGCTCGGTGGAAGTGACTAGTAAAGTAGATGAAATGCACACGCGCATGAAATGTTCCATAGCTATGCTATTGCGAGGGTTAGAAAGAAGCAAAGACGTCTTGATTCCATGCAATTGCATATTGTACTCCTGTGCTAGTTATGGTTTTCACCATTCTGTTACCATCACGTCAAGCAGAAGTATCACTAGGCTAGTTCCTCTGCATTGTACATTTCTGAACACGTGTAAGATGACATTGCGTGAACGTCTTCTACCGTATTCTCTTGCACAGTGCCTCTCCAACTCAAACAACGCTGGGCCAAATTCGGCGTCGCTCGGGCGTCTGCTCGGCAAGGAAACCACACCCTTGCGCGTTACGGCAACCTCATGCCTAAGGCCCATGGCCCATTGCCATTGAGATGAATGTGTAACTCGTGTATACCTTTTCCTCTTATCCAGTCGAACCGCGCTTCAAATCAAAAGAGAGAGCATTGAGCGTGCTGTAGTTTGCACAGGTGTGTACAAAGCTGACCCCCTCCCAACCACCACGGCTGCCTGACAAGACGGTAGACGTCAATCTATACCATCGCATAACGACACCAGACGGCTTACTCTAAGATTCTTGCCCCAGCATCCTGAACTTCAGCTCGAGAGAAAGTCCTTGTTCGATTCACGAAATTTGAAACGAAGCCGCTGCCGCCACCTGGACACTTTCTTCGTTGCCGTCAGCACACTATACAACCTCGATCGTGGCAAACTCAAGAATTCACACCAGATATCTGCGACTGTCGATACTCCGGGCGGCTTGATTGAGGCATCTGCCAAAGAATTTGACAGCCGGCTGCTTACATTGAGCCCGGGTGCTATTGGTCTTCCTCCGCGTACGCGCGAGATTGCCTCACGAAGCCGTGCAGTCAGGCACGTGTAACAGGTCGCCATGCCTGGCTTGATAGAAAACCATGATGATCTCACCGGCGCAGTGCAGCAGGTAAGCTTGCCGCCTTCTATCACTCCATTACTCTGTGCTGTCGCACTTCCCTCGCGTCCCAAGGCGACCTTTGCAACAAATGGCAGGCACCGGATATGTGCATCCCTCGGAAGAGATTGATGTTGTAACGGCGAAGGCATGCTTCACGGTCCGGTGGGGTTACCAGAGAAAATGAACACTTCACTAACATTTCCTCTCTCAGATCATTTTGTCATCTTCCGACTCAGATTACCTCGACCAATTGATACCTCTGCTCAAGAATGCACAGACTCAGACACAGGTACAGCCTCTGATCCAGGCACTTAATCAGGTCTCTAGCGAGCGTGAAGCTGAGATCGAGCGCATCTGCAATACCAACCACCAGGAGTTCATCACCAGTGTGAACCAGCTTCAGAATGTTCGCGAGGGCACAGTCGGGCTCACTTCTGAAATTATGGAGCTGAGTCTTTCCATCGAGACCACGACAGAGAAGCTCGCAGAGCAGAAGAAAGCACTTGTCGAAAGCCGAGGCGTGCGCCAAAACATCGATGACACGACACAAGCTCTGAAAGACTGCCTAGAGGTGCTCAGGCTTGCGAACCAGGTGCACGATCTCTTGAGCAAGAAGTCACACTATGCGGCGCTACGAGCCTTGGATGAGTTGCAAAATGTTCACCTCAGAGAAGTCACCCGCTACAAGATTGCGGAGATGATAGAGCGCTCCGTACCCGCCACACAACGCCTGATCTCGGAGGCTGTCAAAGCTGACCTGAACACATGGCTGTACCGTATCAGGGAGACTTCGCAGTTCTTGGGAGAAGTCGCATTCTACCACACAGAGATGCGAAGGACGAGGTCAAAAGAGCGCTGGAGCGAAGAGGACTCCTACCTCAGCAGTTTCAAGCTCAACTCAGCCGTCGAGCTTGTTGCAGATGAGGAAGAGGAATTTGACGTTCTGAACAACGACGAAGTGCAGGTCGACTTCAGCCCATTGTTCGAATGTCTTCACATCCATGAGGCTCTCGGCCAGACGGACAAGTTCCGCACTGAGTATGCAGCCACTCGCCGACAGCAAAAGGATCTTTTGCTGCCGACAATGCTGAGGCTCGATGATGAGGACAATGCAGGCCTGAGCTCTCTTCTTGAAGGTATTGCCGGCTTCGCCATCGTAGAGCGTGCTACGATGATGAAAACACCGGACAACTTCCGTACGCAGGCCGACGTTGATGAGCTTTGGGACAATATGTGTCAATCTGCTATCAAGCTCATCAGTGCAGCGCTTCCCACTGTCGATAACGATGAGAGGCTGCTCAAGATTAAAGGTGTCATTGCACTCTTCATACAGACCATGGACAGCTGGGGCTACTCTGTATCCGCGCTTGACAGCCTTCTCCTTACACTCTTTGCTAAGTACAGCTCACTGTTGAAGAAGCGCTTCAGCGACGACTTCCAGGAAATTGTCGAGTCTGACGACTACATGCCCATGCCTATCAACAATCCAGACGAATACAGCAGAGTCATGTCTGTGTCATGGTACTCGCCTCCTGACGGGCAGGACGACCCCGATAGCATCACCTACCCGTGCATCCTTCCATTCTCGCAGATGTACCCACTCGTCTGCATTGATATCCGGAACTTCATCAACCAAATTTACCTCTTCTCCGACGACCACTTCAACCAAACAACAGACATCGACGCAACACTCAAGACTGCTCTTGACGATCTGCTTGTCCATCGCGTCGCGCGCACTCTAGTCGAGAGACTCTCAACGCAATACCCTGGTCAGATCGTTCAGATCCTCACCAACTTCGAACACCTCGAGCAAGCTTGCGCGGAGCTGGAAAGCCTCCTCGTCGAAGCCCGCTCCTCCTCATCCGCCGCAGGACCGATTTCTCTCAGCGCAACAGGAGAATTCCGCGCCGGCAAGAAGAAGGCCGAAGTCCGCATCTTCGAGCTCGTCAACAGCAAGATCGACGACCTCATCGAAACAGCCGAGTACGACTGGCTATCCACCTACGTCCCAGACGTCGCAGGCCTCTACATGCAAGAGCTCACGCGCTACCTGAGCAACATCATGTCCTCCGTCCTCATCGGCCTGCCCGAGAAGATCAAAGACCAAATCTACCACGAATCGCTCGGGCACATCGCCGCCGCCATCCTCTCCCTGCCGTTGGACTCGAACATCCGCCAGATCTCCTCGCAAGCCGCCACAGCTTACAGCCTCGACGTCAGCCACCTGGTCGGCTTCGTCGAGTCACTGCCCAAATCCGCCGCTCTGCTCGAAATGCTCGAGGAACTGGTGCAGACGACTGCGCTCATGTCGCTGGCTGCAGAGGGCAAGGGCGAGCAGTTCTTCGATTCTTCTGTGAACAAGTTCGGCAAAGTGGATAAGATCAAGGGTGCCGAGTTGCTGGAGAAGGTCATGGTCGCGGATGGAGATATTGCTGGTAGGCCGAGCACGACGCTGGGTAGGCTAGCCACGCAGGGCATGGGGATGGGCGGGAGTGGGACCGGAAGTCCGGTTGTTGGTGAGAGGAAGGGCTTTGCAGATGATTTGAGGGGGAGGTTTGGTAAGTTCAATTTGAGGGATAGGAATTAGGTGTAAATGGGAGTTGTTCGAAGACATCAAGGCAGTTAGCAATAAATATCGTAAGGAAACGGTTCAAGAGCAAAGTGAACGTAGCTCTGTGAATCGGGTATCATACTGGTGGCATCCTTGTGACGCATTATTCTACACTGCCTTTGCTATTTTTCGTTTCTTCTCGTCTCATCGTACACCTCATCTTATTATTCGCACATTAGTAGCCGCCTTGCTCCTTCCTCTGATCACCTTCGACGCCATCGCCTGAGCCCGCATCGTCGGCTTGCACAGCTTGCTCATCGCCTCTCAGCTTCGCAAAGTATGCTTTGATGTCCTCCGCGCCCACTGCTTGGCCGCTCTCAGCGAAAGGCTGCAGGAAAGCCTTCACTTTGTCCTTCAAGTGGTTGTAAGCCATCACACCTTCGATGGCACGTACACGGTCAACGCCCGACAGTGCCGCCTCGCCTCGCTCTAGCAGGGAGCCGGAGTGGACACTTCGGCCAGCAGCAGAGCGAGCATCATCCTGGTCTCCACCTTCGGAATCGGACATGGGAGGCTCGTAAGCTTCTTCCTCTTCAAGGAGCTGTGGGTGTTTCGACAGACGTGGGAAGCAGTTGGCGCAGCGGCAGAAGTTGTCGCGGAAGTTATCTTGGAGGAATAGGCTGATGCTGGTCGTGGGTGCTGCTGGTAATGCTTCGTGCTTCGGTGCTGTGTGACCGTTTAATGCGCCGGCCGATTCGACTGTGCCGTTGGCTTCAGTCTCAGATTTGACCCTCTTGAGATCTTGGTTGCCATCTTCAACATCGTCTTCGGCTTTGCGCTTGTTGCTCTCTTGTGCTTGTGGAATTGGGTCTGTCGCGATGGCGCTTTCGACCTTTGCGGCTTCGACCTCCACAGTGTCCGCGACGGGCTCAGATGGTACTGCAGGCAGGAATCCAGGTGTGCCAGCGTATTGCTTGATCCATGGGAAAGACTCAACGCACTTGTAGCAGATCAAATGGTCAAAGTCATCTTCCGCTGGGAAGCCTGGAGGTAGAGGCGCCTCTTCAATGTGTTCTGTGTGTTCCGCAGCGCCATTCTCCAATGCTTGAGGTTCGCCTGCTTCATCCTCCTCTTTGACAGGCTCCAAGGCGCCGTTCGTGTCCTCCTTTGGCTTCGACTGGACATGCTGTCTGGGCACGCCCATCAAGCACTCAGGATGCCACCAGTCCTCACCACAGCCTCCCTCTTCGACTGTGCCGAGACCAAGGCATTGGAACATTGTGCCCTTCTCCTTCTCAGGATCATACTCTTCGCCGCATCCGCAGAACTTGCCCTCGAAGTTCTGGTCGTACTTGTTGCCCTGTCGCGCCTCTTCTCCCACCACGCCGCCCTTGAGGCCAGTCTCGGGGTTCAGGCGCAAGCTGCATGGTGTCGCGCTGTTGGCGAGTCTGGTGGTGCCGCAATCGCAGACAAAGTCTCGCTTGGAGAAGAGCTCGACAAGAGTGTGCTCGCCGTGGCAACTGATGCTGCAGCTGTAGCAGACTCCGGCTGGTGTGAATTGCTGGTACTTGGAGGCGGGCGGTGGTGTGCAGGTAAGGCAGGCGAAGACAGACTGTCGCAATGGGCCGAGAGGTTTGGTGCATGTGTCGAACTGATAAGGCAAGGCTTCGCGCGCGTCGGCCTCGAGTTGCAGTTGTGATGAGATGTAGTCGGCGGCAGTCTGCGAGGTCTCTGATGCTTGCGACATGCTGCCGCTGCGCTTGAGGGTGCCATTGCCCGGCTCGTGTGGTGGCATTGGAGGAGGATTCATGGTGAGAGATGTTGGTTGATGGTACAGAGTAAAGGTATAGCAGTAGATGTTATATCCAATGCTCGAATATGTGAGACGATGCTTCCTCAATCACATGCGCGCAACACGAGAAAACACGCTAAGTCGCCGGCAGACGCGCCGTGCTAAAGTGCCTCGCCGTCGTTGTCCAGGACGTCGAAGAAACACTCCCGCTCGAAACAGCCCCACCAAACACACCACACACATCCCACATGAGGTAATGTCCACCAAAGGAACGCCTGCGAATTAGAAACACCATACTGACAACCACAAGTTCACCATTGCATTCCAACATGGACGCTCACAACCGCGGAGCCCCGTCAGGAGGACGTAAACGAGGAAGAGAGGCCGACGACGATGCCTCTTCGAATGCTGCTCCTCCTTCAAGTCGTACGTCTGGCCTGGTTGAAGACGGCATACAATCAAATCAGCTGACAAGTGTATAGCTCCCGCCTCTTCGCCGCCCATGTTCCCCCAGCACGATGATATGGACGTCGAAGACGATACTGGCTTGGACCCAGAAGACGATCTTGTACCTGACCTGGACGATCTCGATGAAATGGCCGAAGACGACGCCGGTATCGACCTCTTCGCCGACAACTTCGAGAATGACTACAACCGTGGCGAAAACAATGAATACCGCGGCAGAGACATCGACGACGAAGGCGATTATGAGCAGATGGACATGGCACAGCGCAGACAGCTTGAGGCTCGCCTGAACCGCAGAGATAGAGAACTGGATCGCGAGCGTCGCAGAGTTCCTAGGGCTGCTCAAGTCCTGGAGGACGACGAGGACGATCTTGGAGATCTCACACGCCAGCCGCGCCGCAGGAGGCATCGCTACGATGAAGAGCAGGAAGATATGGACATGACTGAAGACATCATGAACGAGGAACTCTCGCTAGAGGCTCTCATGGATGTCAAGGCTGCATCGCTGGTGGAGTGGGTCGCCTCGCCGGCTGTTTCGAGAACCATCGCTCGCGAGTTCAAGAACTTCCTCACCGAATATACCGATGAAAAGGGCACATCAGTCTACGGTGTCCGCATCAGAACTTTGGGAGAGGTCAACGCCGAGTCTCTCGAAGTTTCCTGGGCGCATCTTTCCGACTCGAAGCCCGTTCTGGGTATGTTCGTCGCGCAGGTGCCTTCTTCAATCCTGCCTATCTTCGATGCGGTCGCCCTCGATGTCACTCTTTACCACTACCCGGATTACGAGCGCATCCACTCTGAGCTCCACGTCCGCATGAGCGACCTTCCCATTTCGCTCACCTTGCGCCAGCTTCGTCAGAACCACCTTAACTCTCTGCTCCGCGTCTCTGGCGTGGTCACCCGCCGGACTGGCGTCTTCCCACAACTCAAGCATGTCAAATTCGACTGCACAAAGTGTGGTATCACACTAGGACCTTTCCATCAGGACAGTCACTCCGAAGTCAAGCTGAGCTTCTGCCAGAACTGCCAGTCTCGTGGTCCTTTCACTGTCAACAGCGAGAAGACAATCTACCGAAACTACCAAAAGCTTACCCTGCAGGAATCGCCAGGCACAGTTCCTGCTGGCCGCCTGCCCAGACACCGTGAGGTTATCTTACTCTGGGACTTGATTGACTCAGCCAAGCCTGGTGAGGAAGTCGAGATTACTGGTATCTACCGCAACAGCTACGATGCACAGTTGAACAACAAGAACGGCTTCCCTGTGTTTGCCACTATCATCGAGGCGAACCACGTCGTCAAGAGCCACGACCAGCTGGCTGGTTTCAGACTGACTGAGGAGGACGAGAGAGAGATCCGTGCCTTGAGCCGTGACCCCAAGATCGTGGACAAGCTCATCAAATCGATTGCACCCTCGATCTATGGCCATGAGGACATCAAGACTGCGGTCGCTCTCTCGCTCTTCGGCGGTGTTGCAAAGGTGGCACAGGGCAAGCACGCCATGAGAGGTGACATCAATATCCTACTTCTCGGTGACCCTGGTACTGCGAAGTCCCAGGTGCTCAAATACATCGAAAACACAGCTCACCGTGCCGTCTTCGCCACCGGTCAGGGTGCCTCTGCCGTCGGTCTCACTGCTAGTGTCAGGAGAGATCCGCTCACGGCTGAATGGACTCTGGAAGGTGGTGCGCTTGTTCTCGCAGACAGAGGTACTTGTCTGATTGATGAGTTTGACAAGATGAACGACCAGGACAGAACCTCCATTCACGAAGCTATGGAACAGCAGACTATCTCCATCTCGAAGGCTGGTATTGTTACGACTCTGCAAGCTCGTTGCGCTGTCGTGGCTGCAGCTAACCCTATCGGTGGTCGCTACAACAGCACCGTTCCGTTCAGCCAGAACGTCGAGCTTACCGAGCCCATTCTGTCTCGTTTCGATATTCTTTGCGTCGTCCGTGACACCGTTGATCCTTCGGAGGACGAACGCCTGGCGAAGTTCGTTGTGAACAGTCACGGTCGCGCTCATCCAGTCATGTCCTCGGCACTTGGCTCGCAGACTCAAACCACTGCGGCGAACGAAGATGGCATGGACGAGGATGGCTCTCAGCAGCAGAGCAACGGTGCTCCAGCTGTTCCCACAACCGAGATTCCACAAGAGCTGCTCCGGAAATACATCCTCTACTCACGTGAGAGGTGCAGGCCTAAGCTGTACCAAATCGACCAGGACAAGATCGCCCGCTTGTTTGCCGACATGCGTCGCGAGTCGCTCGCCACTGGCGCGTACCCCATCACAGTAAGATATATACATTTTAAGCCTGACCCAAAATCAGACTTACTGACCCAATTCTCTAGGTCCGTCACCTTGAGTCCATCCTTCGTATTTCGGAAGCTTTCGCCAAGATGCGACTCTCGGAATACTGCAACGCCTCCGATATCGACCGCGCCATCGCCGTCGCTGTCGACAGCTTCGTCGGCAGCCAGAAGGTTTCTTGCAAGAAGGCTCTGGCTCGCGCATTCGCGAAGTACACCCTCAACAGGCCCGGCGCGGTCAAGAACCGTAGAGCCAATGCCTCTAGCTCCAATGGCGTGTCCGTTGAGGCGTAGAGGAATGCGGTGTGGGGTGATAGGATAGGGTGTTGATGTGCTTTGGGATGGCGTACGAGGTGCATGACTAGGATTGATGGGATACCCAAAAGGCGTTTCTTGTTTAGACTATGCGCTGCTGGGTAGCTTGCAATATATGGCGCTTTTTAGTTCACTTACTTCGTGACTTCGGTTTCTCTTTACAACTATTGCTTGTGCCAGCTTTGTGCTCAGACCTTGGTCTACTTATGCGGCCTTCCGAAATCATACGCAATAGCCTCTGCTGGGCACTTTTCGATGCAAGGCGAAAAGTCCTCGTTTTTGTGAAAATTAGGGTTTGGGGTTAGTCTCCAATCCACGATACACAGCAAACAGGTTACTAAATGCATGTGTACACGTGATATTGTATTGTTTCGCTCATCCTCCTGACAATCAGCATGCCATCGTCCTCTACGGCAGTCTTGAGGCTCCAGTATCCGCTGTAGGCGGCGTGGAAAGCACGTCTGAGTGACGACGTTGGTGCAAGCATCGATCGTACAGCTGTGAAGTGAACTTCGAAGCGCTCACCCCATCGGTCGAATGCCAGTAGACCATTGTACCTAACATTTACGGTGGAAGTGCCTCCTTCAAGGAAGCTATTATCATGTACGTGATCATACCTACAAATGCATGTCGCAACTCGCTCAAAGTGGGCGAGAAGAGACGGATGCACAAAGGTCCAAACACGGATAGGCCTACTGCTGCAGTGAATCGGATCCATGAGCAGTATTGATGCCACGTTTAGCCGATCTGACTTTCCATTTACTACAGACGACGATGTGAAGTCACAAAGAAGCATGATAATTGCTCGTAGATGCATTCGTGTTACATCAGCATTGACACTGTGAAAATACACCGGACGACAAGTGCTCTGTGATCATGGTGAAGTATACATAAGGATCCCAGTCAGACAGCCACAGCAACACAACAACAACTTCCACCGATCACAATCGAGACGAAGAAGACAGAATATGGTGTAAATGAGTGACTTCCAGTGAGGTTCAATATATAAAAATATCCCTTTGGACCCCAATAAAAGCACAAAATTAAAAAGCAAAAAGCCCTTTTTCATTCAAACCGGTGCAGCGCGGGTAAAAGGGACCCATTCAGCTTGCGCCTCGAGTCCCTCCCGTTTGTGTCCGCTGCGGGTCAGAAGATGAATGTTGAAGCCATCTCCGTGACGCCTACGCTAAATTATCAATCGTTGATCATCGTCCCAGATCATTTTTGTCCCATCGTCCCCATAATAAAGCAACGCGCAAATTGGTATCTTTTGTATCTCAGAGCCCACCCAAGATCTATGTTGAATAACGCTTCACATGCCCAGGGTGAGCGCGCCGTAGATCGCATTGTCGCTCATGCAATCGTGTCTAATGTTGTTAGTACTTTTCGTCTTTTTCCCTCTGTTTCTAAACCAAACGCCAAGGCCATGCTAAAGAAAATGATGGTGCAATGCACAAGAACCGCTCAGGTAATCTAGAACTTGAGGGTCTTGGGCTTCTCCCAGGTGAAGTCGGGGTTGGAGAAGTGGCCGTTCTTGGCAGTCTCGCGGTAGATGGGGTTGGTGAGGTCAAGCTCCTTGACGATGACACCGGGACGCATGTCGAAGTTGGCGTTGATGATCTCAACGAGCTCCGCGGAGCTCTTCTCAGAGGTGCCGTAGGTCTCAACGAAGACGGAGAGAGGCTCGGCGACACCAATGGCGTAGGAGAACTGGACGAGAGCACGGCGAGCGAGCTTGGCGTGGACGAGGGACTTGGCAACCCAACGGGCGAGGTAGGCAGCAGAGCGGTCGACCTTGCTGTAGTCCTTGCCGGAGAAGGCACCACCACCGTGAGCACCCCAGCCACCGTAGGTGTCAACAATGATCTTACGGCCGGTAAGACCAGCGTCACCCTGGGGACCACCAATGACGAAGTAGCCAGAGGGTTGAATCTATGATGTGTTAGCTGAAGTACAAAAGAAAAGATGATGTGGCAACACGTACGTGGTAGATGGTCTTGTCGTCGAGGTACTTGGCGGGGATGGTCTTCTTGATGATCTCCTCCTTGATCTGCTTGCGGAGCTCCTCAACGGAAATGTCGGGAGAGTGCTGGGCGGAGACAACGACGGTGTCAACGCGGAGAGGGATGACAGCACCGTTGTCGTGTGCGTACTCGACGGTGACCTGGGTCTTGGTGTCGGGCCTGAGCCAGGGGAGAGAGCCGTTGTTGCGGGCATCGGTCATGGCCTTGTTAAGCTGGTGGGCGAGCTGGATGGTGAGGGGAAGGTACTCGGGGGTCTCGTCGGTGGCATAACCGAACATGATACCCTGGTCACCGGCACCAAGCTTCTCGAGAGCCTCCTCGTAGTGGAGACCCTGAGCAATATCGGGGCTCTGCTCCTCAATGGCGACGAGGACGTTGCAAGTCTTGTAGTCGAAGCCCTTCTCGGAAGAGTCGTAGCCAATGTCCTTGATGGCGTCACGGACGACCTTCTGGTAGTCGACCTTGGTCTTGGTGGTGATCTCACCGAAGATCATGACCATGCCGGTCTTGGTGGCAGTCTCGCAAGCAACCTTGGAGAGGGGGTCCTCCTTGAGGCAGGCATCGAGGACGGCGTCGGAGACCTGGTCAGCGATCTTGTCGGGGTGGCCCTGGCCGACGGACTCGGATGTGAAACTGGAGGGAGGCGTGTTAGCAGACGTGTTCACATGTGCGTGTGCATGTTCTTGTACAGGCCAACTGGACCATGATGGTGGTGTTGTTGGCGGGGTGCTGGACGTACAGGAAAGTCTCGCCCTTGGCGACGTTGCCGTTGGTGTGGACCATTGTGGCGGATATGTGTGGTTTTGGTGAAAGGGAGAGAGGTGGGCGGAGTGAGTGGTGTGTTCGTGAGGGAGTGAGGGAGGAAGACGAGAAAGTTTGCGCGTGGTCGGCCGTGGGAAACAAAGATATCGAGGAGCGAGCGAGAGCCTGAGGGCGCGGGCTGAATCGCCCACCGCACTAAAAGCGACACATCCCACCAGCCCACTCTCGCTTTCCTCTCCAAACTAAATGCCGAGCACAGAGCAGCCCCGAAAAAATTCCTCCCAGGCCAATCACGCCCACCGCTCCCCTCACACGCAATTGAAGACCCGGTGTCCGACGGTAGAATTCGGCGTTGAGAGCCAATTTGCTTCTGCTGTATTCCCCTCGCCCTTGCCCTGTTCCTGCCTGGCTGATGAACCCTTTGGCGCGGTAGTTAGGTACAAGGACATGGACAATTTCACTCAAAGACAATCGTAAGGCGTGCTCGAGCCTGCAGCAGCATTGTTCTGCCCGCCCTCGGCTCAGCGTGGAATGAATGAATGACTGCTTAGGCGAAAGCGTGCTCCCCTCCTATGATATCTCATCTCCTCTCAACCATTTGTCACGTCACCACTTTCTTGCTCGCCGAGATTCCCGAACATGTGCTCGGTATAGTCAAACCCATGTCCAAAGTCTCCGCAAGCGATTGCGGAGTCGTACGTTTCTACGATTCTACAGGAGAGAGCCCCGACCACTTTGCGCTTAGCGTCAGGCATCTTCATGTGCACGACTAAACAACGCAACATTCTGTCGTGTGCCCTTTGTCGTTTGGAATACACATCTTTTACTTGGATAAACACCTCCGAATCGATCACTAGCTTCAGATTCATACCACATACCTCCTGTATCGTGATGTGTTGACCGGATATGACGATTGTCGCGTGCTTGTTGCCTTCGATCCTCTCCCTCGCGTAATCTCAAAATTAAGCTCGTCATCGCAATGTTATATACCGCTGCTAATGAGCACTGTAATATTTCCACGGGTATCTCGTATGTCGGCCATAGCCATCAAATGCTTCAAATAGCTCAAGCAAGAAACACCACAACGACACCCCTGTCAGCACCGCACACCCCACGGCAACGTCTAAGTCGTCTTCATGCTCTCCAAGATGCCGTCGGCAACACCTTCAGGGCTGGGCTTCTCCGCAACTACATCGGGCTGGAAGCCGAACTGCTCAATCAAGAACTGCTTCGTCGTGGGTCCAATCGCGGCGATTCTCGTCCTCATTGGCGTGGAGGTCGCGTTCCTTCGCGCTTCGCTGAACTTGCCATTTGTCTCCAACCACCCAAGGCCCATCAGCATCGCCTCGCACCCTTGCGGCGAGAACACGACCACCCATTGCTCCTTGACACCGGCCTTTTTGGCCTCTTGAACCAAATTCGTGAAGTCCTCCTCGAATGTTGCCATCTCGCCGGTCTCGTAGACGACAAGTTCCATGACCGATGTTCGTTCTGCTGGTGGCAGGCTTTCGGACGCCAGAGTCTTGGGGATGATGTCTCTCCTCTGCTCGCCCACAGGGAACAGCAGTGGCAGTCGGGTGCCGTTCAAATGTGTGACATCTTCGGGTAAGCTCTTCTGATGCTCTAGAATGAATTTTGCCAAAGCATCCCCGTTTCCGGTTTCCTCTCCCACAACCGGGCAAGGCAAGTCCATCGCCTTCACACCCTTTGCTGTCGCTGGACCCACGACATAGATGGGCATACGAGGGTCGAAGAGCATGTCCTTCTTCGCCGGGTCCAGCTTAGCAACCATGATTGTGAATGCATCCACAGCCCGTTGTGATGTGAAGATCAAGGCACCATAGCGCTTTGCCGGGTTGTGAGTGGCTTTTTGGCGTGCAGTAGCCGGACTGCCACCTGCAAAAGCAAATCTTTCTGCAGAGAGTCGCAGTTTCCGAAGAGCATCATCGCGGAAGAGGTGCTCTAGAACTGGGACGAAGATTGGTTTGAAGCTGCCATTGTCTAGAGAGGCGAAATGTGCTTCGTAGCCGTCCGAAGGGGCAGAGATGGTTTTGAGGAGATACACGGGGATTTGGTCCAGTTTGAGATCGGCCAGAGCTGATGTGACGTTGTCCATTTTTGTTGTTGTTTTTGTTGGCCTTTCGAAATATATCTTTTGGCACTTGGGGTTTTGATGGTCAAGTATTAAATAAAGAAGGGTCCAATCAACCGAAAGTGCCCCCTCTGCGAACGGGCAGCAGCAGCCATATGGAATTCTGGCTGGCGATCGCGCTTGACGCGTGAGGTCATCGACTTGTACGTGACCGAGTCCATTAGAAACCTTTGCGCCTGCGTCCACCAATTTTCCTTTTAACGAAACGCGCAAATTACTCGTGTTTATCAACGCAAAATGGTCGCAAAGAAACAAGAACAAGGTCTCAGCGACTACGAGCTCGCCCGGCAAGAGAAAATCGCAAAGAACCAAGCCCTCCTCAAGCAACTCCAGCTCGATGCACAGCAGACAGGAATCGGCGCAAAGCCAAAAGCGACTTCGACAGCTGGACAGAAACGCAAGAAGCCACAAGAAAAGAAAGTCAAAGAAGAAGCTGCTGCGCCGCGACGTTCTTCAAGACGGCTCCAAGGCATTGTCGCAGACTCTGAGATCGCAAGGCAAAAGCAGGAAGAGGAGGCTGAGGCTTTCCAGGAACACCAGAGAGCGAAGCGCATGAGAGTTAGCGATGATATCAATCTCGACGATGCGATTGTCAATGGTCGAACGTGGAATCGCGCGGGCAATTGGTTCACTGCTGTTGGGCCGGCGAATCCTGGCGAGCGGACGTTCGATCAGCAAGATGTGAGAGATACAACGGACAAGGAGTTGCGCGAGGTGCGCGAGCGGATGAGTGGGCTGCAGTTGTGGGAGGGTGCAGAGCCGAGCAGGATCAAGATCACGCCAGAGCGGATATACAGTCTCGGCCTGCATCCTACAAAGGACAAGGCATTGGTTTTTGCTGGCGACAAGCTAGGCAGTCTCGGCCTGTTCGATGGATCTCAAACTGCACCAGGCGAGATCAAACAAGAAGCCAATGACGAGGACGAGGACGGCGACGAAGACTTCGAGCCTGCGATTTCGACTTTCAAGATCCACACACGAACAATCAGCGCCTTCCAGTTCGCTCCTCACGACCAAAATGCGGTGTTCTCCGCTTCGTACGACAGCTCAATACGCAAACTAGATCTTGCCGCAGGTAAAGCGATCGAAGTGTACGCCCCAGAAGATAAAGCCGCGGACGAGCCAATATCAGGCGTCGAGATCAGTCGCTTGGACCCTAATATGCTTCACTTCGCAACGCTCAATGGTCAATTTGGCATCAAGGACATGCGTACGCCTTCCCACCAGTGCGTGGAGCTCCTGCAGCTCAGCGAGAAGAAAATTGGCGGCTTCTCCCTGCACCCAACACAACCTCACCTCGTAGCAACAGCCTCTCTCGACCGCACAATGAAACTCTTCGACCTGCGCAAGATCTCAGGAAAGGGCGAGAACAGGATGCCGTCCCTCATAGGCGAACACGGCAGCAGCCTGAGCGTCAGCCACGCGGCATTCAATGCTGCCGGCCAAGTGGCCACAGCTTCGTACGATGACACCGTTAAGATCTACGACTTCTCGTCACTGACGGACACCAAACCCGGCGTACAGCTCACAGAGGCCGAGATGGAACCTACCGCGGTCATTCCGCACAACAACCAAACCGGGCGCTGGGTGACAATCTTACGTGCGCAGTGGCAGATGCAACCGCAGGATGGCATTCAGCGCTTCGCCATTGGTAATATGAACCGGTTTGTGGACATCTACACGAGCAAAGGCCAGCAGCTTGCACAGCTGGGCGGGGAGGGCATTACGGCTGTGCCGGCTGTTGCGCGGTTCCATGATACCATGGATTGGGTAGCTGCGGGCACAGCTTCAGGTAAACTGTGCCTTTGGCAGTGAATTTTAGGAGAAGCACAGTCGTATTGAAAAAGCCCGATTGGGTAATTGATCTGTTCATAGCGAGGCGTTCACCGTGGAAATTCAATGTTGGACAAACTTGGTCAATTATTTTGAGCATTCTAAGATTTTCATAATTATGTATCATTATTAACAGTAGACAGAGTAAGGAAAGCATTGTTCTTTCATGCATCTATCCCCTTCTCCTCCATCTTCCCATCTTCGTTCGACGATTCTTGCAATCGTTTAAGAGTACTGCCAGGCGCCAGCCTCAGTGACGTTGCTGGTAAGAGCGTCGAAGCTCAGGCAAGCATCGTCGAAGTCAACACACTCGAGGCCAATGAAGACCTGGTAGGAGTCGTTCTCGGCAGGGCAGGCAATGAAAGGACCGTTGGAGTTGGAGAGGATGCCGAAGCCGTTGCCAGGGCTGACGGTCCAGCCAGTCTGGATGGAGCCTTCGGGCTGAGCGGCGGAGTGGGCCTGGGTGTACTTGACGGCACCGGTGTCGGGGTCGATGTAGACCTGCTGGCCTCCAGGTACCTGTAGAGCGAAAGTCAGCACAGTGTCTCAGATATTTCATGCGCTCGTGGTCTGGTTTCAAGATCCGCACTACCAGTACGGAAAATGAAACTAGATCACGACATCGGGCTGTATTCTCCGTTCACTTACCACAGTGCCCATCGAAAGCCTGTCCTCGCCGCCAGCGAAAATAGTGGTGTTGCCGGCAGGGCAGCCGCCGATGTCCTTGACGTTGTCGGGGCAGTAGGAAGCGGTCTTCTTGTTGAGCCAGATAGAGTTGCCAGAGGCAGAGACGGTCTGGTAGTGGATGGCAGAGGCGGAGCGGGCAGAGGTGAGGCCGAAGTACTGGGCGGAAGCAGTAGAGAGGAGGCCGGTGAGGGCGGCGACGGTGAAGGTGGTCTTCATTTTGAGTGGTAGTTTGAGGTTGGATTGGTTTGAAGCGGGTTTTGTTGTTTGGGATTGAAGTTTTTGGAGTGAGTTGATGTGTGTTGGATTGAGTGAAGAAATGTCGAGAAGGGCAGAAGGATTGAATGTACTTATACGTTCCTATACATGGCTCTTGCTCTTCACGCATCCACTGGGTTGTATGCGGAAGGGACGCCCCCGTATCCAGAACCCTGTGCGATGGTAATCGGGCAGTAGCACAGAGGTGGAACAACCACTGTACATTGCTAAATCGTGTAAATCTGAGCTAAGATTGAGGCGCTTCACGGATTGTGGCAAGCGGGAGGC
Source organism: Cladosporium velox (assembly GCA_024604135.1). Taxonomy (NCBI): domain Eukaryota; kingdom Fungi; phylum Ascomycota; class Dothideomycetes; order Cladosporiales; family Cladosporiaceae; genus Cladosporium; species Cladosporium velox. Next base: position 949,593 of record JANIIF010000009.1, read on the forward strand.
CGATCTCTTCGTATTCTGACCGTTACCTATGCACCGACATGTCACATTGTTACTTTAAAAAGGGTATGACGAAAGTCTTGCCGCCAGCCGAAGTCAATGGGTGGACCGTGGATACAACCGTCGAGGCTACTCCAGACCTTCCAGAGTATAGTCGTCGGTAAACCTTCGGTGTGTCAACATCACGGACGGAGCATCACCTTTATGAGGAAAAATAGTCAAGGGTTGTGCAAAGGACGCAATGAGAACTCCCCTGCAGTCCACGATCGACATTGCAGGTGGACACAGCGGGGTGTGCAGAAGTGCAGAAGGCATCCCTGCAATCTCTCATGTCGGTGCCACCTGGAAGACTCGGAAGACCAGGTAGCTTCACCTCGTAGGATACGCAGCCGACCGCTTGAGCCTTGGGACGGCTAAACACACTGTAAAGAGAGCAAGGTGTGGCGATTGTACCAGAGTTATTCTTGTCGTTATATTTGGCAGTAAGGTTGTAGCCTTCCACGGCTCCCGCAAATCCTGCGTCATCTAGGGCAAGCCGTCTCGTACAACGCTGATCGCTCGCAAAGTTGCGCAGCAGTAAGAAACGGGCTGCCTCGGCAAGCAACACTGGAATTATTGAGGCCTCCGTTGCAGAGGGTAAATACGACGATGACCCTTGTGCTACGCAGACACTTCGTGTTTAGTGAGATTGAGGTGACCTTGCTAGCCAGCCTAGCAGCAGCATCGCTAGCGACACCGCTCGATTGCACTTAATCAACCACGACCTTTGGAAGCTCATGCATGATTCGAGTCGCAGCTGTACGACAGACCGGAGTGAGCGTGTGCTCGATCGACCCCGGTTTCCTAGCTGGCCGCCAAACCCGTGCTAATCATGTAGCACGGTGAACAGGTGCACGCGTGACCATGTGCCTGAAGAAAGGAAAGTCCATGGAGATGGAGATGGACGGAATAATTACCTACTATTGGCCATGCTATCATTAGCAGCAAGAAGTGACTGGGTTGAACTATATAGCACTTGACTGTTTCAAACAGGTGTGTACCACGTAGTTATGCAGTTGCCGGCAGATTGCAAGGTCTGCTAGCCGTTGAACGGAAGAGTCGTGACCGCGCGATATTTGTGCATAGTATGCTGCATTGCAGTTCGACTATCTGCTGCTACTGTATCTGCCGCAACAGTAGTGTCTGTGTAAATAGATATAGATAGATGAAGGTGTGGGGTTCCTTAAGGCATGCAGGGCAGCGGTAAAGGATGCAGAGGGATGCACCACGCCGCAAGCGAACAACAGTGAACGGAGATAGTGGTCTGTGCTGATGCCGCGAACCGCAGTTTGCCGAAGCTCCACCGGCGGCAGAAGGAACGGCGAGGGAACGGCGGGCTTTGTCTTCGCCGTCGTCGCTTTGTCAGGCTCACGCTCACGCTCACTCACCACTCCGCAACCTTTGCTTCCGCAATCATCATCACCACCACCCAACCTCACGCATACCATCGTACCATCAAGAAACACCCGTTTTCCATCGAGCCCGGCTCAATAAGTCAGGCACCTGCCGGTAACCGCACCACGCGCGCACCCGCGAGCAAGCGACGAGGGCGAGACATAGGGAGCATCAGGAGGCGCTGGGAGCACGAGCATAAAGAAAGACAAGAAGAAGCAGAAAGACGTGGACGAGACAGGCGCTGGGGAGCAGTAGTTGGCCGCGCAGACTGACCCACAGATTGTCCCTATTGTCCCAGACAGAGACTTCTGAATTGAAAAGACGAGCCTTGTTTCTTGCAGGCATTTGAGACTTCCGTGCGCTTTTGGCTGCCTCCTCAATACAAAGGCCTCAGAGCTCTCGCTGTACATTACTTGCTCTCCCCCGTATAATATCATCCCTACTTGCACTGAGGACATCTGAACCCGCGCGCACTCTGATCACACATACCACGACAATCACCACTCAGCTCATCTTGGCAGCTGAATCACAGGACATCTGAGGACGTAAGGCAGACCCGTTCTTCGGTGTACATTCTCGCCAGAACAGCCGCCACCCTCACCGCACAACAATGTCTTCCTCTATTTTCTTCAAGTTCAAGTCGCAGAAAGAGCCCTCTCAAATAACATTTGATGGCACCAGTCTGTCTGTGTTTGAAGTGAAGCGCGACATTATCGCCCTCTCCAAGCTCGGTGACGGCACCGACTTTGATCTTGAAATCAACACCTCCGACACAAATGAACGTAAGTACATGCACTTTCCAACAGTAAATGAAGCAATGCTGACATATGTAGGCTACGACGATGACACCGTTCAAATCCCTCGGTCAACCACCGTCATCGCCCGCCGATTGCCCGCGACCAAACCAGGTGCCGGTAGAGCCGCACGCTATGTCTCCGGCAAGATGCCCGTGAACGCTAAGAATCAACATCGCGTCGAGACAGCTCGCACAGACACCAGCAAAGGAGCACCAGCCGCAAGTGTTGCTGTCAACGGCAAACCTATGACCGAAGAAGAAAAATTGCAGGCCATGTTCAACGAGAACAAGGCGTCCTGGGCTGCCGACTCGGCTGACATCGCTGCGTAAGTCACTTCATCTACCTTCACGTTTCAGCAGAGTACTAACATCACGATAGTAAGGGTGTCAACAACCGACCATTTTTCCCCAAGCAGGCAGCAGTCCCGGACAAGCCTCCACCACCCGGCTACATCTGCCACCGTTGTGGCGAGAAAGGTCACTGGATCCAGGCTTGTCCCACCAACACAGATCCCACCTATGATGGCCGCCCAAAGTTCCGGCGGACCACTGGTATTCCCCGCTCCTTCCTCAAGGTTATCGAGAAGCCTGAGGCTGTGGACGAGAATGGCAAAATTGATGTCTCTCAACTGCCGGCCGGTGCCATGTACACAGCGAACGGCGAATGGGTGATTGCAAAGCCAGATGAGGCTTCGTGGGACAAATTCCAGCAGACACAAAAAGTAGCGGCCGATCAAGCCAAAGAACTCGAAGCAGACAAAGAAGTCATGCGTGCTCGTGGTCTTGAATGCTCTTTAGATCATAAGATGTTCTCCGATCCCGTCAAGACGCCTTGCTGTGGTCAGATCTACTGCCGCACCTGCATTGAAAATGCGTTGATCGATTCTGACTTCCTGTGCCCGAATTGTGGCGAACAATGTCTGCTTGAGAGTCTTGAATCTGATGTTGAGACGCTGGATAGGGTGAAGGCTTTCCAAGAGGAAATGAAATCTGAGAAGCAAAAGAAGCAATCCGAGGAGGCGAACAAGAAGAGCCCATCTGCTGCACCAAACTCTCCTGGCAAGTCGCCCCAGCCTTCCGATTCGCGCCCTGGTTCTGCCAACGGCAAGAAACGCCCTGCCGATGAGGAACTTGAGAACACCCACAAGCCCACCGGGCCCAGCGAGATGAAGCGGGCCGGATCAAAGGAAGCCACTCCTGTCCAGCCTGCCCAGCCCAATGCAGCCAAGACCAACGCGGCACCTGCTATGCCCATGGCGAACAACTTGCAAGATTTCGCCATGCAGATGGACATGATGTCTCGCATGTCCGGCATGCCTGGAATGCCTCCGGGTGGAATGATGAATCCCATGATGATGGGCATGAACCCGATGATGATGGGTGGACCCGGTGCCGGCGGCATGAACCCTATTATGAATCCGATGATGGGTCAAATGGGAATGGGTGGCATGAACGGAATGAACGGCAACATGAACGGAGGCTTCGGCTTTGGACCTCAGGCCCAGCAAGGCTTCGGAGGCCACAACGGTGGTGGACCGCCCGCAGGCCCGAGAGCTTGGCAACAGCAACAGAACCAGCACCACCAGCAACAGCAATGGGGCATGCACAACGGCCAGAATGGCGCGCCTCAAGGGCCCGCGGCCAACGGCGCCTACTTCCGCCAGCCAGTCAACCCGGGCAGAGCTCAGAACAGAGGTCGCGGACAAAGGAGCGTGGACTACAAGCAGCTTGGCCAATGATGATGGCGATGAGCATCGGCATGGAGAGATATTTTGAGCATGGGCTTGCAGCAAGCCGGCAGTATGGGAGGATGGTTTTAGCGATGGCGTTGGTGGTTTGCTGATCCTATGATGGATCGGCTGTGTTTTGCATCTTGCAGCGGAGGACTCTTGATGTTGTTGAATATGCATGGGACTTTGACTTTTAGTGGTCCAGGACTGTTCTTTTTTTTAATCCTACTCTCGTATACAATCACAATAAATGATCCAAACAACTTTGCTTCACCCTCATCAGACTAGATCGTTACGTTTGCCTCGTAGGCTGGCTGAGCATTCTCAAATCTTGGTCAGATTTGAAGCCAAGCGAGCGTCACTTTGCTGTGAAGCCGAGCGGTCGCACACATCAGACCTCACCTTACTCTTGCAACAATGACAACTGACATCAACAACTGATAACTCAACCACTGAACATGAGACAATGGCCAAATGCAAGCCCATTCACTATGCCGACCGGCTTCGACGCCCATTCCTGCTACGAAGCACAGTCGTTCACTTACACCTCAGACGCTTCAAAGCACGGGCTTCAAGATCACGCGTCACCGCACAGGTGACCGCGCGACTGCAAACGCATGCGGTGCGACACCTGGATGACCTATTGTCGGCGTTCGCACTCACTGTTGATTCCTATTGTGGCTGGGAGTTGGTCACGGACGCAAACTGAACGCTGGCTTGCGACAATAGCAAGACATGTGAAACACAAAACCTTTATTGACACTTTGACAATACCAACCTGTTGGCTCCACGACCAGAACCTTCTACCGAGTCAACAAATATCTCTGTGCCGCCGCATTCTTCTCTCCAATGCAAACCATACAGAGTATACCGATTCGCCAAAGCAGAATACTACCAACATCAATCAACCCAGTACAAATCATGTCAGCACAGATGTCGCACGTCAGCACACAGGACACTGGATCCGTCACGGCAGGCCGTAATTATCGCACACCTTCCCAGTCTCCCTCGGATCTCGCGCTCGATACGAACGCTGCAAACGAGACCAGTACTCTGGTTGAGAACGAAACTCACATCGAACACCTCGAGGCTGGCCACGAGGATCTCATCTCGGAAGGATCTCCCATTTTCAACTCGACACCTGCGACTTCCGGACGGAAGCCAAGCAGTTCTTTCGCGACCCATGCCAGTACTCCCGTCAGCCCATTGGGCTCTAGTCAGTCCCGCTCTGGAGCAGCACAGGCGTACGACTCGGGCACAGTTTCCGAGTTCACTAGCCCTTCCAGCTCAGCACTATTCCCTGGTCTGCTGGATCAGGTGGCGCACGAATCACCGGAGCCATCCGAGTCAGCATTTTCTGGAGGTGTGACACGCTCGCGTGGTCTCAAGAGACATCTAGAGGAGAGCGACAGCAGCGACGAGGAAGACCAGCCGCCTACAAAGCACAAGAGAGCGAGAGCTTCTGCGGCATATCCCTCGGAGGACGATGTCGTCGCTTCTGGTTCAACACTGTTTCCGGTCCCGGTAGACTTGAAGGCGCTCAATTCATCGGAGTCATCCGAATCGGCACTCGCTGGTAGTGCGGCACGCTCGCGTGGTCTCAAGAGGCCTCTCGAGGCGAACGACAGCACCGACGAAGACGATGAACCTCCTACCAAACACAGGACTGCGAGGGTCTCTGGAGCATCTACCTCGCAAGTTGATGTCGCAAAACCCTTCGAGCACACATCTACGACCCGGAAGAGACCGCACATGGCCATGGCTGGGGAGGAAGAAGACGATGATGAAGAAGAGCCACTCAGCCGCCTCGGCCGCAAGAAGATCCGCAAAACCACAGCATACATTGATCTCACTGAATCAGATGACGAGGGCGCTTCACAGGATGTGGTTGATCTCACAGGTTCCGAAAGTGGATCGTCGCCAGTGCCTTCACCAAAGCCCCAAGAGTCGTACCTGCACCGTCTTCCAGGCGAGCTTCGCAACCGAATCTACCGCCACATTGGACTCATCGGCGCCCGTCTGGAGCTTCGAAACTTCGAGGAACCAGCTCTCGCGGTCGCGATTCCGGATCTCAAGGACGAGCTGCACTCATTCATGCTGTCACAAAACAAGCTTCGCGTCCCCGTCTACACCGGCTTCCGTACTGATCTCAAACCGGGCGCTGTCGATAGCAAAAAGAAGTCTCCCAAGAAGTCTCCCAAGCAGGATGATTTGGGCGACTTCAACAACTCGCACACTGCTCCTGGTCAGGTGGGCATCGATCCGGAGGCATGGGTCATGCAAGTCAATCCGAACTACGTGACAATCAAGCACATTTGCCTGCGCATTCTGGAGTCTCACGTCTCGGAAAGCGGACACAAACATATCTGCGACTACTTCCTAAACGTCAGCTGCAAAGACGGACAGATGAAGGTGACTGGTCGCATCACCATGGAGACATCTGATGTCCTCAAGCGCACCATCAACCATATGTCTTGTTTGGCCACCGAGAGAGCAAAGCAAATGGCGCAGCAGGAGGGTTTCGAGGGTTTCACGTGGGAGCAGGTGCGTCACATCGCAGCAAGCTTTGTGTCGGTCGCCGACGCCAGATCAAGGTACACCAAAAAGAGCGCCAGGGTGACCTTGTTGCAGGGATTGAATTGAAGTTGACGGGAGGATGTCTCGACGACGCATTGGAGAGCTGGTGGTTTTCGCGACCACAAAGATCATACCAGGCGTGCTGTTGTTCGCGGATTCGGACACTGACGCTATGGGCCTGCGTTGGGTATGCGCTTTCAGCAAGGAGCAGAAGTTGCGATACCAACTTGGAGACTTGCACTGCAGATGAAAAAGCATCTGATCTTTAACTTGATTTTCTTTGCATGGTTTCTAGCATTAGTCGTTATCTGTGAACAGCCAAAAACAATTGATCGCTTTGAACTGTTGAATGTCAATACAGCAGCCCTGATGACCAGCTTTCCCATTCTTAAGCTCTCCTCCTACGTGCCGTAGATACTGTCTGAGACAAAGCTACGCTGACTGTGGCACTTTTCATGCGACAGCTTTGAGATACTCGAGGGGTTTCCGGCGGAGCCGTGCTGCTCCTGGGGTTTGTACTCTGAGAGCGTCGGTCTGATTGAGCTCAGTACAGCGTTCGTGGAAGCAGCAAATCCGGTCATTTGTGAGCGCTGATTGCGTAAAACGATGGCCAACGATGTGCGGTGCGGGTCAGTCGGTGGACTCGTAGTAGGTCTTGCTTCTTCATGCTTGCTTCGCCACAAGCTTCGCCCACGGATCCTCCAGGAAACTCGGCAGGAAGTAAGCCATGTCGCCACGCTCGTTGCGAATGCCACGTCGTAATGCTTGGGAGCTCATCGTCGACCCATCGGCCAATGTGATGTCGTCGCGTGTGGTGTCTGCACAAATGATTTAGTAGTGATCGCTCGGAATACCATGCCGTCTAAACTTACCAGCGACAGGCGCGTTAGCCGGGCGGCTTGTTCGAGTCTCTGCCACAGGTACAGCGTTTGCATTCGATACGACCTGCTGTGGTTCTTGTGCCCTTCCGCCGGCTGGTTGAGCATCTGTGAACGCTTCGTCGGCTCCGAATTTGCGCTTCTTGTTGCCTCCGAACGAGCCGAAGCCCATCATCGCAGCGATTTCGGGATCGATCTCCATGTCGGTATCCATCTTTTGTACTTGAGCTGATGGTCGGAGATCAGGATGATATCTCGTGGCGCAACAAGACCAGGCATTCGAGCTCCGTGGCGGAACATGTTTGTGCAAGCCAGCGGGACCCTGGAAGGTACGAGTGGCCGTCGTAAGTTTACATACTAGGTTTGAAGTCACATCTGACTCCCGAACCTGTAGCATTGAGATCACTAGAGCGATAGTAAAAGTAAGAGCAAAATGATTGAGTACTACTTCTGGGATGGTCTGACCGTGCGAGCACGCACATGTGTTTAAGTATTGAACAAAAGGTACGTTTGCATCACGGAAAGGGCAAAGGTCAGAGTCAAATTAAGCAATTCATCATGTACGTTATCTGGGTCATTATCTCAGAATTGTGTAGCGAATGTCCTTTCCAAACCCCTCAAGCCAAGGAAGGCCCCTAGTACTTCGGCCTCGATGGAATTGTCTTCATCTGCTCTCCAGGATGGCCCTCGAGACCAAACAAGTTGTAGATCCATTTGAGAATCACGAAGAAGCTCTCTGGTTCACCCATGTGCTTCGTGTTCTCGATGAACCTCGCCTCCTTCGGGACGCCGTGACGCAAGGGCAACTCGGAGTCCTCAATCGGGAAGATCTCGTCACCCGTACCGTTGACCAAAAGCAGTCTTGCGCACTCGGGTTTGTTGAGCGTACCATCCTCCAGCAGCGAGAACTTGGAGGCTTCCTTCTTGAACTTCTTCAAGTCATTTCCGTAGCCCCACTTGTAAGCGAGTGTGTTTGCGAGGTCGAAGGGATACTCGAGAGTGTTCACGTTGCTGAGCCATTTCTCATCGAACATGTAGTGACAGCCGCCACCAAGAGCAACGACTCCAGCAACCCTCTTTGCGTGCGTGTGAGCGAGTCGCATGGCGTAATAGCCGCCGGTACTGAAGGCCCAGACAGCAACCTTCTTGTGATCAATCTCTGGTTGCTCGTCCACCCAGTCAAGCAAGCTAGACCACTGGCGATCGGGAGATGTCGGGTCAGTAGGCTCGGCTGGCGAGTCGCCAGTGCCAGGAATCTCGAGCACGATGACACCGACGCCCTTCTGTGACCAGCCCTCAATCCAGACGGCAAGTTCGGTACGGTAGCCGTCAAGGCCTGTGAAGATGATAACCAGTGGCACTGGCTTGTCTTTCGTGGTTCCTGGCGGCAGATGGTAGTAGAACGGGATCTCTTTGCCCTCATTCGGCAGACCATGCTTGTGAGCGATAGTGACTTCTTGAGTTGGGCGCTCACGCATGGCCAGGCCCTTGCGTGCTACCTTCTTTCCTTCTTCCCAGGCATAACGCTGTTTCTCTGAGCGAGGTGCTGGGAACCTTGAAATGCGGTAGAGCGCAGATGATCGCCTTATGATCGTCAGCCTTAGATCGTTGACATCTCACAGGTGCACGTACAGGTAGAATTCTGAGGCCTTCTCTTTGTTGCCTTCTTGCTCGGCCTTCTCCGCTTCTGCGGCCAGCTCTTCGGCTTTTGGGAAGAATGCTTGGGCATACTTGTCCCAATCATACGGTGGCTTTTGGCCTTCCTGCATGCGTTGACGTTGTCTTAGCAGCGTTATTGCCAAAAGGTCGCCACATCAATCTTACCTCCACCAGTCGCTCCACAACTGGTTCAAAGTCCTTTACTGAAGCGAACATGAAAGGGTAGACGCCCATGGTGCACTGTATCCTGGGTCAGAGCTGCGCCTCCTGTAACATCTCTTGTCGAACAAACCGGCGCTTTCCACTTTGTCTCCCACAGCTGCTGGAAGCTTTCATGATGAGGTGCTGTTGTACCCAGTTTGTCCTGGACAAAGAAGTTTCCGTAAGGAAGAGCCATGGTGCTTGCGCTGTAGCGTAATGTAGAAACTATCACAGGATGAGGCTTATTTGTTAAAGCGGTAAAGTGATTTACTGCAGAACAGAGGACTTATGAAGTGATGATATAGAGACTCGACATTACTTACGGCCGCAGAAGTGAAGTCGCTACAGACGTCACGTATCGCATTTCGGACATTGTTGCGTTGTCCGAAAGGCCGGATGCTGCAAGTGGTCTTAATATAGGCGCTACTAAGAAATCAGGTGGGGGTGGAATCGCGTTCGCGCGGAGGGCGAGCGAGCATCCTCAGCAAAACGAAGATCTCCAAAATCTCCCGCTGGACCAGCATCACCTAGCGGAACACTACGGACATATTACACAGCATCAGTAAGCGCGGCATCGCTCTTGACACGGTTGCGAACATGGCCGAATTGACGAACGTTGGCAACATCTTCCGGAATCTGATGGGCACCTGGAAGCTCCGAAGGACCTTGAACAGTTCCCTACCTGGATTCCCGTCAGGCACATTCGAAGGCACGGCCACGTTCGTTCCACGAAAGCCTACAGCACACTCCGTCACAGCCGAACTGCTTTACCACGAGGAAGGCGAGCTCAAGACCGACAATGGCTTCACCCTCAAAGCCAACCGAAAATACATATATCGATACACCCAGGATGAGGACAAAATGAGCGCTTGGTTCGTCAAGGAAGATACGAAGGACAAGCGCGGCAAGGAAGAAGTGGATTATCTCTTCCATGATGTGGAAATGACAGACGAGAACTCTGCCGTCGCAGGACGTGGTGAACACCTCTGCAGTATGGATATGTACTGGGCTTATTATGAATTTCGGATGCCCAAGGTCACGGAACAATCTACCGACGCTGAAGACGATGAGCCTGGCATGAATATCTGGGGCTTGAGATATAAAGTGAAAGGCCCGGAGAAAGATTACACGAGTGACACTGCCTACGAGCGAGCTTGAATCGTTCGGCTCACGTGGACACATGTGGGTTGCACGGGTAGTTAAACTACTGTTCTACCCATGTCTCTGCATGTCAGCGCGCTATTGTATGCGTCGACGACAATGTGGTTCAGCAGAATGTTTGCTGTAGGCTCCAAAACATATTTACTACTCTGTTTCTCGCTATGAGCGCAGGAGCAATGGGGTGATAACGACGCACACAACCAGGCCTGATGGTCGCAATGCTCGAGGACATGCTCTTGCGCTACAGCGATGGCAGAGCGCGACTACGGCAACTTCTACTGGAATATCTGGACGGCCATTCGTTGCGTAGGATGCGTCTTGTATCTCGGGTGTTGCACAACATAATTAGCAGATACCCGGACAGGATATTTGAACAGCTTTATGTCTCTACGCCTTGGTTTGACCATACCGAACTGAGTTCCTTAAATGCTGTCGCGCCCTTCTGCCACACCTTGATTGTCAAGATTGGTTACGAGAAAGCGCATACCGAGTCACGGCCACGCAAGTTGCTGCAGAGACTACGACCAAACTCGGACCCCGACTCTGTCAAAGCACACATGGTTTCTGCTCGAGAGCGATGGCGAACAGTACGGAAAGCGCTGGCAATTTCGAGTCGCAGATCTTCATCGTCAAACGCAACCCTACTCGTTCATCGAACATCGGCCACAACATCGTCAACTACCTCTTCCAAGCAGCCGGCATCAAACCGAATGTCAGAAACATCTGCACGACACGCCTGGACCGAATTCCTCTCTCGGTGTGAACAGCTTCAAATCATTGTCATAAGCACGAACGGCAAGCCTGGCTGGCCTGGGAAAACCCACGTCGAAGACGACCTGCTGGACCTGCGGGTGGCGCTCGAGACCGCGTATCTACCTCATGTGCGTCGCGTGCGCCTGACGCCAATGCACGCTATGGGTATCGTCCATCTACGATGGTCAGGCTTCGGAGCCTTTGGCGCTTTGGCGGTCAAGCCCTTCAATGTTTGGTCAAACCTGCATACTCTCGATGTACAACTGGAAAATCCATTCCTGACAAAACAAAGGCTGAGTGAGTCGCAACAAGTAATGTTTAAAAAGATCTTGTACGACTACCTGCTTAGCTTCGCGGAAACTCTCAAATGCCTACGATTCGTCTGGTTGGACGAGGATGGACCAAGTCCTATGACGCTGGAACTAGAGCCAGGGCTGGAAGGATGCCGTCAGGCAATCGTGTGGAGTGCTCTGGAGGAGGTGTACCTAGGCAACATTGCACTACCACATCGTACAATCAGACTCCTGCCCGAGCGCGTAGTTCGGACAGGCGTGCAGCTCAAGACTCTGAGGAGCACTCACAGGCATTCGCGTGCCAGATGGGACGATGACGACGCATGGGTGAATGTGCTTCTAGCCTTCACGCCGCATGGCATCGAGCGAGGAAATACAATCAGTCAGGCGAGCAGTGTGTACAGTCAGTAGTCACCAACGTTGAGCTTCCATGCAACAGTTAACATCACCTTCTGGCAAATTTTACTCGAGATCACGCACGTGATGCGGCATACATAGTGAATACGATGAGTATATGTTGGTGGGATGTAGAAAGGTACAAGTGCGCATGAAGCTATGCACGCCTTTATCAACAGCTACTGTAGCCGGTGCTGCCATTGAAGTACAGTTACAACTCAGTATAAATCTTACAATCGTGTATCTTATGCAGATATTGTTGGACTGAATTTTGAGACTGACTACAGTAGCCACGGACAGATGGCTACTTAGGTATCTATGATAACGCAGCCGTATGCAAATAAATTCATGTGCAAGAACTGTATAAAATTCTCTTGCTAGAGGGGCCATCTGGTGTGAACGTCGAGCAAGGCGACATGCAAGGTCATATTACTCTGGTGCATTTTCTTGGGCAATCACACTCCAGATCAGTGTCTCAACTGCTTGCGCAAATCAATTATCCAAATGAAATATTAGATCACAGTAGAAGCACGCAAAGTGAAGTTCTTCTCACAGCACTCGACTAGAGCGAACAAGGGAGTGGGGAAGCCGCGCTCTTTCCTTTCTCTTGGCTTGGCAAGTCGACCCACGCCGCCTGTCCAAATTCGCAGCCGACTTTCAACAACGCCTTGCCTTGCCGCAGACGACCATCGATAACCATCTCTACAGCTAACCAACAGCCAAGATGTGAGTACTGTCCAGATACTCTGCTCCCCGGATACAGAACGCACCGCACGAGAAATACCGCCTTTCCAATCAGCCGCACACGCACCTCGAATCCCAATCCTCCGCAAACACCCACGTCAAAACGCCTACCGCACGCACAATGGCACCACCCAAGGACGCAAAATACTAACCAGCTCTCTCTGCAGGGTCAACCTCCGCACCCAGAAGCGCCTGGCGAGTGCCGTCGCCGGTTGCGGCAAGCGCAAGATCTGGCTCGACCCCAACGAGGTCTCCGAGATCTCCAACGCCAACTCTCGCGCCACTGTCCGCAAGCTCATCTCCGATGGCCTCATCATCAAGAAGCCCGTCACCATGCACTCGCGCGCCCGCGCGCGTGAGCTGACCGCCGCCCGTCGCATCGGTCGCCACCGTGGTTTCGGTAAGAGGAAGGGTACCGCCGACGCCCGTATGCCTAGGTCAGTCTTACACCTACCCTGGAGAGGATGAAAACTGGAAGACGAAGGGAAGAGAAGAAGGCCAGGGGAGGAGAATTGCATGGAGTGGTTATGTTGGAAGAATGGTGGGATTGTGGCTGACAATTCCTACAGCCAGGTTATGTGGATGCGCCGTCTCCGTGTCCTCCGTCGTTTGTTGGTCAAGTACCGCGCCGCCGGCAAGATCGACAAGCACCTCTACCACGAGCTCTACCACCTGAGCAAGGGTAACACCTTCAAGCACAAGCGTGCCCTCGTTGAGCACGTAAGTTCACCCCGTCACGTGACAAGGTCATGGCTTGCCATGATTGATGCCACACCGCCATCAAGGACCACGAGACCTAACATTCTTTGCAGATTCACAAGGCCAAGGCTGAGGCCGCCCGCGAGTCCAAGCTCAAGGAGGAGATGGACGCCAAGCGTGCGAAGACCAAGGCCGCCCGCGAGAGGAGACAGGAGCGCGTCCAGAACAAGCGTGCTGCCATCGAGGGCGAGGAGGAGGCTGCCCAGTAGATCCAAGCTTCCAACTCTCCAAAATATCATCGGCATCATTCACGTTGAGGGTGTTCCAATGCATCAGCCAAAGAAAAGCAGCAGCGCTTTCTGGACGACAGCGGGTGCTTGAGGCGGATGCACAGCGTTGCTTCTTGCAAGGGGACAATGGGTGCTTATGGGCGTTTCCGAGTAGTGCGTCGTCCGTCGCCGCAGGTGTTTTTAGTCCGAGGCCAATGAAAAATGTGACGTCTCGTACGAAAAGAAATATGCTTGTTTTAATGATCACAACTGTCACCACGTTTCAGTCAATCAATAAATGTATCCGTCCCGATTGCAAAGAAAGTACGCTTTGGCTCATCTAGCTTTAGTACAAGGCCAAGTAAACCCGCCACATTTGGCATAAGTTAAGCCACACTTAAGGCCCTTACACCCTGCTAGACATGATGAAGCTACGACTGCTCTTACAACCAGTCACATATTCGATTACGGACACATGGTCTCAGTACAACTTCCGCATGTCTGGCCTCAATTAAATGCACACAAAAACTCGATGGACGAGATCTCTATGCAACACAGAGGCGGCTCGCAGGTATCGCGTTGACGCTTCTAGCTTCACTTATATGTGGCAGTTGCCCCTCATACTATCTACATGTAGAATATTCCTAGGTACCTTACTATCACTTTTGATTTAGTAGGCATGCTTATAATACCTCCAAGACGCAATTACGGGGTTCACTCTACAAAGGTCTACATATGCGCCGTGGTCCTGCCAACATTGAAGTCACATGGTTATAACATTTGATCATCTCGATTCACGAGGTTCGTTCATATGGGCGGAGAAGGCTTTCCATTTTGGGTCTTCATCAGCGATATATATACAAGTCATTCATTCAGGATTGGTTCAGTCTCCCAAGTCAATTTCCTTCATAACATAGAGATTGGTACTGCGATCCCAATCAATCTATCTAAGAGTCCTGCTTCTTGTTCATGGCCTCGGCAGTCTGCTTGTCCTTCGCGAGGGCAGCTTCCTGGTCGGAGATCTTCTTTCTGAGGGCGGCGAGCTTCTCAGCCTCCTGCTTCTTGACGTAGAGGCCCTCCTCAGCGGCCTCCTTCTTGTTGAAGGCATCGCTGGATGCGGCACCGCCTGAGCGGGTAGCACCGGTGTCACCGGCAGCCATACGCTGGGTGATGGCGGAGAATGAGCGGGTGGCTGAAGGAGCAGTGGCGCGAGGGATGGCGCGGGTGGCGATGCGGAAAGACATTGTTGTTGATTGGAGTTGTGGTTTGTGAGTTTGAGGTTTGGTTGGAATGATCTGAGGTTGTCCGCGTTAGTCGCTGGTCGAGATTCAATGGGGGAGTTGAAGGCTATTGAAGGTAGAGGAACGTACTTGGAGCGGGGTAAGCTTGTGGAAGGGAGATGTGGTGTGATAGTAGAACAGTAGAGTAAGATGAGGATCAAGGAACAGAGTGGTTACACGAAGTGAGCTGCCTGCATATAAGGTACGGTAGAGCTGGAGCTCACCGGCGAGCAGCGACTACGTCACATGGTCATGTCACGTGCATCACAACGGTGCTAGGTGCAGCGTTTGGCGCGAGCTCGGGGCTGGAGGCTGACAGGCCGACTACGTCAATGCACGAAAGACCGACCGGGCGCCGAATGTTTGAGGGACGTTGAGTTGACACAGCGAAACCGCGTGGGGGACCATCTCTCTTACCACCACACTTGCTCTCGACACTGCTTTGAGACGGTCATCCAAACTCGGTACGTATGCTCTGTTCACTTACACACCGTCACATGACCGCTCCTTCCTTTTTGCCTCCATCCTCAATGCATTGGCAGCGCCTTCCTTGTGTGTTGAGGGGCATGGCGGGGTCCTGCCTGCCAACCGATATTTCATGGCTGCGCTGCATGCATTGTTGATCACCACCACCTTTATTGCCTTTCACACCGTACATTGCGCCCAGGCACATCCATTGGCCCTCTGATCCTGCAACTACACCCTCTGAACTATTTATCTCTTCACTTCATCACGGCGTGGTCATTTTTGTCCGCGGCCCACTCGTTCACCTTCGTCACATCACCTCGCATCACCTGCACGTCTCATTGGTAATTGCTTACTACTACATGTACTTTGCCAATATCCATCACAACCCTGCTAACAAATTTTCTCCTTCAGCACCTCCTACCCTCACACCTTCATACACTCTGTCCCTGCTCGTCCGGGACCTTCCCCATCTCACCTTTCCACCTTCGACACATACTTGATCAGCCGTCACCATGGTTGGCTTGGGACCTAAGAGGAGACCGAGCCGTAAGGGCTCCATGGCCGATATCCCGCATGACCTCTTGCAGGAGATCAAGAAGCTCGAGGAGGCCTTCATGGTGGACACTCCCAAGCTCAAGGCCATCAGCGAGCACTTCGTCAGCGAGCTCGAGAAGGGCTTGACTGTCGAGGGCGGTGACATCCCCATGAACCCCACCTGGTGCATGGGCTTCCCTACCGGCTATGAGACCGGTACGTTCCTTGCCCTTGACATGGGTGGCACCAACCTCCGTGTTTGTGAGATCAATCTTCCCGAGGAGAAGGGCGAGTTCGACATCATTCAGTCCAAGTACCGCATGCCCGAGGAGCTCAAGACCGGCAACGCCGATGAGCTCTGGGGCTATGTCGCCGATTGCCTTCAGCAGTTCATCGAGTACCACCACGAGGGCGAGAAGCTTGACAAGCTTCCTCTCGGTTTCACCTTCTCCTACCCCGCCAGCCAGGACTACATCGACCACGGTGTTCTTCAGCGCTGGACCAAGGGCTTCGACATCGACGGCGTCGAGGGCAAGGACGTCGTCCCGCCTTTCGAGAAGGCTCTCGAGGAGCGCGGCGTGCCCATCAAGCTTACTGCCCTGATCAACGACACCACCGGAACCCTGATAGCTAGTGCCTACACGGATTCGGAGATGAGGATCGGCTGTATCTTCGGTACTGGCTGCAACGCTGCCTACATGGAGACCTTCGGTAACATCCCCAAGCTTGCTCACATGAAGATGGACCCCGACGTTCAGATCGCCATCAACTGCGAGTGGGGCGCTTTCGACAACGAGCACAAGGTCCTTCCTCGCACCCGCTACGATGTCATCATTGACAAGGAGTCTCCTCGCCCCGGCCAGCAGACCTTCGAGAAGATGATCGCTGGTCTCTACCTTGGCGAGCTCTTCCGTCTGGTCCTTGTCGACCTTCACGAGCAGCCATCTGTCAAGTTCTTCGAGGGTGCTGACATCAGCCCGTTGAAGAAGCCCTACTCTCTCGACGCCTCTTTCCTCTCCGACATCGAGAACGACCCCTTCGAGAACCTGCAGGAGACTCACGATATCTTCGTCAACCAGATGGGTATCAAGCCCACTAGGCCTGAGCTTGAGCTTCTCCGTCGTCTTGCCGAACTCATCGGTACTCGCGCCGCCAGACTTAGTGCGTGTGGTGTCGCGGCTATCTGCAAGAAGAAGGGCTACAAGACTGCACACGTCGGCGCCGATGGCTCGGTATTTAACAAGGTATGTGCTGTCCTGTAAACTCGCTCAACCCAAGCATTGCTAACAATTTCGCAGTACCCCCACTTCAAGGCCCGTGGTGCTCAGGCACTCAAGGAGATTCTCGACTGGGAGGGTGGCCGTGACGGCAAGGCGCTCGGCAAGGGCCACGACCCGATCGAGATCCTGCCCGCTGAGGACGGTTCCGGTGTCGGCGCGGCCCTCATCGCCGCCCTCACTCTCAAGCGTGTCCAGGAAGGCCAGGTTGCTGGTATCCGTGACCCCGAGGGTATGCTCAAGGGCACCGCTGCCGCCAAGTCCAGCACCAACCAGGTTTAAATTCTCTTATGACCCTAGGACGATTGGCGATGGAACACATGCGATAGACGGTGGCAGGGTGAAATCCTTGATGTTGAAATGATTGCGGTCCAGAAACTTGATCAGGTAGACTCCGAAGTTGTCGGGTCCAACCACCTGAGTAGTTAGCCAAAGGCTATGAAATGCACAAATGCAAATATGAACTCCATGACTGCGAACTCTCCAGCTCTCCTCTCTCACTGTGATCCCTTGCAATCATTACTTCGGAGATTTCCCTGCCTTATGGTTCGATTCATGGGGTCAGTATTCTCGTTTCCAGTATGAATATCTCAAGCAAGCTGCACACATAGTCATCCGTTCTCGAAGGTGATGACCTTCAAAAAAAAAAACATCAAGTCCAGAACATTCAATCTGGCCACATGCATCCCTGGTGTACAAACCTTCGTGCTCAAACGCAACGGGTCGATGTACGCCGTGTGCCTCCGACAGTAGTAGAGTCGACTAGCAGCATGGAGTACCGGCTCGCACCTTGCTGCGTCTAGTTGCAACCTTTCTAATCTGTTTCAATATCTCACGCATATATTCCAATGGCCGACACTCACCTCCCAGGAGCCTGCGTGTCTGATGGCAGTCCCGCTACCGGATTTCTAAGCATCTGTGAAAATAGCCGGCGGGTCCCGAGTTGCTTGCGATGCAACTGTCACAATATCCTTGCAAAGCTCCGAAAACCGTATAGAACGGATGGAATGTCATGATGGCAGTGTTATCAAGTATAGGGTATCAAAAAGCCTTATCTTGATTTCTTTTGCCTTGGGTATATACAACAGCCAAAGTCCCTATCCCCACCATCATCAACAAATACAAAGAAACAAAAACGCCGTAGAGGAATTATGCCTCACATAAACCCCGCTAAAAACACACACATAAAAGTTTTCTCTCTCACGCAATCGTGCCAATCTGGCAATTTCAGCATTCTGGTCGTTGCTGGATGATTCCTTCTCAATTGCTTGTTTCTTTCAGAAGTGGCGATTTGATTGCCATTTATGCGGTGGCGGACACCTTCTCGATCTCAATCTGGGGCATGGCGGCGCCGGTGCCGCCGAGGTCGGTGGCCTTGGCCTTGGGGTTCTTGGTGTAGTAGTTGCTGATGGCGGACTTGATGGCGTCTTCGGCAAGCATGGAGCAGTGGACTGGGATGAATGTTAGCTGGTGTTGCTGACAGGTTTATTCACAAGTTTGGACATACGCTTGACGGGTGGCAAGCAAAGCTCCTTGGCAATCTCGGTGTTCTTGATACGGCCGGCCTGCTCAAGGGTCATGCCGCGGACGAGCTCGGTCAGGTAGCTGCTGCTGGCAATGGCGGAGCCGCAGCCGAAGGTCTTGAACTTGACGTCGGAGATGGTGTTGTTGTTGGGGTCGACCTTGATCTGCAGCTTCATCACGTCGCCGCAAGCCGGGGCGCCGACGAGACCGGTGCCGACGTCGTTGTCGCCCTTTTGCATGCTGCCGACATTGCGCGGGTTGTTGTAGTGGTCAAGGACCTTCTCGTGGTATCCTCTCTTGCTGACGGCCTGCTGGATTGATGGTGCGGCGGCGCGGGCGAAAGTGGTTGTGGTAGGGCGGACCGCTGAGGCGAGGGCGCGGCTGGCCTGCGCGGGCGCGGTGGCAATGACTCTTCGGAACATTGTGGATATGGTTGTGAGGGATATCGTGATGTCGAATGGGGTCGTTATCAGATTTCCAGGTGGTGGGTGATAAGAAAGTCGTTGAAGAGCGTTGTCCGACTTGGGAAGTTTGATATATTGGGGCGAATGTACGCTCGGTGACTTCACTCTCACGTGACTTGCACGACCCTTTGACGTTTTCGATGTTCCCCGCCATCGGCCTCTCGGAGACCGCGGATTTTAGCATCTGTTCCGGTCATCTTGTCCGAGCTCGGGCATAGCATCGACGTGTTAAGGGTTTGGGGTTCTACACAACGGCGGTCAGTAAATTTATGTACAGTGCATCTATCGTTCATACATACTGCATCGTCAGTGCTCTTGCTCAAACATTGCAGATGAAGCCCTAAATGCATCAATGCCCTATTGTAATCTTTAGATGAACTGCAGCACGGTGTGCAGCAAACGCTCCAAGAACCCGGATCAACAGACAATCAAAGCCCGCAAGCCACATTGTAAATAAGATGGGATCGATACGTTGTGGGAACCCACGACCGAGCGTATACTCAAGCAAACTGCATACTTCGTATCTGCCTGTCGAAGATTGTGCTAATGTCTTTTGCTAAAAGTTGGTCACCTGACCTGTTCTTACTAACCACTGAGACACACGTTCGTGCACAAAATTTGTATCCAAGAGCAGCCCGTTCGTTCAGATTTGCCATTGCTATGCAACCCACCGGTCTTGGAGGACGCATGCGACACCTGTGGTCCGACGTGAAACCGTGAGTCTGCAGGGAGAGTCGGTAACGAGAAGCGCGACCATGCAAGGTGTCACACAGATAAGAGCAGGGACCCTTGTAAAGATCGCGAACCAATGCATGCAACATGCAGTGTGAAGCTGCACGACAGGGGGTAGGGTACAGGGTATCTATATACGTTCTAGCATAAATTACACGCATGATGCAGTCGAATCACACACAAGCAGAGCCTCAGAGACTCATGCCTGCTTCCTGGTAGCGATGGACCAGCTGGTCCACTCGGTGAAAACGCTGCCGTGCACCTTGCTCTTCGGGTCAAGCCACCACTTCTCTTGCAACTCGGCGTACATGGTCGCAATGGCGGTGTAGTGCTTTGGGTCCATAGCGACAAGGACTTTTGCGAGGAACAGGCTCGAGCGGCTGCAAGCGTTGGCGTGCAATTTGGAGCCGTCTTTGGCCATCTCGCCGTGGACTGAAGCCAGCAGAGCAAGGACAGGCTCGGAGTCAGAGACAGCGGGCGTGCTCTTGTGCTTGCTGCATGCGTCGAAGTAGTTCTTCAAGACCGCAAATGCCTTCTCCGCGGTGGGCTTGCTGCTAGTGGTGCGAATGAGGGTAGTGAGGGGCATGAGAATATCGAGCGCAAGAATGTTCGCATGCTGAGCCTTCACGTAGATGGTCAGAAGATCAAGGACGCGGTTTTTGAAGTTGATGATGTTGTCCTTTGCGTCCTTGTTGTCTTGCTTCTTGCCAGACCTCTTCTTGATCTCCTTGAAGACCTTCTCGAGGGCGGGCTCGACAGCAAGCATCTGCTCGTCGTCCATGTCGGAGTCTTGATCGTCCTCATCTGCATCCATGTCGAAGCCGGCAGTGCCGAGAGCTTCTGCGAGCTTCCTGTCGAAGGCAGCAAGCTCCTCATCGTCTCCGTCGTCGGCTTCATCATCGTCGCCTGAGCTCTCATCATCGGAGTCCTCATCTTCGTCGTCACTGCCACTCTCATCAGAGCCATCCACGCCGACAGCCTCTCCATCGACCATCTCAACATCCGACATGTCCTCCACATCAATTGCAGAGCCACCGTCGGATCCCTCCTCCGCAGCACCCTCCTCATCTCCACCTTGCGCGAACAGCTCCTGCTGACCGCTCAAGCTTTCCTTCTGCGTGAGGATATCAAGCATAGACTGCAGACCATCGGCATTGAGACTTCCGGTGAAAGCAGAGAAGACCTGCTCAGCAAGCTTGCGGAATAGCGCAGACTGCTTGGAGACGAAGCTCAGGAGTAGCTCGACAAGCACGGAAGCAGAGTCTGTGTCCTTTCCCCAGTCGCCAGCACACGCGTGCAAGTCCTCCAACACAGGCACGGCATCAGGCTCCTCATTGTAGATCTGGAAAACAGACATGGCGAACAGCAGAGCAAATGCCTGCGCGGTTGCAGCCTTTGACTGGTTCTTCGTCTTGGCGACCTTGTCTTGAGCATCCTGGATAGCCTTGTCTGTGCGTTTGAGCAAAGCCTTCGTCTCCTTGCTAGCAGACGCCTGGAAGTATGAGCGCTTCGAGGAGCGAAGCGCCTTGAGCAGACCATACACGGCAGATGAAGCATCCGCAAG
Organism: Cladosporium velox; assembly: GCA_024604135.1. Taxonomy (NCBI): domain Eukaryota; kingdom Fungi; phylum Ascomycota; class Dothideomycetes; order Cladosporiales; family Cladosporiaceae; genus Cladosporium; species Cladosporium velox. The sequence continues at coordinate 971,023 of JANIIF010000009.1, forward strand.
TGGCAAGTTCATGAGTTGAGCAACGCAGGAAGAAAGGCGTGTGCGACAGATCGACTTAGATGAGTCAGAAAGCGGAGGGCTGACCTCGTCTGATTCCGCGGGCTCGCAGTATCCCAGCTCAATAAAAGTGTCGAGTACGGTGTTAAGCCAGGCTGCTGGGGCCGCATTCTTTTGCTTTGAGTCGTGTTTCACAAACAGATCGGTAGGCTCTTTGTGCGTACGAACGATGGAAAGTAGAAGGTCGGCGAGCATGCGCCTCTGAGCATCCGCCTGAGCCTGCTCTCCCTGTTTGAGGTTAGGCTTGCGCATCAGCTTCTGGATGAAATCGACAATGCCAGCCAATGCCTCCGCATTTGACTGACTGAGAAGTGTCTCAATAGTCTTGGTCTTGGTGGCCTGGTCAAAGTTGGCTGCACCCTCCTCAATCAAGCCCTGGATCAAACCAGAAGTAGCGCTGGGGTCTTGCTTTGACCTGGCGACCACCGAGTTCAGCGCTGCCTTGGCAGCATCAAAAAGATAGCGTTGGGAACCAGCCCGCTGGTTGATGATGCATCTTGTGAGGTTTGGTGTGAAAAGCTGACGGAGCAAGGGCGAGGGAGCAGAAGTGATAGCCATTGCCAGCACCTGGAAACCAAGGGCCTTGCGCTCTGCTGATGAAGAAGTATGGAAAAGGCCATTTTCGACGACTGAAGTCCAGAACTGCGTGAAGTCTTTCGCCGAACGCGAACCACCGTACAACTCTGCGAGAATGACTGGCCATGCGAATGAAGGAGCGGTTTGGCGCGATCCAGATCCAGCCTTGCCGCCTTGCTGCTCGTCATCGATAGGAATTTCTTGCACAACTTTGCTCAAAGTCGTCCTCTCGTTTGCAGAAAGAGGATCATTGTGCTGCCAAACGCCCTTTGGCAGCTTGACTTTGGTTGAAGACTTAGTCAGAGTGAGCCAGATTGCTACACCCTCGGGGGTCTTCCAGAGGGAATTCTCATGCAGAGCATCAACAATAGTTTGCAGACGATCGGCGGGAAGCGCTTTGCCAACACCAACCAGGTACTCGTAAAGCATCGCACCACACTCCCTTCGCAACCACTGCTTCTCGCACATCAAAGCCATGACCGCCGCGACAAATTCCTGCCATTCTTGGGCCGAAATTGCAGCATTGGATCCCACACCGCTCTGAAGCACCGCCTGGTAGGCGAATCTCCGTCCGATGAGGTAGTCACGTCTCTCTTGGCCGCCAGCAGTGACATGCGCGGTGGTGAACTCCGCGATTTTGGCCGTGAGCTTCGCGAGAGTGATTCCAGAGTCCTTGAGGTCTAGCGCCAATCTCAGCACCTCGGAAAGAGCAATCGAAAAACCCAGCCTGGCCGCCTTGCGGCCACTACACAAGCCCTTGATGAGACGGGCAATGGCCTTTTCGATGCGCTCGATCTGGTGATCGGATTTCGCAGACAGATTGCGGATGACCTCGCCGGCGGCCTTGAGCCTCACCGCCTGTACATCATCGGCAAGGTCATTGTAGATTTTCGCTAATTGCGCATCTGCTTCCGTGTAGTCCAGGCGCCTTTTCCGGGAAGGATGAATAGCCTCAGTAGGGACGACGACGTCACTGTCGTGTGCACGTTTCATTCCAGGCATCGCGAACGATTGTATAAGATTGGTATGACGAGTGGCAGAGCCCAATCTCAATCGCGCGACTATAATTATCTAAGGACTGGAAAATATTGGAGTCCGAGTTCTCGGGTGTCAGCGGGCCGACCCGTGCTGCAGGGCTGAACCACGATGCAAGCCATCACCGGCATCCTCAGGAATCCAGGCATTCGATGGACATGGAAGATTGAAGGTTCAGCATGAAAACACGAGGTCAACACGAAGAATCGGTTCATAACATTGAAACGGTTGAGCATGTTGGATCTTCGATGGACCGCATGACGCGGAAGCTTCGAGCCCACCTTTCTGAGCCGCAAACATCCACAGTCATCGAGGGCGCAGTCAGATCTTGCTTGCGACCTGCATCAATCGAGAGCTTGTATGATGCATCGATCGATGTGGTAGCGTCACGTGACCGCAAAGCCGGCTGGCAAGGTTGGCAATCTGCTTGGCTGTGTTTATCTCGTCGCGCGACGCGTCTTCCCATTTTTTCTTCTCCGAGCACCGCCGGCTACCTCGTGCAACCGGCTGTAATAGCATGAAGGGGCAGCTCCAGCACGGCAGCTAACTATGTATGTTCAAGCAGCGTTGCGACACCCGCAGTATAGTATAAGCCCGTCCTGGACCCTCAAAGGGGGCCGTCAGAAAAAAATGTAGTTCCCGCTCGCAAACGCGCAAACAGGCCACGAAGTTGTCGGTGCAGATTGTCATGTGTCGTTAATCGTCACCACGGGCCTACAGTGATGTGCTACCCCTTTAGCGAAGCCCTCCGCGCTCGCATACGTGTGCTTCTGGGCCAGGGACCAGCAGTGACGGATTCTAGCCTAGCGAAACGTCCGCAGTCTGCAATCGCGGCGTTGCGAGGAAACGGGTGTACGGGTTGTTACGGTGCGGGCTTCGAACGTGTGTTTTGACCTGCAGCGCCTCAGTGTGCCAATGGTGAGGTACGGCGGACGCCCCGGTTTCCCACAAATCTGTCCTGCAACTGCTTCATGCAGGCCGTCCAGGGCTTCAGCTCTCCACACGAGCTCCTCGCAGATCCGGCCAATAATGGACGGCCAAGGCGACGTCTGGCGATAGCAGGATGGTGTTACGGCGCTAGTCCGTTGCACAGCTCGACGCGTCCAGAGTCAGTTTCGATGCAGAAGGCGCAGTGGGGTAAGGAAGCAAGCTGAGCTTTCCCATTACGACCGTCTTCGGAGCTGCATTGGGATTGTGCAGGTCCGCTAGCGGCAATAATAATGCCACCATGCCATGAAGACACCTGGGATAGGCAAGAAACATGGAAATGAAGCAATTGTTGGATACCGGGCAGCATGCCGTGACGGTGACGTAGAACTTGGTGGTCATCGAGCATAGTGGTATGCCATCACCGATTACTACGGATTGTTCTGGCTCGCTGCCACGCGCCGAAGGAAGCGCAAGGACTCGAGAGATATCAGTGCGTGGCGAACGGCTAAGTAAGGTGAGTAGCCAATGGCGACAGGGAAGAGGCGTGTTCGGGGACGGGAGGAGATCATGGCGCGATGCCCTGGCAGCGGAAGAAGGTGCGTGCCACAGTTGCTTCGGCGATTCAAAGGTTTGCGTGGTGACGCCAGAGGGGAAGGGTGTTCAGGCAGGATGCTGGCGGCTACCGTGGGACGGAGCCAGACAGCACCAGGCATGCAGGGCAGCAGGTGAGCAGATGGGAGATTGACTTCTGGTTCATGGGAGCATGGCAAAATGGCCCTTGGATATGGAACATGGGAGCAAGGGCTTGGAGGAGCAGCAATCGTGATTACCATTGTATGCGTGTCTGATTGAGTTTTGGGAGGCAGCGTCACACGCTCTGCAGCACTCTGCTCTCGACGGGCGCCACTCAACCTGGCACACACGCGAATGGCCGCCCGCACGCGTTCCTTGCAGAGGATCAGGCCCACTGGTGTTGCTCAGCAGCGGCAAGGCCAGCAGGGCGCCGGCGTATGGGGGCTGCTGACGGGACTAGCCAGAGGCGGCGATAGCAGGAACAGGTACAGCAGGTACGGGGCCCTTGGCCCTGGTCTGGCGACAGGGCTATGTTGGGATGATGGCATTATGGCATGCATGCACATCAAAGTTGGCATGCAGCGATAGCGCCGCCCATCGCTCTCCACAGCGTGGGCGCAGGAGGTGCATGGTTCGCAAGGCGTGAGGAGTATGCTGCACGCGCGGGTGGCCGATCGACGATGGGACGATAGCCAGTTCAGTGCGATGGACATCTGCCTCCGTATTATGGAACTACTGAACGGGCGCGCAGCACGATGCGGATCGGCAAGGGTGGTGGAGCTGGTTGCCGCATGGGTTTGCACGGTTTGGTGGGCGAGGTGGGCTCTGCTCTCAAGGTTGCGCCGTTTGGCAAGCGCCGAAACGCTGCACCGTCGCTAGTCCACCAGACAAGGAATCCCCGCTCGGACTCAGCAGCTGCACTTAGACGCACCTGTGCTGCCAGAGCAACAACACCCGCCGACGGTGCAACCGCTCGTCTGCTGCCGTCCTACTTGACCCAACTGCCACCTCGTCCATGCCACTCTCTTGCCTCTTCCATCTCTACGTCTGGAAGACCGACGACCTGTGACGACCGCCGCCGCCGCCGACGCCGACGACCATCGCCACCAACCAGCCAGCCAGCCGCATACCGCAGTCGCTACCGTCACGCCTGCCCGCTCGCTCGAGGTCCTCTCTTCCGCCGGCATATCCCAGGACATCACCACCTACCCGATAAACCCATACCGACATCCAATACCGAGCATCACATTGTGCATACTCGACTCGACCACCACCACCAATTCACATCCCGCCAACCGAGCAATTAGCTCGCTAATCACCAACCCTCTGCATCGCATACTTCGCCGTGCATATATCTACATCTACAGCCCCACCAATTCCGCACATTGGAGGCTTTGAATAGCTGCATCCAATCAATACCACCCGGAACACCTTCGCCCACAATTATACCGCAATCATGGAGTACTCATCGCCTCTCGCCGCCATGCGGCCTCAACCTTACCCGACTTGGGGAAGCAGACGCGATGTGCCCATCCACCGTGCCATCTACAACAACACCAGCCAGCCCTACGACTTCAGCAACTTCGACTTCAGAAATATGAGCATGACCCAACAACAGCCTTTAAAACCAGCACAGAAAGATTACTTCAACCTGAAGCCTGCGCGCACGCACTCGTCGCCCACATCGAGCCTGACTGCCGACCTCGACGCAAACTTCCACATCGACCAGAGGTATGCCATGTCCCACATTCCTCGCTTGACGTTCTAGAACCTTTGCTCACCATGGCAGCAGCCCGCATCTAACAACGCCGAGGCGATGCCTCTTCACCACCACTGTCATTCCGTCGGTGAACGAAATGTGTAAGTGCTAATGCGACTGTCCAATGCTGTCAGTGTCGTCAAGCTGACTCCGAGGAAAGACCAATTGAACACCCCCCCAATGGATTTCGAAGGCACCACCCCTCCCGTCCCTTCTTCCTCTCCTGGCATCGACTGCATGGACATCTCGCCGCTTCCTCACAAGCAACCCTACTTCGTTGCTCAGGTCACACTCCCCTCACCGTCGCCTGTCGAGACCCCAGACGAGCAGTCCATGTCCGAAGACCTCCTCTCTCCTCCCGAAGAATTCCCCACCGCCGCGACCCAACCTGTACAAGCGTCAACCTTCTTGCAGCCGCCTGAGTATGCCACGTCCGCCTAGTCTGCTGCCGATCACCGCTAACATTCCTCCAGACGCAGACGTCCTGTCTCCCGTCCCAGCCTTCTTCGCACAAAGCCGTTCGCTTCCACTAACAGCGTCCCTCAAAGACCGAGCAGCGCTGAGACCCCACTGCCTCCCTTCCGTTTCGGCAATGTCGCATCCGCGGCCTTTGCCAGCTCGTCGACGCCGAGTCTGATCGAGAGCCCTATCGGAGAGAACGATACCTTTGGCTCAATGCTTCCCCCTCCTCGACGAACCTCAGCCGGACCCACAGGCCGTAACTCAGGCTCGCCATGTGCTGGTCACGTTCGCAAAGCTTCCAATGGCCGCCCCAACATGAGCCGCCCACCTCGCAAACAGATTCGCCGCTCCCTCAGCATGTTCCAGCACCCCGACGATGTCATGAAGGAGGAACAGGAGATCTTCGAATTGGCGCCTGCTGCTAAGCTTACTTCCACAATGGAGGTGGAGCAAGAACACACACTCAAGCTTCCCCACTTTGTTCCTGACGACGACGCCGACGGCTTGCCCCGTATTACTCAGGAAACCATGACCGACATTCTTGATACCAAGTACACCAGCGAATACAAGCAAATCATTGTCATCGACTGCAGATTTGAATACGAATACAACGGTGGCCACATCGAAAGCGCCGTCAACTTTAACGACAAGCAGTTGCTCGCCGACAAACTCTTCGAGAACGGCACTGACCCTTCTAATACTCTCCTAATCCTTCACTGCGAATACTCCGTCCACCGTGCTCCTCTTACCGCCAAGTTCATTCGTAGCCACGATCGCAACATCAACATGGAGCACTACCCCCGCCTTACTTTCCCTGAGATGTACATTCTCGATGGTGGTTACAGCCGTTTCTACAGCGAGCAACCAAGCAAGTGCTACCCGCAAAACTACGTTGAGATGAACGATGAGCGTCACGAGCAGGCTTGTGAGCGTGGCATGGCCAAGGTCAAGTCTCGCCCAAAGCTTTTCCGTGCTCAGACCTTTGCTTTTGGCCAGAATGGCTCCGATGACATGGAGGATTCACCCACTGCTCAAGGCAAAGGTGCCAGCGTTCGTGGTGGCCTCGCCGCTCGCAGCCAGACCTACCAGGTCAGCCCCCAAGTTGCCGACAACATTGGATCATCGTTCGCAAGGCGCATGGCCTCTTACTAGTTGCGCACCTTCGACCTTCGCATCTTCCGGCGTACTTCATCTACTCTCCTTTTTCTTTTCTGTTCTGCTTACATCCCCGTTACTTTGGCGAGGCGTTCTGGATACCCTGGCTGTGGCATTGATCCCGGCCCTTTTTTCTTTGGGTCTTTTCGCTCTTACCTTGTTGGATTTTGCCAACTTTTTGGGATCCGAATCTTTGCATTCGTCGGCGTTTCCACACCAGCGACAGCTCGGTGTTTGCTTTTTCTATCTTTCTTGATACCTGCCGGGCTAGCATGGCGCTTTTTCTCTTTGTTTTGTTTTCTTGAGTCCACAACACGAGTCCCCATGAAAAGGGGACCATCGCAACGCGAGAAGGAAGGGGAGGTGAAGACTTGACTGATTGATTGACTGATACACCTTTTGGGACTTTTACGCATTTCCTTTGTTATATTACCCCATAGTCGAAAAGACTACAGCAGTTGCCACGAGCCTGCTTACTACTGCTACCTTACTGTCGAATTCAAAAAGAATCGAGAAGAATTAAGGCGAACTCCTACACCCAAACTTCACTCTCATTGAGTTGTCTTTTGCTATGGTGCCTTCGTGACTGCCATCCACCCAGCTTACGCATTGAACTCGTCGCTTCCAATGACTGGTCCCTGTGCAACTGGGATGGCGTGCTGAAACCCCTCAAGCGAGGTCCTTGCGGAGGGTTCCGTCCAAGGTCGAGATTCATCGGCGTTCCCTAGCTCGTGGCTGAAGTCCAGCCTCAAGCCAACAAACAAACACTTCAGCTGCAATAACAACAACACAGCGATCCATGTAAAAGAAACAGGGTATCCTCTTGTCGACAATGCGATCGCGTTACGTCAGTGCCTAGTAGTAGTCCATTGTCTCTTCTCCCTGTTCTAGTAGTACAATGGCTCCCACTCGATGATGCCCTGAAAGTGCCGTCCGTGTCTGACTGAGCTGTCTCAATTCGCACGAAAGACACAAATCTCACTTCAGCCCTCGGTAGACAGAGGGTTCACAGCTTCGTTGAAAGGGTCACGCGAGCTGGCTATTTCCCCCGCAAAGAGGTATCAAAAAACGATTGCCGACCGCTGGGTGGAAAGTGAGACAAGACAGCTTGGACGGGGCACCCCGTGGGCGTTTGCGTTCAATGCTGCTCTAACTACCTCCTAAACGTTCAACGTCGACAATAAATCTCCAGGGCTACAGCGTCCCCTTTATTTTCCGAAGAGAAACGGTGTTATGCATCGTCGCCGTTTCTTTTTTTGGTAAGAACGTTTGTCATGCAGGCATGACGTGAACGGCAGGTGGGTAAAACTGTTTCTGCAGGTCCACTGACTGCCGTTTTGTTCGTTGACTTTTGTCTTAAATGCTCTGCCCGTCAACATCGTCACCGATCCGAAGCGCGTTGAGACATGTTTGTCTTCAGGAACAACGGTCTTGCTGGACTCCAGGATAGGAGAAGGGAGCGGACTCCTGATCGCGTCACGAGGATGTCAGCGATCGATCGTGCTGGATGTTGTGGTAAGACCGTTGCTTCGCGTGCGACGCGTGCGATCTCACATGGTATGCTCTTCGTGATGAGATGTGACGTCTTGTTGTTCCTACACATTGCGGATCAGGGAGAAGACTACTCTTCTTCGTTCGATGACCTCGATGGGGATCGCGATGCTCTGCCGCGATCACCCCTGTGCTTCACGATGGCCGCCTCCTTTCGCCTTCAGACGCGTCGCGAAAGAGTTTCCTTCTGGATAATTACTTGTACCATCTCTGAGCCTGCCTTTTGTTATCACGACCGACACTGTCTCTCTCTTTCTTGTCTTCAAGCTAATCTTACTTCCTCTGCGATGTGCTCTCCATGATGCCACGCCAACGGCTATCCACCTCCTAGCACATGGACGCGACTGAGATACAGCGCGTCATACTGTCTCTGCGCACGACGGGATAGGGAGAGAGACATCTCAACTCTGAAGGCCAGTCGATGACGGTGCCGACGATGACGCCCGCCAGTTCCGGTGTCTGCTACAATTGCTCCGGTCCTCTGCGATGGCCGCTGTTACCTCTAATCTTGATACTACACGCTTGTCGCGAAAAGAGTCTCCTCCGGAACCATCAGTTGTAGCTGGGCCGAACACTCCTCTACGATGATGGCCTTGAAGATCGCCATTACGGAACTCGCCTTCCAAAACTTGGGACTTTCTAATTCTATAGCACATGAGCCTTGGCTTCGCAGCAGCCCTGATGTCAGCGAGTGGTGGATAGGGACGGAACAGATGATACTCGCGCCCTGTCGAAGACGACACCGCCACGCTTCCTCGACTCGAGTGAGACCGCATACAACATCGGCGAGTTGAGAGAGCGAACTCTTTATGCAGCTATCATGGGCGAAGTGTCGAAACACTTCAGAGCTAGGGAGATGTAGAGGGTATCTTGTGATGTCTGTCTGCTCTAGTGTCTAAGTCGCCTCAACGACAGATTCTGGACGTAGGAGGAGTGCTCTCGCCACAGAGCTACGCGCGGGACTGCCCTAGTTGGTAGTCGCGATCTAGACCATGTCTGGCCATAGGACGCGAGTTGTGTGGATGGTTATCTTGTACCATCCAGTCGAAAGCAGACATCCCGATAGATTCGCGGTCCATGTGATGCGAGCTCCAGTGCCCACGTCCAAGCGCCCACGACTCATGGATGAGCATGAGCGCAGTGGCCTCACTAGGCCCATCAGACCGCCCACTTGAATTGGCAGCGCGATTAGGAATGTCGACTATGATGTATCTGCTACGATCATTCCTTCGAGGTCCAAGCAGAGACGAACCTCTGGATATCAGGTAATAGCCCTGGGCAAGGAGTCAGCATTGCCGCCTCTCCATGAACACCATCATGGCAAGGGTAACATGCGCTAGACGTGATGAGCATACGACACTTCGAGACCGCCCACACAAACTCAGCAAACTACAGTTGGTTAGCAATTATCAATCCCAGTACTAGTGCCCAACAGGCGAGGGATGTGACCGAAGATTTTCTCCCACTAATAGAACTGGAGAGCTCGAATCCGACGTGGACGTGGTACTCTTCGGCGAAGAGCAAAGGAACAGAACGCAGCTCGAGCCATTTCTTTTGACTGAGCAACTTTCCAAGGCACTCGACGACCTCGTTCCAACCAGCCGAGGGCCAGTCGCAGCGGACGCGAGACTAAGTGCTGTAAGGTGAAAAGAATATCTTGTTGACAATCGCAGTGGGAAGATTTTCCAGGAGCAACCTTGCGCTCTCGTCCATACGAGTAGCCGCAAAACCGTCTCTTTCCCCGTTACACAAGCTGGCTTGTGCATTCGCTTGGATGGTGTGTTGATAGTGAGCTGATTCTTACGCTGCAGCAGATTGGTATTGCGAAAATCGCGCTGTTTGGAACAAAGTGAACAAAATGCACACGAACAGAGAGAATATCGCATTTGCGCCCATTTTTCTAGACCTCGTTTCCCATGCATTTCGTTGCCGAGCCTCCAAGTCGTCAATCACAACAGAAACTCTCTCGCTAAGCCATGCCCGCGCCAATGCCATGCAAATCCATCATCCCATCCATCCATCCATCCATCCGTCGCCAAACGCCAGGTCGTGTAAAACAAAAGTCCGAAAATTGGTGTTCGTAACAGCTCAAGCCAACATGGTACGCAAGATCAAGCCAAGTATCTGTAGCTCGGAACGGGAGCCTCCTCGATGCGCTCGAGGTACTCGCGCTCGATCAGGGATTCGATCTTCTTCTTGATCATGGCGACGTCAGGCTTGAACTGCGATGATAGCTGGGTGATGGTCTCGTTGAGCAGGGAGGTGTGAGCGAGTTCCTTGCGTTGCCTGGAAAGTGTTAGTCAGTACATGTGGGTAAAGGTTTCTGGGACTGGGAGGCACATACTTCATGATGCGCACAACAGCCGCCTCGACAGCGAAGCCACGGGAGTCGTTGTTCTTCTTCTCGGTCTCCTTGCGCTCCTTGTCGCCTTCGACTTTGTTGCCAGCGCTGACGACACCAACCTTGATCTTGACGAACTGGCTCTTGAAATTCTCGTTGAACGAGAAGCGATCGCCAGGGTTGATCTCACGGCTCATAGGCTCTTTCACAAGGAATCTTGTCTTTGGTGCCACCGCGAGAGACTGCAAGTTGCGAGCCAAGTCGCTTGGTGGAATGTTGGTGCGCGCTTGAATCTCATCAAGGGCAATGCTGGCGCCAGCAGGGAGATCGTTGAACAGCAAGAGGATCAGCATGGCGTAAGTGCTGCAATTGATTTCGTGTGTCCTGGGCTTGCCTTCCTTGCCACCCTTGGGGAAGGTAGCCTTGATGTCGGCATCGCCCATGTTGGACTGCCAAGTCAATTTACGACCAGAGTGCTTCTCACCATAGTAGCGCTCAAAACCTTGCTTGAGTCTCTCCACCTGAGGCGGGAAGATGACCTGGGTCTTTCCTGTTTCATTCGAGTCATCGTGTTGCTGTCCACCTCTGAATGCCTCTAGCGGCCATGTCATCGAGGTTAGCACATTGATGCTGAGGTCAGGACGCTTGGGGTCTACATCTCCAAGGTTGCTGACGTATTTGCTGTAGCCGTTGGTGAGCTCCTCCGAGAGCGTCATGTCCTTGAACATGGCCTCCAGCTTCAGCGTGAACGAATTGCCGAGCTCAATCTTCATGCGCGAGATCATCTGCTTCTCGACATCGATGCTCTGACTCTTGTTCAGTAGGAGACGTTTGCAGAGATGCTTCTTGTAGTACGTCTCGAAGACGTCCTTATCTTGCAAGTATCGCAGCAGCAGAATGGCCTTCTCGAGTGTCAGATCAATCTCAGCTTGCGTCTTGTTGCGGATGCCCTTCTTCATGTTCTCATCGATGTACAGTGAAATGTACTCGCTGCCACGGTTGAAGGCATTGATGACGTCGGCCATACTGCGATTGAGCGCAACTTGTAGTGTCTGATCCTGCTCAAATGCTTGCTTCCAGATTCCGTCGAAGCGATCCTTGAGGGCGAGTACATCCTCCACCCACTTTAGAGCAGCCACGGTTTGTTGGTTGATCTTAGCAGCGCTGCCTGCAGCCTTCGACTTCTCGCCGCTCTGGTCTGCCGCAGCTACAGGTTGTGCGGTGGATGCAGCAATCGCAGCATTGTTGATGTTTGTGCCCATCTCCGTGATAATCTTTTGCATAGCCGTCGTAAGCTCCGGTTTCTTTGGATCCACACGAGCTTCCAGATCGAACACGAGACCGAGCTCCAGAAGCTTTTCGTTATCGACCATGTATTGCACACCACTGTCCATCTCGATCAGACCCTTCATCTTGTGTCGAATGAGCTCGTCCTCGACGACGCGCTGGATTTTTCCAGTTGTGCTCTCTGACAATGTCGATCTGCAGCGATCGTTCTCTTCGTCTATGCGCCTCTTTGCATGCCTGCAGTATGTGCCCGCATCCGAGTCCTTCAGCAGACGCTCGCCCTCCTCGCGGTAGAACGCCGCGCTTGTCCGTAAGAAGTCTTGTTCGAAAGACCTCAAGTACAGCTTCTCGTCTTCAACTTCTTGCTCCGACTCGTACAAGCCCTCCAACATGTACATGTTCGCCTTGATGAGATGTGGGTCGATCGCCTCGCCGTCGCGATCCATTTGAATCTGGTCAAGCACGATACGCTTGAGAATGTCGAGAAGTGTAGGGAGGTCGGTCTTTATCGCGGTTCGGAGGATTTGGTCGCGGAAGAGGCCCATGGATTTGGCGAAAATGGAGGGTTGTCGGTGATCGGTACAGTAGACGCGATCCTTCCACTATTATCAGTTACATCAACCAAGGAAAAGTTGGGGGAGGGTTGCTTACCATGTACATCAGGACGTCCGTCAGCATGCCCATGCAGACCTGGTGGTCGTCCCACGCCTCCTTGAGTTTCTTGAGGAATCCTTCACCAGCTGTCCTCCGTACAGCAGTGGACTCCAACGACCGAGCAGATGTTCCGAGTGCGATGAGACCCGGTGTGAGGGTTTGGACAATCTCCTGGCGCACATTTTCTCCCAGCCATTGCTCTTCGAACTTTGCCACCTTCGCATACAGCTCGTCACCCTTCTTCTTCAACACGATCTTGTAGGCATTGCGGTAGAGTTCCTCGAAGGACAAGGCGGAAGCGTTTTTGGTGTGGATTTCCTTGAAGGCGAGCTCGAGGACGCCCCAGGTAGTTTCGAAGTCGACATCTGTATTGGCTAAACCCTTTTTGCGAGGCGGTACGTTAGCATTGCGTGCAGTAGACATGTTTGCGTTGGTATGCGCGGCGGATAATTGTGGTGTAGTGTGTGTGGTGTGTGCTTATAACTCGTGGCGAGTGGTGGTGACTTACCCTACGAGGAGGCCTGATCTTGCCCCTCCCTCTGCCTGCCAACGACGACATTTCACTGCGGAAAGCGCGTGCTATGCGCGCGAGTAAAGTGAAGGTAACGGCGTAGCTGGAGCAAACGTAGCTCACTTCGCGAATCGGATTTGGTGGGGCTGTCACATGCAAATGACGTCGCGGTGGGTGCTGGAGAAACGCTCGGTGTCTGCTCGAGAAGCGGTTGTTAAGTGGGTGTGGGAGAGAGTGCAGGAACGGGCGAGGAGGGTGGCGAGGGCAGCGGTATAGGGAATGTGTGGCGGGTTGGTAGAGTGTCGCTGTCGCTGGTGGAGCAGGCAGAGTTGACGCTTTCGGCCTTGTCGCTGGCGTGGTGGTAGGGCTGAGGTGAACCCTGCAGCAAGAGGAAGATGACGGAGTGTTCGCGTGGTGCGTGCGGCCAGCAAAGTCACTGTTGGTTGCATTCCAGTCGTTGCCATTCGCGTCTGCATCTTCTTCACCAAGAACACCATCAAGCATCAAGCACAATGAACTCCACAGCCATCCGCTCACTCGCCCGCGCTTCACAGCAAACCCTGCGCAATCACATCGGCCTGCAGCGCAATTGGCCAGCGCCCTCTGCTTCACTCCTGCGCAAGCCGCTTCACATACCACAAACACCACTGCAACGCCTCGGCGTGCGCTGTCACAGCACCGAAAACAGCAATACTAGAGCTCCAAGGCCTCTCACAGACCGCGATTCAATCCCAGAGGAAAATGTCCAATCCGACAAGGACGCCATCGCCGCGCGCAAGGCCATGCAGCCCTGCTACGACATGACTTTCACCTGCAAGAAGTGTCTGGAGCGCTCGTCGCATCGCATCACAAAGCAAGCATACCACTTTGGCACCGTCTTGGTGAACTGCCCTGGATGCAAGAGTAGGCATCTGATTGCCGATCACATGAAGATCTTCTCAGATACCAGCATCACCATCGAGGACATCATGAGAGAAAAGGGAGAATTCATCCAGAAAGGCTCGCTTGGCGCTGATGGCGACGTCGAATTCTACGACGACCAGGCTGGCATGGAGGAGCAGCAGGAGCCGAAGAAGCTGCCTTGAACGGCCACTTTGACTGAGAATCATGATACTCCACTCACATCCTTATGCTTTGTATGATAGCGGCCAGGGCTGGACTCTGGCCATCGGAAGGCGAGAAGGGACTATGGGCTGCTCGACAGCCCTCAAAAACGCTCGCTTGCCCTACAAAAGCAGGTTTCAAGCCAGGAAAGGCTTCGCTGGATAACTCGGACGATCTCTGGCATCACTTGTTACGAGGTTCAATATTGTACAGGAATGAGAAGCTTCCCACCCTTCTTGCTGATCGCCACCTTAGAGCGCTGGTATTGGAAACAGGGCCATCTTCTCCTCGTGAGACTCGTTGCATAGCCAACTTTTGTACAAATACATATAATACATTTTCGGGGTATCTCGCTCAAAGCCACAGACATATCCCAGCGCCTCCCAGATTCTTATGAGCAGCCTTGTCTCACAATATACAGATCTCTTTTCCATATAGTACAACGCCATGCCAACCAGTCAAATGCAGTGTCAACCAAAACTTTACTTTTTCAACCCAGAACGTCCTCTTTCGATACGTCTGCCTTTCTCCTCAAGCCAACGAAATAGCTTTCCCTGCTCTCTTTCCGCGACGAATCGGGCTTGATCCTGTGCACTTTCTCAAAAAGCTTCTTCATCCGGTTCTCCAGATCCTTGTCCTCGGGTCCTTGGTAGAATTTGCACAAGAAATGGCCGCCGGTCATCAAGCAATCGTGGCAGAATGTTAGCGCTGCCATGCATAAGTCCTGAAGTATATGTTATCAGCACAACAGTCCACACTCCTTAGGAAACCAGGCCCGCAAAACATACAATCGACCCAGCGTGATCGCGGAAGGGGTTGCCGGATGTGTTCATCATCCTGCGATACGGTCGGTTAATGCTGTTGATCCACGAACTGAGCTCGAGGCCAGGAAAGGGCGCGCACATGTCTGACAGCACCACGTCCACCACGCGGCCCTGCTGCAAATCGAGCGCTGCTTGCGACAGCTTCTTCGCTTTCTTCGGCGTCTTCTTCTCCACCACCGCCACCGGCGCAGCAGGAAGCGCTTCCGTCTCTGCTTCTGCTTCGCCGCTCGAAGTCAATATGTCTCCCTTTCCATCTTCAGCGCCCCCAACAGCGACAGGATGTCCCTTTGCCCTCTCAACCACACTCCTCACCTCCCCCTCCTCTTCCCCCCGCCCAAGCGCCTCCTCCTCCTCCGCCTCCCCACTCTTCCACTCCCTCACAAACTCCCTCACCAACCCCTGCACGCCCGCGCTCAGAAAGTCGCCCTGCAACGCACTCACGCCCCTCGGCGGCTGCGCCGGAATCACATCGATGCCCACCACCCGCCCGCTCTCGCCCACGCGGTTCTTCGCAACCTGGCTCCAGCTGCCGGGCGCGTAGCCCAGATCGACGACCGACTGCCCGGCGCGGAACAGCTTGTGCTTCTCGTTGATCTCGAGCAGTTTGTACGCGGCGCGGGATTTGAGCGCCGTAAGTTTGCTGGATTTGGTGTAGGGGTCGCTGGTTTGGCGGGTTTTCCAGCGGGTGGAGGAGGAGGAGGAGGGGCGAGTTTGCTGCTGCTGCTGTGTTCGAAGTGGTTGTGGTTGGGCGGCGTAGGTTAGAGATAGGTATTGTTGCGATTGTGCTTGTAGGCGCAGTGCCAGAGGCCGCAGCGACCTGCTGGTAGCGAGCGCGGGCTCACATGCTGTTCGGAAAGCGTGGTGCGCGCACGGCAGTCGCGCGGGCATTTGTTGGGTGGTGTGTATGTGTTGGCGGGTGCAATGGGCAATGGCAGCACCGGCTGGATGGATCGCGATGTGCGAAAGAGGACAAGGACAAGGCAAGGGAATTGGTTGCTAATTGGAGCTATACCTTACTATTCTGGTATGCGGTACCGTTTGGGTGCAGCAAGCGAGCCTAAGCACGGGCTAGCATTGGCTGTAATGCCGGATTGCGGATGCAGTCATCATTGATCGACTCGATCCCGGGCATCAAATACGATCTCAGGAGAGGCGTTTAACAGCCTCGAAGCAGGTTTGCGCGATTCGTTTCGGTGGGTTTGCTGCTTTGCTGGGAGATATAATGAGGGAGCACGCCCATTGCTTCCCTTCGGTACACCTTGCCACTGAGGTCGAACACCTTGGAGCGTTGAAATCTGGAGAGAACATGCGATAAATGTTGAGAGTGTCGATCACTCCTCCTCCTCCTTTGTTTCACTCATTCACAGAGACAGGGGGTTGGTATTTCAATCTAAGGTAATAAGGTACAGTACAGCGTTTGGGAGGTCACCAGCGACTCTCTACCATGAACGCCAATTCAGATGGTTGCCGCAGACATCCGGTCTTTCCAGTCTCCTTCACACAAAATAAAATGACAAATGAACAAGGGGTATCTTAAACTTTCTGAAGCAGAGGAAACCGCACTGCTTCGCCTCCCATGATGATGTGAGAAAAGAAAAACCGTCAAAGGCAAGACCACGCCACCGTCGCATCGCTCGCGATTACGACGGTCATGCAAGCACACACGCGAGCGTACAATCACAGGCACGAAGCCTTAAAATCAACCTCTCAGATCGCGACTGTCGACTTTTCTCTGGTCTGCTGCACCAGCGTCCGTCTGGGCTTCTCGGCGACCGTCAAAATCTCTACTCATCAAATTGCTGCGACTTCGCTGGTGGCCAACACCTTTTCGATTGGAACCAGAGCTTGAAGAGAAGGATGGGCTTGTGTGCATAGCTCCTATGCTGGTAGGTGGCGGCTGCGGATGATGTCCACCTTGCGCTTTACGCTTGCGCGGGCTGTCACGGTGGTATTCGCTGCTTTCTGATTGTGCCGGATGGGCGGAGCTGGGTTCAGGGTTGCTGCTGCCTGCCTTGCTGGCAGGCGTTTGCGGTGCGGCTGGCTTGCTTTCGGATGGCGGCACCCAGTGGTGGAAGTATATCGACGGTGATGAGGTGGGCTGCTCCGCGTGGGTCTGAGTCTGTTGCAATGGATGCGCGCTCGACGGGTTGTGGGGTGGTGGCTGTTGGATATACATCTCGTTTGTGGTGAGTCGCGGAAGTTGGGTATGGGTTGCAGATCTTGGGGTGGATGTTGGTCCCGGTCGGCCAGGTGGTTGGTAGGCGGTGAAGGTGGGTGCGGGTTGCGGTGGTTGTTGCGGTGGCTCAGCATGGTGGACATGAGGTTGCTGTGGTGGTGTTGGAGGAACAGGATGGAATGTGCCCGGTGCCTGGCCGAGCAGGCGTGAATCTCGTCGGACTTCGGGAGGTGAGTGGACCGCATGCTGTTGCTGTTGTTGCTGCGCCGCTTGCATTTGTGAGGCATACTGGTGCAGCCAATCCATGCTGATTTGACCTAGACTCGCACCGCCCATACCGGCATAGATCATGGGAACGAGCTGTGGTGGTACACCACCTTGGAGAGACTCGCGCAACATGGCCTGCTCAATGCGTCGCTGCTCCAGTCGTAGAGACTCCTGCCTGGTCTTCTCTTCCTCCTGCTTCCTCTTGTCTTCTTCGGCTTTTGCGAGAAGCCAGTGCCGCATGGACTCCTCCTGGCCGTGCCATTGGTGTGGCGGCTGTGGGATGGCACCCAGGGACTGGCCCAGTGCGACAGGAGGAGGCGGTGGTGGCGGTGGCTGCCTGCTCGGGTCTGGCAGGGTCATGGCCGAGGGCGGCGGCAGGCCACGATGGGGAGTCGACATGTTGTTTGTGGTGATGCTGGCCGGCAGCGAGGTCACCCGTGGCGAGTCGACTCGGGGGTCCAGCGACGCACAAGGAGTGGACTGCGTATAGCGCCAGAAATCATGGGAGGGCCGGCCACCAATGTCTAGCTTTGGAGGCTGTGGGATGGTGAGCAACATGGACATAGGAAAACTGGCAGGGCAGCATGTGAAGGGCGGTGGAAGGGTGCGGTGGCGATGGGCCGGGCGGTAGTGCTATGTAGCGCATGCAATGCCCGGGAACGATTGTGCAGCGTAGGGTGGTCGACGAAAGGGCATGTATGCATTGGAGGGACGGGCGACGGACACGTACTTTAAACGAGGCGCAAGCAACGCAGGTAGAGCAGAGCAGCAGCAGAGATGATGTGCGCGAGGATCTACTCGCAATCAGCCGTGCTGGGCATGCTTCGAGACGCGCTCGTTCGTAGGAAGTCTTCTTTTGGCTCGCTCGAACGTTACGCGGGACGTTCGTGGGCGAAAGCCAGTCCGAAGACCAGTCTCCACACTGCCGATCCACCGTTTGGTTTGGTGATGCTGGCCAGCCAGGGTCTGGAGTAGCAGGGCCAGCATGGCTCTAAGGCTGGCGCGCGCGGCTGGGCAGAGCCTTTTTGGCGGAAATTCGCCAGGTAGGGCGGCCCAGTCACAGCGCCGCACTGTATGCGAGATGAAGACCCATTACCAGGGTATGGCCTAGACTTGCCAGCCTGCGCTTCTTCCCACGATCCTGAGCTCTCTTGTGAGCGCGCGTTTGCACCCTCTGGCACCCCCTCCACTGTGCCTCTGCTTGCCCTGCCCTGCCCGCGCCGCGGCCCTGGGTCCGGTGTGGCCGCTGCGGGTGCAAGAGACACGCTCGTTTCATCCTGCAGCGGTCAGAGGTGAGGGAGGGTGGGTGTGGGACGATGCCGCGCTGTCTCCTGTATCTTGCTGTATGTAGCTAGCTAAAAGGCATTGGAGAAACGTCGGTACCAACCTCCAGACGCCTGTCGACATGCACGCTCCAGTACAGCACTGCATCTCGGCATGGTTGGCAGGTGGGTTCGCGGATGTAACAAACGCGGTGCCGGAGATGACGCCCGTCTGAACGATCGCCAGTGATGAGTGCAACGCTGGCAGACACGGTGACTGTGTGGCAGGACTTGGACGAGGCCGCCGCTCTCACTGGCGACGTCGACTGCTAGTCCGGATGCACGTTGTCGACTGCGCTGCAGCCGTTACTCAGCGTGGCGCGGGTCATCATGCACCATGCAGCAGCACGTTACGTCGGCGATCGCTGCACGATGGCGAAGTAGGCTGGAATCTACTGCTGTGCCGATGGCACCGCCGATGGGAATGTACATGTATTGTAACTGGCGAGTGGTAATACCGGCGACTGCGTGCGAGTTCTCGAACGCTGTGCCTCGCCCTTACGCGAGAGCCCGTTCCTGCTGCTCTCCGTGTGATCAATTACTGAAACAAGACGCATACGCCGGATGCGGTATGGCAAAGCAGGTGGTGCTGTGCTGTGCCGGCAAACGAAGCGACCCGAGTTCCGGTTGAGAGGCCGGCGAGACGCTCTGGAAGGCCGACTTCATGCAATGCGCAGCGCCAGAGCAGAACGATCATCAGCAATACGTCTCGTCTTGTTGAGGGCTGATGGCCGCGTTGGATGTGAGGCTAGGATGGGACAAGCATTGCCTCGTGCGGAATCCTGGTCGTAACGTGCGATGATAACGTGCCATCCACGCGAGATGCCAATCTTCGACACTCTCGGTGCTGATCGTCGCTGGAAAAGATGACCGGAGTCGCTAGGCCAGCCACAAACGAGTGATCCAAGGCATTTTCGCCTGCGCGGAGATGCTTGTTGCGTTGTTTCGGTCGTTTCTTCGGCTTCACCACTCTACTGATCCTGTAGAATAATTTAGAGCTTGCAGGTAGATTAGCCTAGAGGCGTGCTCTTCACAGCCTCCGCGGGTTACTAGCTCGGAGAAGTACACAGGCGTGCAGGGAAGACAGAAGGCAGAGGTGAGAGTTCCGGATACAGGCGCCACGCCGACGCCACAAACATCATCTCCCGAAAGCGTGTGGAGAGCGCTTGCAGTCTCGAACAATGCGACCAGACAACTACAGGTGTCAGTTTTGATGTACTCGTCGACGCAGAAGTCTCAGATCGTCTCAGCCGACCGTTCTTGTGAAGCGTGAGGCATGCCAACCGACGATGCCCTAATATGCCACATGCAGAACCGGCCTGCAGCTCCGAAATGTACATGTATGCCGTGCAAACTATCGACACCATCAACACACCATTCGTCGAGGCGCAGCACAAGCAATGCTTCTGCCTGAGCAGCCAAGCCCAGATACGACGAATGGCGTACTGTCACCGGATATCGTTCAAATCTAAACAGAATCAGACGTCGTCGTCGAGCGTTGTAGCCTCTTCCCGCCAGAGTCAAATCGTGCACTATACCACAACCAGGTCTTGCTTTGCACGCTCTCGGAAGCACCTCCTAACTCAGCTACGCGGCCCTCGAGTTTCTCGGTCATCATGCCTGTTCTGGTTCCTTTCATCTAGTCCCATGATGAACACATAGCAAACCTTAAGAGGCACTCCGTCGAACCAAGTGAACAGCACCTTCGGCTGCTCCGTCAAACGGCAACTTATGCGAGTAGCAACATGCAGGGCGCTTTGAATCTGATCCCGCCCAGTCGCCACGCGTGGACATCCCCTTAACTCGCGGACCACGTTTTGCCAATGCCATACCACGTGATGATGCGCGCTGCGTCGCTGCTTGGCCACTCCCATCCAATCCTACACATATCCGACTGCTGATCATCGTCTGTACGGCGATACCGGAATTCTCCATGCATAATGAATTTTTCTTCTTTCTTTTCGAGGCAAACGCATTAGCCGGTCCGAACGTAAGATCAGCCCGACCCATCCACACACATCATCAGAAAGAAGATCGCATCGCCCAAACTCAGCCAGCCAGCCAACACACAGACGTCGATCTTGTCGTCTCCGTTGGTGACCAACTCGTCGCCACCAAAGCCACTGCAACGAATGGGACGGCGGAGCGCGCCTGGTCAGTGGCGCACATAAGGGCGAATGCCAAGGACACTTGGTTGCGACCACAAAGAACTACGTGCCGTCTGGCTAGATCTCAGAAACATGCCGGTCTTAGCTTTACACAAGGGAATCCAGTGACCGGGTCGCGACTGCGATCCACCCAGTAGGATTGCATTGAACTACTCTGAGATGCTGAATGGAACTTAACGAAGTGCGATTAATTGCGAATCTCAATCTCCACAAAGAGGCGTTCGGCGCCTCCGAAGCATTTGCACGCCGGTTTAGAAGAACTCAAAGAGCCAGTTATGGACTACTAGGACTGCTGTCAGCCTGTCACTGTCTCATTTAGCTTTTTGCCTCCCCCATCTTGAAACCAGCAGCTAGGCTACCAAATCCTGCCGTGGACGGTGGACGCCTTCCCAAGCGCATACACGTGGAAAAGGTGGGAGCCGTGTCCACCATCGTGCAAGCTATGGGCTAGCCCATAGCCAAAACGATTCTCGCCGCCTTGGCTTCGTGTTCAATCGAGATCAAGAGTTGATACGCCTCCACCGTGAGTGGAGAGAGGCCAGTCGTGTGATCTGGATTGCGCCACACAGCAACTGTACGCATAAGCTTGCGTGAGGTCGTAGAACCGGCGAAGTCAAACCTCGCAGTTGAGATTACGTGTCTGATGGTGATGGTTTGCATCTTGTTGGAACCCCTACCTCTGTCCGGTATAAACTTGTTGGCAAGTTGGTAGGACGGATATTACCATAACTGTCCTCGGCAGTTGGAGGACTCGTGTCGAGAACTCGTGTCGAGAACTCAGACGTTGATATTGCAACATGTACGTGGCGCATCGAGAGCGTTTGTGGTTCGAGACTACCTCTCTATTAAGTTACTCTCCTAGCTAGACATTAAGTATACATGTAATCCATTAGGATAATCGTCCTCCAGGGGTATCTCTGCGGAAAACAAAAGAAAGGCGCCAGTGATCCACGGTGCATCGGGGCTGGTCGCAACACTTAGCCAACCACAGCCACTGACACGAGTGTTCTCCTTCTATTGGAGACACGACGTGGGAGGCCGCTGGTCTCAAAGCTCAGACAAAAGGAAACAATAGTCCAGTCGGGACTCGTATTGGGCGTGCACGCTTGCGCACATCACAAGCCTCTCTTCTTGCGCATCTTATACTCCGCTTTGGCCACCCGCATCAGCATGTCCTCGTCTCTGACTGGGACAAACGATGTCAAGGTCTTCATTGCACCCTCGAAGTCTGTCTCGAGGATAATCTCTCTGGTAGCGTCGATGAGGGCCGCTGATGTAGCATGCAGAACGTCCAGATCCGCGCCACCAAAGGCCTCGCGGGCTGCAGCAGGTGCGCTTGGTGGTAAATCGCCCAGCAACATGAACACGTCCCACACTCTCAACTGTGCAGGGAATGGCACGCTCATGTTGAAAAGTGTCAAGTACCAACGGGTGCCGTATGCAGTGCTAGAGATACCGAGCGCTTCCAAACGGTTAGCGACGTCGCCGCCTCGGAGCCATTGATCCTCGAAATCTTGCAAGGCGGCCATGAGGCCATCGAACCCGGAGCGGAAAAGCTGTTCCAGTCCCCGGAGCTGCCATAGACGCACAAGCATGACGAATGCGCGCTCTTCGTCGAAGTAGCACAGCAAAGTTGCTGCCAGACTGGCCATGCCCTGCACGTAACCAGTGTCGGGGCAGTACAGCGCGATGGCGTGGAGGACTCGGAAAAGCAAGCGCTGGCCACCGCGGTAGCGTTTTCGGAACATTATGTGCATGCTGATCGTGCGAGGAACATCAACGTCAATCTGCACATCGTCGGCACAGTTGAGCTCTTGCAGTCGATGAAAGTTCACGATGAGCTCTTCATCTGAAACATGGTCTCCTCGACGACGTGCAGAAGCGCTTAGGAAACTATGCCAGGCGACAGCACGCCAGCGATCTGGGATGCCTTTCCACGTCCTGCTGATGACCTTGGAATTACTAGTGTCAAAGTCGAAGTTCGTACCACCGCCTTTGCTGTCAGAGCGCTTGCGAGCCATTTGAAACCACTTCTCGTTGCGAGACCATTCTTTGCGTTGTGAGAGGTCGAGAGTCTTGCCAGGAATCTGGTGTTCTGCAATATCGGCCAACCCCGGCGGAAGGGTAAGCATGTTGCTCGCTTCGTCCATAACACGTCGATCGCTTGACCGGAAGCGTCCTCTCCTGATTGAACCAGATCGGTTTGATTGGAAACTGCGCACGGAACCTGCAGATGAATCTTTACCTGGCGGCGCAGAGCGGGCTGATCGTGAAATCGAAATGTTGCGTCGCAGTCTGCTACGTTCCCTGCGTGGCTGATCGGACACGAGGCGAAGGCCTGTCGCAACTCTTTGCAACCCCATAGATCCGCTCATTCTAGGCATACCGGAGTCTTGGGGCGACAACAGAATCGGATTGATGAAGCCAAAGCGATCAACATCCGCACCCTTGAGGTCTGCCCAGTCTTCCATACCACCAGCTACTTCATGTGGCTCTTTTGTATAGCTCGCCCGAATGTCATCTGGGTTTTGACCAACAAACAATCCATTGGCGTCTCGCGTCTTGTCGACGACTATGCCTTCCAGAGAAGATGGGAGCGCTGGGGTGTTGCTGGTGGGCTCAGGAGAAGTAGCACGGGATGCGCCACCATATGGACTCGACCAGTCGGCAGCGTTCTCGTCGCCGTGTTCGTACATACTGCGCACCCGCATCGAGAATGTTATTTCCTCCGCTGACAATACTCTTCCTCCAGCAATAGCGGCTTGTAGCATGTGAACGCTTGGCTGCCTCCGTCCTGACACTAGACCAGATCTTTTCCTAGGCTCGTCTTCCGGACTAGCAGCCTTGGGAGACTCGACCGTCGTCAAGTCTTTTGTCGACGCTTCGTCTTGTAGTATCGGTGATTGTAGAGGCGTCTTGAACTCTGCCTCATCCTGGTCGTCGTCCTCTTGCAGAATGGGCGACTTGGGTGTGACATCCTTCACCGGCGTGGGTCCTTGTGCCGCGATTAACTCGCTCATCTTTTTTCCTGAAAACATCAAACTTCCTCTCGTCGAGAAGTCTATGTTGCTCAGTGCGAGATCGTCGAATTCAGCTGTTGGTATGTCCGTCTCGATCCCATGGAAACTCTTGATCCTCTGGTGTGCTGTTGCCGGTCGCTGCGGCTCGCTTGCAGTTTCTTGGTGTCGCTTCTTTGTGAATGGAGAGATGATGCGCTCGAGGGTATGCAAACGGTGACTATCTGCATCGTGCACCACGATCGTGGGGAGACTCGGGGTGTGCGCGAGACCACGCGCCGGTGAAGCAGCGTCGCTGTTGTTGTTGTTGTTGGTATCAATGGGGACGTTTCCCGATGTTGCTGCGAATCCAGAATCACGCTTCACTTCGTCGTCCAAGAAAGAGAGTCGCTCGTCTGTTATGCCGCTGCTGCGCGCATTCGGCGCAGTCTTGGGTCGGACGACGTTCCTGCCGTTGTTGCTAGTGGCCTGTGAGCCAGCCAACTGAGACAGTGGGACAGCAGGCAATTCCGCATTCACTTGTTCCTCTTGTAGTCGCGCTGTCTCCAATGATCCACCATCCTGCCCACGCTCGCTGCTACCCGGGCGCGGCGGCTGCGCGGCATGATCGTCCATGTTGTGGCCAGCTTAGGGTTGTTGAACCAAGGGGAGTTCCCGCTGGCATGCGGCTCCTGCTCCTTCTTTCCTCGTACCAGTGTTCGCAGGGCAAGTCGACTTCATTGGTCTCTGGCGAAAATGCATGTAGCGAAGTACCTCGATATCATGGCATCCGCTAAGCAATGTCGTCGGTGGTGTGAAGACGGATGGAAAGACGTTGTGCCGCCGCCAGGATGAAGTAGGGTCGGTGGCACGAGTCGCTGGCTCCCACACCATTGCCGCGCGTGTGCTCATAGGCCGTGCCTTTCGAGGTGCAATGAATAGGAGAAGGTGCCAGAGTTGCTAAGGCGGGCCAAGGCCGACGCTATCATCAAACCCAATCTCCCACAGCGGGGAAGTACGAAGCACGAGTCGTACAATTGTATAAGGCTGAGCGACTATTCGGCAGCTCGTCACATGTCAGCGAGCAAATGCGGTGGCGGCAGCACTGTGCGTTGCTTGGTGTGGTACATGCTGCAGCCAGCCAGGAAGCAAGCTGTCATCTGGATTACCTTGTACTGTGTTATCATTGAGGATTTGACTACAACTGCTACATACTCCTTGAAACACTCGGCACGTCGACTGTGGAGACGGCGTGCAGCCTGTCCTCATTCCTCATAAGGACTCAAGTCCGGACTCCGGAGACATAGGCATGACAGGTACATGTACGGAGAAACCTACGAATGTCTTACATTTGTATGGATAACATGGGCACCATGTTCAGTCAAGATATGGACCGACTTGGTCCATAGTCAAATATGTTTCTCGCTACTGCCATACGTGGCTGTATCCCTGTTAGGTTAAGATGGCCTGTGAAGTTAATGAGATTACCTTGCTTGGAGATGTCTTTCTTGCTGTGATCTTCGCGGTGCGCGTTTGGCTGTTGTGGCCACTGCGAGCGCAATACTGGTAGACAGTAGACTTGCATATAAACAGACTTGAGGGGTTGAGGGGATCATTAATGAAGGAGCTAATGTCAACACCGCCTATGTAACAACCCACAATGAAACTCCAAACATGCCATGCCATATATTCTTCGTCGCAATCTCATGACTAACCAGCCATATGCTTGAAACACAATCATGAACAATGTATCTCAGCATCGAAAGACGTTGCTTCTTAACGTCCAGCCAGGTATCCGAACTTGTTGAGCCTGATACGCGGTACGACACCAAGGAGCAGAATCAGAGCACCAACCAAGACAGCCCACAGCTGTATCTGCAGCACATTCTTGTTGTAGTCCGTCTGCGTCGCAAGAGCAACAGTTGCCAGCATCGCAAGCAGGATCACATATCCACCAACGCGGTGGTACTTGTACAGCTTCTTAGCATTGGCTTCGCCGCCGTACAGTTGCGGGACAAAGTATTGGGTGATGCCGACCACAGCCTGCAGAGCCGTGAGGATGTATGTGATCAGGCCGAGGATGGCGTGAGGCGACACGAAGTGCGTGCCGTTGTGGCTGATCTTGTTGTACTCGATCACAACCAGTCCAGCGATGGCTGTGAGGAGCGCAACATCATTGAGGGCCGCGTGCGCGTATGTGCCTTCCTTCTTTTGCTTTGCGGTGTGTGTGGGCTGGACGACGAGGATGCCTTGGATGAACAAGAGGAGCGCGGCGGAGTTGAGGAGCTGTGAGGTGACTTGTTAGTTGTGCTGCTTGGGTTGGATAGGCTGAAGTTGTTGGCCATACCGGATGCGCCGAGAAGAGGATCAAGTCATGGCTGAACACGCTTCCCCAAACGATAGCTGCCAACTGTTTTCGTCTGTCAGCATTAACTCTCTCTTGTTGAACAACACGTCGGGATACTTACGATCCATGCGCCTGCTTGCGCTACAACACCAGTGCCTTCGTCCATGGTCAGTTACTGTCCGGTCTGGTAGAGATGTGCCTATGGAGCGACTCGAAGATGCTTACCTATCACGAAATTGTGGTACAGTGGCAGTCCTTCCTGTTGCGATGCATCACCCCTCCTTCCGAGAAGAGGTTCCTCCTCGCTGGTACCAGGCTCTCGGTGTGCTTCTTGGTCAGCCATCTTTAGGGCTTGGTAATGATCTGATGAAGTATCTAAGGGACAAGTCTGTCTGGAAACGCCGCCGTGGATGATTGAACTCGCTCGGCGGAAACCTACACACCGTTCCCGGCAGTTCAGTTATACCTTTGCCCATCATCCATCACTGTTGCGGGGATCCACCTGCCACTAGTGCATTATGCAACTTTCGTGCAGATGACGCGCTGGGATCAGTGCTTATTGCGCCTATCACGGCTGTTCATTTGGTCAAGCTGAATAATGTGATATCGGACTGTTCTTGCTTGGTGGATGAGAATGGCGTCTTCTTTCCTCTGTATCATGTCTATTTCGTTTGGATGTATTGGCGAAGTGGTATATTTCGTCATGCCGGTGCATGATTGTCCAGCTCTGAGCCTCAACTTTCCGTCATAGTGAGACAATAATGTTTATCATCGGATGGATGTAGACGATACGATAAGAAGCTAGAGTAAGGACGTGTTGTGATGCTCGTGAACAAGGGTATAAGACTGACCGCTACTTGTATTCGATTGATTCAAACCACTAGGCTACATGTAAATCGTCATACGTGTCTCGTCTTATCCTGATCAATCTACATGTAAGTCCGTTTGTTGGAGAACAATTTGGTCTGGGGTTAGGGTTGGGTTTACTTCACGAACACTACGTTCATGAATGTGACATCCTAGATCTGCAATACTTCCATTTCAACCTACTTGATATTTGCAGTAGGCTTGTGTAATCGTTTAGTTTACTCTGATGCCAATTTGGTGTCTTTCCGGCGATTGTGGGTGATGTTGTATCGACATTGCGTATTTCGATACACTACTTGTGTCTGTGTAACGAACATATGTGCTATGTACGAGGTCATGCCTTCCACCCACACTTTCAGATTCGGTAGGGACAATGAAAGCCAGATCACTCCAGCCTCGATAAGACGTGAATACACGCTGACGCTGAGATACAGTGATCATGAGCAACAGATCCAGAACGAGTGGGAGACAACGATGTGACGAGGTTCCGGATCATATATTCACATACGTGCCCCACGTTGCTGACGGAGGAGATTCGTATGTGGAGTAATGACATCGGCCCGGTCGAGCTGGGAGAGCTTGTGATCGCCGAATGTTGAAAGGCAACATTGAACTTGCGATAACTTAAGACCACCACCACACAACATACTCAGCACCAATTGCCAACATGTACGCGCAATTCCAAAACAGCTACCGGCGAATGGAGGAGAGCCTCCAGCGACTCACTGATTCCATCGCTGCCTACAACCCTTCACCAGCAGCAGCAGATGAGCTTCTGGCCGCCGACAATGCTGTCAACGAGGACCTCGACCGCCGTACGTGCTAGCAGTGTTTATTCAAAGATCAGTCCTAACGGATCTTTAGTCTCCAAACATCAGGCGAACTACGCCCGCATACTAGCATTGCGCCAGAAAACCGAGGCATTAGATCAAAACATCAAGGACACCGTCAAACTCCTGGCAGACACGCGCAAGGATGTTGTCGCGATCCCTGCCAACGACAGCGCTCAAAACTCTCGTCGTGAAGTAGACGTCGAAGAGCTACTGCGATATGCGAAATTCATATCCAAGACGACTGTACCACCCACTTTCCGCAAACCAATTCCCGAAGTCAAGCTACCCAAATCGACGGACGAGCAAGCGCAAGCTCAGATTACAAATGGCATGGCAACTCCACCTCCAGGAGCGCAGGACAGTGAAAACACACCGTACGTGCGATCGGAGATTGTGGGTCTACAGGCAATGCCCCAGCAATCGCAAGACTGGATGGAGTCGTTCAACAACCTGCCATTCGAGCCATGGCCGAGTCATGGAATCATACAGCAAGGTGCACTAGCGGATATACAGCGCATGATCGAGGACGGACGAGACCCAGCGAGCATGCTCAGCCCAGAGGAACAGGCTGAGGCAGACAAGAGGAAAGCGGAAGAAGAAGAGCGCGAGCGGTTGGAGCAAGAGGAAAGGAACCGCAGAAGACTGAGCATAAGTGCCGCGCAAGGGAGCCGGGCTCGGCCAGATGTCTTCAATCCCGACGACATGTAGAGGCGAAGGTGCATGCTACTTACATGCTGCTAAGATGTCACGACCGCGAAGTATGCGCGGCTTTTCAGCCATACTAAAGCCGGATCTTTCTACCAATCCACACACGCACAAGCATGATATTTGACACATGTGCGATTCCCTGGTCGGAGCAGAACAGCAGGTGTGGACTTCTATGCAGTCATGATCGATTGGGGCACCATGCTGAGCGTACGAACAGCACAGTAGAAGGCTGGATGTTCGACTCGCAAACAGTAGGCGAACCTACCCGTGGTGTACGATGATCCCAGCTCCGCACACAGATTGTAGGGCTCACGAAACCCTCTCAATCCATCTCCAGGGACTTGACCTCCTTGCGCACCAAGCACGCCTACCCGACATCACGCGACTGTCAGTGTGCGATGTTCCGGCAAAATTTAAACATAGGACTGTGGATCACAAATGTACGTGTAGCAGCGTTCAGCTCGCATGAGTTGCACGCTTCAAATTGATGTGAGCTGAGCCTGCAGAACAGTTCATCTTGAGGGCATACCTCATTATATATTGATCACAGCATCTTACAGTCAAGAGCAATCATCACCAAAGTGTTGTATCGATAATACGTTCCCCAGAGACCATATCGCGTCAACGGGCTGGACCGCAAGCCTTGTCTCGCGGTCTAGGTTGAAACTCCATACTGACCGCTCAGTGGCAGCGCTAGTAGTGCGGACTTTGAAGCTGAATCTACGTGCCGTGTCCAAGCTTTCTGAGATCTTGTAAGACCTTAATTTACCAACGGGCCTATACTTGACCTCACATATTGTTCAGCTCATCTCTCCGTCTCACTTATCCTGCAGATCTCACCGACTTGTCTGACAACATCCTGCGATTGACACCGTTCGGCGTGCATGCAGCAAGCTGGCGCCAAAGTGTCCGACAAGCAGAATGTGAGGCGAATTGACAACCATAAGCGCCGAGAACAGCGCCTGAGTATGAAACGCTACAAGAAGCATGTGGTAGTTTCGAGACTCGCTGAAGCATCAAGCAAAGAGTTGCAATCGATCCGTGACCAGTCGTGAAGGCTGCAAAGAGCGTAAAGGCAGTGTGGAGCCGTCTTCACGGTGATCGCGGTGGAGTATCATGCGCGCGCGCGCCTTCTCTTATACCCCCAAGCCTTTTATTATCAAAATCTTACCGTTCATACCGTCTTCAATCATACCGTTTGCAGTTTCACCGGCCCTGATCCGCTCGACAGCTGCCCATCACCGCCTATACTGGATCCTGTCTTTCTGGTCCGATCGGCGCCGCATTCACTCTCCCTAACGTCTGCCTCCTGAGCTCCTTTATGTGGTATCACTGATGCGAGCGTGAAGGTCGCTCATAAGTATATATTGTGCCGGTCGCCTGCAATTTCAAGCATGTCTGGGACAACTTTGATGAAAAACGACACTCGGAAATGGAGGGACTAACGCCAGAGCAGGCTGCCACCGCCGCTCAATGGGGCCCGGATGTCGGGCCACCAGGGCCAGTTAGCTGGATCATGCACATCATACAATCTCAGGAAGCTCAGAACGAAGAGTCAGCAATCTCCGGGCAAGCTTCTGAGAGTGCAAACCCAGCTACAGGCGAGTCGCCTGTGGGAACCCCATCGTCGTCTACTCCAACATCCGACACTGTCTCACAATCGACCACGACGCCTACCTCTTTCCAGGCATCGGTATCCGCTCCTTTTGAATCATCATCTTCAACGCCAACTACAACCTGGTCTTCACAAGACACAACCACCTCGGACCCTGCAACTTCGACCAATGACTGGCCACTATTTTCCTTGAGTATTCCAACTTCATCCACCACATCGACATCCGTCGCATCATCTACCACAGGTGTCTTATCCTATGAGCCAATCGGAGGCTCCTTTTCTTTCGCACCAACCTCAACCCCCACTTCCACATTCATTTCGAGGACATCATCGAGCTCGAGCTTCACTACGCCCACCAACATTGGCTCGCAGGCAACAGAGACAGCATCTTCAGATTTGATTAGCATGCCAAACTCCCGCAAGCAGGCCATTGTAGGCGGTCTTGCGGGTGCTATTGGCGCCATGGCATTGATTGGCATTCTTCTCTGCTTCTGTCTTCGTCGTCGCCACAGGCATGGAGACGAGGAGGAAGATGAGGAAGACGGTCTCAAGCCTGTAAAACCTATGACTTTGGCGACTAAGCCAAGCACCGTACGTCTTTGGAATACCCTAGGACGTGCAGAGGCTGCGCGCTCTACTCCAGAGATCACCAAGCCCAGGACACCATCCCCTGTGGATGGTAGCTTGATCCGTGTCAGTACCGAGCACTGGACTCGACCATTCGTCCGCAAGGAAGGCATGCGCGAGTCTCTCGAGCCAGCTCCTTTGCGCGTAGTAAATGCCAACTCGAACTCATCAAGATCGAGCACCCCACAAGAAGAGCGCCCGGCAGGTTTCGTGCGCAAGCAGCGTTCCGCCCTAGCAGCATTCTTACAAGACGGCTCCCGCAGCGAATCCCGCAACGCGGTGAGGCGTGGCCCCATCTCCTACCCAAAGCCCCAGCCCATGGTCAGCGACCCCATCTACTCCAGCAAAGCCGAAGTCGACAGCGTCGCAGAGACCCAATCATTCGGCTCCTTACCCTCAGACACAAGCGGCCCCATGGTCTCCCAACACCCCCCAGAAGACCCCTTCGTCACATCCACCACCATGCTCTCAACAATGGAAGAAGTCGCGCCCCCAATGGACATGGAGCCCACCAAGACCGACCTCACCCGCACCGTCAGCCACTTCGGCAAGAACGCCAACCCCTTCAGAACCCAGATGATCATCCCCTCCGTCGCCCTCCCGCCACGCGTCTTCAGCCCGACGACGGGTGAGTTTCGCCCTTCGGATGTAGGAGGCGAGCCGAAGCTCCCGCGCGCCAGCTTCACCAGCAACTACTCGCGACGCGACACCGCCGTGACCATAGCTGCTGTCAACAACAGGTCGAGCGACCAGTTCGATCTGATTGTCAGCCCGGATCAAATGCCTCCCGCTTCTGGCATTCTCGCCAAAGCAGCCGAGTACGAGCAGCGGGAGAAGGAGAAGAGAGAGAAGAAAGAGCGCGAGGAGCGCGAAATGACGCCCTCGGAAGCTTCGTCCCCTAATTGGAAAGTGTACGAAGGGACGTAAGAAGAGAAGTGAGGAATCGTAGCAGCGGCTAGACCGTGGCGCGATGAAAGAGGAGGAGGAAGATGCAAGACATTCTTTTTTATGGACGAATTAACGAACACAACATATACCCTTTTTGCTTTGTTGCTAAAGGCGAGCGACAGCGTGCTGTCGGAACAACAACTACTACATGCAGTCTTCACTGCGAAACGGCGGGGCCGATGGATATCTGGTAATATCTAGTCATAGCTACTTTTTCTTTTTTCTGTCACACACAAGCCACAACCAAATATTATTCATTTTGTCTACAACAATACATGTGCCTCGTTTCCGTTCTTCAGCTGTGAACATGAGCTATTTGAATTCTTTTAGGATCAGAGATCCATCTCCTGAATATGTAGGATGCGTCTTGGCCGCCACGCCAGCCAATGTGGTAACTCGAGGTCTTGAGGTCCTTTCTTGGGATAGCTTCTCCGACTTGGCCAAAAGAAGGCATTGTCTTTGGGCTCGCGACAACAGGGACTCATCCGCCTAAAGTGATACCAATAGAACTTAGGTCGCGAGCGATCTAGGCAATGTCTCAGCTAAGGCTTCCAGCGTGATGATCTTGTGGCTGTTGATCTGTTGATAAATCTCCTCATATCAAGGATCTCGAGGAGTCAAATCGCTCGCGCACCGCAATCCGATAGCAATGTTGTCGAGAATGTTTTACCTTTACTCTGGTGCGCAACTCCACGATTGCGTGTGCCGTTCATTGCGAACGTTGTCGGGGATGTCAGCTATGCCATTGGTATCTTGGCGACCAAGAGCTCCGATGGAAGTTAGGGACTTGTAACCGCGAGACCTAGGACAAAGCTATGGGTGGCCTCACGCTTGGGATCGGCCTCTGGGTCTAAAGTAGGGTGTACCTCGAATATCGATGTTTCATCGTGTAAACTTTACTAGATCGAGGACTGGCAGCTATCCCGTAGGCATGATGTGCTCTCTTGGTAATGACTTGACGGAGAGCCCAACACTGCGGCAGGGATCAAGTCATCTTCGATCTAGTCGTATGAACTAAGCTGCGTACGTTGACGTGATCATCAGCACGCAATTATTGCAGAGGTCCAGGTTGGCCAGAGAAGCACCACATCGTATATATCAATTCGAGGGGTAGATGCGTTGCCACGAGCGTTTATCGACTGCAAGGTGGCATAGGACGGCGCTAACTGCACGAACAGGCCACTATTGCTGTATCAGCAGAGGGACATAATGTAAGCTGTAATAGGCTCTGCGAAAATTAAAGTACCGGTACACTGTGATTCGGCACAGGAGCTGCGATCCCGGGACTAGCGATATTACAGTTGACCGTTTGTGGTGTGCCAGCTCGCCAGCTGCCGGATAGGTGGGATTGCACAAGCTTTGGGTGGCATTCCGCGAGCATCGAGAGGCAGATCAGGGTGTCTGCAGCCTGAATGCATCGAGGATGGTACGGTATGTGAGTTTGCCCATCGAGCCATTGAGGTGCTGTAGGTTCTGCTAACATGCTGAGCGATTATTGTCGAATTTCCAGGACATGTATCACAGTCGAAGATATAGCTCAAGCTACCATCGAGGTAAGCCGCAGTCGAGCGAGGGTCTCTTTTATTTTACTCAGACATCAGACAACGAATGGCGCTCGGTGTCAGTGCAGCGACATGTGAAAGACGCAAGTGCCCCAAGATACGCACGTAACTGTCGTAACATGGAGCTCATTGTCTGCACGGGCAGGCATCGAGGTATCTTTGGCATGGGTGCAACACGCATACCGAGGCGCATGGACATGGGCATGGGCATCTGCAATCTCTGCGAGCGTCCGGAACAGGCAGGGAATGGGAGTGTGCGACACATAGCATTGGCATTCCGGTGAGGTACACAAGTACGTTTGTTGTTGAGGAGTCGCCAGAGGTACAGGGCTTGGCGGATCACATGTCAGCGATTGCGCGCCTCGTTTGCGTTCCCAACGGCTGCCCCCCCTCTCCCAGTGCGATGTCAATTCGCTACGGTCCCGCGGCGAATGAGGCAGCGACATGGGCGATGAGCCGAGGAGCATCATCTTGCATCGTGAAGGCGATTGTGACGGACATGGGTGTTAGTGGTGCAGCCCGCGGTATGCGCTCAAGCACGCCTATTGCTTCGATATATGGTGTCGACGAGCAAGGTTATGGTGGGAGTGTATGGCGTCCAGACCCTTGGACAGGGTTCTGAGCGAAGATGGTGCCGCCGGCTGCTGGGCTGCCGTGTGCCGGGCCGTGGGATGTTTACTGTATGTAGGGCTCGCTGTGACGATCAGGCTCTCTTGATAGAGACAGCGACGAGCGCTACCCAGGTACACAGCCAACTTGCTGGAACAAGCGGCGAGTCTGTTAGTCTGCTCTGCTGCGCTGGCGACAGGTGAGAAGGCTGCGCGTGGGCGGTATGGCCTCCTCATTCGTCCAGTGGCAGCGTTATCGCCCGGCGAGCCACAGAGGTGGTCGAGCTCGCGCCACGCATGACGTCCCACAGCTTCTTCACGTGCTTGTCACATGCCAGAAAGCAGCAACATCCAGGATGTCGGCGGCAGTGGTGCAATAAGGCGCATGCAGCTCAACGGGTGTCGACCTGCCTTGAGGTCCCCTCTGCCGCTGGGCGATGGCGACGATATACCTCGAGGCGTGCTCTGCTCTGCCTATACCTCTGCTCGCCCCCGTCTTACTCCCCTCCCAACCCAACTCACATTCCATCCCGTGACCCCCAGGTGACTTCGACCGCGACAACAATAAGCTACTATCGACCGCAGCATTGGGACTGAGAGGCTGAACCAATCTGTAAGTGACCGTCTACGTACTCCTACACCTCCTCTTCCTTTGGGTGAACCTTCACCATGGCGTGCTTGCCGTTTCAGGCCTCGCTCTTCCTTTTGCTGTGAAGGAAGGAACGCCGCCGTCCATTCCACAGGGCAGGCAAGCACTATTGCGACAGCGCGCACTCATCCAACACTTCTCAATTCTCACACCGCAGCATGTGACCGCCACCACAAATACAATCACTAATATCGCCGTCCCTCAGTCTAATACCACCACAACAACAACACAACACATCTGCCCACCATGCCGCACTCCACCTCAGACGCTCTCGTTAACGGCGACAGCTCACCTTCCTCCAAGACCCTCTCGCACATCACCTCCTACCCTGTTGTCGCCAGTGGCATTGATACCTTCAAGGCCAACCCGTACGGCAAGAAGTCCATTGATGTCGCCAACGGCACCTACGCTCGCTTCGCCAAGCCTGTGGAGGGCTACCTCGAGACACCCTACCAATACGCTAAGCCCTACATTAACAAGGCCGATGAGCTGGGCGAGAAGGCCCTCGAGACCGTTGACGGCCACTTCCCCATCGTCAAGGAGAAGCCCGAGACCATCTACGAGACCATCAAGAACTATGTCCTCTGGCCCGTCACTTACGCCAAGGATGCCTGGACTGGTACGATGCACTTCCTCCGCCATATGCTACCAAGGCCGCTCGCTAACAATTACAGATGAACTCACCAAGACCAAGAAAGCTCGCCCCAACCAGGTTCCCTTCCTCGTGCTCATCGCCGCCCTGATCTCCTTCTCTTTCCGCGTCATCTCCGACTTCCTAACCTTCGTCGCCGACTACACTCGCCCGCGCTACGAGGCCACTCGTGACTCTACACAGGAGTACATCAACAACGCCGGCCACAAAGCCGAGGAGGCCAAGAAGTACGCCGAGGACCGCTACCACGAGGCTCTCAAGTACGGCGAAGACAAGTACGCCGAAGCCCGCAAGCGCGGCCAGGAGCTCGAGGGCCAAGCCAAGGAGGCCGGCGAGGAGGCGAAGAGCCAGGCCAAAGAGACTGGCGAGCAGGCCAAGGACCAGGCGAAGGAGACCAAGGAGCAGACCAAGGAGCAGGCTAACAAGGCTAAGAAGTGAAGGCCCAAGGTCGTCACCCTGCAAAGCAGAGGGTGGAGTCCAGGAAGGACCGGAGCAGGGGTAGCGGTGACTGTTGTTGATGCTGACCGGTGAGCGATGGGAGGCTGCCTTCCGGTCATGACTTTGTTTTTCCTTTTCTTTGCTTCCATCCTAGCCAACGAGTGTGGTCATCCCTGACACCTAAAATGCTTTTTTGGTTTTGGTTCTCGGCGGTGCGCAGTATACCACTCATGTAGACATACCATACGACGATAGTGAATTCAATTGCGAGAAAGGAAAACCACATTGATAGACGAGTTTTTGGCAAGATGCATTAATAAAGTTGCTTCAGGTTTCTGTGACGTAATTTCTATACTACAGTTAGCAGCTTTTGCTGGTGCAGAATGTGATTATCTGCCTGTCTATCGTAGCTCAACGCTTTTTCGCCAGCTCTCCTCCCATCACACAGCTAGCCTACTCCAACAAGCTCGCCTGGTTGGAGTAAAGCACGTCCACGACACTGCCGAGCTTGTCGATAGTCTCGAGCGCAGCATCGTAGCCCTTGTCCCTCTCCGTCTCCTCAAACACAATCAGCACACCAGTGCCCTGATCGAGCACGCCGATGATCACCTTGTCGAGGATCATCTGGCTGAGCTTGCGCTCGACCTGCGCGAGGTCCAGGCCGACCATCTCGGCGACGTGCGAGATCTCGACGCGCGAGAAGGGCTCGATGACCTTGATCAGGTTCTGCTCGAGCATCGAGTCGTACAGGTGGCGCAGGTGCGACGCGATGAAGCGGTCGCCGCCCAGCTCGTAGCGGTACGCGTGCAGCGCGTTCTCGTACTCCTCCAGGCTGCGGTTGGTGTGCGCGCGCGCAACGGCCTTCATCGCGTCGAGGTTCTTGCCGGCGTATTTGAGCGCGTGCTTCGAGGTCATGAGCGTGTTGACGTCGTCGCCGAGGTTCAGCATCACTTTGCAGAGAAGCATGTATTGCAGGGCGGAGGTGGCCTTGAGGGTCTCGTCTTGCGATGTGTAGCCTTCCATGGCCTCGATGAAGTAGGAGAAGGCGGTGTTGAAGTCGCCGTCCTCGGCGTGCAGCTGGCCGGACTGCATGTCCAGGCTGGCTTGCAGCAGGGGAGGGCAGTAGACGCTCGCCGCGCTGGTACGCGCAGCGGTGAGGGCAGCGCGACCTTTGGGGACGTTGCCGAGGGCGTGGTAGACCTTGCTCTCGAGCAGCTGGACCTCAACCAACACTAGCTTGTCGTCCAGGCGCTTGAGCTCCTTGAGCAGGTTGTTGATGAGTGTGAGGGAGTCGTAGTATGCTTGCTTCTCCATGTACAGGCCGACGAGCCGCACTTCGAGGTTCTGGCGCAGGAAGCCCTGGCGCTGTGATACTGCCCAGTCGATGCATGACTTGGTGACGGATGTTTGGATTTCGTTGGTGTTGGGGATGGGGTGGAAGAGGTCGAGCAACTGACGGACTGCGCATTGTTGTTAGCATGATATCCCGCACATTGTAGACCTCAGGCAACTTCTTCACTCACTCAACTTGCTTGTCTTCGCTCTTGCGAATGTTGTGAGCACCTCCCTCGTTTGCTGGATCAGGTTGGCCAGATCTTGTGTCCTCTTGTGATCTCTGTACAGCTCTCCGAGTCCCAACAGCGCAGTCTCGAACTCGCGCACCGCCTTATCACTTGTTCCGGGCGGTTGTGAAAGGATCTCCTTGTAGATGGCTTCGGCTTTGGAGGGCTGGTCTTTGGAGAGCTTCTTTGCCTCTTCGATGCGCTTGGCCGCGTCTTCTTGGGCCATGGTTACGGTATTGGGTGTGTGATTAGGTTGATGGAGAATTTGTGGTGGCGCGATTGGCGGTGATGAGGTGTTGTGTTGGTGTGTAATGTGTGTGTAGTGGGTAGGTGGTGATGGCTCGCCGGTAGCAGATGACGATGTTTCGCTGGCGCTGGCACAGGCCGCGAGCTTGAGCGTTTGGGAGGTTGAAGGCACGAACGTCGGAGATATCGCGCGGCACCAAACCGAGAACTCATCCATGCATGACCACATATATAACATCGGCGGCCGACTGACACATCTTGATAGACTTCATAAAACTGCTTAAACTCCCAACTCACTTCTAATCAATCTCTGTGTCCACTTGCCTGGTTTCCTAAGTCTCGTACTTCTGACTTTCCTACAGCAAGCCTCTTACCTCAGCACAAGCCTGACCCGGTTATGCGTTTGGTCTCAAATCGGGCAGTACCGACTCACTATAGGCCGGTGTCCGTGTTGATAAAGCCTTCAGCACCAATACTATGTCCTAGCAGCCAAAAGCGGGCTCTCTCTGGTACCAATAACAGGATGACAGCCAGCTTCCCAGCTTCCTTTGCCCGTGGAGGCACTTCGAATGGTCTTCTTATCCACAAGTCAGACCTACCTCCCGGAGTCTCTCGCTGGCAACCCATCCTTTCACGAGCCATGGGGTCACCCGATTACTTCAGTAGACAATTGAATGGCATGGGATCCGGAATCTCATCAACCAGCAAGGTATGCGTTGTCGAAAAGTCATCTCGTCCCGGCATCGATGTGGACTATACCTTCGTTCAAGTCGGGATCAAAGATGGCCGTCTGGACATTGCTGGTAACTGCGGCAACATGTCCTCTGTGGTCGGACCCTTTGCTTTTAACGAAGGACTGGTCAAGGCCAAGAGCGTAGCACGTGGGAGTGACGAGATCACGGTACGGATGTTCAATACCAACACATCGAAGGAAGTCCACAACACTTTCACTCTCAATGGTGACCGCTCCGCTTTCGAACCTCACGGTGACTACAGTATCGATGGCGTTGGTGGGAGCGGCTCAAAAATCACTCTATCCTTCATAGACCCAGCTGGCGCAAAGACTGGTCACGCATTACCCACTGGCAACACCGTAGACACCCTTCACCTACCTGACGGCAGCACCATCCGCGCTACACTGGCCGACATCGCTAATCCCGGTGTGTTTGTCCTCGCGTCAGACCTTGCTATTCGCGGGAACATGACCTCCGACGCGATCGCTGCGAACGCCACTTTAATGTCACGTCTGGAAACCATTCGCCGAGCAGGAGCTACCGCTATGGGATTGGATCCGGATGTACAGAGTGTTCCTAAGATCGTCATACTGTCTAAGCCTTCTGACGTCGAAGCAGCGTCGGGCGTGCACATTGTCTGTCGAGCGTTGTCGATGCAGCAGGCACACAAAGCTGTACCACTGACATTGGCGTTAAACCTGGGCGCGACCTGCCGCATGCCAGGCACTCTCGCCGCAGAGGC
Source organism: Cladosporium velox (assembly GCA_024604135.1). Taxonomy (NCBI): domain Eukaryota; kingdom Fungi; phylum Ascomycota; class Dothideomycetes; order Cladosporiales; family Cladosporiaceae; genus Cladosporium; species Cladosporium velox. The sequence continues at coordinate 1,009,909 of JANIIF010000009.1, forward strand.
AGCTATCGGAGCGGAAGGGCAGGAGAGTATCAGGATTGCTCATGCAAGCGGGACCTTAGATGTTGGGAGCGTATACAAAGACGGGCGGCTGGAAAGTGCTCTGTTGCACAGAACAGCGAGGGTGCTGATGAAAGGAGATGTGTTCTATTGATGATGCAAGATATATCCCAACACATAGTCTATGGAAGAATGAGCAGAATGCAGACCGAGAATCTCGCGGTCTATGCTTTATATATATGTACAAAAAGTTCAATTGCCACCCCAACGCCTCGCTACCCAAAGCAAATTAAAAGCAGAGTTGAGAGCCACTTTCACGTTAGTCTTACATCTTGTGCCCGCTGTCCTTCATCTCCTTCAGCCTCTGGGCCTGCTCGCGCTTCCAGTTCTTAATCGCATCTCTGCCCTTGATGCCCGCCACGGCCTCTCCCAGCCCTTGAGAGTGGCCACTCTCGGCTCCTGGAGCGCCATCGATTTCTCTCCAGCTACCTCTCCCAGGCTGGCGACCGAGGGCTCTTGCTTGTCGCACAGAACCACTCTCGCCCCACATACTCACACGTTGCACCTTGCGCAGGCGGCGAAGGCCCCAGATGGAAGAAGCCACTGTTAGGATCGCGCAGAGGCCGGAAATGCCGAAGAAGCCGTAGTTGGTCTCCTCGATGAAGTTTTCAAGGTTCATACCGTAGAGGGCGGCAATGAACATGCCGACCGTCGTGCCGAGTGTGAGAATAGAGAACTTCAAGTCGAGCAACATGAGACTGTTGCGGTTGGCGTCGAGAATGGCGCGAATGATTTCCTCGGTGTTCTTGATAGAGGAGACCAAGTTAGAGCTGACTTGCACGATTTCGTCCGCGAATTTGTGGTAAGACTCGAGAATGAGCTCGACTTCTTCATGGTTGTCTTCTTCGCGTTCTGTTCCTTCGGCTTTCTCGGTGAGATACATAGCTGCCAAGTCATCGTCCGCTTCGAGGAGATCCTCAATAGCGTCTCGAATCAAGCGTGCCTTTTGCTCGAACGTGCCGAGTTTCTTCGAGTAGATGAGCAAGTGTCGGAGCTTGTCTCTGTCGATGTCCTCTTCCAGCTCTCTCAGAACATTCATGACCGGATCGCGAACGCCCTCAAACTCGCTCTCCAAACCAGCCGTAACGGAAATCAACACAGCTTCCAGAGCGCGGAACTCGTATGGCAGCGCGCCGCCAGCCGTCGAAGATGTCTGCTTCTGCCTCAATTTGCCCTCGAGATCGTACATGAACAGCGACTGCGCGTACGAGTCTGTGCTGCCGTACACATCGAACACCAGCACACGGTTGTGCTTGATAAGACATCTGATGTGCAGCAGATTTATCATAATCGCACTCGGCCTGACCAGTATGTGTGGGAGCACCGAGCTGTCGATCTTCCTCAAATCTCGCGGCATGAGAGAGTATTTCGCAATCAACTCTTGCTTCTTGAACTCGCCATTGACCAGCACGACATTTCCATTTTCATCGAACTCTGTACATCGCAGTTTGAGTTCCGTGCTGGGCTTTAGATTCCTGCCTCCCAAGCTGTGCGGGTCGTCCAGTAGGTCCTGGAAAGGAAGCAGACCATTATCGCGGAATCGCTCTGCTGTTGTCCCACGTGGTGAGGTCCTCAGACGGCGCCAGAAGGGTTCTCGCAAAGCTGGTTTGGTGGACAGGGGTCGTCGTGGTTGCGATGATGGAGCGGCGGTGCTGGCATGCCGACACGACGGCTGTGATGTGTTCGATTTGGCGATGAAAGGCGGCACAACAGCGCTAGGATATAATCGCACAGTAGAGCGCTCGGTAGCGCTGGCAAAAGTGCGACATGGGCGGTTCGAGATGAAAGTTGATTTGGGCGTCGTGAGGCAAGGTGCAGGCGACTGGTGGCCTAGCTGGCATCGCAAGAAGCGCAATAGCGATGCCGATGGTGGAGACAAGCCATGCGAGGCTTTCATCGCTTGTGTGCGACGGCAGTAATGAGCGTGGCAAGAATGTTGTCGGTGTCGCGGCGCATTGCCTTTGCTCTCGACAACTTCCACGCAAGGGTACACCAAAAAAGCGGCAACAGCCTGGAAGCCGACGTTCGCACGTGCACGCCTATATCGTCATACTCTTATCCGTACATTAAATCTTTTGTACATGCACATGTGCATCGTATGGTGAGCGCAATTATATCAGAATTACAAACGGAGATTGCAACGATAAAGTATAGTGCACAATCAACGCGTAAGCGATTTAAGGAATGTAACATTATTCAAACTACCATAAAAATCTTGGTTCTTCTAAAAATACGAGAGTTGGTCGTGATTGCAGAGCATCGCCGAGTCAAACCAGCGTAACCGCAAGTCGTGGCCGTGTTCAGCATTAGCAGACAGTTCGGTATAGTCAGCTGAAGCCTCTTTTAGGATGGAGATCCGCGTCGCAAGGGCAGGACAGTATCAAGCTCCTGTTGGAGGCGCCTAATCGCGATTGCATCTGCAGGCGACGCACCAGACCATCTCTGACTCCCGGGTTGCGTAAAACCGACACCAGAAGGTATGTCCGACTGTTTTGGCTGGCGCTGCCTGAGCCTCTGCAGGATTGTTGCAAATGACTTCGTCCTCATTTGGTTGTACTCGCGCCTGGCAAGCTCAACCTGTGCAGGTGACGGATGCGCAACGGCACTGCCTTGGACTCGAGCATGGCCGTGATCCTCGTCGATATCCATGGAGTCTTGCTCTGGGAGCGCACCAGCAATTGATGCATTACCTCTCAGCATGTTTCGCTTGAGTTTCAGTGTGTTGTCCCATGATTCCTTCAGGACCAAACCCATCGCGAACGCCACCTTCCGATCAACGCTGTTTCCAACAATTTTCAGTTGCTGGGAGGGATACCCGACTATCACCTCATGGTCCAGGAAGCCTTGCGCTCTTCGCGTCTCCATGATCGTAATGCTTCGATGCTGCTCCCAATGCAGCACGTTGCCATTGATGCCGCATTGCAAATGCAAGTCTGTCAAGATGGTCGGCAAAAGCCCGTCCGGGTTGATGCGAGAAAATGACCGAGACTCCTTTCTTGATCGCACACCATTGCATTTGTTTACCCATTCGAACGCTTCGCCAGAAGTCACATTCCCGCTACGGACTGCTTGGACAAGTCCCATCCCAAGAGGATGAGTGGGCACTCTCATCAGTCGTTGACGAGTTACTAAGCTCTGATCGGCGTGGGTACGATGATCTGGAAATTTCGGACATATTTGAGTCAACGAGTCACCAACGTCAGGCAGATCCTTCGTAGCCGACGCAGCAGAGACATACGGGAAAGGCGTACTTTCATATCGTCGGATGCCGAACGGAAGACCGTTGGTCGTCCGCCCCAGGTTACGCCTGATCTCCCTGCCAGGTGGGTGCCCATGCGTGCTTGGCGGCGGCTGCAGGGGAACAGTCCCAGGCGCAGATGCAATGATAAACACCCTGGAGCGCGACTGAGAACTGCCGAGACACCAAGCGTCTCCCAAAAATTGTTGAACTTGATAGCCAAGAGCCACTAATGCCGCAAGGATTTGCGAGAATACGTTTTGCTCGCCGCCCTTCACCTCAATCTTGGAGGTCATTGTCACTACGTTCTCCAAAATGAAGTACTGCGGACTGTAGGTATCAACGAAAGCCACAACGGAGGCTACCATGGAAGCGAAGCGCAAAGATTGTTCACTCTCTTTATTCAGCTGCATGGTCGAGAAACCCGGACACGGGCTCCCACCGGAGGCGAACCCAATGTCTCCGACGGAGGCAACTTCAGGTTTCGTGGATCCATCCAAAGCATGCCGGAGATAGTCGTTGACTGATCCCAAGAAGTATTGGACGTCTGCGGCATTTTCAGCGTTGGCGCGATATGAATGCATCGCCGATGCATCCCAATCAACAGCATAACGCATTTTCACTACGCCAGCCTCCTCAAGACCGCGGCCGAAATTTCCTCCTCCACAGTACAAATCGAGACCAGTCAGTGGCTGCGATGAGACACCATTCATTGGCTGGACCTTTTTTTCGTCTGAATCCGAATCTGGAGGTGTTTGCAACGATGTCTGGGTGCTGATGATTGGACTGGGCCCGAGGACATAGAAGTGATCACCGAGACCTCTCCGATTGAAGGGGAGGATCACCTCTTGTCTGGTAGGGAATTGGCCGATTTCACAGGTTCGTATGATTCGACCAGCCGCCAATGCAAGTTCTCGATCGGATTCGATAAGCTCGTTAGGAGGAGCCGCTGGATCTGTCCATGAAGCGCGGTCGAGTATACGGAGGACTACCTGTTGCCTTTCCATATCAAAGCGGAGAATTCGCATGGGCTGTAAGAGATCCTCCGGATTGTCTCCACTTGGCGGATTTACAAGGACGCTCTGCCCTACTTTGTAGTAACCCCGACACAACTCAAAGTCCGACAGGTGGCTATCGTGACAGCTGAAGTCGTTCGAAGTCAAGGTCACAAATCCATAGCTGTCTTCGGCCTCGACCGTCTGGAACTTTTGGCGAATAAAGTAGCCCTTTACAGCATGTGGATCGGTGACAAACCATGTCACATCCAGCTTTGCGACCACTGCCTCGAGCGGGATTCCATGCCCAGCACAGCTGCAGTTATCCGAGAGGAACAGCTCATTTTGAAACGGATAACAGGCATCCCCAAGCGTTGTATCCGATGGCTCGTAAAGCCAAAGCACGTCCAAGGTAATGTCACCCCTTCTGTCTTTGTGAAGACCGGACACATATGCGTACCACAATTCCGACTTTGAACGCCTCCACTTGTCAATTGTGTTAGGTTTAGTGCAAATCACGTCACCTTTTCGGACCTTCAGTTGACCAATTTGGTTGACGGCACGCACAGGCGGACGTGCGACAGGAGCTGCATTCCACGGCGTAAGAGACATCTCATGCTTACGTTTCGCAATTTTAGCGTGTACCTCAGGGACGGGGTCATGTATATGAAGATGTGCGGCAAAATACATATCCTCGAAACAGCGGAAAGTGAATGGAGTCACAATCGTTGCGCCAACCAGGTCTGTAGGCTGGCGCTCGATGGCAGTCAGATTAGCCGGGTCAATTTCACGCCAGATCGTGTGCTGAAGAAGCTCAGACGTCGAGTCATCGATGCTGTAGCATTCTTTGAAGAGGTAATTGACGTATGCCGCCACTGAAGTACCAAAGTCTTGCTGATGGCCACACCTTTCGTGCCAGGCTTGGAATTGTGCAGATTTACCGTACTGGCGCAGGACCCACGGTAAAAACCTGGATCGAAAGCGGTGCAGTGTTATATCGGTCTCCTGTTCAAGAAAGAAATCGATGAAGTACTTGGTGAAAGTTGCCAACCATACGTAGTCTTCATAGAAGCCCCTGTATTCGGCGGAAGGGCGACCAAGTCTGTACCAGACATTTCGCGCTCGCGCCCACGGCGATTGTATGCATAGCTTGTCACGTAAACTCGCGCTCTCAGGATCGCCATACCCGTCAACAGCCAGTATGCTAAACTTGACATTGTGTACGTAGTAGCTCTCCGACGCTGTCGAAAGCCTTCCGCTGAAGCAAAGCTCGTCCACGCCCTTCCAAGTCTGAAGTCTGTCCAGGGTAGACATCTCCATAGCTCGTTTGCTGTCTGAAGGCTGTCGATAGACCGTGAAATCATCCAGGTCAAGATATTGCACCTCGTCTTCATTTGCATGCTTCGTCAACACATCAAACTCCGACCATAATTCATCCGGTGGTTGCCACCCGTGGAAGGCAGTCGTTGTCAAACATGGTCGAGGAATCTGAACGAATGCAGCTTTTGGCGGGGAATCGTCAGCTGCAGTAGCGTGTGCAAGGCGTACGGCAATCTCATCTCCAGACGTCTCCTCACTCTGCGGTGTCTGGGGGACAGGAGTTGCCGCCGGCGTGTCGTCACATGCTGTTAGATCGATCACAATTGGTTCCTGGTTGCCGCCAAACCAGTCTCCGGTTCGCTGAATTCTGGGTGTGACCAGCGCGAGTTCATCTTCTTCTTCAATTGCATTGTCAATGTTGAGCTTCCTTCTTTTACTGAGTCTGTCCTGTCTGTTCGACAGAATGTCGATCGCTTCGTCCATGTTGCAAGCAACCACTTCTTCGGATCGGAGTCGACAAGGACAATTCGTGAGGGTCGGCTGAAAGAGTGGCTAGTTGGGGCCGTTATTTCGAAGAGGTTCATGAGTTGGCACAAGCAAAAGGTGCTGGCATTGCGGCAAAGATGCCGGCGCAGTGGTGCTACCAAAGCTTGCGCGCACAGTCGGGGCAGATGTAGAGCATATGTGCAAGCTCACGAGGCCTTCTGTCGTGGATACTCCATGGCGAAATTGCTGGATCTGTCAGTGACTAAAAAGTAATGAGTTGTTGGAAGCTGAGTAGGAGTCGCGTGTGAAGTGGGAGGAGGGAGTGAGTGAGGTGAGGTGAACGAGCGCGTGCGGAGTCGTCCAAATCAAGAACTTAGACCTCATCGAGTGCATTGCTGGCGGGCGCTTCATTGAGCGGCCGTCAAAGCATGTGAATATACACCTACACATGAGCTGTCATTCGTCACGCAAATGAGGTGTCAAAGTAAAAGACGAACGAAGGCCACCAGACGGCGTCCTTACTAAAAGATGCACCTACTAAGCTCCCAGGTGACGTGGTGTATCAGAGCTGCTCATGCCACTTCCGAGATATCGCCGCACGACAGTGAGTACTTGAGCAAATGCATGGCTGACCTTGTAAAACCGCAGCGGCATCTAGCGGAAGTGCTCAGCAAGCAGCTTCATTTGTAATCAGACCTCGGGCTTCATGCTTGTGGCAATTGTGTAATGTGCAACTAGATGCGTAGTACCTCCGTAGAGCTTGACAAAGCTCCTTCCTCTTCAAGTCTCCATGTCTGACGTCTGACGTCGTCAGTGGTCCACATAACATTCCATTACATGTAAGCTGCAACAGAACTATTTACTTTATTCATCCTGTCTTAACTGCACGCCCAAACCTTTCAAGCTCAAAGCAACCAACTCAATCCACGTCAGATAAATCCACAATGGCCGCCACGATGAAAGCTCTCGTCTCTACTGGAGGCAAGGACCCAGAGGTCAAAGCCGATGTCCCCATCCCACAGCCCGGCGAAGGAGAGATCCTCGTCAAGGTACACACAGTAGCTCAGAACCCAACGGACTGGAAGGCTGCGGGTGCTGTACCGGCTGGACGCACTATCGGTTGCGACTTCGCCGGCGAGGTCCACGACAACAATGGATCTCACTGGAGGCCGGGCCAGCGTGTCGCTGGGTTTGTCCAGGGCACTGCTGTCGAACCTACTCGTGGAGCCTTCGCCGAGTACATGGTCATTGAGGCTAGCTTGGTCTACCCGATTCCCGACTCTGTCTCCAACGAGGACGCCGCGGTTATTCCTCTGCCCATCGCCACTGCCATCCAGGCCATGTTCCAGCGCCTGAACATGCCCGAGCCATCAAAGCCGGCCAAGTCTGCATTCCCATTCCTCGTCAACGGCGGTACAAGCAGTGTTGGCAAGTACGCTGTCCAACTCGGCAAACTGTCTGGTGCCTACGTGATCGCCACCGGATCTAAGAAGAACCACGAGCTTCTCCTCTCTCTCGGCGCGGACGCTGTTGTCGACTACAACGACGCCGACTGGCCCGAGCAGGTCCGTCAGAAGTCCCACGACGGTCTTGAGCATGCTCTTGACTGTATCGCCGAGAACGGCACCCCCGAAGCTGTCGCCAAAGCCCTCTCACCAACCAAGGGCGGCCACATTGTCACTCTGCTGCCCATTGGCGACGTCAGGCCTGCCGTGGAGAGCATCAACAAGAAGGCCAAGATCGAGAGCACGATCGTCTACACCGTCTTCCAGCGCCCGTTGCCTTACAAGGCTTTCGACAACTGCGGCGGTGAGACCCCGGAGGACAAGGCGCTTTGGGAGAAGTACCTTCAGATGATCCCCGACTACCTGCAGAAGGGATCGATCAAGCCCAACCGCGTGAAGCACCTGGGCACGATTGATGACATCAACAAGGGCTTCAAGCTGCAGCAGGAGGGCAAGGTCAGTGCGGAGAAGCTGGTCTACAACATTGTTTAGATTCTGCGCTTTGTGACAACCACCGAGTATCGTAGATGATAATGAAGTTATGACACATATCCTCAAAATGCCATCCTGAGTCCTGTATGTAGACGTATTGTGGATGTTCTGTGGATAGCGCTTTGTAGACCACTGAGCTCTCGTCATCCGCACTGTTGCAAGTCTCAGGAAATGCGTGACCAGAGAAAGATCAACATATTGCTAGATCACTGTGAAGACAGACGAGCTCTTACCATTCCAACTGTTGCAACAATCGACGTATATGGTCACTAAAGCAGCGACGCCCAGATAACGATGCGCTTGCTTCTGTGAGCTCTTATCATCGCCACCGTCACCACCTTCAAGCAAATGTGACCACGGAGAGTAACAGTGTCGTGAAAAACAGTTCAAGGGTCAGTGAGCTCTTGCCATCCACACTGACACTTTCTCGAAGCTATGTGTCCACTGAGAGAACTTAGGCCGCGATACAGCCATCCACAGAAGCTGAGCTCATACATTTGTTTTTCGTGCTATCTCAGCCACGCCGGACCGACGTGAGCGCTTCCATAAGTTTGCGAGTTGAAACGAAACATTGAGCTCAGACTGCCCGTGATATTGTCAATTCGAGTTCCCGTGGCCAGTGAGAGTGCATCGTTTGGTACACGATCTCCAAGTAGTTGTGAGCTCATATCTTCATCACTACCGTGATGACCGAAATTACTCGCCGCTGAGAGTGTGCTAGTGCAAGTAAAGCTAACGTCTTTCAATGAGCTAATGCCATCGTCTCTGTATGCATATATGGAGTATGGCGCCACGGAAAAGATAGCTTATAAACAGAATATCTGCAAAAACTATTGAGCACAGATCATCGCTCCCGTGGTCAAACGAAGGCGTGTTACCACTGAGAGGTTACTGTTGTTTTCTAAGCTCGGAGGTTCCAAAGTGCTGATATCGTCGTAAATGTTACCATTTCTGAAGGCTGTTACCATCGAGATGGCATTGTTCATGCCGGGGTGCTCAGATCATAAGGAGCTCATGTCATCACTCCGGTGGCCATAACCAAGGCGTGTTGCCGTTGAGAGAGTAGTGTCGTTGTTGAAACTCTTCCATTCTATGGAGCTGATATCATCGTAAATGTTCCCATTTCCAAAGGCTGTTACCATTGAGATGATACTGTTCATGCCGGCATGCTCGAATCATAAGGAGCTCATGTCATCATCACTGTAGTCATTTTGGAGACATGTTGCCACTGAGAGTATGAGCTGAACATTCAAGTATATGCTTGCTAATAAGCTCATACAATCATCACTGTCACCATTCTTACACATGCTATACCGCTGAGATGGACCTGACAAAGACTGAGATTGATGGGTAGAACAATTTGATTGTGATGATAATTTCAACTCAAGACTCACTTCATCTCCATTTCTGCAAGCCAATGCCAAAGCCACTGCCGCTTACCATAAGGAAACTTTCATATCAATGCTCGCTCAAACTCCAAAATCAAAATCACAAGCCAATGCCGCTGCTGCTGCTGCCCTGCCATCTCGTGCCGCGCAAAAGAAAGAACAGGGGGAAAATCACACTTTACTCACCTTTGACGTAGTCGAAGAACTTGACGATCTTCTCCAAGTCGCTGAAGGTCAGCCCGGCGAAGCCAGGTCTAGCCTTAGCCTCCTTCATCACCTTCTCGATGTCTGCCTTGATGTCCGCGAACATCTTCTCGGCGTCCTGGGTGCTGTTGACGAGCTGGCCCTTGACGGTGTACTCCCAGCGGTTGATCTGGCCGCCGATGCCGAACATGCCGACGAAGTTCCTGCCAGCGTGAGCGCCGTAGACGCTCATCATGATGTCGCGGAAGACGATCTTGTCGCCTTGGAGCCAGTTGTGGCGGCCGTCATCGAGCTGAATGAGCCCGATGCTGTTGGAGGGGATCGGGTCGTAGAGAGGGGTTTTGTCCAGCGCCAACGGAACGTAGTTTGTGCGGACGTTGAGGTCGAAGCCGTTGATGGAAGTGACCAGTCCTGACGCCTCGTTGCGGATCTGCTGGCACACTTTGAGCAGCGGTGGCAGCTTGAAGGTCTTGATTTCACAGCGCCCAGAGGACTTCAGGGCGATCTTGTACTATTGGGAACAGAAAGGGAAAGTCAGGGGAATGTCCTGCGAATGAATTTGGGCTATCACCTTTGACTTACCACGCGGTTGCGAACCTCAGGCGGGAGGCGCAGGAACGGGAACTGGCCCTTGGCGTAGCGAGTCTTGCGACGGCTCAGCTTGGAGTCGTCGTGGCCCTGCTGAGCGTTGTGCAAGGCGGCCTTTGCAGCCTTTGCCACTTTGCGGTCATACTTGACCTTGGTGGAGCCGATGGCGGTGGAGCCAGAGGCAGACGTAGCGTCCTTGGCTACGTGGTCGGTCTGGCCTGCGTTGGCCGGCAAGGCGTTCTGCTCGGCGAGGTCGGCGGTCTGGGAAACGGTGTTCTGGGCGTGAGTGTCCATCTTGTGGTCTTTTGGTAGTTGGGGGTAGTGTTGCGTGGTAGCGGGTGCTGTGTGAGAGGTGCGATGGTATAAAACTGTTCAGAGAGAGTGAGTTTGGCTCAAGGCTTGAAGTGAGACTGCAGCGATAGGCGTGATGTTACCCTTTTGATCCTGCAATGGAAGAAGGCGTTGCGTTTTGACGGGAAGCGAAGACGGAGTGCGAGAGTGCGAGAGAGGATACGAAGAAGGTCGTGAATGGAGCGTAGAGAAGTAGACAAGTCGTGATGTCAAGAGAATAAAAGTGCAGGGAGAGCAAGAAGCTGAGAAGTTGGTGGTGTCGTGAAAGTAAAGAAGTGGCAAGGGTGGGAAGACTTTTATAGAAGTCGTGAATGAAGCGAAGTCGTCGAGGCGTTGAGGACTCGAGGAGGCGAATTGGTAGGACTTCTTGCATGTGATAATCTCAAACAGCGACTGATTGTCTTGTGAAAGAGCAAACGACCAAGGCTAGACCTAAAAGGGCAATGATAGTTCACTTCACATCACTTCACATGATCAATGTTGGGACTTGATGAATGAAAGGAAGAATGTGTTGAAGTGAATGCTATTGTGGATGTCAACAGCTCTTATTATTTTCATGTGACATGGAGCTACTTAATGAAGATGCATATTTTCGGGGCTTCGTACACTCATGCATTGCCAAATCCCAAACGCCAAGAGGAGCCAAACGGCTGCTACTCTCCCTTTGCTTCCCTGGATATCTGCCTTGGTGCTTAAGGCAAGAAGCCATCTCAGCAACCTGTGTCCACGCGAACCACCTGGGATAGGTGGTTGTGATAAAACAAACAAACAAACTCCGTATGTATATGCATTGTTGTCATCTTGGCTTCGTTTGGTCTAAGAGAAGCCCAGAAGTCCGCCCTGCTGGGCAAACTTCAATTGGTATTCGCGAAGATCTGCCCAGTGCCTGAGCTCAGAAGCTTCGTCTTCAGGTGTCTCGGGGTCGCTGTTTGCTGGGCTTACGCGCTCCAACTTCATGAGGATGTTCAGGAAGACGTGAAGATATTCCTGTGCCTGGGTGGCAAGCTGGCCCTTCCTCTGTTCGGGCATGTCGAGGAGTGTACTAGCAATGGATCGAATTTTCATGGTCTGGGTGATTGTCAGTAAATTGTCTTTCAAAAAGTGAGGCTTAATGCAAGAACTTACGAAGCTATCAGCGTTGGGCTCCATATTCACTTGCTGAATACTGCTGAGTACAACCAGGAGGTCTTTGACGATGGTTTCACGCTCCTCGCGGAATTCGTGTTCAGTCATGTCATATCCACTGGTAGGCGCTTGTGGCAGCATGCCATCAATGCCAGCTGCAGTGATACCTTGGCCAGGAGAACTCGGCATAGAGTTGGGTGGCTGGGAAGATCTTGACCGGGCATGCGCTTCTACCAAGTTCCAGTACTTCTCCACGAGGTAGGATCTTGTCGCCAGACTGCTGGCGTAGATGTTTGCCTTTTGAATCTCGTATTGCATGTGGCGCCTCTCTTCAGGCGTTTGTTCCTGGCCGTAAGGCAAATTCGAGTTTGGGTTGAGCATCATTGATGATGCGTCCTGGTTTTGTGCAAAGCCTTCGAAGAATTGCGCGTTGTCCGCGTGACCATTTTGGCCGAGGGGGCTTGCGTTAGGGTAGACAATAAGTTCGTGCGGCAATTCAGAAATGGCGCTCTTGCACCTCCGCAATGATTCGTGTAGAACCTTCTTTTGACGTTCCCAGTCCACAATTGCGTCAATTCCCCAAGCCATCTCCATTGTCGTAAGCGGGTTGTAGGAACTGTATACTCTGACATTCGCGTTGAAGCCAGCAATCATGGGAATGAGACCGTGAGGTTGTGGATCACTGTGCGTAGGGTAAATGCAGAAGTCGTCAAGCTCGTCAGGCAACGGCGGGTACGGTTCAGACGGTGTCGGTGGTGGAATCTGAAGTTCGCCGAATGAGGCACCGAGCTGCTGGACGGTCCTTACGCTGACAAACATGGTCCAGAAAATGCGGAAGCCGATCTGTCGAGTAATGTTGTCCATTGGTTGCTGGTCACGTGCACTATCCTGACCTCCAACTCTTGACTCTACGGCGCTCGGAAGATGGCTGCCGTTGCTTTGGTTGTTGTCTGCCTTGTGAAGACCAAGCGTCCGAATGATTGTCAAGCACTCGCCGAAGTAAAGGCGGCCCTGACGCCACCTGAAGGTGTAGACACCCATCAAAGCAAGGAAGTAGCTTGTTGCGGCATCGTAGACGCTCAAACTCTCGCTCTCCAGATAGCCAGGTCCTCGAGCTAATGAACAAATACTTTGGCATCTGTGGACTAGGCTCATGTGGTTCGGGAATAGATTCTCCTTTCCTTGGGCCTTAAGATGTTGTCGGGGCTTGCGGGGAAATGACGCGACAAGAGCGCCGATCATTGACGCGAGAAGAGCCAAGAAAGACTTGTTGGTCAAATCCTCACGTCGTTTCCATGCCTCGCGGAAGCTGGGCTCGTGAGGGAAAGGGCATAGTGGGTGAATGTAGGTGAAAAAGTCGTTGATCAGGAGGTTGATCGTTTCGATCGGGCAGATGCTCTCTGCTGAGATTTGTTGGTTTGATGGATGAGACGAGAGCGCGGCAAGCGCTTGTGCGGCGTGAGTTGGCGAAGAGGGTGTTGAAGTGCCAGAAATTGAGCCTCCGCCGTTCGACTCTTCGAGTCTCCTACGCTTGATAGCCTCAGCATGGCGGTTGGGAGGGCCTCTTCGGCGACTTGGACGCTCGAATGTGCATGGAATGTCAAGTGCTGCGCAAGCACGACACGGAGGTCCACTCTCGTCACACTGCGAATGTTAGATTGCTTCAATTGAAAAACTCCAGATGACGCAGCTTACCTTCACTTTCCTGATGCTGCAGGAATCACATGCTTTCCGTAGTCTGTTAGTCTTCTGGGGTTGCTGTGAGTCCGAGGAAACATCTGGTTGCACTGGGGTTTGCTGAGGCTGAAATTGTTGCGGTTGATGTTGAGCCTGGTGTTGGAGTCTCTGGTTGGCCTGGTGGATTTGCTGGCGTTGATGCTCTTCTTGAGCAGCGTGCTTCTGAAGTTCCTGGGCAAGGTTGTGAATCTGTGGCGAGTCCTGACCAACGGGAGTGTTTGGTTCGATCTTTGGATACGCCGGCTGGTTGAGGTTGCTGAACTGCAGCTGGTTCTGCTGCGAGTGATCCAGCAACTGTGGTGTCCCGGCCGAGGTAGGGTACAAGGGACTGTAGTGCTGCTGGTCAGGCGGCGGCGGCGGTGGGTAATGAGACATCTGGGCCAGCATCCAGTGTTCTACCTGGAGCTGTGAGCGGAAGTTCGACATAACTGCGGCAGACATTCGGAAGATTGAGTAGTGGAGGAAGGCAAAGGACGGCGCCTGGTCTGGCGTCCGAGCAGAGGGCGGATGGGCAGGGCGGTAAATAGGATTGCAGGAGGTACGGGCAGGATGGTACTTACGGGCTCGTTCTGCGATCGTCCTGGTCGTCTCAGGCGCAGGTGTGATGGCAGCTAACTAGCAGCGGCTCCGAACAAGGCTAATCCAGCATGCGGCTGCAAGGCTCTCAGACCAGGTTGGGCGGTGATATTTCGCGGGTGAAGCGAGAATCAGCCGGCGACGGGAGGAAGAGGAAGTCGGTCGGGAGGCTCGCAAGGGCACAAGCAAGCAATTGGGACTAAGCGCAGAGGAAGGCTCTGACAATGCGTGTGTGTGTACGTGCGTGCGTGCGGCGTGCGTGCGTGCATGCGCCTGCGAGCGTGCAGCTTTGGTCGCGCGCGTGGTGGAGAGGCGGCGAGAAACGTCAAGCGCTTGAGAGGCGCAAAGTTTAACTGCGAGCCCTTGCCCGCGCCCGTGCGGGTTGGTGCTGCTGCTGCTGGTGGCGCTGGTGTGGCGGGCCCTGAGCGGCGTCGTCGAAGTGACCCTGACTGAGGAGACTGATGAGTATGTAATGCGGTACACACTGCACTAGGACTAGGGATCGAGATGGGTACCGTTGTACATAGTAGTATGCACGTAGTGTTATCGTAGAATGCCTCTCGCATCGGCCAGCCAGCCTGCCTGGCGGTGATTGCGATTGCGTGGACGAGCTCACCAGATAACAACAACCTGGTACCTTCGGCCCTCACCACTACCAAACTACCACACAGCACTACTCCTGCTAAACGCTCTCACTCACGCGTGTCCCTTCTGCTTTGGAGGATAGCGGCGGCTTCTCTGCTACACGCTGCCTTGGCGCCGTCTCTCTCGAGCCTCTCACATCTCCCCTCCCACGCTCCCACACGTCCGTCTTCCGCCCTCATCCTTCCGTGCTGCAGCGAACACTTCCCGCCCTCGCGCTAGAAGCTCGCGAAGCCTCTTGTCTGTCGTTCTGTTGCTGGCCTTGCCGCAACTCTGCATGCTGGCCCTGTCGTCCGCGCGCACATGACCTGCTGCCAGCGGGCTCAGGAGCCGCGTGTAGCCTCTTCGAGTCTTCCATCTCATGCGAACAGACTCCTGCCAGTGCTTGCCCCACACCAGCTGCCGCTCACCATCTCCATCGTAACGGTCTCAGAGCGCTGTTCCTGCTCTAGCGTCTGCCGCTGACTCGTGGTCCTCGTCAGGGCATGCCCTCGAAGGAATACCAGCGTGCGCTTTTGCCATGCGGAAGTCGGTAGCCTTCAAGACCGTAAGTAGCCATTCTCGCCATTGTTTTGTCCCTGCACGCCTTGAATGCTGCAGGCCATTGGGGCGCGCGTCCCGTCACTTCGCGGCATCCTAGGCCACCTCCATGCACGCATCAACCTTCTCGAGCTCTCTCGCAAGGCAACTCATGTAATGGCGTCGGGTGGAATGATCGTGATGGGTCCATGACGGTGTGTTGCAGCCCCAAAGCAGCGTTTGTGTATGGAGATGATGAGCCAGCCACTCGACCCTGGTCTGACGCTTTGGCTGACAGTTGAATGCCCGAGGCTTTACCGGCATATACTGAAGCATGTATCGACTTCACTTGTTCGCAATATAGATATGCTAGTAGATACACATGTCCACCCGTCTGTGGGTGCGACTCGTGGGCGCATCCCACGCCTCCACGCACGTCTTCACACATCGGAGAGGGGCTCCGATCCTCAGCTGCGATTTCGCAGCTCAATCTCACCTCCAGCAATCACTGATTTTCCGCTCGATGGCCTGCGCTGCCTTAGCCCGCGCAACATGACTAGGATGCTTTCCATCGCTGGCCGTAAGGCTATCAGGGTGTGGCCCTCAAACCGCTACTCCAAAGGCTATCCGCCGCCATGTGCGAGGCGGCATCGCGTCACTCGTCATCTATTGGTATGAAACTGGAGGCTCTGCAGTGAGCACAGATACTTGGCAGAACTTACTTAGCTCCTTCCACCAATCGCTTGTGTTGCTCCTCAATCTGAGTTCGCGGCCTGTCACCCAAACGCCAAAACATCGTCATAGCCCCCCGCCTCAACTCACATGTGCACGCAGGGCGGATGAAAGCCTATCAATCATTCTAAGCAGCATGTTCCAAACGAAACAAATAGGCTACGAGATACCCGGCCGCTGGCCTATGAGCCTGTCATGTACCTTCATAGAAGACTCCAGAGTCACCTAATCGGTAAGCTTCACCTCGAACGCGTTCGGACGAGGGGCAAGTTCACGCGAGTTTCACCGTCTTTCCCTGGATTACACGCCCTTTGGACGCCTATAACAATTGCATGAGCGTACTCGACCAGATCATTGTCGAGTGATTCAAGCTCAGTCAGGCCACGCACGCGATCCGCCCATCTCTGCGATCTTTGCTGATCGATCGTGTCATTGGTATGAGTGTGTTGATATAAACATGTTTCTGCGCTGGCCATGTGATTATTTCTCCGCTCTCCTTCGGATAATTATCCGGATGACATCCGCAATCTATTCTCCAGAGATGTACACATCTCGCTTGCATCCTTCGGCTTGCTCTTCCGGCCAATCGCGGACTCGTCTCGTGATTGCGGTAGCGCACGCCATTCGACGAGCCGACGAACCACTCGGCAGTGAGTCGTGGAATTTGCGCTAGAAGCTGCAGAAGGGTCGAAGAAGGTGATCTCTCGCGTACCTTGGACACGGCTTGATATGCCATTCTCATTGCACAGTACTCACAGAACGTTGACCTCTGCACAATTCAGGCACCACACTATTGTTTTTCTTCCAACCTTATCACCTACAAGAAAAAAATGTATCCTGTCAGCTTATTGGCCGGCTGCCCGCTCCCGCTGCGCGATATACCGGTGGCGGTTGGCCAGCATGCGCCACGGCACACCATCGACCTTGCGTGTTTGGCGCTTGCGTTTTTCAGCCTCATGTCATCCACACTTCTGAACTCTCTTCACGTTAGGCCAGTGCTAGATGCGGCACCCATGCACGCCCTGATTTATGGTTCAGCAAGAGATGACATGACGCCTGAGCTCGTTCAAACGTGCGTGTAGCGATAGGGCAAGGAAAACGTGCAATGCGTGGTATCTTGTGATTGCACGTGGTATACCGTTGAAGAATGGCTTGGAGGGTCAGACGTACGGTGGTCCACGCTGCTTCCACCCACCGCCATGGTATCGTTTCGCATTGCCGCTACGGAACAGATCGAAGCTAGGAAAGACTTCACGCATGCTGTTGCCGCGCATCATGTCAGCCATACAGGACTTGTTGCCAAGTCTACAACGAAGACGTAGCGTGCTGGGCCGCCGCAACCTTCGTCAAAGCCCTCGCCTGTCAATTCTTTGCTTTGAATACAATATCTTGGCAGGAGAGAGAGCGCGGCATGAGACAACCCGCGGGACATGTCGGAGACGGACACCAAAGATAATGTAAAAACGCTTGATTGTTGACCTGGGGAAGCGGATCACCGACCGTCGGTCGAAGACAATGAGATACACCTGTAGGAACTCGCCATTCTCAACGATATCGAACTGCGGGCATTGCTCGGAAAATTCTTTGGCGGACAACGTCCGATCTCGATTCTCATTAAGCTTTGTTCCGGGTTCCGGGCTCCGCCTCTGGACCTCACTGTTCTTCACGAACTTGATGCGATACGTCAACAGCGCAAACTAGTGATGAGTCTGGCTCTGTTATATGGTAAGAAAGTTACAATGATTGCATAATATCTTTAAAAATTCTGTCATACTGCTGCAGAGGCGTTTGTGGCGAGCGTTCCCGTTCAGAATCAAACTCGAGCCGTGTAGGCAATAATGTCGACATCGCAGGCAAGCAAGCAAGATTGATACAAGCTGCGATATCGGGGCTGCAACATATCCACATTTGTCCTCTTCACCTCCACGCAGTTATCAATGTACGTCAGTGGGGTTGCAAGTGATCCGCTCTGTCGGGATCGGTACCCTCGATTCCAGGAGACAAAAAGCAATTTACCGCCTACAGTGGTCAGGGTGAGGTCGGAACTGATAGAGGGCTGCCAAGCTAGACAATCGACGGATCCTCACAAGCTTCGTGGGAGTAAACCGCAACAAGGAAGTCTAACCAGCGTCCTCGATACACATCGGCCGCGCCAGCGCGCGCAACAATCTCTTGGCTTAACGGTGCTCGTGCGGGCCAAAGGCGTCTGGCTCGGGTTCTCTAGCGCAATGTTACAGACACGCGACCATCGCGACCTTCGAAAGCCTCAACCGACATCCGCAATCACAAGTGCTCTCTCCCAAGCCAACACACGGCACGCACATGGTAGAGAGTTCATACTACTGGTTTACATGCATGCCAATAGGGTGCGGTGAAGGCGCGGCTCGCGGCGGCAGAACACAACCCGGACCTTCTGCAGCCTGGTAAGGCTGCCTTTATTATCGCTTGGTGGCTTCACTTGCCCGCGACAAGCGCGACAACTATACGCCACGATACCCACTGGAACTGAGCGTTTTCCTGTAAAAGTGATCCAGGCACTGGCACGTTTGCACTTGTGGCACTTGTGGCACTTATGGCCCTAGGGCTGGCCCTGCGGCCATGACTTCATGGGCAATCCTTCGTCTGGATAGTCTCGCCTACCTCCTAACAGTAGTCAGCGACCTGCCGGATGACTACTCAGATGATCGCGCCAGTGCTGCACCCTTCACGGCTCCGCGGCGAGGCATAGTCTGGGGTTCAGAGGCGTTGGAATGGCGAATGCCGAGTCAGAAATGTGGACTGGGCTATCCCTTTTGGATGCCGCCTTGCGAGGTTGGTGCTAATTACTGTTTGAGCACGTATAAGGTAAGGGTCAACTATAGCTGCACGCCGTATGGGGTCTTGGATTGCGGTGCGCGGGATGTGTACGCGTGTAATATGGGCGTTGGTGGCCTTGATCTTACAGCTAGCTACTGTGCAAGGATTGTGCAGCTTTGAGCCTCATGTTACTCTAGCGCCGTCTCAGCAATCGCAGCGTCATTTACGAACCGCCTCGTATCTGACCCAGTACTCTGGTTTGTTTTAATATCCTCAGAGGACACTGCGTGCATATCGACGTCTCGGTTGCACACGTCACGGACTCGAATGTCAGGGCACGAAATATTTCAGCCGCTCAGACACGGCGCCAATATGAGCCGTGTCAAGGCCAATTCACCTTAGTGGCATGCGCTTGCACCCCGTGTTTAAGACCAGCTTACCCATTGATGGTCAAACTGGCAGGTCGGTATAATTTTGACACTGCTACTGAAAACCCCAGCCGTACCAGCTTAGCGGCTTGACAACACTTCGTGAATTCTTTCCTAGTTTGGAGTTGTCGCTTCCAACGAACTGGCAGGCTTTGATTGGTTGGATAGTAATACTGTCTGAGCCGCTTAAGCCTTTAAACCACTTTATGACACTTGAACAGTATCGTGTCCCACATCGTTCGCCTCAAAGGACCGAATACATTGAATCACGCCTCTCACATGTTCATCACTCGCCTATCTAAACAACGATCACCTCAACCCGGTGTCCAGACCCATCCTTACCGCCAATCCATTTCTTCTTCTTACCCACCTTCTCCACGGCCTTGATCGCCTTCCCCAACGCCGCCGCGTCGACACCCTGGCCGAAAGACACCTGCAGGATCAGGGCTGAGCGACCCTTCTCGTCCCTATCCCACTTCGCCAGGATCCTCATCCTATCTGCACCGCCGTCTTCCACGAACCCGGCAGGGTACACCTCCGAGACCAGCGCCGCCACGGCTCCAATGTAGTTGATCCACCACAGGGTCCAGCGCGACTCCACGACTTGCTCCAGGTTTCGCTTGAACGACTCGTCGCTGGGCGGCACTGCGCCGCCCCATCTGGCGCATAGCATCAGGCCGAGGAGGGCTCTGGACTCGTGTAGGATGCCGTGTACGCCTGCTAGGCAGCCGGATGTGGTGCTGCGGAGGGCGGATGTTGCTTGTAAGTCTTTGGAATGGCTGGAGTGGTAGTACATCAGGTTGGCGAAGGCGTGGACTAGATCGCGGTCGAACACGGCCTTGTAGTCATCGTGTGCGCCAGTAGTAGGTCCTCCTGGGAATGCAGAGAGCAGGAGATCGGCCATTGTGGGTGACGTCCCGCGAGTCTCGAAGGGCTGAGTTGCCACAACGAGAGGGTGTTGTGCCTGGATCTCAGACGGCAAGCTCGAGAACAGGTAGCCTTCCCTGACGCCTCCCTGGCAGAAACGGATCTCTTTGACCTGAGGGAGTGCCTGCGACAGAGCGTTGACGAGGAATGCTACGGCGGGGACTTGTCCAGCTCTGCGTGCGGAGACTCTGAAGATGTCGTCGCTCCCTTCTCCGTCACTTTCGAGTACTGCTGCGGCCGCTGCTTTGACTACTGATGTGGAGAGGAAGTCTTTGCGTGAGACCTTGAATCCGTTGATCACTGGGATTGGATAAGGCTTTACGTGGTGTTGGCTCATGAGGATGTATCCCCAACCTCTGAATCTGCAGAATATCGTTAGCACAGGCAGACAAGGGAAATCTTTTCCAGAGACAACAGGAGATAACGTACCCTCCTCCAGACAAGTAAAGCGTAAACCCGCCTTCATTCTCCGCCCGCTTCAGCATTTCCTCTGGTACCCGCAAGCTCCCATAAGCAGCCTTTACAGTCTCCCTAACCTCAGCCTGCAACTCCTCCACAGCCTTACTCCCCTTCGCCTCAGCCTCACCAAGCCGTCTACTCAAAGCAGCAGCGCCATAAGGCATACTGACCGCTCCATCCTCAGGCATCTCCAGCCCGTCTTTGCTCCCCATAAGCCAACTGAGCTGCGTACTTCCACCTCCCAAATCCATGACCAGTCCCTTAACCTCCGGCAAAGAACTCGCAATGCCCATCGCGCCCACCCTCCCTTCCTCAGCTTTCGCCAAAAGCGTCACTTCCCATTCCACTGCTTCGCGAATGCTCCGCATGAACTCCTCTCCATTGATAGCCGTCCTCGTCGCTTCCGTGGCGAGAACCTTGACATTACCCTTCGGCACGCCGAAATCCGCGCACGTTCGTTTGAAACTGCGGTACGCAGAGACGACTGCTTCGATGGTATGTGAGTCGATAGGTTGACGGACGCCATTCGACGAGGCAGGGTACTGCGCGTCGTAGAGAGAAATGCCGGCTCGAGATTGGAAGAGTGTGGGCGTTATCCGTGCTGTTGGTGGAGCGAGGGTTGTGATGGAGAAGCGGATGCCGTTGCTTCCCATGTCGACGAGGGCGTGCAGGTGAGAGGGGTCATCTTTGTGGAAATGGGGAGTGGCCATGGTTGTGGTTTGATGCTGTGGATTTTGGATATCTTGGGTGACTCGTCGAGTGCGATCAGTTTCCTCTACTGCGGATGAGCCGACGATGTTTTGGCGGCCAGAATGTAACCGGTGAATCTGATGTCGCGTGCCTTGTTCCCTAATCCAGCCAGATCTACCGTGAATGTCGTGGTGTTCCGTTTGACGGCTACTCGTGGGCGCTGCAATAATGATGACTCTACCGAAAACTCTTCTCGATCGCAGCGGTAGCTGCAAATCACCGAACGTGATGGTCGACGCCTTTGGCTAGCTCGACAATATGATTGAAGTGGCCGTCTTTGACCATACAGATGTTGCTACGCAAGCCACGTGCTCAACTGTCGCTACACCTTGAAGTTGAAGCAGTGTGTCATCAGCCCCACCATCAAAACCCAAGGCTGCATGAGAATCCACTACATGCGCCATTTCATCACACATGCAGGCGAGCAACCGCAGCAGTTTCTTTTTTAAGATTCAGGTGGAATATACGTGGCCTCCCACAAACGCCCATAGCTGCATGATGCTAAATTTCGTAGCCAAGGCAAGCGGTGCTTGAAGCGAAAGCTTGCAACATGCTTACGCGTGACAAGCAAAACTTACGCGAAGAACGGTGTCACACTATCGCATGGCAATACGAGGTCAATTCTAGGGGAACACAGGAACGACACGATCACCGAAAGGCTCACTGGAGGCACGAAGAGTTTGGGGTCTTTTAACGAAAGAGCGGTTGCGATGAACGTTTGCTCGTGCCAGTCTTGTTCAACTTAGATATACTGTTTTCTGATACTCATGTTTCTGAGACTAAACCCGACACACGTAGACGCATTTACACAATACTCATTCTTTGTTCCGTACTGTTTCAATCCGGAAGATAGACCATAGAAAGTTCCCTCAAGCCAAAGCCCTCGCATGAGCATCGAAGATCTCGTTGCGCCAGCCATCTGCGCTAAACTCTTCGACCCTCTCGCCTGCCTGAGCAGCCTCCTCATTCCAGAGCTTCACGATACTGCCAGGTGCATACCTGCCCTTGAACACACCCTCGCCAGGCTGAGTGACGCCAACTCTGGTGTAAAGGTCAGGGTCTTCCTCAGGCGTCAGTCTGGCAGCGACAGCCTTGAAGAAGGTCACCAAGTCATCGGGGTTGGAGATGCGAGTAGCACGCAGACGCTCACGGGCATAGAGCAGCTCACGGTTGGCGGCGTGGAAGAAGTCTGTCAGAGCTGTAGCCAGCTGCTTTTCCATCGTCTTGCGGAGGACAGGTCGAAGCAGCGGCTTTATGAGCCAGGCGACCCAGCTGAAGCGGCTCTTGCGCAAGTTGTAGTTCAGCTTGTGGATGTGTACACGGACAGCCTTCAATGTCAGGATCTGTTCCAGACGCTCCTTGCAAATCTCGACATCGATGTGGATGTCAATGCCACGATCGTCGAGAGCGAAGGACGTGATGCCTTCGTCCACCATTCTCAGGATTCCACTGTGAGCGCGGAGCCAGAAGCCGACCTCATCAGCGCGGGCGGAGAGTCCGTCGATCTTGATGGTCATGAGACTAGTAGACTTAGTAGCCACACGGAACCTGGCTTTCTTGAGCTCTAAATCATTGTAGGTCTCGACCTTGAGGCGATAGGGAAGGAAAGAGGTATGGTTGACAGTGTGGCCCGGCTCGATGATCAAGTTCTCCAGAAGCAAATCGACATCGGGAGTGCTGACCTCCAATCTTGGGATAGGGACATACTGAACAGCCGAGATGAGGAGAGGAACAAATACGTTGATGGAGTCCTCCAGCAGCTCCGGGTTTGCAAGAGTGTTTGACGGAGAGAGAATGGTGGCGAGTTTGAGGGTCGTCTGAATCATGTTGTGAATGTCTTTGTCCTCGAGAACACTCATGAAAGTGGTTTGAACCTGCCCAAGAAGGGCGTCGATGTCGTCACGAAGGCTGCTTTCGGTACCAACCTTCTTGCTCTTGTCGCGGAGCTCCTGGAACTTTTCTTGTGCGTGCTGGAAGAAGTCGGGGTCTGTGAGAAGCTTTTGCAGGCTGTTGCCAATGTCCTGCATCAGGTCTTCAAACTCGGGGTCGTTCTCCTTGTGGCTCACAACCTTCTTGATCAGCTCTTCACACTTCTCCCATTCCTTAGCATCGCCGAAGCTCTTGACGAATGACCAGAAGTTTCGCAATGCTCTGTCGGTCTCCGGGTTCTCTTGCACATCGTCCTGAGCGACCTCTACAATCTCCTCTGCAGCGCGAGAGTATACCATCGCATAGCGTTGGATCAGCTTCGCAAGGGTTGACACAGAGTCAGAGTAGTCGTTTCGTTTACGCAACTTCAACACAGCCTCTTGTAAACGGTTGACGAGCGTCTGACCCTCGTCACCAGCCAGCTTCTCCTCTGCGCTCTTAGTCGCTGTCTTGGCGACCTGAGCAGTACCATTTGCAACAACCTTGCTCACGTCCTCAACCTCCTGCTCCAGGTCTTTCGCAGTAGGCGCTGGTTGATTGGCATCGGCACCCGGCTTTGCGACAGCCTGCTGCTCTTCAGGCGAAGGCTCGATAGCTTTGCCTGCGGACTCGGCCACCTTGCTCAAGGTGAAAGCAGAATCCTTGAAAACCTCCTTTCCGATTATGCTCAAGTCGCTCAAGAATACCCTGAAATCCGAATTGGTTAGGAGCAATGAGCCTACAGTGCGTATGCTCTGGTAGGCAGCAGCGGTGTCTGCTTTGGCTTTGCTGCTCTTGGCCCGCCTCGCGAGGTCTTCCACGTCTACATCAACCCTGCTCTTGCTAAGGTACCACAGCAGATCTTGAATCTGGTCTTCGCCGTTCTTGTGCTCCATAAGATCCATGAATTGTTTCAGCCATTGCTTGGTGCATTTGACCAGGACGCGTCCGCTGTCAGAGAGATCCGTGTTCTCGGGGTTGAGGATGTCGGCTGCGAGGATTGTGCGTAGGTTGATGATGATTTGCTCATTGCTAGGCATGTAGCCTTTTGTCAAGGCGCGAACTTGCTGGTAGCTATGGAGCTTCTTGTGCAGCTCGTGCTGGAGCTTGGTATCGTCGTTCTCATACTGGGGAAGGAGCGGCTGGCGGTCGGAGTCGCTCTTGCGGCTACCGAAGCAGGAGGATAGAGACATGATGAGGAGGGTTCGACTGGGTATGAAGACGAGGTGATGTTGTTATTGCTTGGAGCTATGTGCGTCTAGCTTCTGTTGCGGTACCGAGCTCTCGCAATGGTGGAAGCAGCTCGTGTGAGGTTCCTCGTTGGAACTGTGGTATCCACGCTGCAGACTGTATTGCAGATGGAAAGAGGGAAGATGATGGTGAATGTCAGTTCGAGAAGGATATGGCAATGGACATGCACTTCCCCTCACGCATGCGCTGCTTTACCATCATTGATGATGCGCGCACGCCAAACAGGCTGCCGCGACGTTGAAGCTTTGAGCTTGCTGATCAGTATGACGTTGGCTGTTTGACACGTGAGAGGTCCAGACGTCGAGATTCCATTTTGATGCCAGACATCTCCATCGACATAGAGGCGACAGTGGTGGTAGGAACCTACATGAATAAACTGGAGTGCAATGACTACATCGCATTGGACACGTATATCTGGCGACGTGAAGCGCAGCGACCAGCATCCTAGCGATCAGAGATATTGAGTGCAAATCCAAGCAAGACTGACAAAACAAACTTACACCACAGAGGAATTCAAGGTCCAAGGCCTAGCCCAGCCAGCTCTCCCCAGTCGGTCTCTGCATTTGAATAGTTATCGTCATAGCTCCTCTTCTACCTTGATCCTTCGTAGGTGGCTTTGACCAGAATGTCACATGATGAATATCAAGATCTTATCTCATCTCATCAGTCTGCATCAAGCAAAAGCACTCCCCCGGATGCCACGGCTTGGTGTCGCGTGCTCCAGATGCAGCCTCAGCATAGAAGAACTCAATGAGGCGGGCGGTGTAACATCGAACCATGCTATAAGCACATCATCTCCATGCGCAACGGGTCACGACGGCCCATGTCTGCGTCTCGCAGTGACTCTCGCGCCTTCGCGGTCTTGCCCAAGTCCGGTGCCGGCGATGCATCGAAGACATTTCGCAGCCGTGATGTGGCTGGCAGGCAGTGACAGCTGCGGCGTCGGGTCACAAAAGCAAATGCCGGCATCATCGGAGAGAGACAATCCGCGCGGACAGTGACACCCGCGCGCATGCAGCTCGAGACGTGCCACGAGGTCGGAA
Source organism: Cladosporium velox (assembly GCA_024604135.1). Classification (NCBI taxonomy): domain Eukaryota; kingdom Fungi; phylum Ascomycota; class Dothideomycetes; order Cladosporiales; family Cladosporiaceae; genus Cladosporium; species Cladosporium velox. The sequence continues at coordinate 1,035,426 of JANIIF010000009.1, forward strand.
GAGGGCGTGTCAAATGCACAGTCTAAGCCATTCCTGGTAGCATGATGACCGCCGGGAAGTCGGACGTTGTGGGGTGTTTACAGGGCCATTTCGGGAGTTTTCGTAGTTTGCAGGCAGGCAGAAAAAAAGTCGGCCGACGCAACCCGTTGACAGCAGTGGTTCCGTGCGGTGTGTCACACACGACGCAGCCAAAGCGTCTGGTATTATTGTTACTATTAGAAGTCACTCGAGCCCGGGAGGGAAGCATGATCCTGCCGTTGGGCGGTACAATCACATCCTCGTGCGCATGATCGTTGCGTTTCCTTCTGCACTCCTCCTCAACCCCAGGCCAAGACATCTCCGTGATCTCTGCCCGCCGTTCTCTGGTAGCCCTGCCTGCCTGCCGGCTCTCCTCACGATCGAAACGGCTCCCTGCTAGCTCCCACACAAGCCACCATCCCCAGACCGGGCCCACCGTGCCTTTACCCGTACTCGCTGTGTTTCCGAATCTCGACTCCGGCCACTGCAGAGCGGAGCACTTTTTCGAGCAAGCGCAGCAAATCGTCACCTCGCCCGCGTGAAAGCTTCCTGTTCATTATCGTGTCAAAGGCCGGGATCGCGCTGACCCTGCCTGCGGATTGGCCTTTGCTCGCGGTCATAGCTACATCGACCCTGAAACCGAGAGCATTGCCGTGCTTCGTCCACAACCCGGAGCTCAGCTCATTCTCGTCGCCTGATCTCGCTTTATTCTCTCACTAAGCAGCGAGACTCCTAACTCAATGCCACTAAACTATTTGACTCGCTCGTCCCGCGCTTCTGTTTCCCACCACAGTTTAAAACGCGCTCTCCTCTCAGCTCACTCACCTCGACACGTGCAAAGTAACAGCACAGCGTTGCAGACCCGATCAACAGCCTCAGTTCCACCTTACTTTCCATACAGGCGCACCATGGCTCCTCACGCAGACTCTCCCAATGAGAGCAACACCACATCCCTTCCTACCGCCAACTCACAGCACGCCCACCACAGCCCCGCGACCCGCCATGTCCACCCCTCGCCGTAAGCAGTTGCGATGAGACAACTTTTTTCTTTTTTGCTGCAATACTAACTTTCTGCGCAGGAGTGACTACGGCACTGCCAACAAGAACGAGGCCAGGAAGTACTTGAGGACTTACGGTCTTGCTCCTCCCGGCATTGACAGCTACGAGAACCAGATGAAGCGATGTAGGTTGATATTCTTGGCAAGCTTGAAGTGAAGTGACAGCGGAACTGACCACCCGTCCAAAGGCCTCGGCATCCTCGAGATGAAGAAGACCAACATTGAGAAGTACCAGTACCTCTCTGTTCTTCGTAACACCAACGTCCACCTCTTCTACCGCCTTCTCTCCAACAACGTGAAGGTTTGTTTTAAATCAAAAGAGTCGGAATGCCAAGAATGACGTCTGACAACATTGTTCGCAGGAGCTCACTCCTCTTATCTACACCCCCACCGTTGGCGAGGCTTGCCAGAGATGGTCGGAGCTTTACACTCAGCCCGAAGGTACGAAAGAGCAAAACGTGGATATGGAAAGCATTGGGACAATTACTCACAACCTGCAGGTCTCTACCTCTCCTTCGCCGACAAGGGCAACCTTGCCTCCGTCATTGAGAACTGGCCCCACGAGGTCGAGATCACCGTCGTCACTGACGGCAGCCGTATCCTCGGTCTTGGTGACCTCGGAATCAACGGTATGGGTATTCCCGTCGGCAAGCTGTCTCTGTACACTGCTTGCGCCGGTATCAACCCGCTCAAGACCCTTCCCATCACTCTCGATCTCGGAACCAACAACCAGGAGCTTATCAACGACCCCCTCTACCTTGGATCCCGCCGCCCTAAGGTCTCCGCCGACGAGGAGCGCGAGTTCCTTGACGAGATGATGGCTGCTCTTACTGAGCGTTGGCCCTCTATTGTCATTCAGTACGAGGACTTCAAGAACCCCTTCCCTTCGCTTGAGCGCTACAAGGACACCTACACCATGTTCAACGACGACATTCAGGGCACTGGTGCCGTGATTCTTGCCGGTTTCATCAACGCCGTCAAGCAGTCTGGCGTTCCCGCCAAGGAGCAAAGAGCCGTGTTTTTGGGCGCAGGTAGCGCTGGTGTTGGTGTTGCTAAGCAGCTTGCCGCATTCTTCATCAACGAGGGCCTCACTGAGGACGAGGCTCGCAAGTGCTTCTGGCTCGTCGACTCCAAGGGCATGGTTACCAACGACAGAGAGGGCGAGCTCGCTGACCACAAGCGCTACTTCTCTCGCGACGACAACAACGGCGAGCAGTACAAGACCCTCGAGGAGGTCGTCGACTACGTCAAGCCCACCATCCTTATGGGTCTCAGCACCATCGGCGGTGCTTTCACCCCTCAAATTCTCGAGAAGATGGCTGCCATGAACGAGAGGCCCGTCGTCTTCCCCCTGTCCAACCCCAGCTCCAAGTCTGAGTGCACCTTCGAGGACGCCATCAAGTACACCAAGGGCAAGTGCCTCTTCGCCTCCGGCAGCCCCTTCCCTACCCTCGACTTTGAGGGACAGAAGCTGGTTCCTGGCCAGGGCAACAACATGTGTAAGTCTCCTATTCCCCGCAATTGTCATGGGTGTCGGGTGGTTTCTGGTTTGGAGTCGTGGTGCCATGATTTGGCTTCACGACTTCCAAAATCATACCACCTGCAACCCTGATTGTTACAACATTATCCCCTGCCGTTTTTATACATAAAACTAATCAAAAAAAAAGACGTGTTCCCTGGCATCGGCCTTGGCGCTATCCTTTCGAAGTCGGTCTCTGTGACCCAGGCCATGATCTACGCATCCGCCGAGGCCCTCAGCACCTCCCTCCTTCCCGAGGAGGTCGAGAAGAACTGGCTGTACCCTGCCATCGAGCGCATTCGCGACGTCTCCGTCGTCGTCACTCGCGGTGTCATCCGCTCTGCCCAGGCTGAGAAGGTTGACCGTGAGTTGGCTCTCCGCAACATGTCCGATGACCAGCTCGACGACTACATCCGTGCCCGCATGTACGACCCCTTCAAGGAGCACGACAAGATCACCAACGAGATCAACGCTCTCATCAAGGGCATCGCTTCCGTCGAGCCCCAGGCCGAGATTGGAAACGCCAGGGAGCTCAAGGCCCAGCCCAACAGCACTGAAGGTGAGTTTTGATTCTTCCCCACATGTCATCGCATCTTCCTCGTCCGTCCGTTCGTGAAGTTGGTTGCGTTCTGACACCTATTCGAGGTCCGCGATCCAACTTGTGATCAACGTCAACAAACGACACAGCGAGCGATGAAGACACAGACTTCCGCTGCGCATACCATCGAACACGCAACTGACACTCCATCAAAAGGTGTCTCCGGCAAGCCCACCCACCTCTAGGTTTCCATGAAGATCACGTTACGAAGAAGAGCAGAGGCGTGAACGACAGCAAAAAAGTTGAATGATGGGTTATAGAGATACCATGGGGCATAGCGAGCCGATTACGGCCTGGGGTGTTTTGATCTTCCAGCTTTCGCTGGGAGAAGGGAATAATACGGCGTTTCTTGCTTTTCGAGAACATATTGACAGCGTCAAAGCTACGCCTTGTCACAGAGAAGATCAGACGAGACATAGATATACAGATCGATGATCGTTGGTTCAACTCATGATGCTCCTCCTGGGAAGTCGCAAGTCATGCTCTTTGGCTTTTCCTCTTCCTCAAGCAACGTAGAGGCCACGGAGGCGGTGCAGAAGTTTTCGTGGTTCACCTAGCAGTGATTCGGGTGGTGGCAGCTACGTGTTCTCTACATGCGGTATGTGACTTGGCGTCTTATTCTTCATATGACCATGGCACGATCTGCGAACTTGACGCTATGCTCACTTCGCATCGACATCGTCAACCGCCCGAGTTCATTCGGCAATGCGTCGAGCTGTTAGGATTCGCTCTTTCAAAGTCGGCGGCATGATCGCTCACTCGCTCAGTGAGGCAGATATGAAGCGAGTGATGTGGAAACAGCTGCTGATGAGGGAGGATAGCACTGCTTCGCACCAGTGAGCTATCGTAGCCACCTTGCGGTAGTACGGTTGTGCTTCCAGAGGACTACATGTACTTTCGTTGTCGAGACGGACGGGTTTCGATCTTGTGGTGCTTCGGTTTTGGCGATGACGTGGATGTCAACAGACGGGACAGCCCGGTCGCGCTTTCGACGTATCTTCCCTCATCGTCTTCCAGCAATGCACTCTGCAGCACGACAACATCGCCGACATGTTCACTAGTATAAACACATCCTCCAGCCAAAATGGATGAACAGCGGTGCTGCACCATGTGCGCGCAACATAAACCAATGACTGAGTTTTCCACCAAACCAGCAATTTTCTCAAAACCTGTTCACAATGTCGGGTACCTTTACATCCATCCTGTTGCACTCCACTCACTCTGCGCAGGCCAGAACTAATCGTGATTGCAGTTGCTTGTTGAAGAATTCCGATTTCGGCCCAACACGCTGACACGTATGGCTAATGTTGCATTGTTGGTTGGCGTTCGAGTGTGGTTTGCTGCAGTTACAATGGATATGATCTTTCGAACTGCCTCGGAAGCGGTTCGACAAAGTCACACAGCTTACCGATGTGCTTGTTCGTTGCGGTCATGACGGGCATATAAGTTTGACGATGGACATGTTGGCCTTCATCAAATCGAGCAGTTCTCACTTAACACTATCGTCTGACAATGGAAGGTTTCGAACGGAAAGATGATCCCGACATAGCATGCGTCAATCAAGAACAGGCCCGGGTGAGGTGTCCTACCCTCTCCGGCCTCCGGACATGGAAGTCCGGAGCATCCTTGAGTGAACCGTGTGGAAGTCTTCATCGCTCTGACAAGTTAACTTGTCCAGTCTCGAGTCAAATTGGATGATGATACTGTTGTCGTGACATTGCGGTGGTGTAGTTAGATTTGACGATTCTGCTGACTTGAGACCAGATGTCCATGGGTATCAGATGAGATTCGCACCCTCCAAAAATTTGTTTTATGACTGATCGCTCGAGGGCACTTACTAGCCCTAGTAACACATAGGGCTGATGGTATTGATGTGGTGGAAACGGAGGTGATAAGCCACTTCAAGCTGTCTTTCAGTGGTAAGCATATTTGGGGCATAGTCTGTCCCTGACAGTGTCAGCATATGGTTGTTGCGTCATTTCGGAGACTTCGAGTTGTTGCAAGTCATCTCTCGATGGCATGCCTGTCCTATAGTTGCGAGCATCAGCATAGCGACCATTGCACTGTTCCAGAGACGCAGAGGAGAGCAAAACGTCGCTGATGGCGACCTATTGGCCCTCTTTGCAGCAATTGTATGAGTCGAAGGCCTCTTGTGGATTGTATTCATTTGTCCTCTAGGGCGATTCACAGGTGCAGTCTCACAAGGCGAGAGGCTGGTATTTACAGCCTTATGTCGCAGACCCATGTATGTCTCAGGCACCAACCTGTCGCAGAGCCGCTCGAGTGTTGCAGTACCAAGCCTGCGCTTATCTCGACATCTCCGGTTCTCCGGGAAGGGCCTTTTCTTATCTTGTGGACAACCTTGTATAGATATGGACCTCACTTGCTCTATTTCGACCTCACTTGATGCTCGGTCCTTGTCACTGCCATCTTGAATGTTTCCCACAACATCACATGGGCACTGGACCTGAATGATGCGTGGAAAAATGCTCGAACTGGACCCCTCGCTTCCCTTTAATTCTTACGTACTGGTTTCGGCAATAAGCTTTCCACGCAAGCGGAGGTGAAAGCACGCGGGCAACTGGAACAAGTGGCTTAGGAATCCAACGGTACGATCGTGGGATAGCAGAGTCGATCAAGGCTTCTCTGGTTGAAGATCTTGAGAAAAACAGCGAAAGCTGCGTGGTCAGATCTAACGTCATCACTCGGTGTTCAGTCTGCCCATCTCGCTCTATCTGCACCAGAAATGTCAGTAGAAAAAAAGGCACGCTGCAATGGAAGGTGAGCAACGGCCAAGGTGGCTGCTGCCGGTGCCGAGGAGTTGCCCAAAAATGACGGCAGATCTGTCGCGCGTGAGGCGACCAAGCGCTGCAACCACAGACAAAGGCGTCATCTAACTAGACGATTTGGAACGGAGCTGTAGCGGAATTCTATGCCCTTTACGAGGCTGATGAATCTCCCTGAAGAGGTCCCTTCACCGCAATAGCCTACCTCGGTGTTTGTCACAGGCAAGTCGCTATTTCTTTACTTTACTCATTCCCTACGCGTCTGCGCGTATCGTCCTCTACATAGCTAGACGGAGAATACGACCACACTCGCAGAGAGTCACAACCATGCCGTCCAAGATGGCTTCAGAACTGCTGGACTTCGACATGGATCGCTATCTAAATCCATGGCTACCTCAAAATCGCGTGGGATACCTGCCTGCACCAATCTCGCGATTTCTCGGATATCGAAAAGACACATACAAAGAGCCGCCAGCATTAGTGCAATGGTTTTCAGCATTCGTCGGCGCTTTCATTGGCATTCTGCTAATCGGTGCAATATTCAAATACGCCCCTGGAGTCGTTGACAAGCACCCCCCGGTTATCGTTGCATCTCTGGGTGCCAGTGCGATTCTGGATTACAGCGCCATACGCTCGCCGGTCGCGCAGCCACGCAACTCAGTTCTCGGACAAGGCTTCAGCGCTATTGTTGGAGTGGCGATCGCGAAGCTGTTCATGCTTAATTCCAATTTCCATGATATACAGTGGATTGCGGGTGCCGTGGCGTGCGCCTGTGCCTCGCTCGTCATGTGTATGACCAATACTGTCCACCCACCAGGTGGTGCCACTGCCGTTATAGCTACCACCCAAGCGAACGTCATCTCCATGGGCTGGTGGTATGTTCCCATCACTATACTCGGTGCAGTGGTCATGCTCATCGTGGCCTTGCTATGGAACAATGTGCTACGCCAATTCCCAGTGTTTTGGTGGACTCCTGGGGCAGTGGGAAGCAAATTGCACAAGCCTAAGAAAGAAAGCGAAAAGGATGTCGAAAAGAACACAGACAGACAAGACTCTGACACTAGCAGGTAAGCGAAAGATGAAATCGTGATGAGTTTGATCAATTCACTGACACAGCATTACAGCCAGAACACACTGCAGCAGAAGTCGAGTCATGCATCCACAGCAGCTGACAAGGCTGATGCGGAACAAATCACTATTACCGCGACTGGGATACATATACCATCGCATATGAGGTTGTCGCCGCAGGAAAAGGCGATTCTTGCACAGTTTCAGGGACGCATGCACAAGGCTTGAGAGATCGCTATGCTGGATTCTCTCATAATGATTATAGATAGATGAAAAGTTTGCGTCTTTACGCAGCCCAGATAATCTACCTAATCTTTTGCAGCGTGTCATCGTGAAGTGTAACTAAGGGATGTGTTTGTTTATGATGCGCAAAAATCGGCAAATCATGGGACAGGCAATAGCTCGCGTATTTCGTGTAACTCATAGTCTCGCTTTAGGGACATGAAAGCTACAGCGGTCTTTGTAACATTCATATGCTTTTCAGTATACATTTCATAATCATGGTTATCCTCGTGCAAGTCAGCCCGTTGTCGCTCAGCGAGCTACTCAGGCAACTAGCTATGTACAGCGCAGTAAGTCGTTCCTTTTTTTTTCTGCCTCGCAGTTTAGGCCGTCGACTTCAAGTACTCCTGGCGGAAAGGGTTGCTGTCGGTTGCTGCGTCATCACGCTTCAGCGGAGTCCACTTCGGGTCCTCCTTGAAGAGGCGCATAGCCTTGGTGTACTACACGGGATATGTCAGTCTGCTTTTCTTCAGATCGATCCATGGGGCAACAGGATTGTACTCACGTTCTGGTCATCCGTGGTGAAACGGTGGTAGATGCCCGCAGGCATGATCATAAGATCACCCTTCTCAAGCCTCAGGCGCACCCAGTCGTCGTCCTTGCTCCTGACATCAAAGTATCCTCCACCACCCAGAATGTAGCGGATTTCCTCGTCCTCGTGCAAGTGCTCGTGGAAGAAGGTCTTCACCTTCTCCTCATAGCCAGGGAGCAGCTCGGGTGAAATCTCAATCTCGTCGCGGTTCTTGTAGTTGCGCTCGGAAGCGATCTTGTTGACGCTGTCCAGGTCATCGGGAAAGTAGTAGTATTTTACGCCGAGGGCGGAAAGGTATTCTGGGTCGACTGGGCGTCCGGAATCGTGAGGAAGGCGCTGGTCGCCCTGTTGCGCTTGGTGTTAGTGAGGTGCGAAATTGCGCTGTTGAGTCGCAGGGGAAGCAAGTACAGGCAAGTTGTCGAACCAGTAGGCTTTCATTTTGACGTTTGTGTAGCTTCTAGGTGAGGAGTATGTGTAGTTTGTGAGGGTGGTTGTCGCAAAGGAAGCATACTGTGCCAGTGGGAAACATTTGTTTGGAGCTGACCATCACGTCATCCGTCTTCAGAAAGCACGTGCGTGGGATTCGTCTTACATTCGTCCTTGAGTATTGCACCTCTCTTTTACGTTTACATCAAGCAGTGCATCCATCTTTTGTGAGTAATGATGGGAACAATGATCATTTGGATATGCTCATCGGTAAATAGCCGCTTGAGCGCCTGCCTCGAAACTATCGACGAGTGACAGAACACAGGGCTGAAGTCTCAGCTGCCAGCCATGTGTGTACTGCAATCACACATAGGGCGTCGCCGAGACCACTTGGCACATACTTCAAGAGATCGGATTTGTAAGAACTGCGTTACTATGTAATGTGGTTTGTTCGGTGGTATTGGCTGTGTGGAAGGAATTGCATATCTCACGACTATCCACGAACAATTCTTAGTCTTGTGGACAGGAGGAACACATAAAGCTCATAACCATGATATCCACCCCATATCAGCCTTATGCCTCGTCTCACATCGATCCCCAAGGTCCTGGAGACTCCCGACCTACAGCACAACAGATACTTGAAGACTGTAATGCGATTGGCAATTTGACCACAAAATCCATCTTGGTCACCGGCGCTTCTTCAGGACTTGGTGTCACCACAGCAGCAGCCTTGTACAAAACAGGGGCTCAACTGTATCTCACAAGTCGGGACAACCCAAAGATGGAGCGAGTCATCGACGACATCGTGGCTAAACATAGTTCGATGTCGCCCAACTCCTTCCCACGACCAAGGTCGGTTGAGATGCATTTGGACTCGCTCGCAAGTATACGCGAAGCAGCCAAGACTGTGAGATCTCAGACCCAAACACTTAACGCCATCATATGCAACGCTGGCGTAATGTTTGTGCCTCATGAGCCGACCAAAGACGGCTTCGAAGCTCATCTCGGGGTCAATCATCTTGCCCACTTCCTGCTTTTTCAGGAGCTCAAACAACTTCTCATCTCAGGGGCAACACAATCGAAGTCTCTTTCACGAGTGGTGTGCGTGAGCTCCTCTGGACACCGGTTCTCAGGGATCAATTTCGACGACATCAATTTTGACAGATCGAAATATGATGCCGTTGTCGCCTATGGTCAAAGCAAGACAGCAAACATCTACATGGCATCGACATTGTCACAGCTACACAGATCGGATGGTATCATAGGCCTGTCTCTGCATCCTGGCGTGATCATGGAGACGGACGTACGCCGATACATGTCAGAAGAAGCAGTTGCAAACTTGCATAGCCAGACAGACCTTCGGCAGGTGAAGAGCGCTGAGCAGGGCGTTGCAACGACAGTGTGGGCTACTGTCAGTCCATATTTCGACGATGTTTCTCGAAGTGGACGCTACCTGTCGGACATTGGAGAATGCTTGCCTATGGAACCGAACATGGAGCGTGCAGTGGGCACATCAGGCTACGCCACACATGCGTATGATGAAGCAAAAGCAGACAGGCTTTGGGCGTGGAGTTATAAAGCGGTAGGTAGCCTATGAGTGAACTATTCTTGATGTGCCATGGTGCATTTGCTACTACTTCTTATTGCACTTCTTCATCTGACCTGTCTAACGATGTGTACTGTACCTCGAGGATTGCGAACAGATCCTTGAGACCGGCCGTGTTGCACACGAGGTGCCCTAACCAGACAAGAAAGTACAACAGGCGGGATCCTCAGATGTTCGCACGATCTATGACGAGCCGCTCGGATCAGTGTTTATGTATGGCAAATTACACTGATCTCGTCTGTCTGGGTCTGGTATGTACCAGCAAGGCATGTTCTGGGCGCCGAGCCCCGCAGCACGTGATGCTGGACCGCAGGGCTTCCAGGCTCTATCTCATCCGAATTACAAGCATCTCGCGGGTCAATTATGCCCGAGAACGGCTGACATGAATCGTGCTTGGATGATTCTTATCGCAGTCGGAGATGACCATGAGCTTATTCTTCGCCGACGCACGGCATCATTGTTTACTACTGTACTTAGTGCTAACCAAGCTCACCAAGCTCGCTAAGATACTTCACATCCTAATCGAGACACCGCGCGCGATAATGGCCCTGCTGCCTGTTTCAACATTTAAACAACCTGCAACTGTCTGACCAGCAATTCGTAGGATGCACCAATCGTATGAGCTTCTCGGCCACAGGTCCTAACTAATATTCACGACACTACATTTGCACGCTATTCTTTTTCCTTTCCATTTGACATAATCATACTGGTTCTGTCAACAACACTCGCTCATGCAACACAGTTATGGATTGTACTTATGCCGCCGACAACTTTTTTGGGCCACGGGTCCATGGCTGTCGAGACTTCGACTTCACTTTACAATTTGAACAGACTATCTTGCAAGCCGCGCCATCCGCTCTTCTCTTGCTATCAGTCCCAGCGAGGATATGGTTTCTTCGCAAGCAGACACTGAAGAGTAGGCGCTCTAAGATGACCTTGGTCAAGTTGGCAGCTGCCGTACTCCTAGCAGGTACACAGATTACTATGCTCAGCTTGTGGGCATCGGCTCCGAAGCAACGAACTCCAGCATCTATCCCAGCTGCTACTGTTTCTACCCTTGGGGCGCTGGCACTAGTCCTTCTATCTGGACTTGAGGATAAACGCTCTGTCAGGCCTAGCGCAATCATCAACACATACATGCTCTTTTCTTTGCTGCTCGATATACCCCAGGCCCGTACTCTTTGGCTACGTCCGGGTCCCACAAGCTTGCCTTGTGTCTTCAGTGTCGGCATGGCTGTCAAAGCGATCAGTCTATGTCTGGAGGCAATTACAAAGAAACGCTTTCTGTTTCCCGCATATCGCTCAATCGCTCCAGAAATGCTCGTAAACCTCTACAATCGCACATTGTTGTGGTGGCTGAATCCAATGTTCTTGCTCGGCTTCAAGAGCCAATTATCTTTCGAAGACCTCACGCCAATCGACAGCGATCTATCCTCGAAGCGTCTGGATCTTCAATTCCGAACGTTATGGGCCCGATACGAAAGCTATCCGGGGAGAGCTCTGCTTTGGGCTCTCATAATTCAATGCAGGGTTTCGGTCATGGCATTCATGGTTCCCCGACTTTTCCTGAGCGCGTTCAGGTTGTCGCAGCCATTACTGATCAGCAGCATCACTAGTATCATGGCAAAAAGTGTCTCACAAGACAGTACCAGTGCTGGTCGTGGGCTCATAGGAGCGACCGCTCTGGTGTATTGTGGACTTGCTCTGTCGAATGTGACCTATAAGCGTCAATTACAACGCTTCCAGACTCAATTGCGAGGTGTACTCGTCACGTCTCTATACGGAAAGATGCTTGCCTTGCCATCAGAAACACTCGTAGATAATAAAGCAGTCACCCTGTAAGTCCTCCAAGTATACCGAGATTGACAATGGAACTCTCCATAACTAACAAACTCTTTTCGTGTAGTATCAACACAGACGTGCAACGAATTACAGTTTCTTTGCAAAGAGTGGACGATCTATTTGCGACTCCACTGGAGATAGCCGTCGCCATCTATCTCCTTTATCGCCAGGTTGGCGTCTCTTGTGTAGCTCCAGTCGCTCTTTCGGCATGCATATCATGTGTGTCCTTTTTGACTAGCAACAATGGCATCAAAGTACCTACACCTTACTCCTCATATCGGCATCAGGCATGACTGACTAGCTTTAGTACCAAAAGAAGTGGCTAGCCGCAGTTTCTAATCGCATAGCATTTACTTCCTCAGTGCTCGACTGTCCAAAAGGCTGGAAGATGCTCGGCTGGACCGAATATTTGATCGACCGTATCCAAGCTCTACGCATCAAGGAGCTCGCTGATTACGCTGACTTCCGAAAGTTCGCAACATATCGTAATGTCTATAGCGCTACGCCTGAGACTCTTGCGCCATCATTGACCCTGATGGTTTGTCACTCTCAAAATATCCGATACTGACGAGTCTTGCTGACCACAGATGTTCAGGTATACACTTTAATCCACGGTAGCCAATCGTTAAACCCGACCCGCGCATTCACAACGCTCTCTCTGGTGTCCCTATTGGCCGGGCCAGTGGGTGACCTAATTCATGCTGTACCAATGTTTCAAACCGCTCTCGCGAGTATTGACCGTATCCAAACTTTCCTCAAACTAGACGAGATGCGAACGCCAGCAGCCTCAACCCAGGTCGAGTGTCCGTTAGCGCAAGGAGCTCATACCGGAAGCGCCGAGAACGACGATGCCATCGAGCTAAAGGCTGCAAGCACCATATCTGGCAACCACTCCACGCCGTCAAAAGCTCGATCGGACATCACACTCACACGTGTCTCTGTACAGCTCGGCACGGAACGAAAAACAGTGCTAGATGACATCAGTGTAAGAGTGCCAGGCTCGTCCCTCACTTTAGTCCTCGGTTCCGTGGGATGTGGAAAGACCACCCTGCTCCGCGCTCTCGTAGGCGACGTTGCGGTATCATCTGGCAACGTGCAACGTGACGCTCGATCAGCGGCATCGGCTTACTGTGGTCAAACCCCATGGCTGCCGTCTGGTACCATGGGCTCGCTCATTGTAGGCCCAAACTCCTTCGACGAGGTCTGGCTCTTAACTGTCATCGAGGCCTGCGCTCTCGATGTTGATCTTGCAAGCTTTTGCGACGGTCTACAAACCGTGATCGGTTCGAATGGCGTCTCGCTGAGTGGCGGACAGCGGCAAAGGCTAGCTTTGGCCCGGGCCCTGTACACACGCCAGTCGCCTCTAGTGGTGGACGACGCCTTAAGCGGACTCGATGCAAAGACCTCGAGTCACGTCTTCTCCAAGGTGTTTGGATCTTCTGGTTTGTGCAAAGCACATGACATCACGGCTGTACTGGTTACAAGCGACGCGAGACATCTTAGCCAAGCGGATCACATCGTTCTCCTTGGCAATGGTGGACGGTTAATGGAGCAGGGCAGTCCAGAGAGGCTTGAGAGCAGCAAGGGGCATACGCAGGCCATAGCAGAAAGTCCCTCTACTTCAGCCAGGCAGACGGAAAACGGAGCCGCGCTGGATTTCAAAGCAAAAGCCGCTTCTTCTGTCTCAAAAGACACTCAACACGACCTTGCAAGAAGGACCGGGGACGTCGCTGTCTACTGGTATTACCTGCGCTCGATTGGTTGGTTATGCGGGACAGTGCTACTCGTCACCACGTTCACATCTGCATTTGGCCTAAAATTCGGTGACGTCTGGGTGCGGTGGTGGTCAGAAGGCAGTTTTGATCTATCCCTTGGATCATGGATCGGCATCTACATTATGCTGGCGTGTATCGCGCTCACGTCTGACGGTGCACAGATTTGGGGTTTTTTGGTCTGGACGGTTCCCAAGAGCTCCGGCAAGCTACATGAGCTATTGCTACATGCGGTCATGAGGGCTCCCTACCAATTCTTCGCGAGGACAGACCCAGGTGTAACGTTGAACAGGTAAGCTTCATGATCAATGACTGTCCAGGAACACCTCTAACCTTCGCCTCAGATTCTCAAGCGACATGACACTCATCGAGCTCGACTTGGCCGGATCCGTTATGCAGACTCTGAGCTGCGGGGCTACAAGCATGGCCTCACTGGCTTTGATAGCAGCAGGCTCGAAGTATGCAGCAGCAATATTGCCGTTAATCCTCTTGGTCGTGTATATCATCCAGAAAGGCTATCTCCGGACAAGCCGTCAGATGCGATATATGGATCTCGAAGCACTCGCGCCTCTGATCTCCCACTGTCAAGAAACCGTGTCTGGTTGCTCTACCATACGTGCTTTCGGGTGGCAACGCCATGCTATCGACAAGAACTTTGAGCTACTGGACAATTCGCAGAAGGCTTCTTATCTGATGTTTTGTATACAGCGCTGGCTAAACCTTGTGTTGGATTTACTGACGGCTGCGATAGCGGTTGTTGTCGTTGCTTTGGCCGTAGGGCTCCGAGGGACGTCCTCGGCAGGTTCTATTGGTGTGGCACTGATCAACGTGCTTGGTTTCAATCAGAACATCAACGTGCTCATCACCGCCTGGACTACGATGGAGACCTCTCTTGGGGCGATCGCTCGAATCAAGAACTTTGAGACCAGCACGGCGTCTGAAGATCGTCAGGAGCAGCTTGCTACCCAGCCACCAGCAAGCTGGCCGGACGCAGGCGAAGTCATGGTGTCAGGAGCGTCTTTAGCCTATGATCTGGACACAACCATCGTGAAAGATCTTTCGCTCTCGATTCCAGCGGGCAGTAAAGTCGGAATATGCGGCAGGAGCGGAAGCGGCAAGTCGTCGTTCATATTGAGCTTACTTCGCCTGCTCGATACATCGGCCGGCACAATATCGATAGATGGACGGGATCTGCAACAAATGGCTACTCGAGATGTGCGCGACAACATCACAGCTATCCCTCAAGAGGTCATGCTCCTTCCTGGGAGCATCCGCTCTAATTTGGATCCAAGAGCACTTCTCCCTGATGCCGCGATTATCACAGCACTGGAAGGGGTTGGTCTGCAGTCTGTTGTGCTTGGTCCAAAAGGCTTGGACGCAGATGTGATGGACCTCTCGCTGTCGCATGGCCAGAGACAGCTCCTTGCAGTCGCGCGAGCACTACTACGTCCTTCAAAAATTCTTGTCATGGACGAAATCACGGCGTCGTTAGATGAGGACACCGAGCGTCAAATCCTCAGTACTGTGCATGCAGCCTTCCACAGGAGCACAGTCATCACGGTGGCACATCGATTAAAGACTCTACTTGACTACAATACGATCGTCGTACTGGATGCTGGTCGCGTAGTGGAGATGGGGAGGCCGGCGGACTTGATGAGCATTGAAGAAGGGTGGTTCAAGCAATTGATGCAGAGCTCTGGCTAAGGTACCATGTGTTCGTGTAATATCAGATCGTACAGTAACGCTATTTACATTGACTCGCGCCTTCATTCATATACTGTTCTTGAAGACATGCTTGCTGTCATCACCATATCCCGGCCAGCTGTCAATACTATCGGAGCCACTCAACTGCCGCTTGCCGGCTCCATGACAGTTGCCATTGCCAGACCCGCCAGCGGAATGTACCGCACGGCCAACGCAGGCTTTGGTACCGATAGGTAGCTGACCAGATGCATACCACTGGAAGCAGCAATCATCCGGTGTGCGCTCGAAGTTCCACTTCGTCAGATCGCCACAGCCAGATAATTCGGTATTGAGGCCTTCGCCGTTGGCGCCCAGCTTAGCATCCGGGAAATTCTTCCCTCGAATCTCGAAGCTATCGAAGAAGAACTTGTATGAGACGTCGCAGTTGACTTCGTTGACCTGCTTGCTGAGTGGCGTCATCTTATATTCCCACTCGCCCGACGTGAAAGTCGAGCCAAACTTATAGTTGTGAGGGTTGTTCAGAGGATCTCCACCATCGCACCCATCGATGACAACGTTAGAAAATCGTGCGGCGCAGTCCGGTGCGTCCATCGGACCTTTTGTGTCATCGTTGAGGTTCTTCACAGACAGTTCAAGCTCGTTGACAGATCCATCGTTGTAAATCTTTGTGTGGTCCGTCTGACCACAGAAGTCGGCTGCGTTTGCTACCGCCGTGTCGCGAGACATAACCCAATAGTCGCCTCCGATGCCATGGCACACGTTCGTCTCCTGTATAGCTGGCGCGGGCTTGTCGCTGCCAACTTTTGGGGCTTCGACAGAATCATCGTCTGTCATATACGAGTCGATGGCATTAGCCATTTGGTCGTCGATACTCTCAATGGAGACGTCGGTACTACTGCCTAAGGAAACAGATGGGAATACCACAACAGGTGGAGGCAGACCTGGTGGAGGGGATCCTTCTTTCTTGCCAGGCACGCCGGGAAAGTACTGTGTCACAACCCACCAGAAGATAGAGTTGATGAGAAGGGCATAGCTGTCGGCATTGACAGTCGAGACTATGCCTCCACTCTGGTCTGCTGAGCCACTGGCATCGCCTCGCGCTAACAGGTGTACGAATTTGGGCCCGTACGCGCGCCTATCGCTTGGGAATTGGCCTGTTCCTCCGTTGAGATAAGCATCAACTATCTTTGGCTCGGGGTTGTAGGTGCTCCGAAGGTGCATCATCTCGTGTGCCAAGAACTGACCATATGTCTGGTAGTATCGCATATCTTGGAGCTTCTCGGTGGCCTTCTCTTTCCTGTAGCCATTGAGATCCTCGATCTTGCCGGAGATATCGGTCAGGGAGTAGTATGGGTTGCACATGTTGATATGTCCATAAGTCCAGAAAGTCCAGTCGACATCTCACGCGTATCCGCCAATTACCTTGCCCTCAACACCACCACGACTGCAATAGCCCTTTGGATCCTGGCAGGTGACGGTGATATAGCTCTTTTTGTTGGCTGGGTTGTTGATGAAATCGCTTGCACGTCCAAGATTCCCCTTCAAGCGACTCGCATATTCTCTCCAGTCGGGTCCGATCCAATAGTCTGCCGAGACGATATCTCGCGAAGAACGCTCGACTGACCATCTTGCTGCGTATTTCAGCAGATCCTGAGCATCCCACCACCCTGCTCAAACGTTAGTTGCGGACTAGACGCTTCAAAAGAACATTTGGCTCACCTCCCTTGAGCTTGTCCTCTTGTTCAGGAGTGCAACCTTTACAATCATCAGTACTAGTGACCCAACTGTATTCCAAAGCTTGACATGAGCATACCGTGGCCGTTTTCAAGCCACAAGTAGGCTCCTTGTTCGTCACTGTCCAAGGCCTTGAAGCAATCTTCTGTAAGATTGGCAGAATTGCATGCGTCCGGAAGTGTCGGGATTGCGTTCGCGAAAGGCTCTGGAGTTCTAGATTCGGAGAGTGCAAAATCGCTTTCAGGTACCGTAGTTGGATCAGCACTGTTAGGATCAGCTGTATCAATGGGTGGCGTTTGCTGGGGCAGTCCATTGACCGCGACAGCAAAAAATGTCAACGAGTGGACAATCAAGTTATTCATTTCGAAGACACAGAAATGATTGGATGAAGATTCTGGCATTGACTGAATGATCGATAGCATACTCACCGTTATATAGTCAACATCGCACAACATACTACCTTCGTACACCTCCAATCTCTTCAAGCCGGTCTTGCAACCCGGCGTTCCAAAAGCGGCTTGTTGACACTGGAGGATGCGTCAAGCGCGCCTAAGAACCAACACCGAGCTTAAGGAGGTAACAGCCGCGATGCACGAGCTTGAACTGATACCGGGCGTCGATGAGGATCTCCGTGGATCTTGCCTTAGAACAAGTGGCTGCCAATAAATTGCGGTACACTGGAAGCGCATTACAGTATAACATTCGATAGAACAAGATCCTTCGTGGCTGTGTGTTTGATGCTAGGCATAGAGAGTCCAGAGCGCCATGTGAAACGTGAAGGATGCAACTAGGTTTTTTGGCCATTGGTGCAGGATTCATGGCGGCTAATTGCGAGGGTCAATTTAACACTAAATCATTGTCACTACTGTTTGGGCAAGGATAAAGGGGGCTGAGGGCATAAGATTGATAGGAGAATCGCAGACAAATGATCTATTGTTGGTGTTGGTGTCGCACGAAGGCTATTCTACAAGGTGTTTAAGCGCTGTAGGCGGCAACTCAGAATGCCCATGAGTCATGGGATCTGCAGGAGCCGCCGGGTGGTACACGATGTACCTTATGTATGCCGCGATTGATCAACGCCCTGAATCTTACTGTAAAGATACTTGAAGGTTCCCCAGCAGTTCCTGTAGTCATCAAACACCCTTCCAATCGGTAACACAGCTCGATACTATGCGTTTTCAATCAATCTTGATCGCTCTTGCGACATTGCTTCGAGTTGGCGTTTCAGCGTACGATCAACAACCTGGTGTTGGGATATCGCTATCGTCTGGATACGCGTAAGGAACAAATCGTATGGTTTAAGTGCGAAATGAGACTGATGCTTGACTCTCAGAACCGTGAGCGCGTTTCTCCCAAATGGAAGCTACATCGACATCGCCAAAGTCGAGGGCGGCGCAACATATAAAGCGTACATGCTCGGTTTACGAGAAGAGCCCACCAAGATTGTCTCTGCAAAGTGGTGCCCGTTCTCACAACGAATCTGTCAACATTGGCCATTCCAAGGCGTCCGGGCCCAGAACCCTCTCGCGCCAATCCTTGAAGCGCTTGTCGTCGCCTCGGAGTCTGCGCTGGGGACAACGATTGCCTCCGCTGCTGTGTCAGCCTATGACATAGGCACAATCGACCACAAATCAGCCAAAAGCGACGTCCACACCGCATTAAACAACTTGGGCCTCAACAGTTACAACCGTCTCGAACACGTCGTCCGACAGCTGGCCCCAGTCCTCGGCCTCCAAGGAAACTGTTCAGAGCCATACACCCTTCCCGATGACCCAGCCTATGACCATAACCCAGAGCAGCTTTTGTTCAGCATCGAGTACACCCGCGACTCCCTAACCGCAGGCCTCTGGAAAGAAGAATGCGGCGCACTGGAAATGATCAGTCGCTTGAATTCCGTCCACTTCGGCCACAACGCCATGCAGGCCTGCAGAGAGGCCGAAGAGAGCAGACGGACCTGCGATGAGGAGCTCAAGGCTGCGCTTCGCGGCGTGAGCACAGATTCGAGCCGCGGCGAGCACGAGCGCGAGCTTGGTGCGGTGTTGTTGTTTGGAGAGTCCGCGCTCGACGAAGCTACGCTTGTTGCGCTGCGCCAAGTGCTGGAAGAGCAGTTTGCCAATGGCGATTCGGTGGACTGGTCGAGTGTGCAAGGCTTCTCGCGGGATCTGGCGTTTGCGGGCTCTCGAGCGATGGCTAGGGCTGATTGGGCAGCACGGGGCTCTGAACATGGGGATGATTATAAGAAGGAGCTATAATTGAAGGAAGTCAGGACTATTTGTTGCGTTTATCGTCTCAACTTGCTTCGTACGCTCACAAGTCGCCGTGTGCAAATAAAGTACAGTCTAAAGAATCCGATAGCTACACAGTTTTATGCCAAGAATACAGGGAACGCTCAGTCCTCTTTCCTCGAGATGCCCTTACCACTTCCTTCGCCATTCCTAAATGACAGGGAACTGGCCTCGGCCATAGCTTCCCTTGATTTCCTTACATCATCCTCATCGTCGGTCAGGCCATCTTCATCGTCGACCACGAATCTCTCACGCTCTTCATCGACATCCGCGTCTGCCTCGTTGCCATTAACTTCTCGGTAGCCTTGTTCGCGCTTGTTGTCCTTGATGAAGCTGTCGATGATGTAGTATTGCAGGATGTTCATGAGCAAGGGGAAGATGAACATGACGAAAGCGATTTGTAGCGCCTCGCTGCCTTCGGTCCAGCGTAGAGCCCAGTCGCCGACCCATGGCAGCCAGGGCAGCAGAGCGAAAAGGAGCCAGACGAAAAGCTTCATGCACACTAAGCCGGTGGTGTAGATCAACAGCTGCTTGAAGAACCATGGCCAGCGGGGCGGGCTGCCGTAGTTGCCAGAGTGGATGGATTCGGCGGGCTTCGCAAGTGGTGTGCGAAGGAAAGCCCTATGGAGGACCTTGAGGAAGAGGAAAAGGACGGGAATACCGATAGTGGTCTGAAAGAGTGGTCAGTGGGTAGTTCTATAGCAAGATGAAACAGGAAAACTCACGTCAATTGCAAGGTTGAGGAGGTAGAAGGAGCACGGGTTGGGCTTCCTGCCCTCATCATCCTGCACCTTGCTGCCCACCTCCGCAACTTTGTTCTCCAGACTGCCAGCGCCCAGCTCGCTCATCAACAAGTTGATAAGGTGGAGAATCACAGATCCAGTAACCTGCTTCGCAACATCGAAGAACCAGACCTTCCACTGACGCTTAGGCGACTCACGGTACCGCTTGAAGACGAGGGTCAGCAGGGCAAGAACGCCGAGTGCACCCTGTACAAGCAAAGCGAAGGGTCCAAGAAGCTTGCACTGGTTTTCCTCGGCTTCCGCCTGCTCTTTTGGAGATTGTCCACCAGCGACGCGGTCCGCAGAATCGAAAGCGCCCGTGGGGAGGACGGCGCCTGGAATGGGCCAGGCAGGTGTAGGTGGTGCGGTTGCGGTGACAGTCTCGACGGTAGTTTGCGATACGTAGAGAGAGCCGTTGGTCTGGGTCATGGTTGTGTTGATCGCGAGAAGTGTAGGCGCAGGAGGATGCCAGGTGCTAATGCTCTTTTGCCTGTGGCCGTAGATGGCAAGCATCTCAGTCTCGAAGATCAGAGTGGAATCTTCCGGGATGTCACCGGATCCCTTTTCGCCATATGCCAGTTGAGGTGGGATTGTCAGAGTGCGCGTCTCTCCCGGGCACATGTTCAGCATGCCCTGATCCCAGCCCTCGATGACCTGTCCCAAGCCAACCATAAATGAGAAGGGCTTCTTTTCGAAAGTCGATTCGATCACATCGTCCGAGCCAAAGACCTTGAGGCTGTAGTGAACCTTGACGGTGTCGCCCTTCGCAGAAGGGTGGGAGCAGAAGACATGGTTGGTGATCTCGACCGTGAGTTCCTTGGGAGGCTCGCCGTCGTCGTCGACTTCCTGGGCGAAAGATGGGGCCGCAGCGGAGAAGAGGGCGAGGAGCGCGGTGGGCAGCGCGCGGAAAGACCGCATGGCGGGCGGTCGTCGATCGTGAGGCGTGGAGGGTGGTGATGGGGGGTGGTGAGGGAGCCTTGCAGGGCGCTGCGGTATATATACGGCAGGGCACGGAGGCAAGGCAGCTATAGTGGTAGACTTCGTGGCTCAGACCTCAGCGTTCCACGTTACACGCCTTGGCTTCTCCTGATTAACCGCCGGCGATAATTGTGTCGAGGCGTAGCCAGCTACCGTCTCGAGGGTTCCGTGCAGAGTAAGTAATAAATTGCAGAGAGATGATACGCGTGGATCATTCAAATAATGGGAAAGGCAGGATATACGGCATCCTCGGCCTTCGAGAGACATTCGCCGCCGCCTCGTGCTCCACTTTCCAAATCTTGCTGCCGTCTTCCGCTGCAGTCCCGCATGAAGACTGGGTGGAAGGGTCTCGAGGGTTGTTAGGGTTGTAAAGATGCTTCCATCACGTGCGTCTGCTCGTACATGTATGTATGTGCCTGTACCTACATGTAGTTACAATGTACGTTGTACGTGTATGCTTGTGACAATGTTAATCTGTTGTGCTGGAGGTCGATGGCAATAAAGGACTAGCTTTTTCTATCGACTACTTGCTTGCTTCGTTGTTCTTCACGAAACTAGCTCTGAAATCTACGACCTTCGATCTGACGCCTTTTAGTCAACCCATTTTCTCGTGACATACATATACCATCATTTCGTGCATGCAATTGAAATTCCACCACCAATCCAGAATTTCCAAGCTCAACCCTGTTTCCTCTCTGCCCTCGCAAATACCGCCTCAAAGACGTCCATCCACTTGCTCAACCTGCCGCCCAGCTCGCGTCCAGGGAATTTGAGCAGTCTACTCAACACCTCTCTGAATCTCGCCCTGAGCACCTTCAGCACAGCCATAGTCTTCCAATCCTTGACCTTGATCCTCAATCGGTTGCCGTCAACGACTATCACGCCGGCGTACATGTGGAAGACCGCGTCGCCTGACAACAGCACAAGCGGGAAATCCGATACCGGACTCGTCTCTTGGGCATTTGTAAAGCGGGATGTCGACTGCATGATGCTGTAGAAAGAGAGATATTTGACGTCCGGGCTGAGCGAGGTCTTGTTGACGGAAGTCGGGTGCAGACCAAGAGTCTGGTTGTTGGCAATGTTGCGCCAGCCTTTGCCCTCGCGCTTTCCAATTTTGGGGTAGAAAGACCAGGCCACGACGGAGTTGGCGATGTCGTCGTTGTCATCTGCTCGGGAAACGGAGGTAGGCAGCATCACAAATTGTCGCTGGCGCTGGTTGTAGCGCATCTTCGAGAGTGCTTGACGCTCTTCTGGGCCAAGATTCACAAAGCCAGCGTCGCTGAGAGACATGAGAAGCTGGCCCTTGAGATCTTCAATGTTGGCTAAATTTTGCGCACTGAGGAAGTTCTTGTTGCAGTAGTTGTACTCGGACATGCCGGGAGTTGTGCAGACTTTGCGCCAACTGACGTATGCGTTGTAGGCAGTGAGCAGGTCTGAGTCTCCACGCTTGAAGCCAAGACGGACAGTATCAGCTTGTTTCTTCGCTCCCATCGGACTCAAGAATGGAGTTTTCGAGGACAATGTTGCCGCGACCGTCAATGCAAAGTCGAGACAGCCATAGATGCTACCGTAGAGGATGAGCTTACCCAGCTGTGCATCCAAAGGCAGCTTGGCGAGCTGTTGGCCGAGTGGCGTGAGCTCTTCTCTCGAGGTCAGGGCGTCGACCTCGATCAAAGCATCGATAGCACGTCTGATGTTACGACTGGACGGAGGGTCAAGCGCTTGAGAAAGCGCAGTCTCGATGTCGCCAAGCTTGCAGATCTTCACTCTCATGACAAGATCTTGCAGCGACAGACGAAGCATCTCGGGAGTCTGCGCATCGACCATCATCTCATCGAAGCGGTATTTTGTGAACAAATGGAAGCAGATACCCTCCTGCACACGACCAGCACGACCACGACGCTGTTTTGCGTTTGCACGAGCGATGAAAGACTGGATGAGACGTGACATTTGCCTGCGCTCGTCGAAGCGCATTTCCTTGTGCTTGCCGGTGTCAATAACGCAAGTAACGTCTGGAATCGTGATACCAGTCTCGGCAATGTTGGTGGCGATGACGATCTTCCTGACGCCAGGCGGAGGGATCTCGAAAGCTGCCTGTTGGTCCTCGCTAGAGAAGGTCGAGTGCAGGGGGTGGATGCGCCATCCCTTCAAGAAGGATGGGTGGCCCTGCAGCATGTCGTTGAGTTGTCTGATTTCGGCAATACCAGGCATAAAGACTAGAACGGCTTTGCTGAACGGCTCGTAGTCCTTCGAATATGCCACCTTCTCGATGAGCTTGACGATGAGGCTGAAGTCGATGCGGTACTCGTCGTAGCTTGCCAGAGTCGCCCTTGTGCGCTTGCTGTAGGCGGACAATTGTTGTGCATCTCCGGACTTGCTCTGGCCTTCTGCTTCAACATCGTCATCCTCTTCGCCTCCCGGTGCTTGGGTCTTGGCATCCTCAATGGTGTGGCCGGTGAGCTCAATAGCATCTTCAAGGAACTTGGCCTGCACGGGGAAAGTTCTTCCAGGTACAGATATGATGGGTGCATTGTTAAGGTAAGCAGAGAAACGCTGGGCATCAACAGTAGCGCTCATGAGCACCACTTTCAGGTCAGGTCGGCTGAGTAGGAGAGTTCGGAGCACAATGAGCAGGAAATCGCTGTCTATGCTGCGTTCGTGAACTTCGTCAAGAACCAAGTGAGTGATCTCACTGAGACCGTCTGCACGCTCGAGCATCCGCAGAACGATACCCACGGTGGCGTAGACCAGGCGAGTGTTCGCTGTAGTTTGCGATTCTAGGCGAATCGCGTAACCTACAAGAGAACGTGAGGTACCAACGTCGCCTTTGCGTTCGCCCATCTCCTCGCTTACACGCTGAGCCAAGGAAATTGCAGAGATACGACGAGGCTCGGTACAATAGATCTTGCAATGTCTGCCTTGTGCTAGCTCGCTCTCGAGGATGAATGCAGGCAGCTGTGTACTCTTACCGCAACCTGTCTCACCGCACAAGATAGTGACCTGATTTTTCTCGATGGTCTCTAGAGCTTCATCGCGGAACTGGAACATGGGCAGATTCATTCGAGCTGTAAGCATTTTCTGGTATGCTGGTGACGACTGCTTCTGTGCCCACATTTCCCGAAGCGCCTGAGAGGGCTCAGTCCCATTGGTCTTTTGCAGATCTTGTCGGGATGGGGTTGAACTGCCGCTTGCTGCTCCGTTCAGTCTTCTGGCTGGATTGAAGACGATCTCATCGTCTTCCTCGACTTCAGGCTGGACATTCTTCTCGATAGTCTTGCGCAACTCTTTTACAAGTTCGCGGTCGGATGCATCAACACTCTCACGTTTGAGCTTTGCAAATTCATCCCACAGGTCTCTAAATGCCGGTGGTAGCTTGAGATGTGCCTTCTCTTCCTTTGGAGAGCCAGAAAAGATGAGATAAAGGGCTGCTGTAGCAATGTATGCCTCGCTTTGCGCGGTATCGGGGGTCGCTTCTTTCATCATTGTAAAGACGGTGCGAGTGGGACCAGCTTCGACTTTGAGCATGGTCATGAACTCTCCATCGATGGGTTCGGGCTCTTTTGACCATTGGATTGTGAGTGAGTGCCGGCTGGCATAGGTTGTTGGTGACACGAGTTTGTAAGTGTGCTTCGTCCGGGAGTCTCGCGCTTTGCAAGCCTCTTCCAGCACTCGTTTGGGGTTCATGCCAGTAAGTCTGCCGAAATCTCTCACAACTACGTTCTGGCTGTGAACAACGCCTGATGTTGAATCGCTTGGTGTCGAGGTTTCCTCACTTCCAGGCAGAGCGCCGAACATTCCTCCTAGCATATCATCGTCACCCATCGCTTCAGCCTCTCTCAGCAACTCCTGTCCGAGCCTCTCAGCTTCGTCACTAATGTTGTCCAACGTAGATCCTCCAGCGTCCGTAGATCCGTTCGCGTTTGCCTCTGGAGCTTTGGGTTGCTCACTTTGTAATTGCCATTTCCGACGCTCAGAGAATTCGCGAGCCAACTCGATTTTCTTCTCGTTCCACTGTGCTTCGCCTTCGCGCTTGTCGAAGAGCACATCAGATTCTATCCTTTGCACTCTCGCCTGTAACTTCTTCTGACCTCGCCCTGGTGCAGCCTTGGTGGCAGGTTGGCCTTTTTGGCTTTTGCCTTGCTTCTTTTTCGCCATGCCACCTTCACCCTCCGGATCCAAGTCGAAGAGTCTGGCTTTGGTTGCCAGGTAGATGGAGAGCAACTCATCAGGCTCAAGGTCACTTTCGATGTCACTGACCTCAATTCCATCGTCGCCTGGTTGCTCGGTCTCTGTGGGCGCGTTTGCCTGAGGCTTCTTCCATTTGGGGACTTTGGTATCTTGCGGCTCAGGAGTCTCATCTATTGGATCTTGAGCCGAGGCGGTAATTTTTGGTTTCTCGTAATCGTAATCGTTCATTTCATCGTTGTTGCCGTTCCAAGACAGCCAGTCCAGAGCTTCAGGTAGACCCCACGGTTGGCCGGACGCATCGTCGGCGGGTGGGTTCGACAAGACTTGAGCGATGGCATCACCTACGCGCTCATCGGAAATTTCAAGGCCAGTCAAACACAAACGTAGCTGCCACACTTTCGATACGAGATCATCGCCTTTGGGTAACGTTCGTTTGGTTGCACCCGAAGACTCGTTGTTGTTGCCCTGGGTGGCGTATTCCACAATTTGTTGCATCAGCTCCTTTGGCAACCAGTCTTTTACGGACATGTATTCGGACTGGCCACGCAGCAGCCGTTTGTCGGTTTGCAGTCGGGACACGTGACGCGATGATTCCTTGCGTACTTTGCCGGCATATTGTTCAACAAATTGTTGTAATTCAGATGCCTCAAGTTGTGCCTCGAGTTCCTCTGGACTGAGTTCGTGGAGTTCACGCTCTGCATCCTTTTTGGTGTCACTGGTCTTGTCGTTCTTGGTAGCTGGTGTGCCAGCCTTTGTGCTGGGTGTGTTTACACCAGACGGTCGGACGCTGTTCGCATCCTCGGGCTTCTCGGGTTTTGGTTTTGATGCCACAGATGTAGTGGCGAAACCACGTGCTGGGTTGGCGGCCGGCTTCTTCTTTTTGCCGGCCATTATGATTTATTGTGATTAGTATGTCGGGTCGGCGGTGTTTGCACTACCCAAAAACCCCCAAAGTTCAATGTTCTCGAAGCGGCGCTGTCTGCATTTCGTCACCGCGAAAAGGTCACTTTGATCTCCAGTCTTTTTCCCGCCGCGACACCTGCCCCACGCGACAACGAGATACGTTCGACTTCGAGTAATTGATTGACCGACACGAATTTCCACATCGCATCCAGGACCGCGGTTCTTGTACATACGCGATCACATTCACTTGCAGCAGCACAAGCAGCATGGCAGACGAGACACCTGCCAGCCGTGATGTCCAGGCGCTGGACCTGGGCGAGCTGCGCAAGGTGCTGCTGTCAAACTCGACGAAGCAGCGGACTTCCGAGCTCAACCAGCTACACGAAAAGCTCGTAAGCCAAGGTAGGTAAGGCTCTCGCTATGCGGGCATATGCTCTACTACTTCGGTGCTGATGTGTTATGTAGGTGGTGTAGGCTCTCAACTTCCTTCCGTTCTCAGCATTCTCTTCGACACATATCCTCTCTACATCGACACGCGATCACGACAGGCAGTTGAGCAATGCTTGGGTTCAATAGCATCAGCGACGGAGAATAAAAAAGTGACGGCAGCTTTTGCGACATTGGTCCAGCAGGAGGCAGCAAAGGCGAGCTTGGCACCTGGAAGTGCTTTTGTGCTGGTGAGATGGACCTCGCAGTTGATGCAGGAGTCAGCCAAGGATAAGACTCTCTGGGATGCTTTTGGAAAGGACCTTGTCACTGCGCTTAACAACGCATTGAACACTTTGCTCTCTTCCGATCCCAAGGATAGCACTCGTGGAACTGCGATCAGAGTGAGCAGACGCGCATTCCGCGCAGTCTTCAAGAGCCCATTCGGAGATGAAGCGATCAACGAGTACGTGAACAAATTATCCGCAAAGGCGACAACTCCCACACCAAAGAACGCAATTACACTTGGCATTGTTGCTGGTGTCAGCAAGCGACTCCCCGACAGGAGCGCAACTCTCGAGGCCAAGAAACAGGACTTTATTGCATTCTATCTACGGGAGTTCCTGGGGTCTAAGGTCCAATTGCCGCAATACCTTGCGACAGGCCTCAAGGACTTCTTTGGTTCGTACCTCACACTTGACGAAGTTCGCAAGGATGTGGTACCACCAATAGAGAAATCGCTGCTGCGCGCCCCAGAAGTGGTTTTGAATGATCTAGTGGCACCCATGTTTGCCTCGCTTCCAGCTGAGTACGATCTTTCCGAGATCTTGAGCTCGAATCTATTGAAGCCACTTCTTTCGAACATCAAGTCATCCAACGCTGTTGTCCGCAACGGCGCTGTGCACACTTTCTCCGTCATCGCCAAGCGATGTGCGGATGAGCAGTTAGTCGAGAAAATCGCAGACGAGATTCTGAACCCTTTGAAGACCAACAAGGTCCCATCTGCTGATCAAAAGGTGATCCACTCTCAGATGCTATCCGCACTGAACGCCAACTCTGCACTGGCTGCAAAGGTACCACAAGGTATGGTTGGTGTTGCTGGCAAGGAGACGAACGAGCTTGCTGCTTCTGCGGAGATGAGTGCTATTATTAAATACATCGTCCACGCTCTGCAGAAGGATTTGATCGTCGATAAGACAGTGGTTGATGCATTCTCAAAGGGCATCGCAGAAAAGCGCATGCCTCTAAGACGCACTTGGACTCTTGGACTTGCGACAATCATCTGGAGCCTCAATGATGAGGAACTCAGCAAATCCAACACCGCCGCTTTCTTCGACCCTTGCGTCGGAAAGTTGATCGACTCTTTCAACGAAGTGCTTGCCAACCCGTCGCAAGCCTCTCAGAATGGACAGGTCTCAGCGGGCTGCGCTGCGACCGCTATTTTCGTCTCCAGAGTACCTCTGATGTCTGGCCTGCAGAACACTGCTCTCGTGAAGAAAGCCAGTGTCGCCGATAAGGCTCTGGCATTGGAGCCCAAGCCGTCGTTCATGCTCAGTGCACGCATCTACTCAAAGCTGACTGCTGAAGAGGATCTGATTTGGCTTGTGCGCGCGTTGTCTGCTTCCCTGCCAAAGCTTCCTAAATCAGATGAAGCCTTGAACGTACGCAACGCATGGGCGCAGGCTCTGTTGTACGTTTTCTGTGCCACAGGAATCCCGCCCAAGGTCAAGACAGAGGCTACTGCTGCGTTGCAGAAGCTCTATGCATCAGATCCTGCTTTCACTTCTCAGGTGGTTATCGATGGCGTTTGGCAGTGGTGTGAAGACGTCGAAGCCGAAGTGAAGGACAGTGTGGCTCTGATTGCCAAGACCGG
Source organism: Cladosporium velox (assembly GCA_024604135.1). NCBI lineage: Eukaryota > Fungi > Ascomycota > Dothideomycetes > Cladosporiales > Cladosporiaceae > Cladosporium > Cladosporium velox. The sequence goes on from JANIIF010000009.1 coordinate 1,063,806, forward strand.
CCGTGACGAGCTCTTCAAGGCAATTCGTGTTATCTGCCTCGATTCTGAGACTGCAGCTCGTTTGGGCGCTAAGATTGACAAGGAGACACTTGAGACACAGATGACTAGACTTCTTGTTCTGTGCAGGCCTGAGCTTCTGCCGCGCACGTCGTGGATCGAGCTCTGCTTGAAAACTAGTACCGATCCTGGAAGCCTCGCGAGCAAAGCACCTGAAGATTGCTTGGCCAACGTTCTCTCCGTGACAGAGGATGCGAAGCGCAGATCCCTACCGAACTTCCAGTCTGCTGCGTTTGGTGCGATGGCCGAACTCGCTTTCGTCGCACCTGAAGTTATGACACCTCTCATTGTCGCCCAAATTAGCAAAGATCTCGAGTCATCCCAGCTGCAAGATGTTGGTCCCACAGAAGCCGCAATATACAGGACACCGGAAGGCACCGCATTCGTGGACGTGCTATCCAAGCAGCAAAACTCTCAGGTCATCAGTAAGAACTCGAAGGACTACGACACCCTCAAGTGGGAGGAGGAGCTTAGGGCGTCGCTGGCTTCTAAGAAGGGTACCGAGAAGAAGCTTACTCCTGAAGAGCAAGCGAAGGTGAATGCACAGCTTGCTAAGGAGTCTGAAATCCGCAAGCACGTTGCAGGCATCGACGTGAGGCTCAGGCGTGGTATTGGCATCATCCATGCCTTGGCAGTTGGACCCCCCAGCGCAGCCGAGGCGTGGTTTGGTCCCGCCGTGAAACTCCTGTTCGAAGCTATCCAGGCGGGAGCTGGATTGATTCTTGGTGATGCCGCCGCGCTTGGCTACTTGAGCTGCGCTGGCAGGACGTCAAACAGGCTCGGACAGCTGCGACCATTCGTTGGTGTTGCCACCCTCCGTGCAGCTGGCGTCACAATTCTACCCGAGAACCTGCTTGCGGAACCTCTCGGTGATCTTGTCACCAGACTTCTCTACAGGCTCCGTTCTCTCGGAGAGCAGAGGCCGTTCGATACGGTGACGCTTTCTTACATTTTCTCTTTCGTATTCCTGGTGCTTGAGAATGGCGGAATTGATCGCAAGGAGGCAGAAGAGGCCGACGAGCAGATCGTCCTGGCGACCGAGTTTATCTCTTACCACACAGATGCTTGCAACGACCCTACACTCCCACGCCAAAAGCTGCTAAGCGTGTTGATCGACTCGATGCAGACATACACGCAGCACTTCCGTGCCTTCAAGGATTGCTTTACTAACCTCTGCCGGTCCATTGCTCCTAGCATGAGCACTGCTGAAACCGACACCGCAGTCAGAGGTGTTATTGTCCCTGATCCTTCTGTCAGGAACGCAGTTCTGCAGGCCATCAGTGCGGAGCTAGACCTGACCGATCGCGAATTCTACGAGGAGATCTGGCTTGCACGGTACGATGATGTGACAGAGCATCGCGAACTCGCCAACGAAATTTGGGAAGAGAATGAGCTTAAGGTCGCAACTGACTCTGCTGCGAAGGAGCTGCCATACTTGGAGTCCAAGGACAGCCAACTCAGGAGAGCAGCTGCTCGCGCAATTGCTGGCGCCATTAAAGAACAGCCTGCCTCCTTCGAGCCGATGCTCAGCAGCCTCCAGGAGACATACCTCGAGCGTGCCAAGCCGAGGAAACCCGAGCTTGACCGTTACGGTATGCCGATCAAGAAGGATCTCTCAGACCCTTGGGAGGCGAGGCACGGTATCTCGCTCGCCTTCAAGGAGCTGTCTGTGAGCTTCCCTGAGCAACAACTTGTGCCGTTCGTCCACTTCTTGGTCGAGAGCGGACCTCTCAGCGATGCTAGTGCTACCGTACGTGACAGTATGGTTGAAGCTGCTGTCAGCGTCGTCACAGCACAGGGCAAGTCCTTGGTCGAGCCTTTGATGAAGCTGTGCGAGAGCACTTTGGAAAGCTCAAGCACTTCACAAGCGCAAGACTTGGTCAACGAGGCAGTTGTCATCATGTACGGTGCACTTGCTCAGCATCTGCCGGAGGGCGATTCGCGCACGCCGAAGGTTGTCCAACGCTTGCTCGCGACTCTCAGCACACCTTCGGAATCTGTGCAGTATGCTGTCGCTCAGTGCTTGCCACCTCTGGTGCGTGCGTGCAGCGACCAGGCTACAGCCTTTTTGCAACAGATGGTTGATGAGACACTTCACGCAAAGAAGTATGCCGCCCAGCGTGGTGCAGCGTATGGTCTTGGTGGTATCGTGAAGGGTAAGGGTATTGCGATCCTACGTGAAGCACGCGTGCTTTCCACCATCAGAGGCGCTACCGAGAACAAGAAGGACGTCAACGAGAGGCAGGGTGCATTCCTCTGCTACGAGCTTCTGTCTCTCATTCTTGGACGCGTGTTTGAGCCGTACGTTATCCAGATCGTGCCTCAACTTCTTTCTGGCTTCGGTGACACGAGCGCAGATGTGCGTGCGGCTTGTCTTGATGCCGCAAAGACATGCTTCTCATCTCTGAGCTCTTACGGCGTGAAGCAGGTCCTTCCCACACTCTTGGAGGGTCTAGATGAATCGCAGTGGCGCAGTAAGAAGGGTGCTTGCGATTCTTTGGGTGCCATGGCCTACCTTGACCCCGAACAGCTGGCGGTCAGCTTGCCCGAGATCATTCCTCCGCTTACTGAGGTTCTCAACGACAGTCACAAGGAAGTTCGTGCATCAGCAAACAGGAGTTTGCAGCGCTTCGGTGAAGTCATCAGCAACCCTGAAGTCAAGAGCCAGGTTGGTATCTTGCTCAAGGCATTGAGTGACCCTACCAAGTACACAGAAAGCGCGCTGGATGCCCTCATCAAGGTCAACTTCGTGCACTACCTCGACGCGCCTTCGCTTGCGCTTGTGGTGCGCATCTTGGAGCGCGGTCTCGGCGACCGTTCCGGTACCAAGAGGAAGGCGTCCCAGATCATTGGCAGTCTCGCACATCTTACTGAGCGCAAGGATCTTGTGGCACATCTTCCTATCCTTGTCGCTGGTCTTCGTGTCGCTATCGTCGACCCGGTGCCGGCAACAAGAGCTACAGCTTCCAAGGCATTGGGTTCCACTGTCGAGAAATTGGGCGAGGATGCTTTGCCCGACCTTATTCCTGGTCTTATGGCAACACTCAAGTCCGACACTGGTGCTGGCGACCGTCTTGGTTCCGCACAGGCCCTGTCGGAGGTGCTTGCTGGTCTCGGAACCAGTCGCCTCGAAGAGACCCTGCCTTCAATCCTCCAGAACGTGTCCAGCAGCAAGGCCTCAGTCCGCGAGGGCTTCATGTCCTTGTTCATTTTCTTGCCCGCTTGCTTCGGAAACAGCTTTGCCAACTACCTCAGCAAGGTCATCCCGCCCATTCTATCTGGTCTTGCGGACGAGGTCGAGGCTATTCGTGAGACTTCGCTCCGTGCTGGTCGCTTGCTTGTGAAGAACTTTGCCACTCGTTCCATTGACCTCCTCTTGCCCGAGTTGGAGCGTGGTCTTGAAGACAACAGCTACCGCATTCGTCTCAGCTCCGTCGAGCTCGTCGGTGACCTCCTGTTCAACCTCACAGGTATCACTGCGAAGGCGGACCAGGAGGACGAGCTGGAAGAGAACGCGAACGAGGCTGGTGCATCTCTGCTCGAGGTCCTTGGAGAAGAGAAGCGCAACAAGGTGCTCTCTGCCCTTTACATTTGCCGCAACGACACCTCCGGCCTCGTGCGCACCGCCGCCATCAACGTATGGAAGGCGCTTGTCTCCACTCCCCGTACCCTCCGCGAGCTCATCCCCACCCTCACCGGACTTGTCATTCGCAGACTTGCGAGCAACAACATGGAGCAGAAGGTCATTGCCGGCAACGCCCTTGGCGAGCTTATCCGCAAGGCTGGCGAAGGTGTCCTGTCTACCTTGCTTCCAACTCTCGAGGAAGGCCTGCAGACGAACACCGACGCGGATGCCAGACAGGGTATCTGCATTGCCCTGCGCGAGCTTATCTCTGCTTCCGCACCCGACGCGCTCGAAGACTACGAGGAGACGCTCATCTCTGTCGTGCGTACCGCCTTGGTCGACCAAGACAACGACGTGCGCGAGGCTGCCGCAGAGGCCTTCGACTCTCTGCAGAAGATTCTCGGCAAACGCGCGGTGGATCAAGTGCTGCCGCATCTGCTCAACCTCTTGCGTTCCGACGAGGAGGCAGAGCACGCCCTCTCGGCGCTTCTTACCCTGCTCACCGACACATCAAGGTCCAACATCATCTTGCCCAACCTCCTCCCGACACTGCTCACCCCGCCAATTTCGCCGTTCAATGCGCGCGCGCTTGCATCGCTGTCTGAGGTGGCTGGAGGCGCCATGACAAGGAGGCTGCCGACCATCTTGAACTCCATGATGGACAGCATCATTGGCTGCAAGGATGCCGACCTCAAGTTGGAGCTTGAGACTTCTTTCGACACCATCCTCACTTCTGTCGATGAATACGATGGTCTCAACACGATGATGAGCGTCATGCTAGCCTTGGTCAAGCACGATGACCACCGCAAGCGTGCAGCCGCTGACCTTCACTTTGCCAAGTTCTTCACCAACGCGGAAGTGGACTTCTCTCGTTACTACCCTGATCTCATCCGCGCTTTCCTCATCTCCTTTGATGACAGTGACAAGGAGGTTGTCAAGGCTGCTTGGACTGCACTTAGCGCTCTTACCTCACAGCTCAGGAAGGAGGAGATGGAGTCGCTTGTTATCTCCACAAGGACAACTCTCAACCAGGTTGGCGTTCCCGGACACGGCCTTCCCGGCTTCTCTTTGCCGAAGGGTATCAACGCCATTCTGCCTATCTTCTTGCAGGGTCTTATGAACGGCTCGGCCGACCAGAGGACACATGCTGCACTCGCCATGTCGGACCTCATCGACAGGACTGCCGCCGAGGCTCTAAAGCCTTTCGTCACTCAGATCACTGGTCCCCTCATTCGTGTTGTCTCTGAGCGTTCTACAGAGCTCAAGTCCGCTATTCTGCTCACGCTCAACAACCTTCTCGAGAAGATCCCTCTCTTCCTCAAGCCGTTCTTGCCTCAACTTCAGCGCACTTTCGCAAAGTCACTCGCAGACCCATCAAGCGAGGTCTTGCGCAGCAGAGCTGCTAAGGCTCTTGGTACACTCATTGTGATGACGCCCCGTATTGATCCGCTTATCACCGAGCTTGTTGCTGGTGCTAAGACTCCAGACGCCGGTGTGCGCAACGCTATGTTGAAGGCACTTTACGAGGTGGTCAGCAAGGCCGGCTCCAAGATGAGCGAAGTGTCGACAAACTCGATCCTGGGCCTGATTGACTCGGACCAGGATGAGCACGATGACTCCATGACTATAACTTATGCCAAGTTGCTCGGCGCGTTGATCAAGGTGCTTCCAGCAGAAAGCGCCACTGGTCTAATCAAGTACGTACAGAACAACCTCCTCAGCCACACAGACAATATGCTAACAATTTCACAGGAGCCGCGTGGTCACCAATCACTTCACCCACGCGTCCGTTCTTGCCTTGAACGCCGTCCTTGTCGAGTCTCCAGAGTCACTCACCACGGGTGCCTTTGCCGAGATCACGTCATCCATCATCGTGCAAGGTATTGCCAGCTCGCAACCCTTCGTCGCTGACAACTGCGTTCTCGCAGCCGGCAAGTACCTCCTCGCCGAGTCCAGCGACAAGAGCTTCGACTCGACCAAGCCCATCTTCGAAGCTCTGGCACAAGTCATCCCGCCAGGCAACGCTGTCGACACTCGCCGCCTGTCACTCGTCGTGATCCGCACCGTCGCCCGCGAACACAACGACGTCGTGCGCCCCCACTTGCCGGCCATCGTGCCGCCCGTCTTCGCTTCCGTGCGCGACATGGTCATCCCCGTCAAGCTTTCCGCAGAAGCAGCCTTCCTGGCCGTCTTCAACGTCGTCGAGGAAGAGTCCGAGGTCTTCGACAAGTACATGGCGAGCCCCAGCGCCGGAGGCGCGCTGGCGCCCGGCCCCAAGAGGAGCATGCAGGAGTACTTCAAGCGCATTGCGCTCAGGTTGAGCAGCCAAGCCAGAGAGAGGAAGGAAGCGGAGGGCGGTGCCGGCGGCCTTGGTCTCAGCGGAGACGAGATCGAAGACGAGAAGGAAGTCTGGTCTATCGGCCGCATGGAGTCCGGCTCTGGTGCTTTCTCTGATGAGTAGATGACACACTAGTCCCTGAATGGTTGCTTAGCATTTCTGTTTAGAGAGCGTTTGAAGTCTTTGTTTATATATAAAAAGCGAAATTGCATTTAACTTACTTACTTGTTTCATGATCACCGTAAAACGTATCACAGCCCTCCTACTGTACTTTCTTTTGAGGCCTTGTGGCAAACTCTCATGATGACAGACACTATTTGACTTCACAAAAATTGATGTATACGCAAATTCATTCATCAGGACGGTTCATACTCGCGTGCAAATTCTCATGACGGAAACAATTACACGGCCTTGATACAACTTCACGGAGATCACGCGATGCTTGGTCAGAAGAGAATAATACAATCGAAATTGCGAAAAGAACAAATCACCTTCTTTGCGTGTCAATAACCATCTTTCGTCTATCTTGAAATTCGATAATCTTCTTTCCCATCGTTTCCGCGCTCGAAAGTGAGGTGTCCCAGAAGAAGGAAAGAGAAAACATGGGATTACAATAAAAAGACACACGCGCAAATGCATCCCTCTCCCCATCACCTCTCTCACTGGAAGAACGCCAGTCCCAAAGGTTGTGTAAACTGAATGTTAAACTCTCCGTCTCCACTCATCGCTCCAAACCGCCCTTCTTCTTCTATAGTTCTTTCCCTACTCGTGTCAAATCAGCGTTACCGCTGCATCGCCATGTCGCCGTCCCCCTCTTCCTCCTCGCTGAGAATCTCTCCGTTGCCGGAGTAGCCGCCACTGTGTCGTCCATAACCGTTCCGGGTCACGCCACCCAGATCACCGTCCTCGTCGTGTCCGTCGAGTTGGCCAGCGCCGGCGCCCTTGGCGTCGATTTGCTGCTGCAAGACGGCTTGTGCGCTCACAATCTCGGCCAGGCGCTTGAGGCGCGGCGTTTGCAGCCAGCTAGGCGTGTACGTCTCGAGAGCGGTGATGACGCGGGGCTCGGCGATCTCGTAAGGGCCTGAGTCTTCCATGTCGACGGCTTGCAGGAGCAGGACGTCGGATTTGGGGTCGGTCACGCGTGAGGCCACTGCCTTCATGATTTCGCCGTTGATGGGCTGCTCGTAATCGGCGACGAGATATTGGTTCAGGAGCTTCTGAATTTGGTTGGGAGTGAGCCTAGAGGGATGTGTGTTAGCAATAGTTTAGATTTCCAGGGGGTTGAAGTCGACGATCACTTACATCCAGCAGATATCTTGAATAATCTCGATATCGTTCAGGGTGGCCTTCTTCAGCTGCAAAAGCTTGGTGGCTTGCATAAGGTGCTCAAGCTGCAGTGTACCTTCGGGCATGTCGTGGCTCTTGCACCACTCTTCAATGCGGGTGATGTTGTAGTTGATCTGCAGGCCTCGCTTCCAGCTGAGGAAGTTACGACGCATGAGCAAGTCGTTAAACGCAGTGACGCCAACAAGTCGCAGCAGCTCTGTGACGGTCTGTGTGATGATGGTGTCTTCGATGTAGAAGGCCTTCATTGCCTTGAAGACGTTGTTCAGGAGAGACAGAAGGTTGTCCATGCTGAAGGCTGGCGCGTTGGAGGATTGCAGAAGCTTGCCAAGGAAGCGGTTGCTCTCGTTGGTCACAAATCCGGGCAAGCTCTGGCTCTCGATGATAGCGGGCACGATCATCTTTTGTAGCTTCTTCTTCAGCACCTTCATCCATGTGTGGTAGATGTTAAACTCCAAACTCTCAAGGTCATGCTTGACGATCTCGAGCAATCGGTCATACTCGAAGTTGTCGGTCTTCTGTGCCTCGTACCAGTCCTCTGCCAGGAACACGAACGACAGCATCTCGTGGACGTTGCTGAGCCAGAACGCGCCGGGATTGACGGCTTCGTCTCCGTCGTGTTGCATCACTTCTTGCTGAATGGATTGCATCACGTTGGCGAGGAATCGCTCGCTTTCCTTCACAAAGCCGTTGTTCCACATCTCGCTTGTAACAAGGTTGATGAGGTAGGCAGGGAAGAGAACCTCCTTGTCGGTAGGTGGTGGCGTGGAGCCTGGTGACGGGATCTTGAGGTTGCGGATGAGGCCCATGGTGACTTCATCGTTGAGGCCATCCTCGTCGGCAAGCAGGTTTTCGAGCTCCATCTCAACGCTCTCTTGTGCCGGGTTGAAGGTCGAGCCTGAAAGGTTCTGCATGTGACCTGAGGTTGCGCCGAATGCCATGGAGACAGGTCTCGGGTTGAAAGCACCGCTGAATCTTTCGCTGTTGATCTGTTCAGGGCCAGCTGATCTACGCTTGGGCTTCTTGCTCGAGACGAGGTTAATAAGTCCACTGGGCTGTGCAGGTTGTTGGGCAAAGCCGTTGGTGCCCTCTCCGTTGACAGGAACGGCACGTTTTGCGAGTTCGAGCTCGTCTTGAAGGTCAGCAAGTTGTTGTCGGAGCGAGAGCTTCTCTGTCTCAGACACAGTCTTGCTCTGCCTGGTGGTTTCGAGCTCTTGAGACGTGGCGCGTAATGACTCGCGGAGTGTCTTCTCTTCCTCCTGAAGTCGTCGCATAGCGGTTGTGCTTTCGTCGTAGTTGGTGCGCAGCTTTTGCATCTCCTGTTCCATGGCACCCAGCTTAGCGGCCGTGATACCAGCCTGGTTGGCCTCGGTCTGGAGATCCTTTGTCCGGCTCTCGAGCGCATTGTGGCGCTCTCTCCATGACTTAAGTTGTGACTCGTAATTTGAGACCTGGTTCTTGAGTGTCTTGTTCTCTGTCCTCACAGTGCCCAGACTCTGTGTGAGCTCGATGACCTTGTTCTCAAGCTTGTATGAGATCTGCTTGAGATCGCGTGCCTCTTCACGGATAGTCTTGTACTCCTTTCTAGCAGTCTTACCACGCCAAAGACTCTGCACAAGGGTAACTTTGCGGCGGTAGTCCCTCCAGCCGCGAAGCTGGTACCGACTGCGCCATGCACGCTGGATCTTCCTTGCAGCATCGCCAACACGCTTGTCAAGAATCATCTTGCGCAGAAGGAAGGCCTTGGCCGCCGCTTCAAAGACGATGAGATCGTCGCGGAACTGTACGTATTTCTTGCGGTCTTTCGAACCCCTCCAAACACGTTGGATGTCGGTAGCTGCTTTGACCCGACGGCGCTCGTCGGCCTTTTCCCTTGCAATATTACCTCGCGCAAGGGCTTGAAAGGCACGGAAGCTGTCGATGGCCTCGAGATACCGACGGCGGTAGTACTTGGCGCGAAGGTTCTTCTGGATCATAATGGCAGCATCTTCGAGGCGAGCCGTGCGCAGACCTTCCAGGAAAGCAAGCATGCCGGCGCGGAAGAAGATCTTGGTGAGACCAAGCTGATACTTGTCAGTTCCATCGTTCTTGGGCTCACCGAGAGCCTTTCGGAGGATGTTGTTGCCCATCTCCCGAATCTCGGTAGTCCATTGTGTAGATGGAATGAGCATGTAGTATCTGAGTGCGAACTCCTCGTACACCCATCTTGTTGGGTAACCAGCACAGCTGATGCGGACAGTCTCTAGGACACCGCAAGCTCGCAGCTGACTCAAAACCATAGGTCCTTCGAATTTCCAAGACTCTTTACTCTCGTTAGGCTTGATACACCTGATATAGTGCACATCCGTCGAGTTGATGGTCTGCATGAGCTCGATCAAACTGCTCTTGAAGATGCCACCGAGCGTTGGCTTCTTTGTGGAGGCTGCGCTTCTTTTGGCGATAGCATTGCCCGCCTTTGGGGCTGCTGTGGCGGTCTCACGATCCCTGACAGCCGCTGACGTCTCCAAAACTTCTCCGAGGAATGTATTGGAAGTGCTCCTAAGGTTCTCCAAATGCTCGTCGGGTACAGTGTCTCTGTTCTTCTCGATGAAGCCTTCGCTCTCGTATGTGACATCCACAGCGTAGTGACAGACTGTGAAGGCGCTCTTGCCGAACCTTGGCTTCTTGTAGAACTTGTGCTTGTCACCAGAGTAGTTGTGGTGCAACTTGTTGATGTAGCTCTCGTCCGAGCCCATTGGCAGTCTCGACTCCTCGTCCAGTAGTGCAAGCACACCAAGCTTGCCCTCGATGAGATCGATACATGGCTGGTTGTCCGAGAAGTCGATGAACTTCCAGTCAATCTCCTCGCGAAGGTACTCCTCTTGTTCCAACTTGAAGACGTGCTGGTTGAATTCTTGCTGGAGTTTCTCGTTGGCGTAGTTGATACAGAATTGCTCGAAGCTGTTCTTGGCGAAGTGTTCAAATCCGTAAATATCCAGAACGCCAATGAAGCTCTTCATCTGTGCGACGACTTCGGCGGGTCCAAGGAAGCCGTTCATTGTTTCCACCAGCCAGTCAAAGAGGGAAGAGTAAATGTACTTGGCCACAGAGTCCCTGACCACGAGAGCCTGGGCCTGGTTGAGGTTGGACATGATCTTCTCTCCACGAGTTACAAGCTGCTTCTTGACAGTCCACTTCGCGAATTCGCTTGCATCTATGCCAAGGAGCTCACAGGCCTTGACGAGTGAAGGCTCGTCTGCCGAAAGTGACGAGTCCGATCTCGAAGCTGTGATCTTGATGTTGCCGATGTGCAAGAGAGCAGCCAGAATCCGCCACAGTGTACTCTGTACCTCTCTTGAGACACCCAATCTGTCGAGAGACTCTACTGTCTCCTTGAAGTCTTTGGCATCGTCGACGCCCTCGATTTGAGGAGCGCCTCCTTGGTTCAGGTAATCGTAGTGTTCCACGGGGATCAAACCAAGCTCTTCTCTTTCGGCTTCGGATGCGCCAGCGACAAGTTGGTAAAAGATGTGGTAGTTGCGCTCCTTAAGCGGTTGGAATACCAATCTTGATCGCTCAAGCAAGTACACCCGTATTCTTGCTCCAATGATGTCTGTCTCCTTGTTGAACATGATCTCGATGTACTTGCCGAAACGTGAGGAGTTGTCGTTTCTGGTTGTCTTCGCGTTACCGAATGCTTCCATAATCGGGTTGGTAGCGAGAATGCGCTCTTCCGTCTCGCTCATGGTGTCGGAGCGACCACGGCTCCTTGCGCCAGGTTGATCAGGCGGTTCTCGTGTTGCAAAGTATCGCATGATGTACTTGGCACTGACAGTCTTGCCGGCACCAGACTCACCAGAAACGACGATGGTCTGGTTGTGTCCATCACGAAGCATGTCGGCGAATGCCTCCTCAGCAATCGCGAACAAGTGAGGCGCTTGTGAGGATCTGTGCTTGCCAGCGTAGATTTGTACCATGCCAGGAACGTACAGTGAGTCCACTCTTGCAAAAGGGTTAGTGGCAATTAGCACAATACCGGAATACGTGTATATCTCTTTCTGAGCATAGCGAAGCTTGATGGCCTGCAAAACTGCAGGCTCGTTCAGGTGAGAAAGGTTCGTCAAGTCATCGCTAGCCTCCAGTATTGAAGGGTTCATGAGCGGAGGAAGTGAGGCATTGCTGTCGTTGAGCGCGGCGAGTGTCGTCTCGATCGTTTTGCTCTGAAAATGGTATACTTGGTCAGTCCATGGTGGCCATTTGGGCGCTTGATTACTCGTGTCCACCAACGTACCTCTCCGTTCTCCAAGACAAACACCAGCTTCACGTTCTCGCCGTCAACAATCTTTTGCTCCACCTCGGAGGCAACCCAACCCTCAGTGGTGTCAGGCTGCCAGGCCTTGGTGCCAACATCGTAGGTGTGCGACATGGCTGTATCACAACCAGGCGCGCGCCCTGGGATGCAGAGATGTCACTGCTCAGTTGAGTAGCAAGTGTGGTGTCAACCTCCTGGGAGCTTGTTCCGCGGCCCAGGAATGGAAGTATAAATACAATGATTCGGGACTGATCTTGTCTTCGTGGCTCAAGCAGCTCAAGCAAAGGTCCCTCTCGGTGAAGGAGCCGGCAGAGGAACAATTAGGAGCCGGCGAGTGAATAGAAAGGGCCCCAGGGTAACGCCAGCGCTATGCGATGCGGCAAAGCAGTACACTCGGTCACGTCAGCGCGCGCAAGCCAGCGGAGCGGCAGACGTGTTGTTGATGTCGCCGGCGGGGAGCGGCGGAGATGGTGGGAGGAGGAGGAGCAGGGAGGGAGGAAGCGGTGGTGGTGGTGGTGGTACAGGCACAGAGGCGGGTATAGCAATGGGCGGTGTCCGGGTGGTGGTGGAATATCAGAGCATCGACATTATTGAACAACGTCGGCCGCACGCACGACCCTCGTGAGCAGCGCTGGCTGGCCTGGCTGGCTGGCTTGCTTGCCTGCTGTTGGCTGGCTGCTGGCCTGCTGCTTCCTCTACACTTCGAACCCCTTGAACGGCGCGGCGGACACTACCGAGACCATGCCACTCCCATACTAGGGCTGAGCGTGCAGACGAGTGCGCGGGTGTTTCATGCTTTGCCTGGCGCGCGGGCGAGTCGACCAAGACTCGCAAGTCAACACGCCATCCCCTCCACCCGTGCAACTCTGCTCGTGCGTTTGCTTGCTGCTGCCGCGCCCCTGCAGCAAGCACGAGTGATTGTGTGCAGTCTCGAAAAGGGGCTCCCTGGTCCGCCGCGTCTTCACATCCCCACGATCGAGTCTTTTGCCTGGTGGGTGTGTGGGTGTCCATACGGAGGTAGCATGATAGGTGGCAGCACACTCCCGTGAATGGCTGACAATGGCTAGTATGCTTGCTGACTGGTGGCGATGCGGGCTGGTAGGATCTGCAATTGGGCCAACCTTCTCACATACTTTCATCCTCAGGACAAGTCAGAGCAAGTAGTAGTCTGGTTGCATACAACGCGTACCATGTCTACACGTCTACCTGCTGCAATACTTCGGATCATCGACCCAATCTTGAGTCTCCTCCACCTCCAAGGTCCCCTCTATCGTGTCGGTCCAAGCCCGGACTTCCAATAATCTATGTCTCTCCCTTGGTCCCTTAAAGCTCGGTCTCCTCCAACGGTCGAACGGTTCCGATAATTTGTGAAGACGGCTACACTGTACCAAAGATCTCGAATGATGTGCTAAACACCCGCGAGAGCTTGTCTTCAGACGAGAGCTCTTCTGGAAAGCTCCATTATTCAGGGCGTGTGTTTCTTCGATCGTGGTGGTCCTCGTGTGAACGTTGACGACTCTTTACTGCGACAAAGCAGCTCTTTCTTCCTCGCTCAACAATTCCATCCACTACCAGCATCACGTATTATGTGGATGTCTACCAGCTCTCAGGCAAATTATCGTTACGACGTAGCCGTCGATGCTTATTACGAGCCCCTTTTCGTATTCAGCATATCCCCACCACTAACGCTCTCGCTCTCTGGCATGCCCCAGTACTTTGGTTACTACTCTCTATGACCTGTGGTAAAAGGTGTTGATGTGTCTCTGATTTATCTCATGACTGTTCATATTCCGAGAGGGACACTCAATTGATGTACGCCCCAAAGTGTTTAGTCCAGTACATAAAAACATATACCACGAAGGCCAATGATCACACCAGCAAACCGATACGATTGAAACCAAAGCTGTATTATTCCGACGAGTTCACAACAGACGCGCAATAAATGCGCGAGTTGATTATCAAGCTAAAGCAACGTTGCATGTACATACTCAAATGCAAGAAGTATTGAAATGCAAGTGCACACGTCCAAGTGCATGTCCAAGTCTCGGACCTCATAACCACAAACCCTAGCAACCCTCCCTCAGCTATCGAGATTCGGCTGCCACTTTCGCACAGTTCAACAGCAGGTCTGGTTTCAAGACGTTCCATGTGGGTACAACTATATTCCTTGTATAACCCAAATTGCCAGAAATCTTCAAGCCGGTCCTAGCTAATCTCTGCCTACAAGCCTGGATGCCTGTACTGACGAGGCGGGCTACCACGGCAACAAGGTCCGATACTAATGTAACCGAACCGACATCTCTCAAACAGCACGGGTCGTTTTCGTGTTACCTCCTACGTCGCTTCACGTATATTTAGGACACCCCCTGCCATATGCCGGTGCCCATATAACAACGGACAGGGTACCTCCTACTGTACCTCGCACGTCAGTCCGTAGTCTCGCTGCGCTGGATCTTCTCGCCCTGACCAGCCAGAGATACCAAGTGTAGATTGCAACATCTGAATATGCATTGCCGAACATCCTCAGATGCATGTTGGAGCCGTACTTGCCGTGACATCATCCTGGTCATCTCGCTCAAGCACGATACGCTCAACTTCAATCGACAATGTCGAAGGCTTGACATGGAAGCTAGGGGATTCTCGCGGGCCTATCCATCATGCTTGGATCATCACGCCTAACATCCCTAGAGCGAATTGGACCACACCCACCAATTCAAAAACTGTACAATACATCTCCCTAGTAACCTTAATCAGCATTTTCCCAGTGACCATACTCAAAAAGTACAGACCGGAGGGGAAACACTTCTTGTGATCTCCCTTCCTACAATGATCATCTATGAACTCGACTAATATTGCATCATTGTCGAGCCTTCGAGTTTTCAAATACTACCTTATAGACCAAGCCGTTGCTGTGCTGGAATCGCAATCAACATGACTCTTCCGGACATGGCTGGAAAGATCAGATCACTACGCTCGTGTCGTAACGCGCATATAGCAAGACCCGCGTGGATTGGATCAAGCGGCCTTCTAATGTCACTTCGAAAGGAGATCATGCTATTGGATCACTCGAAAGAAGACACCAGAGCGATCACAGGCAGACCCAAGTCCACATTTGACATCATCAACATGATACCACTACGCCCCACTTGGTCTCAATGGCCCATGTACGTGATGACGTGCAATACAATGAGCGTAGTAAAATGGCTTTTCATGAAGCTCAAATGCAATCATACATACCACATGTCGGAAACCCAGAATTAACTCCGCTCGCAAGCCGCTAATGATGAAAGAAAAAAGAAAGGAACAAGAAACAGCGACCTGATCAAGCACCTTCTTCGAAGAAGATGCAAAGGCACAGGTGCCACAAAAAAACACAAAAGAAAAAAGAGAAAGCCATCCCTCCAAGCCCCCGCCAGCCAGATTCCTTTTCGTCGTCCACCGTTGCTTTCCAGAGCAAACTAGCTTTTCGGCCAGTCATGGGAGCGAGCTGTGTAGCTTTTACTCCCTTTCGTTATTTGCTCGTAGGAAGGGTGCCGTCGTAACCCAAAAAATATATAGGAGAGATGTCTAGCATCCGATCCCATGATTCCTCCACGTCTGCAGTTCTTCCGCCAGACTTTCCCCTCATATCCTCTTGACCGATATCACACGGCCTCTCTTCCTCTGGATAGATCACCACACTTTGCTCCGCCTGTCACCCCCACGCCCTGAGAAGACTTCCGAGACTTTGACGTTGGCGATCTTGCTCGTGAAGCCGCTGCTTTTACTGCTGCCACTGTTGGTGCTGGATGTGGGCGACGAGACGGTCGACTCGTTGCCGTAGACGTACTCGCCGTCGACGTAGTGTGCTCCCGAGACCCATGTGCTGCGCTTGTCGCGGCGGGTGTAGCGCTGCTCGAGGCGGTAGATTTCGAGCTTGGCTCGGAGAGAGTCGAGGAGGCCCATTGTGATTATGTATGTGTTTGTGGGATGGTGGATGTTTGGTGTTTGGTGTTTGTTGTTGGGGTTGAGTTGGTTGTAGTTGTAGTTGTAGGTGTTTCGGTTGTTTGCGGCCGATGAGATGCTTGGTTGGTTGTTGAGAGTAGGTTTACAGAGGTGTATGTATGGTATGGTAGTATGCTTTCTCTGTGGCGATATGGGTTGTACTGTATGTCGATTCGAGCTCAATGGCTAGCAGCAAGACGTCTGTTGCGAATGAAGGAGTGGACGTGGATATGCAAATCTCAGCGTAGATAGACGGCTGTGTATATGTAACGCACGGAGCAAGAGTGATGGTGATAGTGATAGCGATAGTAATAGTAGAGCAGCGAGCGACGATAGCAGCAAGCGATTGGGCAGATATAAACAAAGCTCAAAGAGCAGCAGCAGCAAAGGAAAGGACAGGGTGTGAGAGAACGAGGGTGCAGTAGTATGTAACTACTCGGGAGGGAAGAGGAAGACCAAGCCGAAGGTAACTTAGCACCTCAGCACGCGAGCGAGAGGCGTTGGGGGAGCACAACCCACGCGGCGCCCGTGGCCGCCATGTGGAGGACGGCGGCTTCTAGTCTTGCCGACCATCCCTGCGCTACCAAGAACGACGTCCGCCTAGCAAGCGGAGTTGCGGGTAAATTGACCGTAGCTGCGTCGAGGCCTCCGTGGATCACGATGCGCCGAGTCGTGTGTTTGGGAGAGTGTCGAGAAGTCGAATGCTGTAACGGTGGAAAGACAGCCTTTTAAGACATGAAGCATGTCAAAAGTAACCTGCTCCGCATCACCCAAAAGCCAATCTACAACCGTTGATTTCCAGGGTTCATCATGTCTGGCTCCAAGCTGCCCACTCGAGCCTACATACTCGCGTGAAGAAACCCTCTACTCGAGACGAGGGCCGAGTCAGGCAAGCGAGCACTAGTCTGCTTCCCCAGCGAAGATTATGCACGTGCTCGGTTGTCTTCGTCGAAGGGCTGGCCTTCCAACCTCCATCTGGAAGGTCGGCGTAGGGCAGGCGGTTGGCGTAATTGTAGCGTGTTGTGCAAGGAGGTTCGATTGATCTACCGATGCGAGCTCAACGGCTGCAAGGATGGTGATCACTTTTCGGTGCAGCACTGCAGATAAGCAAACTCAATAGAGGAGGGAGACACGGTCAGCGTTGACGATGCCGTACGGTGGTGGCGCATAAATTAATGTGCTCATTCACCAGTAGGGTAACATTGACAGGCGTAGTATCTAGTTCGACTAAGGCTATCTTTCAAATACCACCAGAACTCCCTTTACGTCCCACTCTATACTACGCTAATACTGCTCGATTCTGATTTAACAATCACTACGATTGCTAACGCGATACGGCTTCCAAAGCGACCTTCACAACGGCTTTGGACGCAGGACTGTCAGACTACATGGATGGCACGAACCAAAGCACATAATACAGTAGAACGACGGTATGGCATCATTATGGTCTTCAAAAACACCAAGGTAATGTGCATTGTGGCAAGCCCAACTCGGACGCATCACTTGATACAGCTAGCACCCACTAGATCTCTTGGACCGTGTACATATCCAGGCACAAGATTACCACGTGGGTGCGCTGCTTGCGAGCGGCCGTGCATGAATGCCGCAAGCCGGGAAACCAGCTCGCCGCTATCGAAAGACTATTGCTCGCGACGTTTGAATGATGCGTCGGGCTGCCCATTAGACAATGATGCAGGGTTGATGAAGCATGCACATATATTGTAGGAACGAGTAATGCATGCACAGTGGTTGAACGTGTGCAAAGCAAGAACAGCAGGAAAAGTGTTTGGGGGTTGATGTTAGCATGCCAACAACGCCCAATGACTCCGGGCTGGCACAACGCCACTCGATGTCCTGAGACTGCGGGCAAGGTAGGAAGGTGACGAACGGCGGTCTCGTGACCGGCTTGCGACGAGAAGGACGGGTGGGTGGTGATTGGGGCAGGCAGGGTTCGAAGGATCGGTTCGTGGATTACGGCTTGCTTTGCCGGCGTTGGGAGAGGGACGAGGGTACGGACGGAATGAGGACTCGGTGGGCAAATCGAACGGGCCGTCTCGTGGACGATCGTTTCTGCTAACTTTTGTTAAGAGGCATCCCTCGATCCATTAATAACGCCAAATTCAATCTGTCATGCTCCTTCTCAGCATATACTCACGCAGGCCAGGTAATTCGTCCATTCAGGCCCTTCTGTATCTTCTGATGCCGGTGTTCCTCCTGGGCCGAGTATCCGCGGAATACTACTCAGCGGTGTCCAGGTCATCGTGCTGTGGGGGTTGTTCGTCGTGTTCTGATGGTAAAGCCGTAAGCAACTAGGTGATAGGTCGTAGAGCTAGGGAGAATTTACCCTTGTGGTCGTTACCGTTGGTGCCGTTCGTCTCAGCTTCACGCTCGTCGCGCTCAGCCTCGCGCTCGCCGTCACGTTCACCGTCACGCTCGGTGTCGCGCTCGGCATCGCGCTCTCTCTCGCGCTCACGGTCGTCGTCACGCTCACGGGGCTCCTCGCGATCGCGAACATCCTTCACATCGCGATCATCGGGGCTGCGAGAACGGTCACGATCGCGTCGGTCACCGCGACGGTCATCGTAGCGGTCGCCACGGGGAGACAGATCGCGGGTTGAACGACGAGGCGGGGTGCCAGAGCGGCCACGACGGGGCGAGCGGCGGCCACCGTCACGAGGACCGTCACGCACCTGGCGACCAGTGCCAGCATCGAAGCGCCAGCTGGCAGAAGGAGGAGTGCGTGCCCACTGCGTCTCGTTAGTAATCTTATCATACGCAGATTGCGCGCCAGCACATGTGCTGCCTGTATTTCATCTTGTCTTCATCCATACCTCAATCTTCAGAAGGTCGTCGCGGCCGATACGCTTGTTGTGCATCTCATGGTAGGCGTCGTCAGCATCACGGCGGCTCTCGTACTCAACGAAGGCGAAGCTGTGGCTATGGTTAACATCCGATGCTGTTCGTGGTCGAGTTTGGAGGTATGAATACTGACAGTCTGCTGGATGCTGTGCGGGGAGCGGGAATGTCGCAGCGAACGAGGCGTCCGTATCTTCAGAGAATTGTCAGTAGGTGTTCCTGGAATGCAGCGCCATGCGCATTGAGGTTGTGCGAGTGGGAATGAGGAATAAACCTCGAAAGGCGACGGAATGAATGAAAAACCACGCGCCCGATCGTAGACGAGGCACAAAGCAGATCGTGTATGTGCACGCTGACCATAGATGGTGGAGGGTGCGATGCGCAATGTGCGCTGCGGTGCAATGGAGGGCGGCGAGAGCGCCTTTGTGGTGACGTACCGTTCGAATTCATATGCGAGATCGCGCGCGCGCGTGCCCTGGCCGAAGCCGGTCACATAGAGGGTGGTGCCGCCGCCGCGAGACATGTTGATGGTGGTGGTGTAGGCGAAAGGAGTGGTGTGATGGCGGTGGGTGGTGAGTGGAGTGGAGTGGTGGCGGAGGGTGGTGGTGTTGGTCGCGAGAGAGTGGAATGGCAGACGGAAGGATCAAGACGGAAGTCGAATGGCCGGAAAGAGCTGTTGGCTTGCTGCAAGCGCAACCGCTTTCAGAGCCTCGCTCGGCAGGGACCGAGGCTGCTCAAGTCACGTGCGCAATGCAGGCATCCCCGGGTACCTTGCTACTTCCACGCGCGAGTGGCCAACGGCGCTGTAAAGTGTTTCGAGAAGTTGGTCTTCACACGCCTAAGCACCAGGAAACAATGCTATTGCGCTTCTGACCAGCCAATTGGAGCCATACCATCATATATTTTAACACAACTGCAATCTGCCTCTGCTCCTGAGAGCCCTTTGATTGCCCGGGCATACCATCTCCCTCGAACACAGCCCATGCAACGGGCGCGCTGCTGTGCAGCAAACGCCTACGATGCTACTGCAGCCTTCCACGCCGTCTTTGGGCGAGCACCAACTCCGCGCTACTTGAAACGACTCTCCGTCGTTCGCAATGAGCTATATTCGCGAGGTGGTGGAGTGCGTCGATCCTACGCTACACACACGGAAGATGCTCGCCAGAAAGATGCACCGATCGACAGCCGTTCCCGGAAGCTGGCTTTCTACGAGGAGTTGATGACGAATGAAAAGACAACCACACGCGCGAGACAGCCTGGACATGAGCCAAAGGAACAGAAGAGCCCGCCGAAGGAACAGAAGAACCCACCGAAGGAAGAGCAGGTCGATGGCGGAGGGCCCTGGGATGCACGCCCTGGCCTCTCGCTTCTTGGAGAACCTCTGTGGAAACTCAAGATGAAGGAACTGAGCCAACATATTCGAGAGTCCAAGCTCGCAAAGCCTCAAGAAACCCCAGAGGGTGAGGCCAAACCTGAGCGTCCAACAACACTCGACTACAAGGGAGTTGCTATACGGCCGGAGATCAGTAAAGTGTATCCTCGACAACGCCCACCGTGGGCGATCGACTACGATCGGAAGACGGTAGGGTACACCGCAGCTCAAATCCTCGATGCCGAAATCAAAGCATTTGCCAAATACATGTCGCCCACCGAGGAAGAGCGGGTCGCACGAGACGCTGTGTGCAGAAACATTCGGTCCATCATCAGAAGTGATCCTGAGAGCAGTGAAGTAACGGACTACCACTTCGGCTCGACTCGGACTGGTCTTACACTGCCCTACTCCGATGTCGATATCGGTGTCTATCACACGGGTAGGAAGTGGGACACCTTGGAGCAATTCATGGAGCGTCTCTACCAGGACCTCCTAAATGGGAAAGATTACATGCTCGTTGTGCACCGTCCTCCTCCCAATGCTATCATCACCGCACAGCACAAGGCCACTGGTATTGATGTCCAAGTCATCGCCAAAGGCATACCAGGAAGACAGACCAAACTCACGTTCACATGTTTGGAGAAGATTCCAAATTTCCGAGAGCTGTACGCAGTGGTTCGAACGGCGTTTGGCACTCGTGGTCTCGTCGACCCTTTCATCGGGGGCATCTCTGCATATGGCGTCTCCATAATGCTGGTCGCGGCCCTGACCCAACGGGACGCGCCTACAGACGTTCGCAACGCAGCATCAATATCAGCGCAGTTCCTCCACTTCCTGTCCTTCTGGGCCAACTTCGACATGACCAAACACGGCATCTCATTCGACTACCCCTTGACAGCCAAGATTTTCGACAAGGCACCACCCGACACCTCCCCTGCCGACAAAGAATCACGCCTCAAGCAAATCACCGCCGCACGCGAGAGGAATAAAAACCCCCGGTTGGCAGGCCAGCTGCACATAGGTCGTGTGCGCCCGGAACAGCCGTACCTGCTGTGTCTCCAAGACCCAGCAAACCCCGTCAACGACCTCGGCGCGAGGTGCCACGCCATCAAACACATCCAAGAAACAATCAAGCTCATGCACACCGAGCTCGTGGGCTTCATGGCGGAGTACGACCAGGCCGACACCGACAGCAAGTTGCGCGACGGCAAACCTCGCGACTCCCTCCTCATGCCGCTGGTCGGCCGCTGCCACGAAATCTACGCCGAGCGCCGCAAGCGCATGGCGGCCGTGGCCGCCAAGCTAGAGACCTTGCCGAAGCATGGGCACTTCAGGCGATTGAAACGCACAAGAAACTAAACCGGCAAGGTCACTTCGACAGCTCTGAACACGACCACAATATGAAAGACAAGGCAAAGGCGAAAGCTCCACGGAGGAAAAGAGCTACCGAAAAGCAGGACAAATCCCCCAAGGACAAGACTGCGGGAGCGTGATCTACCCTCTTTTTTTTTTGGGCGGATTCGCCCGATGCGTGTAAGTTTTTTCTGGTCGAAGAATTATACACATACATATACCCTGTATCAATACTGTACTACGCAAGATGCAAGTTGAAGCTCGTTGATTTGTTGTGTTCGTTCGAGGGACTGACGGACCGACGCCAATCAGAGCATGCGCGCACACACGCACAGTGAAGAGTCTCTGCACAGTGCGCCAGCACCGCAAGGGTGGAACGACATTCACAAAAATATCAGAATTAGAATCAGAATCAAAGGTGGTCGCCAAACGACCTGATTGCTTGCTTGTTTGCCTGCCTGATAGTCCCTCGCACGTTATCCACATGAGAGACGCTCCGTCACCAATGCTGCCCATTCATCGCTTGATGCACCAGGTTTTCAAAACTCCCAACTCCGTCTTAAGTTTCATCACGCCCCTTGTCGCCAATGGTATTTCTCTAATGGGTAAGAAACGCTGTTCGCATCTACTGTGCGGGCTCGGGAATCGCACCCTCGACAGCGGTGACTGCGGCGACGTTACCGCCGTCGGCGTTGCCGTTGAGTAGCGAGAGCGCCGAGATGACGTCCGCAGGCTCGAGCAGGTGCCAGGAGGCGATGGTCTGCTTGGAGCTAGCGCCGACGGTCACTGCGAAGACGTGCTCGTCTGGCAACGATGAAGCGCGGAGGGAGCGGAACATGTCTGTGAGATCGAAAGTTAGCATATTGTCTTGATATTGAAAGTGTGGGTATAAGCTTACCCTCATCTGTGAAGTCGTCACCCAAGCAAAGGACGAACTCTGGTGCTTGGCCTTCCTCAGCGCCGTACTCGTTAACGAGCCTCTTGGCAATCTCTCCCTTGTTGACAAAGCGAGGGCGGACTTCCAGGTTGGCCTTGCCGGGCATGACTTCAACATCGTAGTCTTTGACCACGGTCTGCTCGAGTTTCTTCTGGCACTCTTTAGCGTGGTAGAGGCCGAGCTCGTGGTCAGCACGGCGGTAGTGCCAGGTGAGAGCAATCTTCTTGCGCTCGATGAAGCTGCCTTGTGTACGCTCTGTGTAGTGTTGGAACACCTTCATGACGGCTTTCTGCCAATCCATGTTGTAGTGCTCAGCGAGGTTCTCCCACTTGGTAGAGTGAGGTAGACGCATGAACGAGCCGTGCTCAGCTGAAAGTCCAAGCTCAGGAATGTGGCCCATCCATTCATCGAGGAAGGCTTGATCGCGACCGGAGATGATCCAGACGGCATTGTTGGGGTTTGCTGCAAGCTGCTTAAGGTTGCGAATGACACGGTCCGATGGAATGGCGGCCTGCGGCTCCCTGACAATGGGAGTTAGAGTACCATCGTAGTCGAACATGAACAGACGCTTCTTTGCCTTGCGGTACTGACCGAGAAGCTTCGCGCGGTCAAGCAGGGGTGTTGCGTGTGATTGGTCGAAAGCAGCCAGGTTAGTCAAGAGGCGCTTCAGGTAGCTCACGGTCCAGTTTTGAACGGTGTTGCTTGTGACGTGATCGAACAGGCGTCTGTGGACTCTCGCCTTCTCTGGCTCGGGCATCGTAAGGGCCACTTCGATGGCATCCGCGGTACCACCAAGATCCCAGGGGTTGATGTGCATGGCATTGCCCAAGCTACCGGCGGTACCAGAGAACTCCGAAATTATCAGAGGACCATGTCCGTCGCGTTGGCATGCAACATACTCCAGTGCGGTTGTGTTCATGCCATCTCTGACGCTTGTGATGAGGCCGACGTCTGCAATACGGAGAAGAGCAAAGTATTCCTCCTTCGACAAGTATTGCGAGTAGTGGTGAACAGGGGTGAAGCTAAGCGAGCCGTAGGAGCCGTTGATGCGCGCAACCAGGTCGCTGATCTTATTAGCAACCTTGTCCGAGCCGCTGTCTTCACGATCCTCAATGCTAGTGGGGCTCGTGACCTGGATAAGGACGACCTTGTCGTGCCATTCAGGGTGGCGCTCCAGGAAGATTTCGAACGCCTGCAATTTCTGTGCAACACCTCTGACCGAGTCCAGACGGTCTCTCCCGACAATGATCTTCTTGTCGTGGTACAACTCGCGCAGGCTGACGATCTTCTCCTCGACCAATTTGTCCTCGAAAGCTGCCTTGAGAGTAGCCTCCGCACCAATGCCAAGTGGGAAGACGTCTGTGGAGACGTGCGCTCCGTATGCGTCAACGCCTGCCACAGAAGAATCGAAGCCAAGCACACGCGTGCAGCAGGAGGAGAAGTGGCGAGAGTAACTGTATGCCTGGAAACCGATCATGTTGGATCCTAGCACACCCTCCAGGACCTCCTTGCGGCGGCTCAAGCAACGGTAGAACTCGCTACTCGGGAACGGAACGTGAAGGAAGAAGCCAATGTAGATGTTGGGCAGACGTTGCCTGAGAAGGCTGGGCAGCAGAAGCAGGTGGTAGTCGTGGATCATGACCACATCACCAGGCTTGTAGACGTTCATGATCGCATCGGCAAATGCTCTGTTCATCTTGTAGTACTGAGCCCAGGCTTTCTTCGCAGCGCGGCCGTCTGTTGGCTCATTTTGCTTGTAGTGGAAAAGCGGGAAAAGCTCGTGCTCCGCAAAGCGACGCCACTTCTTCTGGTTGCTGAAGTGAGCAACGCCCTCGCTGTCTACTTCGTCAGAAAGCCAGACAGGTTGAACGCGGCCGCCGTGGTCGTGCTCGAGTTGCTTTTCTAAGCGGCGTCGATCGGCCTCGGGGACCTTGATCTCTGCGGAATCATTTGGTACTGGTGCCTTGTGGTGTGAGCTGATAGGAATCGGAGCAGATGCCTTGTTGAGAGGTACGGCGTTCATAGAAGTTCCCTCGTTGTTGTTCGTGGCGGCGATGTCAAACTCTCCAGTCCAGCCCACAAGTGTGTGGTTCCATTTAGACTCTTCACTTGAGAGGAAGGCAAATGAATCGAACAAGGCTGAAGTCCCGCGGCGGCTGTTGAGCTTCCAGTCTTCCCCAGGCACGTAACTGACCTTGTAAGGGACGCAGAATGTGGCGCTGATGATGTTGCCTGTGAGGCCGAGATTGGGGTACTGAGCAGGGTCAATGTCCTCCAGGGATGGGGTCTTCTGGCCCTGGCCAAGGCCATTCAAACTTAGACGGCGAAGGACTTCCTCTGGGTTTCGTGCACCGGCGGCGATCTGAGACGGTGAGCTCGGCGATCCAGCATGAGTATTTGAAGTTTCCGGGTCATCCACAGCAACAGGACGTGATTGCGACATGGATTCTCTGTGTTCACGACGGGCGTCCTCGGCCTGGGCGGCGAGGTACGGGCGGTCGATCGCAGACCAGTCCTGGATACCCGGAGTCACAGGGACGGAGTTGCTGGCGTTGTCCTCATAAGTAGGGTTTACAGACTGCAGGCGAGCGACCTGCGGACGGCCGTTTGTCTGGCCACGGCGGGCAAAGTAGTCGCTGTTGGACATGGCTGCACGTGACCGCTCGAGGCAGCGTCAGCGTGAGGTCCGGTGTGTGGCGGGGGAGTCTAGCTCTGTGGTGACTGGAGGATTGGATTAGCGAGAGGCGCAAAGACTCGAGTCTCTAAGCAGCAGCGATCAGTGTTTTTGATAACGTGGGAGCGTGGCAGTTTGGCAGATTGGGCGCACGGCCAGGCTGGCGGACTGGCAAGAAATGGTGAATGGCTTACGATTATTCGCGTACGCCAAACGTCACCGATGGTAGCGTTGGCAGCGATAATCAGGAACCGGGACTCTGCCAGCCAGCAGCCCTGTGCGCAGTGCGGTGGTAGTGGTGGTGGCAGGTGGGCCGGACGATGCAAATGTGAGAGAGATGTGATGTAATTGCGCGAGCGACTGTTGCTGCGGGACCGTCAGGCACACTTTTCTTGCTGCCTGAGGACAGCACGGCGAGTGAGGATATATGAACTAGGTGTGTGAGAAGAAAGGCAAGCTCGGGTGAAATGGAATAATGTACAGTGGTGCGCCGCGAACTGGATGTGATACGATTTTGCGTTGAGGCCTGGTGTCACTCTTAACGCAGGCAAAAGGTGACACTCGCAGTCCCGCCGACCCGCCTGCCGGGCACTGTGTCCGAGGGCGTACCTGCATTTATGTGCTCGCTCGTGATAGGCCCGACATGACTACCACTGTCGATATCCGATCGCTGCCTATACCGCTCACACATATCGGCCCTCTGCTGGCAACGCCAAATAGTAGCGCTTTCGCTTGCTGATCGCCAACTATTGATCCGCGTGCTTATCGCATTTGTGCCACACAACATCCTCCTGGAAATTCGACATCTCCAATACCCAGCCATGTCGGGAACTACTTCACAAAAGACAGCCAACTCTGGTATTCAACGCCTGAGCAACGGCTCCTCCGTCATCCCTTCCTCAACGCGCGCCGACGGCTCAGTTCGCAAAGAGATCAAGGTCAAGCCAGGCTACAAGCCACCGGAGGACGTCGAGCTCTACAGGAACCGCACAGCAGCAGCATGGAAGAACCGCGGCAAGAGCGGCGTGCCCGGTGCAGAGAGTCTGCAGAAAGAAAGCGACGAGAGTGCCGCTGGTGCAGCAGCGAATAAGAATGTAAAGCGACGAGAGGCGCGGAAGAAGGCAGCTACCGCCAAAGAAGGTGAGGACAAAGTAGAAGAAAGCAAACCTGCCGCACAGCCCAAGGCAGAGGAGATTGATCCAGAGGTTGAGAAGGCGAAGGAGGCGAAGAAGCTGGCGAAGAAACTGCGCCAGGCTCGTGAGCTCTCTGACAAGAAAGAGAAGGGTGACAGCCTGCTGCCGGAGCAGTTCGCCAAGGTCATTAAGATGAACGAACTCATTCGACAGCTGGACAGCCTTGGTTTCGACGCTGAAGGTGAAAAGAAAAGCGCAGGCGAGGAGCCCAAGTCTGAGAAGCCCGTCGAAAGCAAGTCGAACAGCTGAGCAACGATCTACTCAACTGAGCGCGATCTTTCCTCAGTGACGAGCACACCGGTATCATGGGAGAGACTACCGTGATCTCTGTACTTGTCTCACTTTGAAGCTCCTGGCAAGGCAATGGATGCAGCAATTTCCTCCGATATGCTTGCACCTACGACTGGACCCATCCCACAACCACGGTTACAGTTGCGTCTCGTTGCAGGATCATGCTTCGAAAAATTCCAGGACCCGCGGTAATACTGTTGAACCATCTGTTTCACGCAACATGCATCCTGCGAACACGACCTACGAAACAAATGCTTCCATTGGATAAGATGTTGGCCGTGGACTCTCGCGGAACGATGGACTTCTGTTTACAGCGCTGGGTCTAGCATTCCCTACAGTCTATGCTACGAGACTCCACCAAGAGTCTGTTACGAGCCGAAAACTCCTACACCATCACGCAACGCAACTTGCGAATCGAGAAGTGTCTCTTTCAGCTCTTGTCTTCCGGAACCTGCCACATGTACAATCCTATTCTTTCCTGCGTGTATATGATGCCGATACCTGCAAGAGTACTTCACACATCAACACTGATCATATTCAACCTACATACCATACTCCCTCTCACTCATACTCGACCTTTCCTTCCATCACCTTAACCGAGCTACCACTCATCTCCAGCCTCTCCACCCCATCAAGACCATCATTCAGCGTAACCGAGATCCCAATATCACTCTGCCTCCCCATCTCAACCCCCTGAGTAAGCTCATACTCAACCCTCCTCTCCCTCCCCTTCAAGCTCAAAAACGCACTCAAAGCACAAGACGCACTCCCCGTCGCCGGATCCTCAAGATTTCCCTCAATCATCCTCGTCCTCAGCTTCACCCTCTTGCCCCCATCCTCCACCCCAGTCCTCACATAAAACAAAGCTCCCACAAACCCAACATTCCACTCCCGATCCAGCTTCACCGCTGGCCTCTTCCCCGTACACTCCACCACCGCCAACGCCTCCAAATCCTCCAGCTCGACACACACGAAGTTCATGCCCAGCACCGGGCTCACGGTGTCGATGTTCAGCACGCTGCCGCTGCGGCCCTGCAGCGCCGGCTGCAGAGCCTCGATGTCGGCGACCGAGAACGGCGCTTCGACGTGCAGGTGCACGTTGTGCGGGATCGCGGCTTTGGCCACGCCATCTGTGAAGCTGGCCTCAACAGTGCCGGCGGGGATGTGCAGACGGCCTTTGGTGGCGTTCTGGGCGAGAGCGCCGAGGGCGTAGCAGAGGGTGCCGATGGTCGGGTGCCCGGCGAAGGGCAGCTCGGCGTCGATCATGAAGATGCGGGCGCGCCACGAGGGCGTTTCAGATTTGCTGCTGCTGTCATCGTCGTCGAGGTAGATGAAAGCCGTCTCCGAGAGGTTGAACTCACGCGCAATGGTCTGCAGAGTTTCGGTGGCGGGGTCCTGGCCGGCGGGGATGAGGACGAGGGCGAGGGGGTTGCCTTTGAATTTCGTCTGGGTCTTTGTTTGGTGTTGCTTGTTAGCGTGAGGAACGTAGCTGTACAGAGTATGGTAGGTAGGTATGGAGGCATATGTGAAAGTTAGAAAGGGAATATGCATGCATGCGGTCATCGTGAAATCACATGGGTGGTAAGACCGAAGGGATTAGGGTCCGCTGGGATCAAATCACAAGGCATCCCGCCCGATTGGACAGGTACATGTAGCCTCCTTGGTTGCTGGGTACAACAGCGATCGAAGGAGTGGTTTGACTTTTGGGCGCAGCAGCGGTTGGAGAGCCAGTGTGTGTGTTTAGCTTGGTGTGTGTGTGTCTGGCGCGATTAAGCAACAACAAACAGCAAGCGTAAACAGAGACTAAAGCGTCGCGGAGAGTCGTTCCCGGGTACCTGGGTTTCTGCTCTAGCTCCTTCGCGAAAGCTACAGGTGTGCTGGTCGAAACTGTCTCGTACTCAATAATTCGAGTACAGCGCTGACAGAGCGATATTGCCGAAGAGAAGCGAGCCGAGGTCTGTTTGCGTGTGGCCAGGAGGGCAGAATGGCAGAATGGCATCAAACCGTCGGGAATTTGTGTTCCCGTCTTGTTGGATCGAGAACAACAGTGCAGTGCAGCGTAAGACATGCGCAAAGAACAGACGGTGCGCGTGTGTGTGTACGATAGGCGCTACGCCCTTCCGACGCAACAAATGGGAGGAGCGATGAGAAGAGGAACTGTACATACTACCACCTCGATCGTCAGCCCATGATCTCGAGTGTTTCAGAATACATCCTTCACGCAGAAAAGGAAAAGCTACTGCATTTACCAAAGACGTCCAACGTGACGAACGAGAGTTGCGGCATGATTGCTTTCCGAATCGAGGGAAACCGTGACTTGAGTGTTTAGTGTTTTTAGGCGTCCAGAGCAGAGCGGGCGGCTGGCTGGTTCCCCGTCGAAAGTTGTTTTGGACTTGTCGTTCTGGGCGTCGGATGGGGTAGGGTAGATGGGATAGCAGTGCCGATCAGTTTCTTCTCGGAAGTGGTTTGCGGGTGATCTGATCGTGATGGTTACAGTAGCCTATCTCGCTCAGGTTGTGTGGTTTTAGACTTTCGAGATGGCGGAACGTTCCCCTGCGTTTTGGGATCCGCTGTGCTGCCCTAAAGCCTCGAGACGAAGATGGGAGAGGTGGAAATTGATGAACAACGGCGACGTGTATCAGGGAGTAAGAAGGCGTGATTGATGAAATAGACGTCGCATCCACAGAAAGTATGACTCCCTCTTGAGTCTGTCCTGCATTACTCACACATGGCGTTTGAAGTGGTCACTTCCCCTTGTTCAAGGGCGTGAAGTACAAATGCCCGGATAATCCTTCAGCCAATGAAATAGACTTGAACGAGGATCTTCAGTGTTTGCAATTCCAACGGGGAAGGCACCTCGATGGAAAAGCTTACGTGAACATGTGCAGTAATGGATTGTGGTTACAGAGTACAGACAGTAGTAGCTCGACGTTCTCCACACCGTGTTCCATCCGTTTCCCGCCATTTCTCTGCCCTCCCTGGTTGACAAATGCGTCTAGAACAGCCATTTTGTAACCACTTGTGACGCCCTCGACCAACTCAATGGACTCCTCAAAAGCCATTTTGCGTATTCATCCCATGCTAAGCGTGCGCTTTCGAAGCGCACTCAATGCCTTAATCCCAAAAATCAATTTTGCCGCCTGCGAGGCTTCCCGTGTTAGAACGCCTGTAGTGCCCTCATGCGCCATTCCCCATACAACCGAAAGCGAGATAAAGTATGTAGTCAATAAGTGACAAACAAGAATAGAACCCTCCAAGAGGAAAAAAGGGAGAAACCTCCCAGCAAATAACGCCCGAGTCGTGGTATCGTCGCAACAAAGAATTCGTACATTCCAGAACAAGCAATGAAAGTCGTTAATGGTTGGTGTTGAAAGTCATGCTAGGCGTGAGTACTTGCTCACACCTCGAAGCTGCGGCCGCCGGTCAGTCGTGTCTGACCCGCCTCGTATGCCAGGCGTTGTCGGCGCATCTCCTCCACATCGAAAGTGGGAGAGCTTTGGCCGCCGCCATGCGCGGATCTGAGAGAGCGATCACCCATGCTCCTCATTTTGCGCAGTGATTTGTGTTGTTTTTGGGGAGATCTCACGAACATCTCCTCCTTAGGGCTGATTTCCGTGACGTCTGTCCGGCTCCGGCCAATCGTCTTGAGGCCTCGAGCGAGTTTCTCCAAGGCAGATCCACGACTACCAGAAGGTGTCTTGGGCCTGGTTTGCTCTTCTGGCGACGCAGTCCTGACAGCAGTAGTTGGGCGCATGCTGAAGCCACTGATTGACACGCCGGAGTCTGTCTTGGGCCTTGCGCTCTTGGCGTATTTGAATGGTTCAAGGTCTTCCAGGTCGTGGATGTTGCAACACTCGTTGATCATACTGTTCACGAGTTGCAGGTACATCTGCAGTTGGCGTACAATGGGTGCCCAACCATTGCTGTCGCCTTCTGCCATGCCTTGGTTGATAACATTGGACAAGACTCGAGGTCCGTTCTTGTCAACCGCCGAGATATACTTGAAGAAGCCATCTCGCTGCCTCCTCAAGTTGTCTTCGGAGATCTTGACATTGGGAGGCGCTGAGCCGAAGGGCGGGTACAAGGTGTTGAGCATTGCTACACAGTTGTGTCTGTTGAAGGGAGACAGAGAAAGTTCGTTGATCAAGATCTGCAACGTCTGTTAGTCTAGTTCACTCGGCGATCTTCGTGTCAACGACTTACCCAACGTCTCACGCCGATGTAAAGTTGAGTATACAGCGTCTCGATAATCTGCTCCTGTGACTTAATGCTGGCCTTCCAGCGGGCAACGCCAGGGTATTGACAACGTAGCTCCAGGTCGTTCTCCAAGATGGCTGGGTCTATTTGAGTTCGACCTAGCGCGTAGACGATCTCGCGCTGTCTTCTGGTCTCCAGATCCTTGAGATAGTCGAGACCGGTCAGAGCTTGTGGGAAGTCAACGCAGACGAGGTCAGACGGAAAACATCTTCCGAGGAATGCAGTGATAAAACTGGGTGGCAAGGATGCCGGTTGCATGGTCAGTTGTGACATTTGCGCCATCAAGTTCTCGTTGAAGGCGTTGGTGGTGGAGTGATCTTGCCATCCGGGGCTCATCAGAGGAGAGGTAGGCGGACTGTTTGCATTTGACAAAGGAGTGCCATGTCGAGGTGGCAATGGCTGTGCTCGAGGTGCACTGTTTAATGTGTACATGGTGCGAAGCGGCATCTCGTAGCCGGCATTGTAAGTAAGAACATGATCGAGGATGTGTTGGTATGACGAGCCTGTGGAGGAGGTATCGGACGAATCAGAGCGAGCGTGGTCGAGGAAAGCCATGGTGATGATCAAATGACCCGAAAGGGAGGCCTCGCTGGACGCCTTACGCGTCGAATTTTCTTGTTTGATGTAATAGGAGTCGCGGTGGCAACAAAGCGAGTGAAGAGGTTTCCAGATGGAAGAGCAGCCAGGCAAGAGAAGTGTTGTAGTGCGCGCGGGTTGCGCGTGTTGACGTGGTTGTTGATGGGTGTCTGAGTTGATGTTCCAGGCGGGCGTCAGACCAAGTTTGCCCCGCAGTAATTTGTATTTGTGGCCCAGTAGTGGTTGCGTAGGCTGTGAGTCGTGTCGTGAGGAAGAACAGAGCAGTCGAGCAGAATGGGAAGATGGATGGAGTTGTAAGTGTATAAGGAGTGAAGAAGGACGGCGGAGATGTGTGAGCGAGCGCAAAGGCAGATAGGCAGCGAGGGCGTGTACAGAGTTCGGGTGAGCGAAAGGGTATGGTGAAAGCCAAATGTGCTGCCGGGATTGGGCTGCGAGGATGCTGGAGAGGGTCCGAACTCAATGGTCACCCACGGGGGCACGAGCACGAGCCGAGGACGGAGGAGGAGAGGGTTTGCAGGGAGGATGCTGGATGTTTTGGGCGTGAGGTCGTCGTCGTTGCCGTGGTCGTCGAGTCGTCGTCGCGCTCTGCCCAGCACTGTCACAGAGTCACACACATGCACGCACACAGGGAGGACGGCGAAGAAAAACAAACGCAGCGAGTGACGCCTGTGAAGAAGGTCGTCAAGAACGCACCGGATATGCAGGTGGCCTTGCCGCGGTGCATGAACGCGATGGCAATCCACTGCGGCGCTCCAATCACGGAGGCTCGACTTTCTCCAATTATTCCAATGGTGACCAGTTGGAGCGGGCCGTATCCCATACCCATACCCATGTTACAGCCTTCCTAGCCTTGCTGTGGGGCAGCAGCGCGCAGGCACAGCACAGGCGAAGGGCGATGGGCCTCTAGTTTGAGGCCTGGCTGGCAGCTTGCGTACTGCAGCACACAGCTCGGGCCAGCATACAGCAAGCTCAAGGACACGTGAGTGGCTGCTTGGGCGAGTGCTTGGCCTCTCTCGAGCTGTGCGCCGACCGGTAGGCCGCAGCTAAAGAAGCCGCAGCTAGAGAATACCCGCAGCAACTAAAGAAACGCTGTCCGTTCGTGCCTGGCAGCCCGCTCCCGCCGTGTTGGGGACTGCTGTGCCGCCGTCGGTGCACGAGCACTTCATCTATTATCCTCCATCCACACAAACCTACACGCGCACACGGCCACGCCGCGACAAGCTCGACCGGGGTTGCCCACCGCGCGCATATCGCCACCGGGGCACGTGAGTGACGTGAAGGGCTCGAGCCTCGATGGCACTGACAATGACCGTCTCTGCGTGTAGCTAAAGCAACATCCGACCTACACCCACGGTATTCCCAGCGCGCGACTCTCGCAATGACGATGCACAACAAGCGCTAGAGAAGCCTGCGAGGCCTGGCAGAGGCACCAGGGAGCTGCGTGAAGCTTCAAGCCACCGGCACTCATCACCTTCCGCCCTGCACTACTGCAACACTACCAACGCATATACTTCGCCCTGCCTCAATGTTGTTTCCTCCCAGGACCGATCGGGAATCACACTATCACATTCTCGGCTGTATGCGGTTGTCCATTTTCGCCCTCTGGTAATGCGCACGGCCAATGGTAGCATTGCTGGATGGTAATCTACGCCTGCTTGAGTTTGCGAATACGCATCCAAATGCTCCACAGCCAAAGGACGCCATGCTGACGCCGTCCCTACAAATACGCCATTCTGTCTGTTTGGCGTGTGCACACCGTAGTACGCGCCACTTCATCCTCTCAACACGATGTGAGGCGTTGGCCTGGATGCCAGCAGCCGTGTCGTCGCACCTTAACGCTCCAACCATTCCTTCGTTCATCGTTATCCTACGGGAAACGTTGACAAGTTCCCGTGCCGTCACGCCGACTGGCAACACGGTTCTACAACGCAGCCTGCCGTCTTCCTCAGCTCGCTTCAGCTGTTTGCTCCACGTCGCTTGCTGCGTGGAGTCGCACCGTGAGGGCATGGCGGACGTCGCTCCTTAAGAAGTGATCTTGCCTCCACCAGATCGTGGGCAAGTGGGCATCGGTCTGGCCACTCGTAACCTGGTCAAGGACTGTCTCCACACTCAACACGCCTTCCTCGCGCCGCGGACAGCTTCCCTATGAAAGCTCTCGGCGTGAGCAGGGTTTAATTGCTAAGAGTAGTGTGCCGCACGCTACCCCAGCCGGGCCAATTTGGAGGAGGATTCAATCCGGGCTTCTGGGCAACCACGAAACGGCCGCCATGAGCCTTGTAGGCGCGTTTGCGCCTTGCGGTAATCCGAAACTGATATCTCTAGTTCCGTCTGATCTGCCGTTGATATCAGACACGACAGCCACGAACCAAGATTCGCGACATCCAGAAATCTTCTCGTCCTGGCTGATGGCCCGCATGTATGCCGTTTCTTTGGTGCATGGAATTGCCCCTTTCCATGAATGGTCATGTATTGCAGCAGATCACTGCATTCTTCCGAGACTGTCGCCAAGAGAAGGATTCCTGTGGCCAGCTAACATTTATCCGTTGATTGCTTCTGGCATCAAGCGAATTGGTGATCGCTTCTCTGCGCATGCGTGTTAATGCTCTCGCCTGTGCTGGAGACGCCGCATTTTACACACACCTGGAAATTCGTATGCGAGCATGCGCAAATGTTTTTGCCACCCACAAGAGCTCCATATTCCGGCAGACAACTGGGCTCGCTTGGTTTCAAAGTCGCTTCCGACCGCCAGTTTGTATCTGCCAGGATGCTCTTGCCCTACCGGTCGCGGAACATTTTTCAATAATGTCGACTTGTAAGCGCTGCGGCGTAATCGCAATGCTGGTCCTGCATACTGCTTCGTATCATGCCGTATCTGCATCAGCCGTACATCGGCATTAGGGTACCAACACTCTCGCTCTCCGCGCTGCTAGTGTGGACGTTACGGTTACTCTTTTCAGCTCACATGTGCTTGGAGGTCCGAATAAGCATGGTGCTGCTAGGGGAAGACGGTCCGCCTATACTTTTGTGTCTGGCCTTGACTCAGTGGGGTGATGAATCGCGGAGAACCAACGCGACTCGTTTTCTCCGAGATATAATCTTACACAGTGATCGTCAGGGCTTCCATGGAAGGCCTTAAAAGCAAACTGCTCCCCTGCTGTGATTCCGTACAGTGTCATGGGCAAGATGCCATAGTTACAGTATTGGCAAGCATGAATTGAGGAGTTGTCACAAACGCAATTTCGCCTGGCATACACCAGATTCGTCGACTCATCTTACTCACCATGATGTTTGTCAAGCACTCGTATGTATTAACGGGCATTTATCTGTGCCATCAAGCATAGTCTGCTGTCTTGAAGAACTCATGCAAGCGGACACTTATATACAGGCACATATTGACCGAAGCCAGCCTCTATTGAATGTCAAGGAGCGCTGGCGTAACACAGTTTAAGTTGGACTGTTCGCCCATGGAGATACATCCAACGCCGGCATCACGATCCATAATGTCACAATACCCACGAGAAACATCCGAAGCAATCATGGAGTCAATCGCGGATTCTCACAAATCGCATGCAAATCCCAGTGATAGGCAGGAGAGCCTCGTGGTCCATTTCCTTCCAGAACACTACTGACTTTGTGCACAGTGGTGATTCGTTCCTAGACGAGCACGACCGTCACTTGGCTGCTCCTGCCGACAAACTCGAGATTGGCAATGAGACGCTATTCCCGGGTGACATCCTGCGAGAGTCTCAAAACAACGTCGCTCCTGAGCCCGTGGAGAACTGTGTGGATATCCGTGCTCTAGACCCCAGAGAGCATGTCCCTGAGCACGACGTCGATGCGACGATAGCTTCGCTGGAGAGTCAGGTCGATCACCTCTGCTCGCTCCTCGACAATTTCCGTTCAGAGTTTCAGAGCAAGCTTCAGGCCTTCCGCGACGACATTCGAGACCTGCCTGAGCGCGTCGGTGTCGCATACTCGCCCCGCCAACGCGCTCACTTGCTGAGCATGTATGGCAAGTCGATATCGGAGTCGGGCGAGCTCGCTCTGCATAAACTTCAGTATGATCTGACGCATCTGATCTCGCTGGAGGGTGATGCTCGTCCTTACGAGGAGTATTGCTCTCCCGAATCGTCCTTCGTGAGCTGCAGAAGCGATCTGGACTCTACGGACGCTATGCTGGACCAGCTAGTTGATTGGAAGAGGAGACTACAACCATTCGCGAGCTTGCTTCGAAGGGCAAAGGGGCCCATTCTCGCTCCAACGCCACCACGCGATCCTGATTCTTCTCCCTTCGACGTCGCATTGGACAACAACGATGAACATACCCCTGACTCCTCTCCCTTCGAAGTCGCATTGGACAATGATCACGAACACCCCCATTCCCAAGGCGAGGAGCAGCCTTCGCCTGTGCAGCCGCCGCAGGGCATCGCTTTGAGACCTCATCGCGAGGTGACCATCGATTGGGATCGCTTCTGCGGAGACTGTCCTAAACGTACAGAGACAACGTACTGCAAGGGCTGCAGCGGCTGGCGACGTGGGTTTGAGGATCCTACGTGGGATGGAGTAGAGTCGAGGGAATCGATTAGACCGATTGAGAACGATATTGAGTGGTAAGGCATAGCATATATGTAGTCAATGTATCTTGTTGCTTGCAGCCTACATTGCGTGTTTCTGGGCAGACTTGCTCATGGTCTGACTTATGATATGTGATCATGGGTCACTTGGTTCATTATGTTGTCGAGGGTTGACATGATATGTCTGCCATTGCAACCGCTTCGGCTTGTTCGATCTCAGAAGTCACCATATAGCGTTCTGGTGGCCCCAGATAGACCCCAAGGTCCCCACAACCGATAAGAAGGATTGAAAACCTGGTCTGAATATTGATTAGCCCATTGGTGTTGTCTATAGTGCTTCAATCTCTGCACGATCTGGAACAATTGGGTCAGATCGATAAACCCAACCCTAACCCGATGCATCACAAGTTTCGGTCTTGTCGCATGGAGCACGTTAACGTGGATGATTCAATGCTTGACGAGTACAGTAGATTGCCACAATCTGTGCTGAGATTTTAGGGTTACCTTACCACCAACGCCTCGCTAAGTCGTCAAACACAATCAAGAACCAACACGCAACTAGCTCGTCCCACGCACGGCATTGCCATTCCTCATCCTCAAGCCATCGCTATCAGTCCGCTCCAGCGTCGACTTCTGCCTCTGCAAGCCTCGCTTCCGATCCTTCTCATCCGCCTCTCTCATCTCAGCGCCCGCGAGCTCAAGCTCAGACAAGCCCTCCTGACGCTTGCCAGGCGTAGGCGTCGCAGTACCGTTGGCTTGCCTCGGGGTTCCTTGCTTCGCGGCCCAGTCTCTCGTGCGTTGCTCGGCCATTGTTTCGCCGACGCTGCCTTCTTTCCTCGATCGGGGTTCTACGGCAGGTGTGTCTACGACAGCGTGTTCGTTGGATGAGGCGTTGTCGACGGATTCCTCGTTCTCGCGGTTCTCGCCGCCGCGGGTGTTTTTCTTTCGTGGCCACAGAGATGGTAGGACGATTTGCTGGAAGCGTGGCTCCACGCAGCGGGTGTCGAACCAGGCGTGGATTTTGTCTTCGACTAGCTGGGCGATCTTGGGGACGTCTTGCAGGCGTGCTCGGGAGCCGATGAGAGAGTGTACGCTGAGGTCTAGTCTGTAGTCGTCCATGAAGGTGAACGTGAGCGTCGTTGGGGACTGGCCTGTCGGGTTGAGAGGGTGACCTTCGTTTTGTGGGCTCGGTTGCGAAGAAGGCGAGAAAGACAAGCTCAGAGTTCCGGAAAATCGCACGACAGATACAGCCAAGGCGACTGGTAGGCCAGCCGTGAACGGTTTCGGGTAGTTCAACATTAGCTTCGTCTCAATGCCCAGTGTCAGGACGTCGCCCAAGTCAACATCCATCCTCGCTTGAAGTCTTTCTCCGCGATCACCTCTAAGCTCTTTGATCGGCGTGCCATGCTCGTCTACAGGGATGACTCGGCAATTGCTGAAAATAGGGAATTCCTCTCCAAGATTGATCTCTGTGACACGAATCTCATCCAAGAAATCCGGCTTGCTCGGGCCATTGAGCAATTGTGTTAAACTTCCCAGCACAGCCTGATCCTCAGCAGCATCCGCTCTCAGCTGTGCAATCGTCTGTGCGATGAGGACGTTGAACCAGTCCAGACTTTCCGGCTGATGTCCCTGTACATTGTAGTACGTCTTTTCCAATATCTTCTGCACTGTCAGGCCACCTTCAGCGCGAGGCTTGAGGACTGCAGAGCTGGGCTGTGGGCGAAGAGCGGAGCTGTATGCTCGTGACCGGGTGCTGTGGGAGAGAGTGCGTTGGCGACGGGCTGCTGCTCTTTGGGTTGCGCGGGCGTCGGCACTGGGAGCTTCGCCGAAGATGAAGAACTTGATGAAGACGAACAGGATCAGGGCGAGTGTGAGTTGGCCGAGTAGGAAGCCAGAGGCGAAGCCAGCTGAGGAGGAAGATGATGCGCCA
Source organism: Cladosporium velox (assembly GCA_024604135.1). Lineage (NCBI taxonomy): Eukaryota > Fungi > Ascomycota > Dothideomycetes > Cladosporiales > Cladosporiaceae > Cladosporium > Cladosporium velox. The sequence continues at coordinate 1,101,482 of JANIIF010000009.1, forward strand.
TATTGTTGCTGCGCGTCTGTGAGGAGGGCTGTTAGCAGGATGTTTGGTGGAGGTGTATGGGAGGGAAGTGTCCTACTTTGAGCGGCCTGCAACTTTGCGCGCGACATGATTGTGGAAGAGGCACAACTACCGGGCTATGTATATTATTATTTGCTGGATTATGCAAGGTACCGCTCTGACATCGGCACCGTCTTGCCAATTCTACTCGACTTCAATCAAATGCGGGCGAAGATCCCATGACGTCGCCCATCAATTCGGCATTTGAGGTGCCCTCACAGCCAATCAATTCGCATACCAAAGTTGATTGAAGCTCACCATCTCCCGAAACACACCCACCACGACTGCCGACCCTCCATCCTCCTTCCTGCTCCTCCCACCACCCCGACATGTAGCACTGCCCAAACCCAACACGCCGCAATGGCGGCCACCTCACCACTAGAACCCACCTCGCCCTCGTCGCACTTTTCCTCCGCCCGCCTCTCGCTGCCGCCCAGCACCGATCCGCCCTCAGAAGCCAACCCGCCCACGCCCAAAGTATGGCTGATCTTTGGCGCCACAGGCCACATCGGCCGCTCGCTGGTCAAGAAAGCGCTCGGCCACGGCGACAGCGTGACGGCCGTCGGTCGCACCCACGAAAACACGCTGGCGCAGATGCAGGGCTGGCACGAGCAGTGTCTCGGCCTGCTCTGCGACGTGCGCGTGCGCGACACTGTGGCTGCTGTCGTGCAGCAGAGCGTCAAGCGCTGGGGTCGCATCGATATTGTTGTGAATGCGACGGGCTACGGCGTCATTGGCGCGTGCGAGGACCAGGACGATAGCGATTTGCGCTCGCAGTTTGAGACGAATTTCATGGGCACTTTGAATATTATCCAGCTCAGCTTGCCGCAGCTTCGCGCGCAAGCTGCTGATCGCAAAGAGGGCGAGAATGCTGGCCGGTATTTGATTTTCTCGTCGACGTCGGGCGCTCTGGGAGTGCCTGGGCTTGGCCCGTACTGCGCTACCAAGTATGCGACGGAAGGCTTGATCGAGAGCATGCTATATGAGGTTGACGCTTTCGGGATCAAAGCTACGCTGGTGCAGCCAGGTCACATGCGATTGGACGAGCCCACGGGGCTGGACGACAAAGCAGCCGACACTTCAGAGGTGCGCGACGTGAAGCTGAAAACATACGGGCACTTCTTCGTCAAGCCTGCCAGCAAGCCCTACAGCGGCCCGACAGCACCAGCCGGCCACGCCAGACGAATTGTGCAGTGGCTTTCAGATCGGCAGCCTGTCAGTGCGGTGAAGGGCGCAGAACTGGTGTGGCAATTGGGACATTGTAGATATCCACCTCTGAGACTACTGCTGGGAAGCTTTGCGGTCGAGTCTGTGAGGGATCGCCTAAGAAGTGTCATCGGAGAGATTGAAGATTGGAAACATCTCTCATTCCCCACTGGTGAGGAGAACGGCAAAGATAAGAAAGGAGCCAAGGAATCGGAAGATCGAGATGGCGAAGATGGTGACGAAGCCATGGTAGACGAGGATGGCCATGCTGACACTTCGATGAGAGACGAAGGCGACGAGGATGATGCATGAACAATAAAGCACAGAAAGTGAATACCGATAGTATAATATATACATTATTGCCATAAGCCATTGAACGCTTTGATTGTACACGAACCGTGCTTCTAGTCCGCCAGATACGTGAAAGCTTCCAGTCACATCGTATTACATCAGCAAGTCCTCAGGACATCTTAAACAGAAAGCAAAGCAAATGAAATGAAAGCAACAACGTCAACCTCGAACTCAAGCACGGAACCTTGCGATGTTCCTTGCCACCTTCTGCTTGTCAAGATCCATAGACTGCGCGAGCTGTGTATCCCATCCACCAGACATTAGACCTTTCTGGGTGTTCATCACGGACTTTGAGTATAGGATTGGCGGCGCAAAGTCTTGAATTGATGCATACGACATGCCTTCGTCTTCATAGCGTATGTTCGTCGTGGTGTTGGCCAATTGACTGGTCTTTGCGTCGGAAGCAGCAGTATCAAGCGATGATGCCGCCGTGTGTGGTCGCGTGTTCTGACTTTCGATGGGGGACAGCCTTACTCGATCGAGCGCAGAAGGGCGAACGGATGCGTTGAACGTTCTGAACTGGCTCGGCACTGGTGCTGTTGGAGACGGGAAATGGTGCGAGCGGACCTCTTCATGCAGTCGAGCTTCATACCTGTCCTCAAGTGCATCTGTGGTGGGAAGCGGAGGTCTGAGGTATTCGATGAAATCTGTGGGATTGGCGCGAGGTGTCCAATCGGCAATGGCACGAGCATACTCGGCGTGCATTGCTGCTGCAAAACCTGGGTGTGCCACCCATGGATGCTGCAGTGCCTGTGCAACAGTCAAACGTTGAGAGTCGTCCACCATAGCACAACCTCTGATGAAGGACTTGCTCTTGCGACTCGCACCCTGCCAATCCTCAGAAGTGTCCAAGAACTTGAGGTTGAACGCCACTGTCAGATCGGAATTATCGTCAGGTCCAGAGCTATGTGAACGGGTGCTCCGATCGCGAGGAAAGAGGAATGCGTTGGTGAGCAAAGTGCCAGCCAGGCAACCGACGGACCAGACGTCCACCGCCTCGTTGTAACCTGACTTGGAGTCTGCATGCTGGTCATCAGGTCTCATATAGACTTCACTGTACATGTCCGGTCAGTCAGCCCTTTTAGGATTCGAGGCTTAATAACGTACGGCGCAGCATAGCCTACGGTGCCCACCACTGTGCACATTCGGGAGACTTTGCGTGCATCTTTGGCCATGTTGCCATCGTCAACCAGTTTCCTTGCTTGGCCGAAATCAGTAAGCACGATCCTTGCGCCTTTGCGCCATGATGTCAGAAGAATGTTTTCGGGTTTGATGTCGCGGTGCACGATGCCATGACTGTGGAGATACTCGAGAGCTTTCAGTAGCTGGAAGACGATGACGGCCGCTTCAGGCTCGTCGAGCCCACTTTTTCTCTCAAGGTATGACAGCAGATCACCGCCGCTGACCAACTCCTGAAAGATGTAGATGTGATCTGTTGCGTAGATTGCCTTCTCAAGCCTGATGATGTTAGGATGGTCTATGCCCTTGAGAACCTCGAACTCCCTGCGAAGGTCTTGACACTTCTTTCTGTGGCGCGCAATGTGAGCATTGTCTGCATCGGCAGAGCTTTGGCGTGCTTTGATCGAAGCCCAATCGCTCGAGCTGGGGACTGGAGGTTTCTTGGGCAATCTCACGACCTTGCAAGCGAGCTGCCGACGAGCTCTAGTGTTGATGGCCAGGAACACAGTGGCGAACCCACCTACGCCCAAAGCACGCGGCACGATAGTATATTGATTCTTGAAGGACTTGGCTTCGGCAGCAGCAGTGCTTCCCAGACGCGTGCGCTCGTCAGTCCCAGCAGGCAGTGCGATGTATTTGATGGAAAGTTTAGCGGAGAGCTGGAGGATGTCGCCATGGTTGAGCAGGACGGGTGAGTGGCCACTTTGAAGGAAGCATGTTGAATTGCTTCTGTCAGGCATCTTTTGTGAGAATCTTGCACCGTGACGGGAAAGGGTTCGAGCATATACCATTGGCTCGACGGGAGCGATGTCATTTACACCATAAGTCACGCAGTGGAATCGTAGGTGGTGTTTTGAAATTGTGCCATCGATGACACCCAGGACGCTGCTGACTTCGTCTCTGCCAAGGTCGAACTCAGCATTTGCATGAATGGGAATGTCACCTTCGGCGCAGTCATGATCGGCGCGATGGAAGATCAAGTAGGCCACTGGCGGATCGTGTGCAGAGTGGCTGGCCGCCATATGGAACGGAGCTGTGCCCGAAAGACTTCCAAACGATGTTGCAAGATCGATGCCCAGCTGTGGATCGCTGATGTACTTCGGGACCTGTGAAACTGAGTTGAGTGAAACCAGATGTTGCACGTCGGCTGACGTCTGAAGGCTTCCATCACGTGAAAGCCGCCAAGCCGCTAGGCCCCGCACCGCACACCAGAGGACATCAACTTCAGGTCTGGCAAGGCGAACGTTCTTCTCTCACTCATCCCATCTCATCCTAAGCAAATGTGAGTATACGCTTGCGCCCAATGGCATTCGCCATGCCGTCATCATATCTAGCGACTAACATCCCTTTTAGCAGCCAAGATGAGAGCCAAGTGGAGGAAAAAGCGCACGCGTCGCCTGAAGCGTAAGAGAAGAAAGACGAGAGCCAGATCGTAAGTCACCCAATGCATTGCAAATACTCGTTTGCGACCAATACTAATAACTGCAATAGCAAATAAGCGACTCGCCCCTACTCTGCCTGCAATGACACCCAGCGACACCCACACATAACAACCTCGATCATGCGACCACAAGTCGCCCCCGCGCTGAAGAAATGATCACGACTTCGCGCTACGAATGACGGCTTGCCTTTACGACTACTGAATGGCTTCGAGAGTTGGGGATGGAACTGGGAGGATTTGCTTCAATGCACCCAGAGTTGATGTGAAGGACCTTACGACTGCACCAACCGGAGCTTGTCTAACACCGGCCTGATCTGCACATCGCGGAAGCTGCCTTTGACTTGCATTCGGCGTGCGACAATCAAGTAGTTTGACAATCAATGATTTCTGCTGCTGAACACCGCTTATTCCTCTGTTTTCAATGCCTTCCGTACATTATGACCGCATTCTTGCGTGTGATGCAAATCCAATGTGTGCGCGAGACCAAGACGTCTGTGCTCAAGCTCTGCTATAGCTTCCCTCTGCTATCATGAGCCCAATTGACATGCTACTGTATAATGCCGGCAGCTATCCTTGTGGGGCTGTGTGGACTTGAACAGTGTTGGATTGTCGATTGTAGGCACATTTACGAAAACACATCAGACCCTGATCGCCTTCGTGGCACTAGCGTCGTGGACGAACATAAAGTCATCATTACTTTTCAAGTTTTGAAGAACTTGGATACCTTCACCATTGGGATCATTGCAGGTGTGGAGTGGTGGTCGTATACAAATTCATAACTACTTTCTCTAATCTATCATCTCACAAGCTCACGTCGTAATACACACTATGACCCGTGCGGAAGTTGAAAACACAAGCTTCCCTGGCACCCTCACCCTCCGTCCACTCCTTCCGCCATCCAGCCAAAATGTCTTGTACCTGCTGGAGATATTGCCTCTCGTTCAACTGTACGCTTTGCACCATTCTACGCCAGGTCTCCGGATCGCTGAGCCTCGTTTCTCGCAGCAGCTCGAGCACGTCATCTCGAGTCTCGATGGCCAGGATCGGGGCATCTTTCCATTGATCCAACTTCTCAGCCCATTGCCGTTCAGCAGCTTGGACGATGTGGTATTTGTTTGACTTCTTGCTGCGGTGTTGAGCCAGGAGCACTTGGACATTACCCTTGTGCTCTGCCTCTTGGTGGCTGCTCGGCTGGCGGGTGAGCGTGGGATGGCGGGCTTTCGTACCCTCACGTTCTCGAAGTTCTTGGTGGACGTGACTGACGAGAGCGATAGTGGGAATGTCAGATTCGCTGGCATCTTCACTCGTGCCGCGGACTCTGACAGTGTTCGATGCTTCGTGGCGCAAGGTGACGATGAAGCGGTATTGGTCCTCGTTGTCCCAGGTTCGCTCGTCCACTGCAAGCTCTGCGCTGATGTGGTTGGCCCAAAGCGATGATAAGATCTTCAGGCCGGCAACACGAACTGCTTCAGTGCCGCCCGCCACCAATAGAACGGTGCATCGCTTGTCGAGAGTCTGGTGCTGGCCGCTGCTGTCTTTCGCCGACAGTGACTTCGAGCTTCCCTTAGCACTTTTGAGGATGTTGGCGACGAGACGGTCAAGTCCGATGGAAATTCCGACGGCACCTTGGGGAGTGTGACTGGCGCTCGATGCTCGCTGAGCCGCAATCAGGCTGTCATATCGTCCACCAGCCGCGATGACATCTCTGGTAGACTTGCGTTCGTGCACGCATTGCACGAGGATCCCGTTGTCGTAGTATTTGGCGTTGAAGCTGCCAAGAGGCGTGACATATATTTTCTGGTGGAGACCTAGGTGACTCAGGTTTTGCAGTACAGCTTTCATGTGCTTGATACCGCTGTCAAGCTTCGCAATGAGGCGTGAGGCAGCAGACTCCAGGAGGCCGCGGACTTTGGCGAATGCTTTCTCTGGCGTGTCACGGAAATCGAACTGCTGGAGATCATCCACCATGGTGATGGAGAGGCCAATTGCGACAGAGCGCAGCTCAGTACGGATCTTCGACCACGTGTATGATTGGTATCCCAGTTTGCTGATAGTCTCCTTGACGGTGGCTTGTTGGGCAGTAGGAATTCTGCATGATTCAAGGATTGCGTCTAAAACATTGGCGTGGTTGAGGTGGAAGCAGATGTTACCGGATGACTTGAGGTTTGGCAACTCGTCAGCCACCTCGTCCAAGACCTTGACGATCTCAGCATCGTCCAGAGCCTGATCTTCACTGCCAGCGAGGCTGACTATGTCGAAGTCGACCTCTTCGTTGGCTCGCGGTGGACCTCCGGAGAAGGCATCCCGGTAGACTCGATCGAAGGTGTATACATGTCGCAGTGAAGACTCTTTGCGGGCTAATTGCCTGGCGAACGGAAGCGTCAAATCGTACGGCAATTGTACGAGGTTGCCTGAAGCGTCCAGAAGCTGCACCACATTCGCGTAGCTGTAGTAGCCCGATCGTGGGAACACGCTCTCCCGCCTCATTTCTTCTGCCCCGTGACGCCGGAAGACCGATTCGATGATACCTTTGGTGACAGTCCGCATCCGCAGTCTGGATGTTGCATCGTTTGTGGTGTGATCTTTGGCATCCCATGCTAGGGCTTTGACTCTGCTGCTGCTTGCCTGGTCATGCGAAAAGAGTGCTGACATCATCTTCTGATGGTAGGGAGAACGCGGGTCTGATAGACCGCTCAAGGCTTGTCGGATGGTCTCATCTTCAATCTTGACTGGCACCATGTTACCCCGAAGCAATTCCGTACTGCTGGGCCTCTCGCTTGGCTTTTGTGCAATGAGGCACTCGACCAGCTTTCCTTGTGCTGCCTTTGGTCCGTTGGGTTGGTACGCAAGTGGCAGCTCGTGTTTCCTCTCGCGAATCGCTTGCAAAGCACGGATGCGCTCCATTGCAGTGCCAAATGGTTCGCACATCTCGAAGAACATTATGCCAAGAGAGTACATATCGACTTTGTCGTTGTAAGTTACGCCAGAAGCTGATCGCAGTTCCGGTGCAACGTACAAGGTGGTGCCAACGCTGCGTGTCATGTCTCCACCTGTAGCTCCGCTCATGGAAGTGAGTTTGTCAGTAACGTGATATTGGCTGGTAGTGGCCAAGCCGAAATCGCCAATTTTAGGATTCCCAGCGACATCAATGAAAATGTTGTCAGGCTTGAGGTCGCGGTGAATAATACCGTGGTTGTGGACGTGAGCAAGCCCTTCTGTGATTTGGCGAACGAATCGCCAGGAGTCGTCTTCGGTCAGAGTGCCTTTGCGGATCAAATCTCTCAATGTTTGACGTTCGCAGTATTCCATCTGTATGTATAAAGTCGATTGTGCTTTGCGCGACTCGGAACGTGATTTTTTGAGTTGCAGGCGGCTGTTTGTCGTTGAACCATCAGAGCTACCGACCTGAGAATTTGCCTCAAACTCGAATCCGATGTCACCTGGATCGCTGTTCGTGATGCTGGCTTCGGAATCGCTGTCTCCTCCAAATTCGATATTGGGGTAGCCGCTTGAACTGACAAAGTCCAGGCCACTTGTACTTTGATAGCCAAAGTCAAAGTTTTGACTGTTTGATTGCTCCGAGTCGTCAGAAAATTCGGTCGCATCTTCCGTCACCGTCCCTTCGGTGGTAGACAACGCCTCTTCCGGGAACGCGTGCAGAGTCTCCTCTACCCAAGTAGAGTAGTACCTGACGACGTATGGATGGTTTAGTCTGTTGAGGAGCATGACCTCCGACAGGATCTGGTCCAACTGAGGTGCCTGACTGATTTTCTTCACAGCATAGACTCCGCCGTCAAGTTTGTTGCGTGCTTTCACCACTTCTCCAAAGCCACCCTTTCCAAGACGGCCAATCTCGGTGAAGTCGTTCGTGTAGCGAGACACAGGATCCATGACATTCGATGAACCGTGACGAGAGCGTCGTTTGAAAGGGCTTTTTAATCCAGAATATGAAGACCTGTCACCACGATTGTCGACGGTTGGTTCAGACTCCATAGCATCCGCATCAGTCCTCAAGAATTCGACCGGCAGAAGATCGAATGCACTCGGGCGCTTCTTGGGATCACAATTTAGCATCTTGCGAACGAACTCTTCGAAAGATGCTGTGATAGAGAGCTTCTCAAGCAGGTTTGGCGGTGAGCCTTGACCAAGGATGTCTAATCCAAGGAACATCTGCAATACCAAAATTCCGAGCATCCATACATCAGTCTTCCGTGCTAAGTTTTCCGAAATGGACGAAGAGCCTTCCGGTGCCTTCCACTTGGTGGGCAGCTCGTATTGCTCAGACTGAATGACGTTGGTGTAGCCAACATTGGCCAGCTTCAGAGTTGGAGAGGCGGTCCCCGCTATGCAGACCGTCTTAACGCTTAGGCTGCCATGGGCGATGCCTTTACGGTGGCATTCATCCAGTCCCTCAAGCAGCTGAATGGTAAATTGTCGAGCTTTGCTGGGTTGGAGTGGTCCACAAAGAGATAGTAGATCCTCAAGAGTTCCACGAGAGGCGTATTCCGTGCAGAGAGTGAACTCGGAGTGAAGATCGACCTTGTCGATTCTGTAGGCGTACACACTGAGAATATTCTGGTGTCTCAGCGCGCAGACGCCATCCAATATCTTCTCAATGTTGAGAATATCTGCACGTGGCTTTTCTGGTGTAGCGTAGCGTTTGATAGTAACCAATGGCGGTAAGATGCCCGGCATGAGTGTTGGTTTGGCCAGGAGAAATCCTCGGCCATGACTAACAATACTGACTTTGGTGAACTCAAGCTGCTCCGAGCCAACAGAGAGTTTGGCTGGACGTTCAAAAGTCACGACTTCCTCGTTGACGTGGAGCGCCACAAGATCGCCACCGTCACCATTGCTGGTGCGGGTGGGTCGACGTTTCTGTCGACGAGTGACTTCCTCGTCCACCATCTGCTTCAAGACACGGTCTTCCTCCTCCTGGGCCTCGAGGTTACGACGGGTCTCTGCTTCCTCCGCTTCTTTGGCTAGAGCAAAAGCCACTTCCTCTGCGCTTGCACGTTCCTCTTCCAGACTCGGCAGAGTGCCAGACTGTTTGGCCTGAACCGCATCTTCCAGAGCATCCTGAATCTCGGAGGCGATAGCATGGACCATGACCTCTCCAAGCATTTGCCGTGGGCGGTTACGGAGGACATTTTGAATACGCTTCTGCGTTCTCTCGTGGAAAGATTGCAAGGCTGAGATCTCCAGGACTGGTGCCGATTTGGGGTATGTAGCAGTCAACTGTACGGAAAGGATGACATAGCTTTCGGCATCGCTGTAAGCTCGAAGCTTGAGTTTGAATCGCAGGTCGGTGGTCTTGCTCCAGGCACTCTTAGTCTCTACTTCTTCATAGTCTTCCATGTAGATGGCTTGTAGGACCTCGACTTCCTCGGCTTGGACTTCTGCATAGTTGATTGGTGGCCCGGCCGCCTGGTCGACGGGCTGGGCGTGTTTCTGGACATTTGGTGTAGCTGGTGTTTTCTTGTTCGCGTGCGATTTGGGCGCCATGTTTGCTTTGCTTTGATGAGGGCTTTACGGCCACCTCATGTGGACAACTCAGGAAGACTAACAGCCGAAGCTGCAGTCCCTTACACGTAGAACATTGCGTCGGGTTTGTTGTATGGAATGTGTTGGGTGTGTAGTGAATGGGCGGTGGGAGGACGAGTCAGGCATAAGGCGGCGTGAGAGCATGTGACGAAAGTCCCAGGGTCTCCGCTCTCGTCTCTGTCTCGGGCAGCAGCCAGCAAGCAGGCAGGCAAGTTGGAAGATGGCGCAGATTGTTGCGGGGGACGCCAGCCGTTGGTAAACACAGGACGCCAGTAAACACCGAATGTCTCACATCGATCCTTTGCGCCGGCGTTCACTCTCCCACGCTCGTTGAAGAGACGCGTTATTGCTAACAAGTCTACGTCTCTCACGACTGTCAAGATGTTACATTGGCTAGCCGGCGCAAAACAGCCCGAGGGCACAGGTAAACAAACACCTGCAGCGAAACATTGAGATTGTCGCATTCGCAACCGACTGACACACGCGATAGATCAAGACACGAGCGTACTGATAGATGCTCCTGAGACGCCCGCGCCTGTGTTTGCCGTGCGCGCATTCAAACATGCCATCTTCGGAACTCCACAGCAAGCACCATTGAACCCGCGTCGCCATTCCGCCAACGAACGAGAAAGACACCGACCAGCAACCGCCGCACGAGCGACGCGACCCCAAATAACGCGACCGAAGAGTGCTGGAGATGCAGCTGGTCTCGCAAGGCAAAATGATGCGCCGGAGCCCATGCCTTCTCCTACTAAGGGAATTCTCATGACGCCCGGTACCGCTGCTGCGCGACGAAAGACTGTGACATTTGGAGATTATGTGGCGGACAATGCAAAGAGCAAGGTGAAGGAGGGGAGTAAGACTGGTTTGCCTGTAGATTTCCCTGGCAAGTTCCCCAGTCCATGGGTGCAACCAGCCGACAAGATTGAAGATGCGGGAACTCCTCATGACCGGAAGAGAGGTCGCAGCAAGCTTACGGAGGATCTGCACAAGGCAAGGGACGAGTCTGCGAAGAAGAAAGCTGCCGAAGCTGGGAATCAGAAAAACGAAGAACCGAAACTTGGAGAGCAGAACTGTAGCGATGCGGACGAGCCAGACTCAGAATCTGGCAGATACTGGAAGAGAGAGTACGACATATATCGGGAAAACACAACACGAGAGATGAAGAAGCTCATAGCCAAGCAAAGAGCCGCGAAGAGCTTCGCCAGAGAGAAGGACTTGCAATGTACAGAGCTCGCCGATCAGCTGAGGCAGGAGAAGAGGAAGGTGGAGAAGCTAGAAGCACTATTGAAGGCTTTCCAAGGCCAGGTGGACGATGCTCGAGAAGCATCGCCAACGAGAAACGCCAGATCATCTGCTCGTCGGAGCGTGTTGGTGGGCGAAGGTGCCACTACCGCCACAAGGACAGCACACAGCCGTTCTCGTTCTACAGATCAACCTAGCACTAAAACTCCCGACGATGAGATCGTGCCAGAGTCACCTGAGATCGTTTCGCGAAGAGCTCGAACGAGAAAACAGTCTGTGGATCTACAAGTCGAAGCTACTGCCGCACGATCACGGACCCGCCATCAACCAGGCAGTTTGCCATCAGATCTTTGGAGTCATAGTCTGGCGACCGAAGGACCTGCTACGCCCAGCAAACCCGATCTTCAGACTGGAAACATCAGGAGTGGTAGAGCTGTGACAAGTGGCACAAACTTGACTCCGCTTAAGTCGCTGAGCATCAACGCCCAACATAAAGACAGGACATCACAACAAGAGTCACCACAACGCTCGCCCGATGCCGAACGACCAACAGCAAGTACTCCGGCCTTCTTGCGGGATAATCCGACACTTGCGCCTCCAGGAAAGGAAGCCAAGGACCAAGAAAGATGCGACTCCTTCGACTTCAAGTCTGAGATGAGACCAGAACCCTTGTCCCAAAAGCCGATCAGTAATCGGTCACCACTTCTGCCTTCCAGTCCATTCGACCCTGACGGCCGTGTTCAACCATCGAATCCCATTACAACGAATAAGCCCTTGCCTGCTCGTCCAGCGCCTTCCGGAAGGGCAGATTCTAAGGAGAATGTCAGTCCGTCTCGGGCAGCTATTGGAGGCTCAAATAGCGTCAAAGATCCTGCTGTTCAGTCGCAGGCATCACGAGCGGGAGTCAACAGTGCGCCTATGAGGGCTAAGGACGGGACTGAGGTCAGTGAGGATCGCCTGGCCGCTGCAAAGGCGAGACTGGCAGCAAGAGGTAGAAAGATTTCATGAGCGTGCCAAGCGGCGACATAAATCGCTGCGATCCTCGTGCCGCATCTTCTGTTGGTTTAACTGTTTACGTGAGCTCATCCCACTGGATTTGGATTTTGTTAGCGTGGTGTTAAGAGGTCGCGGTCGCTTGGAAATGGGACAGACGTCGTATTGATATACCCAGACTCGTTAGAATTGAATGGAGGCTTTGGATCATTCTCACACCATATTACTCTCGCTATTACATCCGTACCTTATCGGAGTCATGATTGCAAGAAGCCGCATCTATTGTAATAAGATCTGTATCTTGAATCGCTATGTAATGGGTGCTAGAGAACATCGATTTGTATGGCGAAGACAGAACCTAGTCGACGGACACGTGGCTAGATACCGTCTAATAGGCAGATACTTATGATGTTAAACCAATTCAATGGCTTTCCCACCCTCATAAATCTGATGATCGAAGTGCTTCGCAAGGATGCGTCAACTTCGATGGCTTGAATTGTGGCCAGTCCTTCCGTCTTGATCGAATTGCCGATGTTTTGGACGGCCGGCTCTGGGATTTTACACTTCCTCGGCATTTGCCCTAAGCAGTCTTACGAGCGCGAATTACAAACTGCAAGCGATACGGCAGCGATACCGGCTTGTAACATACGCCGGCGAGAGCGTGAGAGTACGCTGCAGACAACCTCCAGACCACGCGGTCGATACAGCCAAAGCCAGAGAGCATTGAAGAACAACGAAGTATTATCAGATTGTGAAGATACCCAAAACGCACTTTACAAGGATCTGCCGTCGAAACTGGAATTAGCCTTGGGCTTCACAGATCGAGAGTTTGGTTCCTGACCAACGAGCACAAAGAATCTCCGATGACGTGCGAAGCTTATTGGCCGCCTCTCTCAAAATCGGTGGGGAGACTATCAATGATTCAATTCGCAAGACTGCTGATGTGATGCTCTAAGTACTGTATTTACACAATTGAGTATTTCGTACAAGATGTCAATTCAGATGTTTTACTAGGTACCATGTAGAGGTGGGTAAGTTTGCGATACAACAATGCTGTAGAATTAAGGCCATCACGGTGATATTATCGTGGGTTTTGACTCACCTCAACAACGGAGCCGATGTGGAGTCATTTTCTATACCCACCCTCGCCGAGTCACTCCGAAGCCATTCGTCCAGACTGCCACATCTTCTTTGCACTTCACACCTCACGTAACTCTCCAAACACAGCACTACCAAAACACGCTTTCGATCGCCCGAAATCGCACCAGCAAATCCAAACCACTCAACAAATACGCAAACACACTATCGACTGAAAGTCTTCACTTTTTACCCGACCGCACCAACTTCACATTCACAATGGAGTTCCAGATCAACAGAATACACCAGAAGGAGCAGGACTTGCCGACCGGAGGCAACTGGGTCGTGCAGAAATTCGGCGGTACGAGCGTGGGCAAGTTCGCGGTGGGAATCGCTCAGGACATTGTACTGTAAGTGGGGAGCGGACAAATCTTTTGGAGGCGGAGGGGAAAAGGACGTTTGGGAAAGTCTTACTCTTGTGGACAGTTGCTGACTTGGTGACACAGTGCAAGCCTGAGCGAGCACCGCGTCGCTGTTGTCTGCTCTGCACGCAGCACCGCGACCAAGAGCGAGGGTACGACTAACCGTCTTCTGCGCGCTGCTCGGGATGTCCTCGAGTCTGACTCCCAGAAGTTCCGCGAGATTGTCGAGGCTATCCGTGTCGACCACATCAAGGCTGGCCAGGATGCCATCTCCGACGACTTGATCCAGGAGAACTTCTCCAAGGAAGTCGACGCTGAGTGCTTCAAGTTGCTCAAGATCCTGGAGAGTGCCCAATTCCTCAAGGCGGTCACGAACCAGACCAACGACATGATCATTTCGGTCGGCGAGAAGCTCAGCTGCTTGTATATGACCGCTCTCTTGAAGGACCGCGGCGCCAACGCGGTGTACATCGACCTGAGCGACGTTATCACTTTCCAGCTGGTTGCCAAGGGCCTGGACGATGAGTTCTACAAGAACCTGGCCTTTGCCATTGCTGAGCGTGTCAACGCACACGGCGACGATGCTGTGCCTGTCATTACTGGCTACTTCGGTGCTGTTCCTGGAGGCCTCCTGGAGAACGTGGGCCGTGGCTACACCGACTTGTGTGCTGCTCTCGCTGCTGTTGGCCTGCGTGCCAAGGAGCTGCAGATCTGGAAGGAAGTCGACGGTATCTTCACCGCCGACCCACGCAAGGTGCCCACCGCTCGCCTTCTTGACTCCGTCACGCCCAGTGAGGCTGCTGAGTTGACCTTCTATGGTTCCGAGGTCATCCACCCCTTCACCATGGATCAAGTCATCCGTGCCAGCATCCCCATCAGGATCAAGAACGTCATGAACCCGCGCAACGCTGGTACCGTCATCCTTCCTGACCCCTTTGACGGTGAGGTGCGCAAGAGGACTGGCCTCTTCCGTGACCGCTCGGTTTCCAACTTGAGCCAGCATGACACGCCCAAGCGCCCGACGGCTGTGACTATCAAGCGCAACATCACTGTGCTTAACGTGCACAGCAAGAAGCGCACCCGTGCTCACGGCTTCCTCATGTCCATCTTCAGCATTTTGGACAAGCACGGCCTCAGCGTTGACCTCATCTCTTCTTCTGAGGTCCACGTCTCCATGGCCTTGCACTCGGAGATCTCCCTGCTGTCGGGCCACAGCGAAGAGGAGCTACGCATCGAGGACGAAGCGCTCAAGGGCGCCGTCAACGACCTTAAGGTCTGGGGCGACGTCGATCTCGTCCCTAACATGGCCATTATCTCCCTGGTGGGCCGCCAGCTGCGCAGCATGGTCGGCATCAGTGGCCGCTTCTTCAGCACCCTCGGAGAGCAAGGCATCAACATCGAGATGATCTCGCAGGGTGCCAGCGAGATCAACATTTCCTGCGTCATTGAGGAGCGCGAGGCCAACCGCGCCCTCAACGTCGTGCACACGAATCTGTTTACATTTTTGGAATAGGGTTGCCGTCCCAAGGGGCGGCTTAGCGTTGGCGCTTTTGATCATTGATGATATAAGGATAAAAAAGCGACGATAGATAGCATTAAGACGCCCAGGACGACGGGTACGCATAGCAGGCTCTTGGTAACAGAGGGCCTGAAAACTCTTGAGGTAGAGATAGTAAAAGATCTTCACCATCAAACTTGTCCCTGCTGTCATCATGTGTAAATTGTGCGTTCATCAACCCGGTAGAAAGCATGCTTTGGTCGGCTTCATACCCTACATGTACGACCTTGGCTATTTGTACCGAGCAGGGCGTGGCTTGGGAGTTGCCGATACCGGCATGCTAGCCCATGCACGGCAAGACCGATGGACACATTGTCAACACGTCGTCCCATGCTCAACGCCCTTTCGACAACAAATTGAATGCCTCATACTGGTCATGCGTGGCCATACGTCATAGCCATGATCCAACAGATATAATGATCCCAGAGGGCTGAGCTTGCAGCAAACACAAACCGACTGCAACATGACCGCACAAGAGACTGGAACTTATACGACTATCATTGTTGGCGCTGGCATTGTCGAATCAGCTCTTGCAGCATTCTTGTCAGAAGACACATCTGCTGATCGCACTTTGTTGATTGATCGGTCTTTCGAAGAGGTCGTCGGGTCGACCGGCTATGCTCCTGGATTCCTCGGACAATTCAACGAGAGCAATGTGCTTACCAGACTGGCTGTGAACTCTCTCAAAGATTACGAGCGATTCCCGGAGGTCTTCAAGCGCGTTGGAGGACTGGAGCTCGCTCGAACCGAGCAGGGCAAACGTCAATTGAAAGAGAGATGTCAAAAAGCAAATGCCAGTGGGTTGGGAGCTCGCATTTTTACGGAAGAGGAAGCTGCTCTCGTAGTACCCACGTTCGTCAGCAAGGGCTCGTATGAGGCGGCGCTTCATTTCCCTACAGACGGAGTCGCGGACCCACATGCACTCTGTTTAGCATACCGCGACCTAGCTTGTCGGAATGGTGTCGAGACACTCCAGACCAACGTGGACAGCTTTGAGATCGCCGACGGCGCAACACGTGGCGTACGAACAGCCAACGGCCAGTTACTGCACGCGAAAAAAGTCATTGTTGCCACTGGCATCTGGACCCAATTGCTGGCCAAGTCTGCTACAAGCCTGCCGGTGCCCATAGTACCTGTTGCACACCCCTATGTGTACACCGCTGAACGAGCAGAAGACGCCCAGACGCCATTCTGCAGATGGCCGGAAGATCATGTGTACGCTCGATTCCATGGCCAGCGCTTTGGCCTGGGCTCTTACGATCACGCGCCCGTCCACGTTGGGCATCCAGCCGCAACAGCCAATGAGCCATGGCCATCGACGACTTTCGGCGGTGTGATTGCGAAGGCAGCACGAACAAAAGTCGCCTCAGATGCAGAACTTGCCGATCTGGCTTCTCTTGACTCCGATGACCATCCCTATGGCTTCAGGTTGATCAATGGTGTCTTCTCAGTGACTCCCGACAATCTCCCCTTGCTTGGGCAGGTCCCTGGGGTGGAAGGTCTGTGGCTCGCAGCTGCAATCTGGGTCACACATGCAGCAGGTTCTGCTCGTTTGTTGCTACAGATGCTCCGAGGAGAGTCGTACGATGCAGACATGGCGCATGCCCTGGATCCAGCTAGATTCAGAGGTGGTGATGTACAGGCATTGCACGAGACGGCTCTGAGACAGTACAACGACATCTACAGGTCGGATGCAGCCAAATGAGAGAGTTATCAAGGAATAAAGAATTGAAGACCAGTACAGCGATCGCACAACTATCAGTTCTTTGGCAAAACAACCTCCATGACACTGTCATAGCCTTCCGGGTGCTTCCAAATGCCCGCTAACTCCAGGCCCACCGAAGCAAACAGCGCTCTGAATTCTTCCTCTGTCCGTTCTCGTGCCGCGACACAAGTCATAATTCCCAAGTCGAGAGCGGTAGTAAGCCAGTGTGCGCCTTGGTCGGGCAGGACAAGCTCATTGATCAGGATCTTCGACTTCGGCCCCATGGCAGGCTTGATCTGCTGCAAAATGTTTCGACACGTCTCGTCGGAGTAATCATGCATGATCTGGTGGAAGAAGTATGCATGGGCTCCTGTCGCCCGCATTAGTTGATGGTCATAGCATCTGCTTCGAGGGTCGGACGAAAAACTTACCCTGGATGGGTTGTGGAGTGTTGAAATCGTGCTCCACCAGCTCTATGCCGTCGACTTTACCCGCAAGCTGATTGATCATGTAAGGCAGCTCTTCAAGTACCAGCCTGCCCTTCAAATCGGGATGTCTCGCCTTGAACCCAACCAAGTCATGGCCACTTCCGCCACCCAGGTCAACTACAAGCACTTCGTCTTCTTCGGCGTTTCCCAGTCTCTCTTTCACAGGGTATGCGCCTTCGTCTGCCCACAAGGTCTTTCCCGAGGCTTGCACGGCCATCATCGCTCCAAAACGTGAGCCAGCTTCCGGATTCTGAGCAAGGTACTCGAAGAGGGTGGTGTTTGGGACGCCCCATGTGAATGATGCAGGCGTGTCTCGCGGATCGTTCACATGTTGCCATCCTCTCTCCGCTAGCCACTTGGGAGTATCTCCCCATACCTTATAGTAATCGTCGAAACTGCGAGGCATCAGTACCCAGAACATCAAGGACATTATTGCCAAAAGTAGCATGTACGTACATGTACTTGAATGCGTCCACCAATGGGTTTGAGGCAAGTCCACGCGAGTACTTCGAGTGGACATATTGGTCACTACCAACTTCACGCACATCTGATACAGCCGCCAGGTGGCGTATCACTTTCGCTATAAAGAGTGTCAGCAAACTTTGTTGTTTTACTCCGAGACCAGCGACCATCGTACCAACAAGCAGTGGGTCTGCGTTCTTCACAACCGCGAGCTGAACACTGGACTTTGGCGATTCCCCATCCTCGGACAATGTTTTGAAGATGTCGAGATCAATTGCGACACGGATGGCGAACGCTCGCGTTGGCTACTGGCTACGTTAAATTTATCCCTCAAGGTTTGCGATCAGATAAACGACGAACCTCTACCCAATTATGTCTCAGGAAGGTCTCCCCAGGCTGTTCCAACTCGACAGTCAACTCCTGGCATAGATGGAGTAGTCTGCGCTTGGCTTCAACGTCTCCTGCTCCGTATGCCTGACCTGCAGAGGCGATATCTTGCAAGAGAGTCTTTGCGGCTTCGGTTGCCATAATCAGTGTCTCACTGTAATAGCTTTACGCTTTGTAGTGATATACGACAACGAAACCGAATTCCGATATTTGGATCTGTAAGCTCGAAGGGATGTTGGCTCAGAGATCTGAAGTTAAGACTTCCGCAAGCTAACAAGGGGCCGGGATATAAATGTCATTCAAACAAGACACAGGAAACCAACGCTTTCCCCAGTTCGGTAAATGCTGCGAAAGGATGAAGAGCGATCTTCTACGAACCTCGAAGGATTTGTGTCACGTCTGAGCGAGCTGGGATACGAACATCGACCTCGGGTTATGTACATGGTAGAAGGATGGACCCACACGGTACACGTGGCTAATGCGAAGCTGGTATAAGCGAGCCGCAACAATATATGCATTGGTTCTAGTCTGCATTCGCTTACCTGCCGATTTCAGATCTTGTCAAGCTGATCACCTCAAACATATTCTGGAACCTGAACTTGCCATTGACAGCTCTCACAGATTGCAAGGCATGTACTTCAGCATCCTCAGCCTGCCGAGCCTGTGCAATATACTGTAGTGGAATGTTTCATTGTCGATCGCTTACGCCAAGCACGAGTATTGCTCCTTTCGATCCTGCCATCGTGGCACGGTCATCACGGAGCTATATTATGGTGCCAGCGTGCTACCTCCGTAGTATCATTACCACCAGGCTCAAATAACGCCCCGGCTTAATTTCCCACCAAGATAGTGCTGTTTCTCCAAGCTTGGCTTGTCGTTCTGACCAGTCATGTAGGTGATCATACCTAAAACCACTGACGACATACTGTGAATATGTGGATATATCTAGCGCTGTCATAATCGGATGTAGACTCAAGACTCTAGGCGAGCTTTCTTTTGAGATGCATCCTTGCATTAAGTCTCCAGAATGCCGTGCCTGCTGTCCTCGCTGTCTTCCAGCATAAATGCAATCCCGATCCAGACTGCTTCTGAAACGCTACCCAAGCTCACGACCGAATGTGGCGATGGTTGCACTGATGTCTTGAATTATATATACTGACCCAATCACGTTCACCACCGAGAGACGACTTTGGGACAGAAGTACATTTCGCCGGCTGTCATACGAATGCGGCAAAAAGCCGTTATGTCGGCAACACAACTGCCGCTGAGAGTGAAAGACTATCACACGTTTGACGATAATACAATTGCTACATAACCTCATACCGGGTCGCGCGAATTAATCAGCTATGCTAACACCGCTTGCTCTCATCTCTAGTGTTTGTTGGCCGCACCGAAACACTTGATGCTGGGTCGGGCACGCGGCTTTAGCCATCGTCTCTAGCTCCGTTTCCGCTGCCCTGATTGCAATTTTGCGCCATTTTCATCTCTATTCATATCGTTCGTGCCGTTCGTGTCGTTCATGACGTCGTTCACTTGTGTGTGATCAGCGATGATGTCTTCTCCCCCCTCCACAGGTGATCATCAGCGTTCAGTCGAAGCCATCCGCCATCGGAACGTCCTCCTCATGGGCGTCCACCATAGTGACGTCCTCCGTAGAGCTGTCAACCGCAAAGCCCATCACCGCAGAGCGGTCCACCACAGAGCCGTCCTCCAACAAGAAGCTCACACTGCAGTCTTTGTGAAACACCACAGAACCCTTCGATACACGGCCGCCTCCCAGCAAGAAGCTCACGTTGCAGTCTGCGACCTCCGCGGTGGAGCTCGACTCGTCCTGCAAACGAGACAAGTCCTTGTATGATTCCGAAAGGTACAACACGCGTGTGGGATCACCAAGCTCATTGGTGGCTTTGACGTAATCCCAAGTTGCGCCGTTGTCGCTTGAACCAGCTGTGATTAGTCCGCGGTCATCGGACAGTAGCGACGACTCGACCTCTAGTCTCATAGCGACGAGAACTTGACCATCGTCACGGATCAAGACGACAGCAGCTCGCACATAGTAAGTTGGATCGATCATTTGCACGAGAGCACGGCATATTTCAAGATGATCTGGAGTCAACTTGAGCACAGGTAGCTCCTTCCCGTCAGCACCCATGAAGGGCGAGAGGCGTTCGGCCCAATATGGTCCGAGACAGGTGAGCTGAAGACGCTCCATTTTGGCAATCTCGGTAGGACCGAGACAAAGGGCATTTGCGAAGGAAGTCATCGGAGGCCGGCCCGCCATCATATCGCGCCCGAAGTTAGAGCCGGTGTACCAGAAAGGAGGGTTCTTGTAGTAGTTAGCAGTTCCAGGACCCTGACCGTTTGAGCGAGGTGACATAGTGGGTACATATCCAGGACCATGTGGGTTGAAAGGGCTCTGGGACCATGGCGAGTATGGGGATAGGAAAGCTGGTTCCGGGTACGGTCCATAAACATATGGATTGTGAAGGCTCCTGTGCAAGGCTGGGTGTCGGGCCTTGAAGTTTGCGTAGCCCGGGCAACTCTGCTCCACGGAGAATCCAGCGTTGTTCCATCTTGCGGCCCTCGATGCCATTTCATGACGTGTAAGTGCCTTTGGGGAGAGCTCCCTGGGAGCCCCCATCACGGCCCAGAAACGGCCCTCGGGACGCGTCGTTGGACGGAACTGGGGACGTGCTGCTCCGAGCTGAGCACAAAGTGGTGCCGGCTCGGGTTCAACGTGATCAAAGGATGTTGCCTCTGCTTCTGCTGCTGCCTCGGGTCCTTCGACCATGATGGGATATGCACCAGGGATCGGAGCATGATCGCTCCCCTCTGGAGTCTTCTCGGCGGCCAAGACGTCTCTGACTGTGACTAGGACTCCTGGAACCACTGTGCGAAGGGTGTATGCAAGTGCTCGCCAGGTTAAGCCAGCGGGTTTCGATCCCACAAGCAACGCATACATGATCATTTCCATTGCGGCTTGCCCCACCGTAACTCCACGGTAGTACAGCCTCAAGAACTTCTCGGTCGCTCTCTTGGCCACGCGCATGAAGACTTTATCCCCCGCGGAGGTACTGCCATTGCCGTTGGTGGTTGCCAGCGCCAACGTTTCAGCGCTCCTCAGCCGCGAGGAGCTATCGCTCGTTGTGGACTGTGAGCTGGGTAATGAGGCCTGTCGTCTTTTATGATCGTAGACGAGGGCGAACGCGGCAGGTGTGGTCGGTGGGTGGATACCTTCCATGATTTCATAGGCAGTGGGCCCGGAGTCCAACTCGAGCGTGCGATGAATGGGTTTTGGGGTAGATCTGCGGAGACGCGTGATAGGAAGTAGCGCGGAGCTGGTTTTGCGTGGTATGACGACTCCCATTTGCGTGTGTGAGGAGCCATCCTTGAGATCTGTTTGAGCGCGACTGTCCGAGACTACTTGAGAATTAGCAATTTGTATAAGTACGCAAATGCCTGCGGCAGTACAACTCGTTGAGCTGCAGCACTCGAGACTCACGCGTATCTAGCGACTGGGTGCGGCCCTCGCTACTGTCTTGCTCGATATCGGGACCATTGTACTGGAGGGTAGGAACTGCAGGTGCTCGAGTATTCGTTCGGCCACGGGTAGGGATGGGGTGTCGGCGATCTCGCCTCGAATCTGTGCGCGCAACCCTTGCTGCATCCGTTCGTCTCGTCACCATGGTGCCAGAGAGCAGGCCTGAGAATGGCTCGCAATTGATATGATCAACAGGATCCAAAAGTGGCACAAGGTTTGGGTGAGACAAGCGAATGTCGCGGGAGAAGAATGGTCGAGTTATGTAAGTCAAACCTGCCGGCTCAAAACGACCGAAACGGTTCTGCGGACGTCATCTGGATGGAATGTTTGCTCAAAGAAACCAACGGAAACAAGTGATTGGCCAAGTCAATGCCTGAGGTGACATAGCGCACTAGTGCTTTTATCTTCCCAGTGACTACGAGACCCGCGACTTGGGGAAAGCACGGCTATTCGCTGTTGGGCTTCGAAGTACCCATACTAGCACTTTCACTTACAATGAGTCACGCTCCGACGTTGCTTGGCAACCAAGAGGCGTAGCCGCACAAGCTGCCTTGGCAACCGCAAAGCGCGGCTACATAAGCTGATTTTCCTTCCGCTTCCTTTCTTTCGATTCCCACCACACAAGGGCGAGAAGATGAGGGCTTCCTCGCTGGATTGAGCGGTTTGCAGTCGAACGCTGGCCGGGAATGGCGCCTCCTCTGGGTGATGTACCAAGTCCAGGTATTGCTGTGGTGGGGGTCCGAAACGGGAGGTGATTGACGGCCGAATGGCCTGAACGCCTGTAGATCTGTTGGTTCAATCCCATACTTCTACAGATGCCCTTTTCGGCGATCAAGCTCCGAGTCCAATCGCCCTTAACAAGGTAAGTTTCCCCCCCTTCCAGATGCGCTAACAGAAACAGAAGGCCGATAGGCAGGCTGCTCACAGGGCGGAAGGATGACTGGGCTTCCTCACTGCATCGAGCGGTTGGCGGTCAAACGCTGGCCGGGAATGGCGCCTCCTGTGGGTGATGTACCGAGTCCGGGTAATGCTGTGGTGGAAGTCCGAAACAGGAGGTGACTGACGGCTGATCTGGATGCCCGTATGCGCCCAGTGGAAGCTCGATCGCTCGTGGTTCTGGTGGTTCAAATCCACATTTCCACGGGTGCCCTTTGTATGATCAAGTCCTGATTCCAACCGCTCTGCTCACGAAATTCGGCTCGAAACGCCTCGACCTTCCCTCCGGCATCCTTGCACCCTCGAGTCTGAGGCGGTAACGGTACTGCGAATGCTTCTCCAATGAAGGCCATGTTCGATCGGGCGGCACTTGTTCGTGTGGTGGTCGGGCGGGGTTTAGCACGCGCACGCTTAGTACGCATGGGCTCGAGCTGTGTCGGGATGTCGCGTGTGAAGGGTCAAGGCACGACTCTTCGACCGCAGAGGGTGGGTATCACTCGTCTACGCACTCGGAAGTCGTTCGTCCGAGTCTTTTGAGGTGTCTTCACAGGCATTGTCAAGCAGCCTGTTTCATCGGCCGGTGGACGAGGTAAACGCTTCCAGATACCCCTGGCGCGGGATCAACTTTACCTTCTCCTAACCAGAGTTGAGTACTCACAGGTAGTGGATGACCACTAACTACATACTACGAGCAATGAGCAATGCCAGAGGGCCGACTCCCTCTGCCATATGCCTTTTTTTTCATCAGTCAAGGGCAGGTTTGCTCTGGGCTGGAGAAGAGAAGCACTCTCGCATTCAGCGCGCATCCTCGTGACAATGGCTGGACATATAGAAAATGCTCACAGTGCCACGCCGGTGGAGCTATCGCTATGTCAGTGTGCGTGTCGGAATCACAGTGTGGATGAAGTGTGATGGAACGTGAAGTGTGAGAAGAGGTGAAGTCCAATGCTGCGGTTGGAAGGGGCGCTAGCCTGATACAGCACAGAATAGTGGGCCAGAGAAACCGGAAACCACTTCAACAAGCACCATAGTTTACCTTGCTTTGTCAAAGATATTCACGGGTCGCACACAGTTTGAGAGTGTGATCTAATTGGTCATTGCCCAATGCGCAGACAAGAGGGTTAAAGAACGCTTGCTTTCAGCGCTGGCAAAGCTGCCTCCCATTCTCATCGCTGGAACATGATGATCACCTTCCTTCAACGTACGTTCGTGCCGGGCCATTACATCGCAAATGGAACACGGAAGTCTTCTCGGTCATACCATAATGTTTGACCGTCAAGCAAGGCGGTCAAGATATCCAAATAGCCGACATTACGCGTTGCAGTGCACTCCTGCTGATCACTCAAGTGGGGCCTTCTCTACCAAGCGGGGAACACTCTCCACCTAAGTACACCTTACATGTAGTGTAAGAATGTAAACAGGGACACCTCAAGACACAGCTGAAAAATTCTTACTTTCAAGATACCCTAATCGTTCTATTTAACGTCGCATTTTTGGAAGCTCTGAAGTACACGAAGCAATAAAGCTTGATAGCAACATGGAGACGACCAACAAACCCAAAAGGCCCAACTTCCTTGTCATCGTAGCAGATGACTTGGGTTTCAGTGATCTGGGATGCTTCGGTGGCGAGATTAAGACACCGAATCTTGACAAGCTTGCCAGCAAGGGGCTACGATTCACTGACTTCCATGCTGCGGCGGCTTGTTCTCCAAGTCGTGCCATGTGAGTAACACTCGTTTGTGGATAGCTGAGTTAGAGAGACCGAACACTAACAACACGTCCCCATGACAGGATCATGACCGGCACAGATCACCATATCGCCGGTCTGGGTAACTTGATCGAGTGGACCAATCGTTCCGACCAGTACGTCTCAAATTCGTCAAATCTTTATCATACGCTAACATATAAAAAAGAAATGCTCCAGCAGAAGGCAACGCCAAACATTGGTCTACCGCTCCCCAGCGAGGCATGCCAGGTTACGAAGGTTACCTGAACGAGCGGGTCGTAGCACTTCCGGAACTTCTCCACGACGCTGGCTACCTCACACTCATGGCTGGAAAATGGCACCTTGGCCTGACTCCCGAGCGATCTCCCAAGAAGAGAGGCTTCGAGCGTAGCTTCGCACACCTGCCTGCTTGCTCGAACCACTATGCCTATGAACCTCAACTGGAAGGCCAGGACCGCATCCCGGATTTCATGACGATGAGTTTCATTGCTTTGCACTCCGAGGACGGAGAGTATGTCAAGAAACTGCCGGACGAGTGGTACTCGAGCGATGGGTATGGCAACAAGATGCTCTCGTACCTCAAAGATCGCAAGGAGCAGAAGGATGAACGCCCGTTCTTTGCTTACTTCCCTTTCACTGCACCTCATTGGCCGCTGCAGGCGCCAGACGAGTATATTGCACACTACAAAGGCGTGTATGACGAGGGCCCAGATGTGTTGAGAGAGAAGCGTTTGCAACGCATGAAAGATCTCGGCCTGTGTCCCGAGAACGTCGAGCCGCACCCGGTCGTCGCCGACGAAGTCAAAGAATGGGTGAAGCTCACCAAAGAAGAAAAGGCCAAATCCTGCAAAGCAATGGAAGTCTTCGCAGCCATGGTCGAGTGCATCGATTCCAATGTCGGCAAAGTCGTCGACTACCTCGAACAGACCGGCGAGCTGGACAACACTTTCGTCTGTTTCATGTCCGACAACGGCGCCGAAGGAGCCGCCTACGAAGCCTACCCCATCGTCCAAGGTCAAATGATGCAGCACTTGCAGACCTACTACGACAACTCCCTCGAGAACCTCGGCCGTGGCAACAGCTTCATTTGGTACGGCCCTCGTTGGGCTCAAGCCGCCACAGCACCTAGTCGTCTCTACAAAGCCTTCACGACTGAAGGCGGCGTCCGCGTGCCCTTCCTCGCCAAATTCCCAACCTCACACGCCTCATCCCACGAACCCTCCAGCATCACCGGCGCCTTCAGCACAGTCATGGACCTCGCGCCGACGATCCTCGAAATGGCCGGCGTCCTGCACCCAGCACCAACCTACCGTGGCCGCGAAATCGTCCCCATGCGTGGCAAAAGCATGCTTAAATTCACCAGCGGCGCGAGCGAAAGCATCCACCCGACCGATTTCATCCAAGGCTGGGAGACGTGCGGTCGTGCAGCGGTGCGGTGCGGCGACTGGAAGATCCTGTTCATTCCCAAGCCCAAAGGGCCGGAGAAGTGGCAGTTGTATAACCTGCGCGCGGATCCGGGAGAGGTGCATGATTTGGCGGAGCAGGAGCCGGAGAGGCTGGAGAAGATGATCAAGATGTGGGATCAGTATGTGCTCGAGACGGGCGTTGTGCCGTTGGCGCCTGCGCTGGGACAGTGGATGGAAGCGATGGATGCCCAGATGCCTGAGGATGCGTGGATGGAGTATGAGTATTGGAAAGCTGGGGCGAGAGATGAGCCTGAGAAGTTTAGGAAGGAGATTCCTAGGTTTACTAGGACGGTGCAGCCGATTTGATATAAGATATAAGTATCGAACACCTCGACACAATACACTTGAGCCGTTGGAAAGTACAGAATGGTCTTGTATGGAACGCAGACAACCTACAATGAAGATGGCACTGAAGCAGTCACTGTAGCATGGGAACTTCGGAGCGAAAGTGTTGTAAAGTCTTGCAATATCATGTCTGTCATACAGTGTTTGTACGTCGCTGGCATAATATGGCAAGCCACTTATGGCATGCATAAAAACTAATTACTATTCCTCCCTAATGCCCATAAAGCATCACTCATCTTCGACATTACGAAATTCGCGCCAGACAGATAATTCTGGGCGTTTAGAAGGCGGAGCCCCTGCGCTCGACATCCTCGACCTGGGTGTCCAGCTTGCCATCCTTCATGGCAGCAGAGGAGAAGGTGGTGGTAGGCTTCCACTTGGCGGAGGTGCGGGGAGTGGTCTCCTCCATCATCTTGTCGACCTGCTCGAGGGAAAGACCCTTGGTCTCAGGGATGAGGAAGTAGGCGTAGACGAACGCACAAGTGCAGAGGCCTCCCCACACGAAGAAGACGCTGGACTTGAGGTTGCCCTCATCGACGCCGACCATGTAAGGGGTGATGACAGCGATGATACTATGTGGTTGTTAGTGTTGGTACTTAGTGTTCGGGAGTGATGTAAACTTACGTGTTCCAGAGCCAGTTGGAGGAGGTGGAAAGGGCAACACCACGGGAGCGGATAGGGAGAGGGAAGATCTCGCCAATGACGATCCAGGCACCAGGACCCCAGGTGCTGGCAAAGAAGAAGATGAAGATGGCGATGAAGGCGATCTGGGCGTTGACGGCGGAGATGTTAACAGCGCGGGTCTCGCCAGCGGCGTTCTCGAAGGTCTTGTTGAATCCAACGGTGACACCAATGATGGCAACGAGGAATTGGCAGATCAGCATGCCAAGGGCGCCCCAGACGAGCAGAGGACGACGGCCCCACTTCTCAACGGTGTAGAAGGAGATAGGAGTGGAGCAGACGTTGACGAGGGTGAAGATCAGAGAGATCAAGAAAGTGTTGCTGATGGCGCCAGTGGATGACAGGAAGGGAGTGGAGTAGTAGAAGATGAAGTTGACACCAGTCCACTGTTGCATCATCTGGAGAGAAGTTCCGAGGATAGTCTTGCGCAGGTTGGAGTTGGACTTCCAGACAGAGCCGCTGAAGCAGTTGGCCCAGCCCTGGAACCAGCCACCAGCAGGAATGATGGAGCGCTCGTACTCCTCGTTGGCAATGATCTCAGCAAGCTCAGACTCGATGTACTCGCTGTCCTCGGGTTGACCTCTCAGCTTGGCAAGAGCGGTCTTGGCCTTGGGAATGTACTGGCGCTTGACGTAGTATCTGGGAGATTCGGGAAGGCATGCAATACCACCGCCAAGGATGAGACCCCAAGCGAACTGGATGGCAATGGGAATGCGGTACTCGCCACTGTCGGTGCGGTTCTGGACTCCGTAGTTGACACAGGCAGCAATGAGGAGACCAAGAGTGATGGCGAATTGATATCCAGCAACCAGGGCGCCACGGACTTTCTTGGGGCAAATCTCAGACATGTACAGAATGACAATGGCGGACTCGAAACCGACACCGATACCGGCGATGAGACGACCAGCAACGATGAGGCCAAGACCAGCAGAAGCAGTTTGAAGAATTACACCTAATATTCTTGTCAGCAGGTGCCAGACACGATTGACAGAATCGATATGTCACTTACCAATGATGTAGATGGCACAGCCCATGACAACGGTCCACTTGCGGCCAATGATATCGGCCATGTCACCAGCGATGAGGGCACCGAAGAAAGTACCAGCAGAAAGGATAGAAGTGATCAAAGACAGGTTGCTGCCAGTGAGGGCAGGGCTGTCACCAGCGGCGATCTGAGCATCGACGAAGGCGTCGCCCTCGACGAGTCTGATGAAGACGGCGGAGCCAGTGACACCGTTGATGTAACCGGAGTCGTAACCGAAGAAGATACCACCGAAGGAGGCGAAGGCGCACATCAGGTAGGCCTTCCATGTGACGGGAGCTTCAATGCGCTCAGGATCGGCGGTTGCGGCCAGGCCAACAGAGTTGGCCCTGTGACCGGCGGCCACCTGGTCGTCGGCAGTCTTCTCCATTGTTGTGGAGCTCAGGCTGCGGTGTTGATGTTGTTGTTGTTGCTACCGAAGGGTATGTTGTAGGTGGTAGCGAGCAGTAGGTGAAGGGTGCAGCGAGTGGTGGCGGTAGTAGTCTACCAGGTTGGAGCCAAGAGGCAGTGAGTGGGTGAGTGGTGGATGAACGAAGGTGACAAGGGAGGGCGATGGGCGGTCTTTATGAAGCAGCAAGGTGCATGGGAGGCGTTCACGGGGCAGCAGCGAACAGCACAATGCGGATGCGCGGGGCATGTCTGGAGAAGGCATGGCACGTGAGCCCGGTGCCTCGAACTTCACTTAATTGGTCTGTGGGCCCTGCTAGCGTATACATGGCGCAAAGGCTAACCACGGTCGCGCCAGCAAGCGAAGCGCGGATTAGGCTTCCTGCGCACTTCACTGCTTGCCGACTAGCTACAGTAGTATGTAGATGATGGCTCCTTCGTTGGAGTCTGCTGTTGGCGGGCGTGTTGTTTGGAGTGCTGGCTGGATGGCTGAAAGAAGCGCATGACTGACCGACAAACAGTAAACAGCCGTTGTTGGGGGTGAAGACAATCAGATCACACCCTCACCCACACCTCGCCACATGGTTCCCCGGCCGGCCTCGAACCCGAGTCTGGGGGTTTGTCTCTGGTCAGGCATTGCAAACAACGGCGGACCCCGAAGCTGCCAGTCACGTTGCCAGCCACTGCAGCGTTTTTCATTGTCCGTGTACGATGGGCCATTGTGTCTAAATTAGCGAGATTGCCTTTCGTTTCGTCATGACTGATCTTGCGCGCGCCGCCGTGGAGCTTCCGCCCTGCACTGGCAATTCCCGGTTGCGCGAGGATCATACTGCTAGATCAGAGATCCTCAAGGTTCTTCCTCCATCACGCCGTACCCGTAGCCAAGCGGCTGCAGAGCTAGTCGAGTCTTGTCTCTGCATCACTCGCCTCCTCTTGCACATGTCAGATGCTCTACGCCCTGATCTCCGCTTTCTGCGGCAGGCGGTAGGCGCGGGAGGCGTTGGCAACAATTAGGATCAGGCACACGGATTGGGCGCGCGTTACACACGAAAGGTCCATTCCTCGCCAAAGGTAGTATCCCAGCAACCCCCCAGCGATCCCCATCCCCAGTCCGCTGTCACGCAGCGTCAGCCGCATCTGCAAAACTGCAACCCCAGCGGCGGGCGCAAGGCGCCTCATCTCCGCCACTCAGCAAATCATCTCCACCCGTCGTCACAACACGAGAGAAATTGGTCGTCGGCCGGGTGCTACCTTAACATGGACATGGCACCACCCTTGACGGGCTCGACGGGGCACACCGACACCTTCTCTCATTAGCACGATTGCCCTGTGCGGGACCAACCTTGATCCATGGGGCGAGAAGACGAGCACGCGCCTTACAAACCAAGCGTGATGTGTGCGGCTCAAGCACTGCTGCGGTGGGGCGTGCCGCGAGCGTGGCAAGCAGAAGCTACGGTTAGTGGTGAAGCATGCGCGGGCGCTGGTGGAGTTTGCGCGCACTCGAGCGGCGTTCTGGAAGGAATCGACGGCAAGTTACCTCTAGCTGTGATAGGATAGAGTGCCGAAATGCGAGTGTTCAGCAGGCAAAGTCGGCGCGTCGGTGCGGAGCACGAGCTGGTCCGTTCAGGGAGCAGAAGCAAAAAGCTGTGCGGTTAGAGCAGTTGGAGCGGTCGTTAGTGGGCCATGGGGAGACCGAGACGCTCTCCACAGTAAGATTAGAATATCGCTCCAAAAGCTCTCCGCGATCTCCACCTGTATTGAAAAAAAGAAAAGCTTGGACGCGACTCGACTACTCCAGGCGCGCTCCAGAATCCCCTCGTCGCGTCCCCATGGCACAATCGGGCCTTCTGCCTCGCATGTCCCAAAACCGGACAGTATACCGCGACTTCATGCGCCTAAGCTGCTAACCGACCTCACAACCTGCACTCCTCCGCGCACCGCTTCGATCCTTTCAAATGGCATCTCCAATCATCAGGTGCGCACGTCGCCACCAGTGCCGCAACTTCCAAATCTTAGAGGCGAAGCCTTAAGGTCCTTAGATCCTTGGCCTCTATACCGCTTCCAGCTAGAGTGCCGCTTTTAACATCACACGACGCGGGCCCATTTTCGGTACTTTGGGCCACTCGAATACAGTAAGCTATGTTATGCGCTTGCCATGAGGTCGAGAGTAGCCTGCGTGGCCTGCTTCGCGCCGGTATCCGACTTTAGCGAGTACGCAAACTAGGGTTTTGCACGTGTGTTGCGCGACTTTATTTCCGACTACTGTACGAGTCGTTGGTCGATTTCTGTGAGAGGATGCAATATCGTATGTTCGTATCCTAGTTCTCGATCCCCCTCAACACATGGCGGTGGGTGAGACTGAGACTCCGCCTTTAGGATCTAAAACATCGCCAGCAGCGCCCAAGGGCTCGTGTGAGACCTCTCGAAGGCGGAGTGTACACCTGACGCCCCTGCGCGATGTATCCAAGAAATTACCACAAATTAACTTGCTTGCCATCCCAAGGGAGAAAAAAAAATCTTCAAGCGTTTGGTTCCCTTTGTCATGGCTCCAGCGCCACCCCATCACTCTTTTCCATCCGTGTTCCAAGTACCGTGGATGTGCGCTTCCCGGCACTTGCGGCCGCCGCCATGTGGCCCTCCCCAAGATATTCTACGGTTGTGCGGTGAAAGAGTTGCGGCTCTCGGCGATCTCCAGCCGTTTTGTTAGCATCGAAAAGCTAGCAAAACATGCGACATCCACATGTGTTGAGCCGCAGTTCGCACGATCAAGCTGTGAAGGGTGGCCTGAATTTATTCATCGAGTTCTCAACTGCCGTCGAGCGGAGTGCCTCGGCGGGAGATTTGACCACTTTACTCCATGGTTTAGTGGGTTTTCTGTTATAGTGTTTACGTCCCGCGGTCGAACACACACAGCATGCAACACGTCTCATCACGAATAGTTGTGCTTTACAATCGATGCTGATCATGGCCCTCCGGTTCTGCCTTACGAGAATTCGGATTAATACGGATATGTTCTTAACCGCAACCCACACTTGCAGTGTTAACCGGTCACTCTCGCACATTATTACCTGCAAAGATCCACGCA
Organism: Cladosporium velox; assembly: GCA_024604135.1. Classification (NCBI taxonomy): domain Eukaryota; kingdom Fungi; phylum Ascomycota; class Dothideomycetes; order Cladosporiales; family Cladosporiaceae; genus Cladosporium; species Cladosporium velox. Next base: position 1,132,806 of record JANIIF010000009.1, read on the forward strand.
ACGATCCCGGTAAATACCGAGCAGGGGTGTGTATCCCCAAAGCGAGCCACGAGTCTTCGCTGCTCCCCCAGCCCTGCTGTGGATCAAGCACGGAGTATTAGGGTCCCTCCACATCACTCCAGATAACGAGACTCTCGAGTCATGAAGATATCTCGACCGAAAACATATGCCGCTCGCTCAGTCAGCAAGCAGCCCTTTTTCGTTGAATTGCCTAACCTTGTCTAAAGAGTACGGAAGATGCCGAACCCTGATCGCGCATTATACAGGACGCTCAACATCTCCCCTTTCCTATTTTTCACTACTATTCCTCCTACCTCCTGCGACTCCCCCCGAAACCAGTCGATTCATACCGCGAGCCGCTAGACGGTGGAGAACCCGAAGACGATCCACCCCCTCCAAACGACCGCGAAGGCCCAGATTGCGTCCCGCCTCCATTTCCATTTCCAAACCAGTTTGATGGTCCTGCTTGACCGGTCGTGGGACCGCGGTTGTTGCGATTGCCCATGGCGTAGCCGGCTGCTGCACCAGTCGCCGCGCCAGTAAAGAAGCCAGGGCGCCACGCGGATGAACCAGGAGAAGAGTGCGATGTTGGCTTGGAGTGAGGAGGGTAGGAAGAATATGGCGGAGGTGGATCGTCGTGGCCATCGTCGTTGCCACCTCCCCATCCTCCACCTCCTCCCCAGCCTCCACCGCCGCCTGGTCGTCGACCGCCGGCGTTACCACCTGCGCCGCCCGTCCATATTGAGCGGATGATTAATCCGACGATACCTGTAGTAAGAAAACGGTCAGCTTGCTTAGACCACGACTTACAAGCAGTAAGTGATACTCACCCAAGAAGATCGCCCAGAAAATCACGGTAAACAGCTTCTCTCCAAACCCTCCCTTCCCTTGACTTTGCCCTCTTCCATACTCCTTTTGCCCATAATCATATCTCTCTCCATACTTCCTCTCTCCGGCCTCCGTCAAGATCAAGCGGTACTCCACCCCACAGCTCCCCTTCAGCACATACGGATCCTCCGCGCTGTCATAGCCCTCACAGACCACATCTGTGCTGCCCAATTTGAACTCCGTTGGGAGGCTCGCCTGACAAGTCCACTGCACGTCTTCGGGCCCGTACTCGGATCCGGCATTTGTGCAGCGCATCACGTCGACATTGTGCAAGCCTTTGGCGTTGCCACCGATGCAGTCGAGTTGTGGCACGGATGGGCCGCGGCGCGCGGTTGTTTGACGGCCTCCGTGGAGGGTCAGAGTTTTGATGTTTGATAGCAGGACTGCGTCGGAGGGTGTCTTGCGCGCGTATGTAGTGGTTGTCGTGGCCGCCAGGGCGAACAGTGTGGTGCCTAGGAGGCGCATGGTGGTGTGTTGCAGAGGTTGTGGTCTCGCAAATATTTTTCCGAGCGTCCTTTGTTCGCGATTCTGTGGTTGATTTCCAGAGCAGATCCCGCTATTTAATAGGTGTGGCGATTTGGCTTTGGTTGTTGCAGAGGACAATTGTTATCGTGCCTGAGGTTCAATGTAGCGAGACAGCGGAGACCCCTCTTTGCTGATGCGGTCTCGCCACCAATCGAGATTCCATGACTGCTTCCTCTTCTAGAATGCACATCTGTCTTCACTGCATACCTCAACGTGAGAACGACTGTCCATTCATGCTGCGCGGGATCTTCTTCGAATAGAACCACAACAGTACGTCTTGGTTCCCCCGAAGGCCTCCTGTTGCGACCCTCCCGGGCGCTCCTGCAGTCAGCTCGATGAAACCTGACAAGAGGATCAACCGTGGCGTCTTGGCCTATTAAAGGTCACTTCGACAGCCTCTATTTCTCCATTCGCTAGTCCGCTCGACTCGTATATTGTGGCTTGCAGGATTCAGGCTGATGACCGTCCGGAGCTAGATTCTCCGCAAACCTGCCCCGTTGCATCGTGGAGAGAAGTGCCGTGGGGACCTACAGTCTACAGACATTTTTCTTGACGCAAGGACGTTCTTCTGGAATAATTCTACGCTTGTTCTGATCTCCATCGTACTAGAGCCGTGATGTTCACCGTAGCGGCAGAGCACCCGGTATTGGTTGCGTTAGCGGTACTAATTGCCGGGTGGGTCATTCGGTTCGTGCGCAAGGGCTATGCTGTTCGGAAGACGTTCCACGATCAAGTATGTTGCGTGATGGTTATGGTCGTTCTCTCGGTCGTTGACTGACATAATCACAGGCCGGTCCACCGCACTCATGGCTTTGGGGCCATCTGCAGGTGATGGGAGAGATGATGGACGACAGTGTGCCTACTATGGTCCATCCCCATGGTAGGTCACCAAGCTGCAGGCCGCCAGAGCTGAGGGTACACATGAACCTTCTAGCATACTGACCACATCGAAGTTCTCCCATCACGCATCCGGGACAAGTACAATCTCGGTTCACACTTCTACATTGATCTCTGGCCTATTGCGGACCCGTTCCTTGCGGTCTTCGATCCCGATCTGGCTGCCCAATTCACCACCACATACTCAGCTCCCAAGTATCCTGGTATGGTTGACTTCTTGATGCATCTCGCAGGTCCTGGCGACATGGTATCGTCGGACGGTCCTCACTGGAAGAAGTGGCGCAGCGTCTTCAACCCAGGTTTTGCTAGCAGCCACCTCATGACGCTTGTGCCCGGTATTGTGGACTACGTTGGGATCTTCGCCGAGAAACTGACAGACCTTTCAAACAAGCATGAACCGTTCAGGCTTGAGGAGATCACAACAAGGTAAGTTCTGAGATTGCAAATAAAATTTTGAAGTGCAAGCCTCATCTCATCTTTAACGTTTTCAGGTTGACCGTAGACATTATTGGAAAAGTTGCTCTGGATATGCAGCTGAATACACAGCGCGAAGACAACCCAATGATCTCAGCCTTGCGAGAGCAGGTGCATCTGATACCTAACTCTGGCACCTTAAACCCGCTCGCGGGCTGGAATCCCCTGGGCATGTTTCAACGATGGCGCAACAGTAAAATAATGGTTTCCTATCTGGACAAAGTTCTCGAAGACCGCTTCGCCAATCAAGACAACAGACCTCAAGGCGAGAAGAAGCCTCGCAAACGCACCATGCTCGACCTAGCCGTAGAAAGCTATCGAAGCCAAACAGCAACCTCATCCACAAGCACAACAGGCCTCGACCCAGAATTCAAGAAACACGCCATCACGCAAATCCGCGTCTTCGTCTTCGCAGGCCACGACACCACCTCAAGCGCAATCTGCTACGCCATCTACCTCCTCCAGAAGCACCCAGAAACCCTCGGCCGCATCCGCGCCGAACACGACAAGATCCTCGGCCCAGTCGAAACCGCAGCAGAAACGATCAAAGCCGACCCTTACATCGTCAACAAACTCGAATACACCAACGCCGTCATGAAAGAATCCCTACGCCTCTTCCCCGCGGCCTCTGGTCTCCGCACGCCAGACGACACTCTGGTTCTCCGCAACCCCAAAACCGGCGACGTCCTTCCAACAGTTCCAAACATGCTCCTCTGGGTCCCGCACTTTGGCCTCCACCGCGACAAAACTATCTGGGGCCCCACGGCAAACACTTTCGACCCTTCCCGCTTCTTGCCAGAGAATTCTTCTTCTCTGCCAGAAGCAGGCTACCGGCCTTTCGAGCGCGGCATCAGGAACTGCATTGGTCAAGATCTTGCGATGCTGGAGTCGCGGATTGTGCTTGCACTCGTTGCGAGAAGGTACGATTTCAAGCCTGCTTTTGATGCACTGGAGGAGCTGGCGAGGGATGGCAGCAAGTATGCGGAGAATCCGAAGTGGAGGAAGGGAAAGCAGGATTTGGATGGCGAGGTTGCGTATCCGGTCTTGATCGGCTCAGCCAAACCTCGAGAGGGCATGCCCATGTGGGTGGAGGAGAGGTAGGGTATGATAGTCTATGGTAGTTTGGTAGCTGTTATCGATGTCTCTTGTGCTTGTGGGTATGTGGTGTTTGTGGTTTTCATACATGTGTGGGAACGTGGAGCTGTCGGCAAGCGAGTTCGACGTAAGGTTGTACGTTGAAACCTTGAGTTTTCTACAACCTTCTATTCACCCCTTTTCCCGTCGGTCTATCACTTATTTATCAAGATCAACGTACCCAGCATTCACGAGGTACATGCTTTGAGTTCAAATCGGCCCTTGCAGTGATCGTATGGTGCTTTCGACATCGTCGACCATCGTGTCTAGGGTTAGTGTTTGGGTAATCAAGAGCCTCAAGGTCGCGGCAGCACCTGCATACATGAGGTTTGTGCACATGTACATGCATGCACCATACGTGTAAGCACCTTCCACGTGTTCATCATGTTGCGCTGACGTGTACACCCATCAAACATAAAACACCATCTTCTCTCGACACCGGTAGCTCAGGGTAACCACTGGAATCGATCTCGCTCCATGCATGCTCTCGTGCAATCCTCGCACCTTGTTTACACAAAGAATCAGATCGCACTTCAATACAATGATATTCTGATACCTTGGAATGTACCTTAGGTAAGAATGCTCCCGGAAAGTTCCCGCGCCAACGCCTTGCTCTAATCGACTCGCTCAAAACAAACTTTCAAATCAACATCTTCTTCTCGCTCATATGTATTTAGTAATTTCCTGGTGGGAAGTTCACCCTTCCACCTGCTGGCGAGTCGTGAACTGGGCTCGGGTTCGCAAACGGATTCAGCTGTCCATACCCAGTCGGGCTGAGCACGCCCGTAGGACTCAGGGCGCTCGGCGCCATGCCATCTTCGTACCCTGACGGAGCGGTGCTGTGCGCATCGGCGTTCATGGGCGAGCGGCGGCCAGGATGTGCGTCGAAGCCGGAGTTCTGGGAGTCTGATCGCAGCATGCCGTTGTCACGACCATGTTCGTGCTCGTCGTAATCCGGCACCTGGCCGTATGCATCGTGGTCGTCGTGGTCCGGCTCGTCGATGCGCGTCGACCAAGCGTCTTTGCTGGCGGGGTCGTCGACTTGCGGTTGGAAAGCGCCTCTGCCGCCGTTCTTGCTGCCGGGTATGACGCCTGTCTTCCTGTACTTGTTCATCATCCAGACGCTGATCGCGCTCGTCAGGCACCAGAGCAGGAAGAGGACGACGCCGAAGCCGACGGCGGCTTTGGTGACTTTGCACTTGCTCACGCTGCCCCAGGCGAAGGTCTCGCAGTCGCTCTTGTCGTCGATGTCCTTGTCTTCGGCATGGTCTTTCTTTCCTTGCTTGATACCTTGCGACTCCCAAACACCAAGCGCGATGGCGGCTGCGAACCAGAGAAGGCTGAAGAGGAGATCGAGGCCCAGGTAGGCGTATATGTTGGCGAAGCGCCAGGCGCGGGTCCACATTGGGACCATGACTTGGTAGATCAGGGCGGGGATGGTGAGGAAGCACTGTAATGAATCAGTGAGGGATATTGATGACAGGTCTGCGTGAAGGCTTACAAGGGCAAAATAGAAGCCGACCTGGCCGCCATGGTTGCCCGATTTGGTGAGGATGGCGAGGGCAAGGCAGCCGGCGACAAAGGTGAGCAAGGCTTGGGTTGCGTGGAAGGCTGCTTTCGCTTTCTGGTAGTAGCTCTGCTCGATGCGCATGGCGAGGGATGTGTGTGCTGGCAGAGCAGCGAGTGTGGGAGATGTGGACGACGAATGCGAGAGGGATATCAGTATCAGTAGGTGGTAAGAGGGTTGTTGAGGTGTATGTACATAAGTGGAGGGGTGTGTATAGGTGGGCGGTCTCCAGAGGAATAATCAATACTGCAAGGCTATGCCGCTACGACTACGCCTCAGCCGTGTCCGTTGCTTGTCGCTTGCGCCTGTGCAGCTGACGTGTCGACCGCGGAGAGCTGAAGCGGTGCAATCTGATATGCCACACTTACATACACTCACAGAAAGAGAGAGACACTACCCCCCTGTGGCGCAATACGATGCGTTCGCAGGGTTTGAGTCGTGCTGAGACGTGCTGAAACGACTGTTCCGCCCTGGGGCCTTGGGATTTGCGGGCTCTCGTTTCGCTGTGTTGATAAATAATGAGCTGCTTCGTCGCTAGGCCAGGAATAGAGTCTGGGGTAGAGTTTCCCTAGCGTGTTTCCGCTTCCATTGGCATGTGCTGTCATCTTCGAGATACCTTGTGACATATTCAGAAGAACATTCGCAACATATACCACACCCACAGTACTTTGAGATACAGTCGATCCATACAGGAAAACAATAACAATACACCCCACACACCACCACAACACATCACACACCATGGCCGCCCCCGAAGGCCCCGACACCTTCACCCAAATCCCCCTCACCATCGACCCGCACACCAAAGCCGTCGCCAGCAGCACGCCCTCCCTTGCCGACCACCTCGACGAGCTCAACTCCTTCAACCGCCAGATCGTCGCCCTCGAGACCCCCAACCAGAACATCCCCGCGCCCGCGCCCGTCAACCCCAAGCGCAGCGTGCAGATTGGCAAACTGCGTGAATCCGGCAATGCGTCTTTCAAGAAAGGCGCTTTCGCCGAAGCCGTCAAGATGTACGACCTCGCGATCAAAATGGCCCTCGACCGCCCGCCGTGGGAGGCCTCGGGCTTGGTGCGCGAGGAGTTGAGCGCGCTGCATGGCAATCGCGCGCAGGCGCTTATGGGGACTCAGAACTGGCCGGAGGCGGCGCTGGATGCGAAGATTAGCACGGAGATGAAGAGGATTGGTAATATCAAGGGTTGGTGGAGGAGGGGCCAGTGCTTGAAGGAGATGGGACGGTTGGAGGAGGCGAGGGATTGGCTTCGTCAGGGTCTCGAGTTTGAGAGGGCTGGGCCTGAGAAGGGCAGTCTGGGAGAGCTGGAGTCTTTGTTGAAGGATGTTGAGACCTCTTTGGCGGCGAAGGCTTGAGAAGGGATGATGTTAGGAGGATCTTCTTATTTAGTGGCGGACACGTGAATCTCGTGTCGGGATGAGAATGTGCGAGTACGTTGAGCGATACGGCCCCTGGGACGTGGGTATTATGTCGCATCGAGTGCGTAAAGCACTACTGTTTGAGGATGATGGAACATGGCTGAACGGCCATAACAAGTCTGTTTACGCAGCAGGCGAGCAATCTACTGCCACACGAAACCCAGGGAAAACGCGCGCGAGAGAGAGAGAGCCATTTGTGTGCTTCTCTACGAATAAATTACACCGCAATGCGCCGCGGTAAACTTCCAGCGTCATATATCAGATCGTGTTAGATAGAACAGTAACCTAACAAAAAGGAATGAACTGTTCGATAGACAAGACAACCACATCTAATTCCCTAAAGCCCATCCTTTGTGAATCAATGCGGCCCGCTCATTCTGCTTTTCGAAACCTACAAAGTCCAAATTTCGCATATATTGCCCACTTGTCACACACCGCATAAGAGCTCCAACGAACTATTCTCCCCTGCAGTGCATAGTGAGTAGAGTCGACACATGGAAAGCCAGAGAGACGATGAGTGAACAAGAACACAGAAGATCAACAGAGCAGACTAAATCCACCAAGCGCTTTCGCTTTCGCCAGATGTCCACATCTTCCGATCGAACGTCGGATACAATAATTCCGCATACCAGTTCTGGTACTCTTGGTCCTTGGTCTGTAGCAACACCCTTCCGACGCACGCATAAAGGCTAGGCCGTGGCTGTGGGTGTGAGAAACTTAATTGAGCCGATTGGTTCGAAGCTTCCATCAGCGTGGAGCCCTTCAGCACGACATGCTTCTCGCAGGCGTTTGCAGACCAGGCCGAGCCACGCGGCGACGAACTTTGATTTGGCTGACTTGACGGCAGCTCTTGCGGGAATGTCTGAGATGAGATCTGGATTTACAGCGATGATACAGACACTGATCGCGGCTGAACAAGGCTCGCAATGTAACGAGGACAGCAAGATCTATTGTACACGTCTGGTTTCTATCATGTATTTCCCATGCGCCGTCGCAACCGAGGACATCAACGATAAGATCGCCTCATGATATCATCGCAGGTGAAACATTCGCTACTGCTTCCGTCAGACTTGCAGACGCATGAGTTGAACCATGGCTGCTCTCTAGCAAATGTCATGCCTCTCACCATGCGACATGTATAGCATGACCAGATGCCAATTTCTACCAGTTGCCATTCGCTCCAGACCAACCAACCAACCACGACTTTCCGCATTCCTCATGACCAACAAGAAGGATGCCTTTGACGCTTTCACCTCGGGTGATGTCTTTGCCAGGCTCCACACGATCACCCCACTTGCGGGGGCTGGACTGGAGAAGGTTGTGGTGGCAGATGACTTCCTCGCCTGTGCCATTTGCCAGTGGCATCACAGGCAGCTTGATGCCGACCTCAATGCCGCGAACTCCCTCTGCCGTCTATGACCAAGGGACATGCCTCCCGTTCATGGGTCAGCCGTGAGCCGGCAAGAGGAGGACACAAGGCGAGCATGCGCCTTTTATATAATCCCCTCTTTGTGTCTCTGTGAACCTCTTCCATTCCGCAATCTCATCGCACCGTTATCTACGATTGAAACATCTCATCGATACATCACCAATAGCAATATAACACAGCACTCATACACAGCATACCAGTAATACAGACCACCATGTCACCTCAACCTCAAACCGGTGCTCCCGCGCCCAGCCACAAGTACGACCAGAACTTCACACAGAACGTCATCGACACATGCGGCCCCAACACCAGCCCACGCTTCAAGGAGATCTTCGCTTCCGCCGTGCGACACCTTCACGACTTCACACGCGAGGTTGACCTCACACCCGAAGAATGGCTGGAGGGCGTGACGTTCTTCAACCAGGTCGGCAAGATTTGGGCCGAATCGAACGGCAAGCGCAACGAGATGCACAGAATGTGTGATCTCGTTGGACTTGAATCGTGAGTCGCTCGCCATTGTAAAACGAAATATAAGAGATCAATAACTAACACACAATCCAGCCTTGTTACTGAAATTGCCAACTACGTGGAGACCGATGACCCTAAGTATCAACCTACGTCCGCCGCCATTCTCGGTCCCTTCTGGTCTCCCAATGCTCCCTGGCGCCAACTCGGCGACTCGATCATCCAGGACGATCACGAGGGTCAAGTCACTTATATGCACGGCATCATCCGCGATCTCGTCACCCACGAGCCCATCCCCAACGTCACCTTCGACATGTGGCAAGCCAGCAGCAATGGAAAGTACGACTTCCAGGACCCTTCCTTCACGGACAACAACCTTCGCGGCAAGTTCAAGACCGACGACAAGGGAGAGTACAGGCTCTACTGTCTCCGACCCACCGCCTACTCTCTCCCCACCGACGGACCTTCCTACAAGTTCCTCCAGGCCGTCGACAGGCACCCTATGCGCCCCGCTCACATTCACCTCATGGTAAGCCAACATTCAAACAATCAGATGACCATCCCCTCCTAGCAGCGAACTAACACATTCTAATCAGATCACCCACGAAAACTACAAGCCCGTCGTCACCCAAATCTACCCCAAAGACGACCCCTGGCTCGCCACCGACACCGTCTTCGCCGTCAAGGACGACCTCGTTGTCGACTTCGAGCCCATCAAGAACCACCCGCCCACCGGCGAGCACAAGGGCCCCGGCGGCGCTGCTACCCGCGAGCTCGAGCTCAACATCGTCCTTGCGCCCAAGGGTCTCGCTGTCAACAACCGTGATCCTGTTGAACACTAGATTGATGTGACAGGAAGAGAGGGAAGATGTGATGAACATATGCATGACCGTTATGAAAGATTGGAAAGGGAAGGAAAGGAAAATGAATGAACAAAATTTGCCCATGGGCATAGGTGTCTGCTGCGATAGGATTGTGCGCAAGACTGGGGGCCGATGAGTTTGATGTACATATGTCGATCTGTGATGGTCGATCTTTTTTAGTTGTTTTGAAGCATTTTGAGCGAGCTATTATGGCCTTTTAACATACCTGAAGGGAATAAAAACACATTCAACATTACGACTTTCTTCTGAAACATCACAATGTTGTTCATCTCGCAGACTCAACTCGCTACAATCCCCGAAGCAGCAATTTCTTGACGAATGTATTGTGCGTCCGCCGTGAATTTTGATAAGACTGTTCAGTAGATGGCTCAATACGGCAAGAAAGCAAGAAACGCAGAATGCAGGCCGATGAAGAGAGTAAACAGAATCGCATGACTTGATACAACATTTCGTAAAACATGATAGAACGCTAATATTCTCCGGAGAAGCTTTTTCTTACTTGCCGCAACAGTCATTGCTCCCGCCCTTCTCATTGCTACCACCAAACGCCAGACGCGACAAAGTATCCACAACGCCGCGAATGCCGGTCTTGCCGGCAGCGACTTGGCTGGGTGTGCTGGAGTAGCTGGGCGGCACGTCCAGGCATGGGTTTTGTGTGAAGAAGTTGCGAGGGCGAAGGAGTCTATGTTTTGTCAGCAGGCTGCTCTTGGCCGATTGATAGATTGGTCACAAAGATGGCAGATGGGGCTAACGTACACTGTCATCGGCTCCGCAGGCATAACGGGGAAGTCCTCGGGCGACGGGAAATGCGTCAGTCCGAAGGTGTGCCACAGCACGACGTCTTCGTTGTCGAGGTTTGCGTCTGGGTTCGCGGCGATCCAGGCAGGGATTCCTTGGGAGGGCTCGCCGGAGGTTTGGGGGACGTGGCGGCCGGCGGGGTGGAGTTGGCCGTCTTCGTCTGGAGGGTGGGTATGTTAGTGATGTTGATCAGGTGGCAAAAAGAAGAATGAGATGGTGTTATATGGACTTACATTTGGTAACGTGCACGGCGTGTCTGGCGAAACCGGCGCGCTTCCAGACGAGACTGCCTTCCTTGGGGAGGAGAGGAGGGACTTCGCGGCTCACGAGCTTGTATGAGACGGGCTTGTGGGAGTATGGGTTCAGCTGGCGAACATGTTAGCTATGTTGCAAGGCGAAGTCTCGATGGTCTGAGGATCACGCATACCTTGTTAGTGTTGGACATCTCCCACGTGCGACTCAGAGCGCCGTCGTAGTCGCTCATGCTCTTGCCCTGGGTTTCGATCTTGGTCTTCTTCGCGTAGAATGCGTTGCCGTAGTAGTTCTCCTCACTGCCGACAGGATGCTCCGATGCGACCGCATCAGCAACAAAGACCGTATTAGCAGGACCATCGATGTTGGGATCGATACGCAAACAGAAGAGGTGCTGGTGGTTGTGAGCGTTAACGCCAGGGTAGACTTCAGTTCCCCAAGGAGCCGCCGACTCGCCCGGGTTCAAGGAGTATGTGTTCAGGATACCAGTCAGCTTGATCTCAAGCTGGATAGTACCGTCTTGGTGGAAGATCCAGTAGACGCAGTACTCGTAGTTTGCTGCAGTGAAGATGTGGCTGATCAATAGCTTGCGGGCACGAGTGACGGTGGTAGATTCGTCACGGAAGTCTGAGTGCTTGAACAGGATTCCTGCATCTTCCTCGTGGATACAGATGGCATTCTTGATCGTCGTGGCTTCGCCGGCCTTGTTCACGAAGTCGGCGTTCATATAGTGGATGGCTCCCTTGCAATCGCAGCCAAGGGCAAGTGAGTTGGTCATGTAGCCACCGCCATACTCTCCAAGATCGAATGCGTGCTTACGCTGGTGTGGGCGCTCCGGGTTGCCGTAAGGAACAACCATCTCTGCGAGGGACATACGCCAGAATGTGGGACGGACGTTGCCTCGGTCGTTGTAAGTGATATTTGACAGCACGATACCTTCGCGGTAGTTGAATCCAATGTGTACCGACCAGTTCTGCCACTTGATTGTGCGCCCATCGATGGTGAACGAGACGCCCTCAGGCTGTGTGATGTTCAGAGGCTTGATATCCGTCCTGAATCCGGTCTCTTTCTTGATCCAGTCCGCGTGGTAGTTGTGTGGCTTGGCCTTGTTTAGAGGTCTGCGGACTTTGGGTACGTCGATGTGAACGATGGACTGGGTGTCGGCGTTGTAGATTGGACAGAAGTCTAGAGGGTATGTGTACTGCGAGTCATCTGGGTGTGGACGGTAGTACATCAAAGCTTGCTGGAGGCGAACTTTGCTGCCAAAGCGCTCGTCGTATCCAATGGTCCAGGGGTCGCAATAGACCTTGTGCATGTCCTCCGCTGGAATACCGATCAAGCCGCACTGCTTGATGACTTCGGGATCTTTTCGAACAACCGATTCGACAATCTGCAGGTCCTCCATGGTGATCAATGGCTGAACTCCCTCCGTCAGCTCCCATGAGATGATTTTGCCTTCTTCCAGATCAACAAGACCATCGTAGACCTTGCTTCCACGGCCAATGGTGACGACGTCTGCGATACGTTTGGGTCTTGGAGCGCTCTTTGGGTTCTCGACCCATCGCATCATTTCGGCTTTTGGAGGCTCGCATAGCGTGATGGCGTTGAAGTGAAGATCGCTATATGATTCGCGGACAATGGCGACCGCTTTCGTAATTTCGTCGAGCGTAAGGGGGTCGAAGGGATGGTGAGGTACCACCTGACCGGTGAGATGAGCACTCATCTGCTGCAAGCGTTCGAGCACCATCTTGCTGGCTTTACGCAATGCCTGTCTAGTGAATGTTTTGTCGAATGATAATTGCCTTGATAGATTGTAGGGGTAATGAGAAGCTGAGGACAATATACAGGTTGCAGGAAGAGCTCGGGATCTTGTATATATACCTAAGGCTTTCTTCTATCAGCTCTTAAATAATGAACTACCAGCAATCGGTACATTTTTCGCCTTATCGCAACCAAGTGCTTTATCGAGCTCCAAAGAGTCCATCATACGCGACAAGGTGTGGGGTGAAGAGGGGAGTCGGGCCTCCGGGTGGAGCATGATAGGCAGCAAGCGAAGCGCTATGCCCGTTGGAGGTCAACTGTGCGGCTTGATCGGTTATGGGAACGGTTATGGGAACGGTTATGGGAACGGCTATGGTGCCGGCTATCTCATTCCCTCGACTATCGTAATATCAGCTGACGACTACAAACGATCAATTAAAGCCATTTGCGTGAGAGCAGTTGGTCTTGTAGGATACTATTGTGCTTACATCTTTCCGAATGATCAATCAAAGTCAATTGCGCCAGAGCGGTTGGTCTTATAGTACTTTGACGATTTCGAACGACCAATCAAAGGCGATCGCGAGAGTCCTATAGGACACTGCTTTACTGAGACAATTCTCGCCAAGTATACGGCTGTGGTGCTGGCTATCTCGTCTCTACGGCTATCGCAGTATCAGCTGACAAGTTCGAACGACAAACATTCAAACTCAATTTCACGAGAGCAGCCGTACTTGCAGGTCACTACTTACTATACTTGGAGCTCTTAGGGCTCAAGAAGGTGAGTTTACGTAAATCCTCACAAGCCCGCCGGTCATGATACAGTACGTTCTAGAGACCATCTCTATACAACTACATGCACAATGCTGCATCTCCGACTGGGCGTTTTCAACCACGATCGATGCTGTTACTGCTGAAGGATCCGTACATGACTGTACTTCTCCTGAACTTGCCATCGACCAAAGTAACAGTATGACATGTTACTTGGTGTACACCATACTCTCTTCGAAAAACTGGACAAGCAAATTAGCACAAACACATAGTGGCCGAATGTATTGCCCAGAAAGCAAACTTTCCTCAACAGTGGATGCTTCCTTTCGTGCCTCTCGTAAGTAACTATCCGATGTCTCAATTCACTTTCGATCAGTCGCAATCACGTGCTTCAGTCTTGCTTGCCCACATCATAGACCCAGCGCGACACTGATCATGTCGACGTCCACGACCCGATCTATCCACCCCCAATCATCCAAAACGGTCTTTCAACACACCATGGCGCGCGAACGCAGACCCCCATCTGCCAGGTCAAGCAACGCGTCAAGCAAAAAACAAGCAAAAGATGCCGCTGAGACTGAAGATCACCACGAGAAGCCAGCGACCGAGAAGGACGACAATTCGCACACAGCTGCATCGTTGACAGGCGATGAACCGCTCGAGCACGATGAGCAACAACAAAGCTCTTCTTCAGAGGTGGAAGACAACCGCACTTTTCAGCAGCTGGTTCACGACTATGGGGACGACAGTAAGTAGCACACTCTCTTGCAAGATCTTATATGTGCTCGACACAATAGAAGACAGCCGCTAACTCGGAACGTAGTGCTCAGCTTGAACGAGCTGTTTCATGCAAAGCCTTCGGACAGCAGCGTGGAAGCGCAGACCGAGGCAGGCGAGGGCAAATAGCCCGATTGATGTTCGTCAACGCAAGATCTTGAAGCACTGCATTAGTAAGAGGCACACGGTATGCTCAGACACCTACAACGATTGATTTGGACTCACAACGATAGCCGCGGGAGAACCGGGTATTCTCGGCTGCAACATATGAGAGGGTTGAAAGCGTGAGGTTGCTTACTTCATGAAGCGAAACGTTCAGATTGTCCAGTCTCTGCAGTGCTGTGCTATCCAATATGCAACCGTTTCCCAAAGCGAGACCACCCTGATATGAATAAGGTATTGGGATATTGATGACCGGGGAAAGATGAAGTTTCTACAAGTATAGACCGCTCAGGGGTAAGGAGCTCAGTCTTATATGCGCTACACCATGGGGAGTAAAAAACAAAATAGTAAAACAAATCTTCAAGATGGTGCGACCAGCTTAAAGAAGATCCCTCCTGACGAACTCCTCCCTGAGGGTCTTGCCGAGCGACGCAGGGCTGCGCTCAACAATGACACCGGCCGCCTCGAGGGCGGAGATCTTGCTGTCTGCGCCACCCTTGCCGCCGGAGACGATGGCACCGGCGTGACCCATGCGCCTGCCGGGAGGAGCGGAGATACCAGCGATGAAGGAGACAACAGGCTTCTGCTTCTCCCTGTTGGCTTCCTTGAGGAACTCAGCGGCGTCCTCCTCGGCGGAACCACCGATCTCGCCGATCATGATGATACCGTCGGTCTCAGGGTCCTCGAGGAAGACCTTAAGGCAGTCGATGAAGTTGGTGCCGCTGAAGGGGTCACCGCCGATACCGACGACGAGCGACTGGCCGAGGCCGGCCTGGGTGGTCTGGTTGACGGCCTCGTAGGTGAGGGTACCGGAACGGGAGACGATACCGATGCGACCGCGCTTGTGAATGAAACCGGGCATGATGCCGATCTTGCATTGACCCTGGGAGTGTGCGTTAGAATGGATGCACACGAGTAACAATCGTTCAAAACAATTTGAGAGTATGCTTTGGTATCAGAGTCAATTTGAAATGAGTAATCACAACTGCTATGCAGCTCATACTCTTCCTATCATATGTTTTTGTATATTTCTCATCTTTTGTAGCCTTTGTTCTCGGTATTTGTGTAGATGTAGCAATTGCAGATATTCTTACCGGAGCGATGATACCGGGGCAGTTAGGGCCAACCAGTCTGGTCTTGTTCTGTGTCTTGAGGATGTCGGTGATGCGGACCATGTCGTGCTGGGGGATACCCTCAGTAATGCAGACAACGAGACCGATCTCAGCAGCGATGGCCTCCTCAATACCGGCGGCGGCAACAGGAGGAGGGACGAAGATGGCGGAGGCGTTGGCGCCAGTCTCCTTCACAGCATCGGCGACGCTGGCGAAGACGGGCTTGCCCAGGTGCTCCTGGCCAGCCTTCTTGGGGTTGGTTCCACCGACAACATTGGTGCCGTACTCGATAGCCTGCTGGGCGTGGAAAGAGCCCTGCTTGCCGGTGAAGCCCTGGAAGACAACCTTGGTCTGGTCGCTAATGCGCAGGTTGGCGTTGGTCGAGGCGTAGCCGGTGGAGGGAGCGACTGAAGAGTATGCGGAGCGGGTGAGGCCTGAGGAGCGCACGGCGCGGGTCAAGGGCTGGCGGATGGACTGCATGGTGGCGATATGGCTCCAACAACACCTGGGCGCGGCGGAGAGGAGTGGTGGTTGGGGGAGGGGTGGTGGAGGCGGCGTGGATATATCTCTTGCGAGTATGTGAAGTCGCAGCGCGCAAGTAAAGCAGAGCTTGAGCTCCCTTTCCCTTTCTGTCTGGCCGACAACTTTCCTCCGATGATACCCGACCCTCGCCGCACCAAGGCAGCACGAGAGCCGCGGCGGACTAGCTTCCGTCGCGAACTTCTTGCCCGCAGTGAGAGCCATATCGATACGAGATATTTGATCATACCGAGAAATTGACTGCTGATACTGCTGCTGGGCGGCGGGACTGGACGACCAACACCGCCAGCACAACCACCACCACCGACCTCACTTCCACCTACTACAGGCGACGGCCATATAATATCTCTCACCCGCCGCGATGGCGACCGCCACCATGACCCAGACGCAGACAGAGGGCACTCACAAGGTTAAGGGCAAGCGCATGCCCGCAGCCCAGCTCAAGAAATTGGCACCTGAGAACGAGCGATACATGCGTGCCTGCGCCGACATTGCCAATGCCCTGGTCGAGGACTTCGAGCAAACCCAGCAGACTGGCGTCAAGAAAGATATCAACCTGAACGCCCTGCGGGGTCAGGTCGCGAAAAAGCACTACCTGTCGATATTGCCTCCACTTGTTGCAATCATTGCTGCCGTGCCAGAGCACTACAAGAAGTACATCTTGCCCAAGTTGATTGCAAAGCCGATCAGAAGTGCTTCTGGTATTGCGGTTGTGGCTGTCATGTGCAAGCCGCACAGATGTCCTCACATCGCCTACACCGGAAACATTTGCGTGTACTGCCCTGGTGGACCCGACAGTGATTTCGAATACTCCACTCAGTCTTACACTGGATATGAGCCCACAAGTATGCGCGCCATCCGCGCACGCTACGATCCCTTTGAGCAGGCAAGAGGCAGAGTGGACCAGATCAGAAACATGGGACACAGTGTGGACAAGGTGGAATACATCATCATGGGTGGCACTTTCATGAGTCTCAGCCCGAAGTACAGGGAGGAATTCATTTCACAACTGCACAATGCGCTGTCAGGATATCAGACAAACAATGTCGATGAAGCAGTCATGGCTGGAGAGATGAGCAACACAAAATGCGTGGGTATCACCATCGAGACAAGGCCGGACTACTGTTTGCCACCTCACCTTACGGATATGCTCCGATACGGTTGCACACGTTTGGAAGTCGGTGTCCAGAGCTTGTACGAGGATGTGGCCAGAGACACCAACCGTGGTCACACCGTCAAAGCTGTTATGGAGACATTCGCCATGTCGAAGGACGCCGGTTTCAAGGTTGTATCGCACATGATGCCTGATTTGCCCAACGTTGGCCTCGAGCGCGACCTCTTCCAGTTCCAGGAATACTTTGAGAACCCTGGCTTCCGTACAGATGGTTTGAAGATCTACCCTACACTCGTCATCCGTGGCACTGGTCTCTACGAACTCTGGCGAACTGGACGATACAAGAACTACACCCCGAACGTGCTCATCGATTTGGTTGCTCGCATTCTTGCCCTGATCCCGCCCTGGACTCGTATCTACCGTGTCCAGCGCGACATTCCCATGCCTCTGGTCACCTCTGGTGTGGAGAACGGTAACCTCCGAGAACTGGCCCTAGCTCGTATGAAGGACTTTGGCACAAGCTGCCGTGATGTGCGTACGCGTGAAGTCGGCATCAACGAAGTCAAGAACAAGATCGTCCCTAACCAAGTCGAGCTGGTGCGCCGTGACTACATGGCCAACGGCGGATGGGAGACTTTCCTTGCATACGAGGACCCGAAGCAAGATATTCTCATTGGACTGCTTCGCCTGAGGAAGTGTACCAAGAAGTACACTTACCGCGAAGAATTGACCGGGCAGCAGAGCAGTTTGGTGCGCGAGCTCCACGTGTACGGTTCTGCTGTACCGATCCACGAGCGCGTCAAGGGAAAGAGCCAGCACCAAGGCTACGGTACCCTCTTGATGCAGGAGGCTGAGAGGATCGCAAGGGACGAGCACGGCTCTTCCAAGATTGCTATCATTTCTGGTGTTGGTGTCCGCGGCTACTACAAGCGTCTTGGATACTGGCTCGACGGTCCGTACATGAGCAAGTGGCTCAAGGATGAGGATTCCGACAGCGATGACGAATGATCGGCCTCCTCAACGAGACTGTCAACCCATGAGATATGAATTAACGCTCTGCAATGTTGCGCGACTAGGCGCTGCATCTGGCTTCGAAACAATAATCCAGCTCAACCGCTTTTTGATCTCAGCTTTGTTCGTGGTAGGCTGACGATTGGTGCAATCAGTTTTGCCACTCTCATCAACAAAAGAGCATACGATTGCGAGTGCAGCTCCAACTGCCATGTCTTTGCCGTCCTGGCCTGCAATGAGGATCGTGGGATTTGGTTTCTCGAGCTTCTCCAAGCCATCTAGATTTTGCAACGACGCCCGGAGTTGACGGCTGCCATTCTTCCCGCTTGTGCACGATAGATGAACAACCTTGCCGCCACGCTTTTCGATGCCTTCACGGATCTTTGAATCAATAGTCGGTCCGCAGTACACAAGAACATCAATGGTGGCGCTTGCCTGCTCGATTGTGCTCTCATCTCCAACATACAAAGATGTCGTAGGCTTGATCAGAGCGGGAAGAGCGGCATTCTTCACGTTGGCCGACTCGTTGACCAGCTCAGCGATCTTCGCTGGTAGATCGTCTTCGGCTGTGGATAGAAGCATCTCATTATTTTTCCAGAACACTGGAGCCGTCAATCCACACGACCATGCTTCATGATCGTCAGCAGCTCCTTGGACGTAATCTGGATCGTTTCGGACTTCGAACGATGGTTTGCTTGATGCAGTGCATAACACTACTGTGTTAAAAGTATCATCGTCCGACGGTTTCGACAATGAATCCAGACTGGTCGCAGGCGTCACCCAGTAAGGTCGCATTGGCTTCTTGACTTTTTCTCGGAGCTCGCCAAGATTCAAGTCTAGGCGACGCACCTCTTCGACGAAACGATCTAGTCGCTCCTCGATTTGCGCATGTTCGGAGTCTGAGACCACTTCGCTGGGCGTCATGAGCTCGTGCGAATCTGGTCTTCCATCAAACAGGAGTCGATTGAGAACAACGATCCAGATCCCAATCGTCTTCGAAAGGGCGTCTGGCATGCTCTTGCCGCGTCTTGTGCTGTCAACGATGATGCATCTGCGAAACAGTCCGTCAACACCAATCAATTATGTACCAAACAAATGTGATCATAGACATAGATCAATACACAGAACCCCATTTTCAACCGCAAAAGAAAGGAAATCAAGAACTCACCCTCCCTCCCTTCCCACATTCTCCAAAACCCCCAGATTCAACCTCCTCAAACTAAAGCTCCATTCCCCAAAATGCCCATCCGTAGACTTGAAATACGCACTCCCGCCTTTGACATCGGGATCAATATACCAACTCCCGCAGCGCTCGTTGGCGACCAAGGGCAGTTGGAAGGCGTCTGCGACTTTTGACACAAAGGCTCCGTCGGCGGCGATTGAGCGGAGGCGGTTGCTGATGCTGAGGTTGCTGCGTTTTAGGTCGAGGAGGGTGGATTTGATGGAGGTTGAAGCGGAGGGGAAGAGGATGTCGCTTTCGCGGAGGGGGTGTGACATTTTCGCTGGGGCTGTATGGGTTGTGATTCTTTAGTGTGAGATTTGTTGTGCATGTGATGTGGCGTGAAGTTTTGTGTGGCGGGAGGGGCCGTGCATGGAGGTGAAGTGGGCAGCGTTGTTGTTCCACATCTTCCCTCGACCCTCTGTTCCTATACGAAAAATAGATGTTGCCTTCAATCTACTTCTGACCACTGTATCTTCACGTCTCTGCGAGCAATGGGCGGGTGCCTTTGGGTTGTTGTGGCGCAGGCGGCAGTGCGGTCCTACCGCGTTGCATTGCAGTTGAGCCTTCTCTGCATAAACCGGGTTTCAGGTTGGTGCCAGGTGAGCCTATCACAGAGAGCAGATGCGAATGCACTGCCATGCCTGATATAGACATCCAGCCGCGAGGCGGCAGCGCCACAAATTGGTCGTGTCACTCGAGACTCAGCCTGATCGTACTGTGAAAAGGAGAATGACCATCCGTTCTTCCCACGGCTGAACAGAGCAGCAGACCTTCGAGCATCACTTCAGTCACACGCATAAATGGCGTCCACTTTGAACGCGATCCTCCACGGCGAGAACAGTACAGCGCAACCTGTGTGGCACCCGAACCCCACCGTGCGTGGGACGTGGAACATATACCAAACATGCGTAGTTGGTGAGTAATAGGACCAAGGAGATGCACCAGAATTCGGCTAACAACAATTTTAGTATGTCGTGTCATATTTCAACTTCTCGTTCTCTTTTCCTTGCCTGCCTCGCTTCATGAGTCTAGACACAGCTACCTGAACGGGTCAAGTCATTAGAATTCAGCATTATTTTGAAGAGTGATGTCGTAAGACAATACGAATAACGGGTTCCGAGAGGAGCTATTGCAGTCGCTACTGACGCTTATCTGCTGTCATATATAGACCATTTGCTGACAACGATTGCCGGTGCAGACCATATTCCTATGCGTATGGCAAGCTGTACACTTGAACATACCCCCGCCAGGAGAGCCTCCTTACAAGCAAATACTTCGAAGAATCGGCTGGTCGATCCTTGCTATCATTGCCCCAGAAGTGGTCGCCTTGAATGCTTGGTTGCAGTATCGTGACGCCAAAGAGTTGATGAGTGTAGTCAATCGTTTCCGTTTCCGCGGCCGACGCAAGGCACGACTACCTGAAACTCGGGTGAACAGATTGCTAGGATATCTGCGCTATCTGTTGGGCAGAGCGGGCATGCTATGCCTGTCGCCAGTCTTTGTCGCTGATCGACTTCGGATGCTTCTGTGCCACAGTGACGCTTCGCGTGCTTTCGAAAATGAGCAACGCCGATTCAAGATCAACTATGTCTTGCTTCGAATGGAAAGAGATGAGCTTCCATGGGCCATGGACACGGCATTCTACGCACTGTCTGGCGGAGGCATTAAACTGTTTGAAGGCGACACCAGGACTCTAGGTTACTGGGCATTCAGACAACTCGCGAGGATCGATCGGAAAAGCCTACTACCTTTGCAACGAGCAGTGCTACAAGACCTAAGCAAGGCTAGCGGGCTGGCTAAGTTCATCACTTGCGCCCAGGCTTTCTGGTTCTGCTCCCAATGCATCGCACGCCTTAGCCAAGACATGGCAATATCGCTGCTCGAGCTGAACACTTTCGCTCATTGTATCAGCGCCTTATTCATCTACGTCTTCTGGTGGCACAAGCCCTACGACGTTGCGACACACGTTTACATTGAGAGCACTGAAGTGTTCAAGGGCGAATTTGATAGGTGCACTTGCTTTCGGAGCAGAAACATGGCTAAAGAGATGTTCAGTTCCGAAGATTGGGCCGAAGCAAGAATTTTCAGGCCGCTCATCATGTTCCTCACTTTCCTGGTCTACGGCGCGATCCACTCGCTCGCATGGGCATACCACTTCCCAACACGTGCAGAGGGCATCATTTGGAGATGCGCTTCTGTTGCCACTGCCTCGTCCGGATTGATCGTGTTGTTGATAATTCTGAGAGGCCTGATTGATTACCATCGCGACGCTATGATTGCGCTGCTACATTACATCGCGTATTTCCTCGGCTTTGTAGCGATAGCTGCTCGTTCTTTTCTGGTCGTTGAAAGCTTCAGAGCACTACCGGACTCTCCAGCTTCGATCTATGAGGTGCCCAGGTGGACGGCGTACATTCCGCACATTTGAAAGGGCAGCGGATTGTCGAAAGCGAAGACTGGGGGAGAAGGCTGGATTATGTTCCTTTTCTGTTTCAGCATGATTCTGTGATACCTCTTCCATCGTCCCGCGGCGTCAGCTCGTGGTTCTTTCTCACCAACGACCAGAACAGCTGGGTAGAGTGCTGAGCTGAGGGGTACCGGAGTGATCATAGAATGTAATTCGTTGTTTGTGTACGTGATTTCGATGGCATCTGACGCTGAGTCTCAATAGGCATTGTTACGTGCTAGTTGATGGCGTCAAAGTACCAAACAATGGATGGAAAGATCTTGGTTCACTCGTGGGGCTTGTCTCAGGCTCGAAAACATGCGTAATGCTTCGTTGGTCATGCTTCGTTGGTCTACCAAGTGTACTTCGTCTCCTTAGTCAGGCGAACGTGCTCTTTACAATCGCACAAAACAGAAAGGTTTCATGTAAAGCGTATGTCATGCAAAATGTTCTAGGCCTTATCGACTTACTTGACCAGTAGTCACGCACTGAGTTAGTGCGTACGAATAACCACACCTTCCATGTCAATTCAATTTTCCTCCAAGCAGAAAATCAGCAAAAAGCCGCTTGGGCTGCAATTTACAACGTGTGCTTGTCATGTGAGCATCACAGACCGACACTCGCGACACAACCTGAACAAAAATGATTACGACCGACATAGCAACTCCCAGAGCTAAGCCGCCGCGGAAGAGAAGCCCCGCGCCGCCAGACCGTCGAAAACCAAAGAACGGGGAGGCCCAAACCACGTTTGACAATTTGTCGGTAAGAGAGGCAAGGTCAAGCTAGAACACATGGCAGTCCAGCATCATCGATGTAAAGCCAAATGCCGCGGAAGGCAGGGCAAAGGCAAGCGGAAGAAATTCCAGCAACCGGCACAGGGGATAGGCACCCCCGGTATGACTCGATGGATGATGTGCTCAGGCACCGCAGCACTACTGTTATCATCAAGGAGTTGTCGCCGCCGCGCTGGCTGGTGGGTGGCTTTACCGCCAGTCCTGGGTTTCGCCTGCATTCTGCACAGCTGCAGCGGACTGACGAGTAATTGTTCCAGCTTGCCAGCGAGCCCTCGGCGGAAAGGGTTCCCTCGAGTCCGAGATTTGGTCCCGAGTAGAGGGCGCTCGCCCTCAAAAAGCAATGAAACCGTTATTAGCAGATCAATTTGGGCGAAATTGATTAAAGGGAAAGCGAAGGAGTCGGTGTGTTACCGCCATTGTCCGTGTGGTTCAGGGAGAAGGTCTGTCGAAAGGCGCCAGAAGGCGTGTCCTTGGTCCGTCAGGCAGAGCCATGGCCACAATTGACACCAAGAGTCGAATCAAAGAAATGCTCGCTCCGATCTAAGAAACGGTTTCCGCGCGCTCCCCGTCCAACCGACCGTCCGAGGCGATCGACGCTCCGGACCAGCAGCGGTCCTGCCCGTGTCAAGCGTGTGCTATAGTAGAGATCGAGTCATCTACGGCCTTGCAGGATGAATGAACGCGCGGATCGGGCATGTCAGCAGTAGCGCTGCAGGGCAGGCAAAGCAGCGTGGCAGCCACAGTGTAAGATAGCAGTCAGTCGGAAGGTCGTGGCGCGCGCCAGCAGCAATAGGCCGACTGACAGCAACAACACACTCTCCGCCTTTTCGGTCTCGCAAGTGCTGCTGCCCACTCGAGCCGAAGGATCGGAAACAGGTTATTTGTTGTTTGCATGTATGTACTACGTGTAGCAAAGCAAGCAGGAAACAGGTCTTTCCGGCGATGCTGTCTGCTCCGATCGGATCGTGCCACCTCGCGTGCCGTGGCACACTCGTCACGCACCCTGGCCCAACGTCGCTGCTGCCGGCGACCGCCTCGTCGTCATCATCGTTCTCGAGGCCGCGGACGGGCAGAGACTGGACAGATTAGCCGTGGTGTGCGTGCAAGTGCGAGCATACTTTCGCGTACGAATGATGCGACGGTGATGTGGTAATTGCTGTAGCATCGAGATTAGGATGGTGCCTGCGAGCCCCCTCGCCATGCGCGCGGCAGTCAGCAGGCATCGATAATAATGAAGAGAGCCATAGCAGAGGGCGAGCGGCCCTCCACCTTGGGCGCCAGACGGGCAATGCGAGGATGATAATAATGCATGTATGTATGTATGTAGGTGCTTGTGCACATGACAACAACCGAACGGCCAGCAGCAGCAGCAGCGTCGGCAGCAGCACGAAATAGCAACACCGCCAGCACGCAAGACACGAGGTGCATCTGCGATGGCAGCACCAACGCAGCAGGCAGCGCTCATCAATCAATAATAATCAGCCAAGCAGCGTCAGAGTGAGCTCGAATGCACCAGAGTCCACCAGTCGCCCAGCATCGTTCTCCCGAGCCCTTGCTAGCGGGCAGCCTTAGCCTGCGACTCCTCCTTGCGCTCACGAGGTGGACAGCCGGGCCGTCGCCAGTGATACTAGTCCAAGGGGTTCCACATGTTCCAGATCGTGGCTTGCGGACAGCGCATCCACAGCCTGAGCCCGACCTGAGGGAGACTCTGGTGCATGATTCGCCCGTCAGCGGCAAACCGCCGGGACGCGTACTTTGGCTGCAGTAGTCTCGTCCTTGTAGTCAGGTCACGGATGCTGCGTCTGTGTATGTAGTGAGCGCGAGGAGTGGAGCCCTGCCTGCCTGCCCGCCCGGCCCAGTGCTGCGCGCGCATCTGCGTTTGTTGTCGTGAGGAGAACGAGCGGAGAGAGTTGAGGGTCTCGAGTGTGTGTGTATGTATACATGTATACCTACCCGCTCGGTACCGTGTGTCTCCTCTTCGTACCCATCACTGTTACTGCTACCGATCGAATACTTGTTCTGCTATCCCGCTGTCACACTGTGCCTCCATCTACAACACTACAAGTGACTTCGACTCCCCAACATCCATCCAACCCAACAATCCGGCCATTGCCACCACCTGCTACTACTGCTACCTGCAAGCTATAGCTATAGCCACAACACCTCCCAACAACTCTCAACAAGAATCTCTCCATCACTCGGACATCAATCTACATGACCACATCAACCCTCGACACCGTCTCACCATACCCAAACATCATCCATACTACCAACAACACCGCAACAATGAAGAAATCTCCCCTCACCCCCTCGACCATCACCCCACCCTCGATCAACCGCCAACACTCCTACAACTCCACCTCAACAGCCACCACCCGCCCCTCTCTCTCGCCCTTCAGCCTCCGCTCAGCCAGCACTGACGCCCGCAACATCCTCTCCCAAGTCGCCTCCCGCGCAGCATCTCCTCGCCGCTCAACAGCCACGCCCAGCGGCAGCCCACTCAACACCCCAGCGCCAGAGTCACCAACGTCGACCATGGAGCGCAGGCGCAGCTGGGAAGACTGCGTGCATCAGCGGGACGGGTACATCTCGTTCCCGGACTTTGACGAGATCAATGCTGATGCTTCGGGGCGTTGATCGTGTTCGTGCTCATTGTGTGTCTATCAATGAACGTGGGAGTGGCAATTTGCTCATCGAACTTTGAGAAGTGAGAGCTCATCGATGCTCTCTAGCTGTGCTTTCACAGCAAGCACAGTGACGATTTTTAATTATACGTGAACGTCGCACGAGATCACCTCACAGGCCGCAGTGGATGAAGCGACCGGCCGGTGATCACTCGCAGCAGACAAGAGTGCTTCTACCAAAGGCATGGCTATGCCTTGGGAAGCTTCGTGCTGCTGTACCCGGTCTCTACCGGATCGAAGCCGCATGCACCCGGCCGAGCCCCAAAAAGGTGCTCTCTGGTCAACGGTGGTGCCGGTTATAGAAATGCGTCCGAAGTGGCGCACGGATGGGACTATCAGGCGGCGTGGTGCGGCGTGCCACGAGAGGTGGCAGACAGCCTCGCCACTGCCAAGCCAACCTCGCAAAGCCAGCGAAATAAGCTGCAAGCGGAGGACGGGCTCGACGATGTCGGTCTTTATTGGGAAGAGGAACGGATGGAGAACATGGGGCTTGTAGATAGATGATGAAAAGTAGTAGTAGTTGGACTTGAGAAACAGTCCCCACCGAGAAGAAATCAAAAATCTCAATCCAAAACATTATCAGTGATCAATCCTCTCTCGCTCGAGCCTACGCGTCTTTCTTCAAAAACACCTCCAGCGCCTCAATCTTCTTCTTATCCTGCTGCGCTCGCACTCTCTCACTAGGCGGCTGACCAGCTTTAAAGACCACCGGCGCGAAAATCTTCGCCAGCGCTTGTGCGGCCTGCTCGCGCTCTGGAGCGGCAGGGACTCGGCCTAAACCTGTCATGCGTCGGAAAGGCATCGCCATTCGACCTGGGCTCAGAGGAGGCTCGGGCTTTGGCTTAGACGCGTGGTGGATGTCTTGAATCAGCCTGTCAAGCATGGAGATGATCAGTACAAACGAGATGCTGTGCCCTGAGGAGTGTGAGAGTGCTTCTTGCAGAGCGGTGCGCTGCTCGTCCAACGAGGCCTTGCGCTTCGACTTCTCGAGCTCAGAGAGATACGACTCGATGGCCGGCCACTGGTCCTCGGTGACGATGCCGTCGGTAAGGCCGTCCAGGAAAATGAGGAGGAAGCTCGCGAGCATGTACAAGCGCTGCAGCTTGGGCAGTTCGGCCGGCATGCTGCTTTCCAACGGCGAGTCTTCGTCCAGCGCATTGCACACTTCCGACAAAGCTTCATCCCACTGCTCCGTGCCTCTTTCCGCCCAGCACGCCTCGTCGAAAGGCCACGCTGGGTAATCCTGCCACTGCGGCGCCGGCGAGTCCTCGGAAGCCGTCATCTCCTGTTCTGCGACGATACGCGCGCTCAACTCTTCTATCGCCTCAGTCAGTCGGAAAAGCTCACGCGGCGCTGAGAACCTTACAGGAGCATCGTCCAGCGAGACACGAGAAGAAGCGGCGGATTTCGTAGAGCCGGCAGGACCAGAACCGGAGCGTGCGTGGGAAGCAGATTGGACGCCTTTGGTGCTGTCGGGGCGTTGGCTTTGCAGTTTGCGGATGCCGCCTTCGGGGATGCGGATCAGCTTGTCGATTGAGCGGCCGAGCGAGGAGGCTTGCCAGTCGGCGCGAATGGGAACGAAGTGATCGCGTCCGCCTTCGACGCGGAGGACGAGGATGTCTTCCAGACATTTGATGCCTTCGTTCAAGGCTTGCACGTTGTGCGTGTCGAATACGCGGAGTTCCAGTTCGATGTTGGCGGTCTCGCCGGGTTCCAGGTTCACGGGATCTATGCCGCTGACAGTGCTGGAAATTGTCGTGTCGTTGATTTTGAGATTCAGCCAACGCGGCGCAATGCCAGGAGCTTGACCCGGTCCTACTGGCCGTTCGATCAGTGTGAAGCTAGCTGGTACACGACCAGTATTGGCCACCGTGAGGCTGCGATGCTTCGCCTGAGCCCATCGGACAGCGCCGAACCATACGCCTTCGAAGCTCGCCGGGTCTTCGTCCGAATACTCGGTATCGTCTGGGCGGTGCTTGTCAACTACGACTGTTACGCCAGGCCTGCTGTCGTTTTCAACCTTATCGAGCTCTTTGGCGACTTCCGCGTGTACTTTCGCCTTGAGTGCTGCGTCAACTGCGTCATATTTGAGCATGAAGACAGCGTCTAGAGGCTTGTGGTCGGACGACAAGATTCTTTGATGTGCAGCATAGTATTCCAAGTGGATCTCGTCTTCAAAGCCTTCTCTCGTGATGACCACTCCTTCAGGAGCGTCCAGTGTTTCGTCGTACTCATCGTAACCATCATTGACCTCTTCGCCGTCAGCGTCCGGATCGTAATCATACAGTATTTCGTCATCCAGGGCAGCCTCATCAGTCCCGTTAGATTTCATTTCTTCGTCTTTCTTCTTGGCAAGTTCTTCCTCCTTGACTTCCGCCTCGTAGGCGAGCTTGTCGCGACGTGAGCGATATAGAATTCGGTCGCACCAGGACGGTGCACGTTTCTTCTCGCTAGAGTCGAACACGCCGACACTGCCGACGTCGTACTTGTAGGTTGGTAAAAAGTTGATCGGGCCCTCTTGCCAGCCATCATGGAATGCTTTTCGTAGCTTCATCTGCTGGTGTAGCTCATCGTGTGGCAACAAGGAAGCAAGAGTAGTCTGCAATGATGTAGGATCTTGGCTCGCGTCGATCTCATCTTCCAGAGTCTCACCTGCATCTGCTTTGTCCATGCTTGACCTGGCGCTTGCTTGCGGTGCGACTTCTTTTGATGTCGAGTCTCTAGAACCTATGCTGGTCCTGTCTTCGACACGTCTTTTCACGGCATCGGTAGCGCTTTCGATCTCTTTTTCGATCTTCTGCGCTGAACGTTGGCTCAGATCGTACTCGTTGCGTGTGTGAAGCATAAGCAAGCGCCTGACATCGTCTCCAGGAATGCCTTCCAATCGATAATTCAGATCTCCAACCCAGAAGGCAAAGTCTTCATCGCCTATTTGTTCTCCGGTGGTCTGCGACAAATCCATAGCGTCCTGGATCGCTCCGAAGCGAGTACGGCTGATGATCTGCGAGGCGTCCCAGTTGCGTCGTTCAAGAGAAGTCTTGTCCGCACCAGCTGCCAAATGACTGTTGACGAAGACGATGCGAGTGGTGTCGCCTAGCACAATCCTTGCAGTCACAGCGCCCTTGTTGCCCATGTAGCCTCCCAGCCCGGTGCCAACACTGGTCGTGCTCACCGAGCGCACTTCGCTGGCGATATCTGGCGCAGCGTAGATGAGAAGAAGTAAGCCCAACAGCTGCTGTTCCGCGACCAACGTGTAGCCTTTTGGTAGAGACTTCTCCATCTCAACCTTCCACTTCTTTGCGATCGATGGATCGGTGTATGGCCTTAGAGCCTCGGATACGGAGTTGATATCGACGACTTCCTGCAATCCAAGCACGTACAGCCCTATGTCGTCGCCGCCAGGTATCGAGCCAGGATCGTCCTTTGGCACAGTCGATTTCTTGCGCTCATACCTAGCTTCTTGCTCGGCAACATCTTCCCTCGCTTCCAGTCCTGACTGGTCTGGTATCTCGTCACCACCGTGCACCTGCGACGGATCGCCAACCTTTAGTCCAGCCAGAGCTTCTGCAACTCCCTTGCCGTCCACGAACCACCCTCCAACATCCTTCTCTGCGCCTTTGAACGCGGCTGTGTTCCAAGTGCCGATTTTGATGCGCATGCGCTTGGGCTTCACGTATTCGGCTCTTCGCGCATAAATCGCCTGTGTAAGGCTTTGGTAGCTCGACTCTTCTTCGTTTGTATCATCTCGAGTTGGGAAGCCGCCAGGCACATCTTGCATCAAGCTGCTGGTGGTGCTCGTGCTGCCTGGTCTACGTCGTGTGCCCGGCATTGCGCTAGATAGAAGTGATCACACCAGGTGCTATGGGTTGTTTTTCGCTATCGGACAGAAGAAGTCATGGTTGCGAAATGCAAGGGACTATATCGATGCGCGGGCTAGGCCTAGGGCAGATCTATGGTCGACGGTATGCGTTCATCGCTGGGCCTCAGAGCCATGTGCACAGCCGCAGTAGTGGGTCGCGTGGGCGTGGAAGATTGGAAGAAGCAGTCTGGTATGACGCGCGACTTCTATTCGGCTCTGTTGATCACCCGTGGCCCAAACGTTAATTGCACACGAAACAACAACCAACCTTTGAGTGAGCCGAAGCATACCACTGAATCATATACCAAGACCCATCACACACACCGAACCACCGCTGCAATGCCACCCAAAAAGCGAGCCACGCGCGCAGCACAGCTCCAACCCCAACCAGCAGTCTCCGACTACGACGAGACCGACACAGCAACCTTCACAGACAACGCCGCCGCTCTCATTGCGCCTCCGCCCTCGCGCACAAACACCGAGCTAAACCTCCTGGTCCTGCGCCGCTACTGCCCCGACGTCGAGCGCATCGTGCAAATCGCGCCGTTCGCCGTCGTCTACTCGTTCTCGCCCGAGACCCAAGGATGGGAGAAGATTGGCACCGAAGGCACGCTCTTCGTGTGCCAGCTGGCGGGCGCACACTACTCGCGCTACAGCGTGATCATCCTCAACCGCAAGAGCCTCGACAACTTCATAGTAGAATTGGTGAGCGCTGAGAGCGTGGAGATCACCGACAGCTACGTGATCTTGCAGGATACAGGCGCGGACGGCGTGGAGCAAATCTATGGCTTGTGGATCTTTTCCGAGGAGAATACCAATCCGACTACGCAGCAGGTTGTGGCTATGGCTATCGAGGAGTGCGCGCTGAGAGCAGAGGAGGGCAGAAAGATTGCTGGGGAGTCGTACGAGAGCGAAGCGGCTGCTCACTATGGTCACGATGGTGTTCAACAGACGGACCTACATTACCAGACCCAACAGCCGGTCGAGCCGGTGCAACTGGCGCAGTCAATGCCTCCAGCTGGGCAACAGATTGATCTGATGCAGTTGTTCGGCAAACCACAAGCTCCAGCCCAGCAACATCAGCAGCAGCACATGCCCCAGCCCGCAACTCAAATGAACCAAGAACACTTCTATCCGCAACAGCAGCAGCAGCAACAGCAAGCGTTCCAGCAACCCAAATTTGCCTCCAACCCAGACACAGATTTCTTCCGCAGCTCCCACTCGCCAGCTGCCCAGGCACCTGCGCAACAACCGCCACCCCAGGCTCCGTCTCAACAAAACATGCTGCTGGACATGCTCAACAGTGCTAGACGCGGTTGAATGTACTTATTTCTTTCGGAATGGAACTTGCTCGTGAATCAAACCTCTCCCTGGATATCGACATTACCCATCACCAGCACGCCGGGTATGGAGCTAGAATGCCACACTTCATAAATTATTGGCACTCACTCAACAACATCCATTGGTGTACAATTCAGTACACCACATCCCCAATGGTCTAGTGGCTATGATTTCCGCTTGTCATTCACACCGACAAGCCGCGGGAGACCAGGGTTCGATTCCCTGTTGAGGAGCATCTCATGATATGACAGTTCTTCAAACGTCAAAGTCTTCCGGTGCTGGCTAACCAGCATCGATCATCTTTCTTTTTTTCGGCCGGACTAGAATCGCGGGCATTATCGACTGCAGCTTAAGAAGTTCGATCATCAATTTGCGATGTAAATTACTACTGGGACGTGCCCGGACTTTTCCGACCACCTGCTCAAGCGGCACCCGCCTTGCGCATAGCAGTGAGCTCATGAACAATTTTGTCATTGCTCCATTTCTCGCTGAGACCCCGCCTCAGGAGATCCTGCTCACTTTCTGGTGCCATTCCTCCTTGTGCAGGTGGCCTGCGATCCAAGTTGGTTGGGAATGGGTATCCCTCCGCAATGGCACCGACGAGAGCCTCAAGCTCACGACTCATTCCTTCCTTTGTGTATTTCTCGATAAGCGACTCCCATGATTTCTCTACCAAAGGCAGCGAGTCCACGCTTTCCATCGGCTTCCCGAACGCTGACGAAACCTGGATGAGATTCGCACTGCGCTCGAAGTCCGCCGTCTTGTTCTCGCCAGCAGCATGGAATAGAGCCGGAGAGAAGAATACAGCATCACCTTTCTTCAACGGCAATGCGATGTAATTTTCCAAAAAATAAGCATTGAACTCTTCTTGCCTGTACGCCATGAAGCCCGCCTCAAAGCCCTGGCTGAAAGGCAGCAATCTCGTCGGGCCACTCTCTAGCGGCATATCCGTGTGCGCAACGGCGCCCTGTAGTGTGAGCAATCGACTCGCATCATGCATCGGTTTCGGCCAGCGCGCTACGTCTTCTTTCGTCTGGAAGCCAAGGTGATAATCACGATGCGAAACCTGCGCTTTGCCACCGGGCTTAACGACATTCAATTGTGTCGTGATTCTGTACGCGGGCCCGAGGTATGCCTCGCTGACGAGGCGGAAGAGCGGATTAGAATAGTACTTGACGAACGAGGCGGGGTCCTGAATGCAGTGTTTCGAAAACGAGTTCCAGATCCTGCTGTTGGCCGATGCAGGCGCGAAGTGATCTCCTTTGGCTCCGTTGGTTTCTTGCAGTTCTCGCTCGATTATCGCCGCGAAGGCATCGTTCGCCGCGTCGAGAGTGCCCATGTCCGTGAAGAAGTTCTTCATCACGTACACGCCCGGCCCGTCGTAGAGAATGTGGAATAACTCATCCTTGAGCGCTTCCACGCCCTTGGCATCCTCGAGGTTGATCCGCGAGCAATCGTAGATGGGCACGTTCTTCTGCACGTCTACGGCGAGCGGGTACGTTTCCGGCAACGTGAGCTGCGAGGTCAATGTCTGGAAGGCGGCTAGCGAGTAGCGCTCTTGGGTGTCGTAGCAGCGTTTGGAGACTTTGCGGGATTTTTTGCGTTGGTTTAGCAGGGAGGGGATTTCGAGGTAGTGGATGGTGCCGACGACTGTGGCGAGGGTTGCGAAGGCGGCGAGGGCGGTGGTTACGCCTGGGCGGGTTGCGGGCGGGGGCATTGTTCGGGGAGAGCTGGCTGGGATGTGAGGAGGATGAGGCTGACGGTGCAATACTGTGTGGACTACGGCTGATCAGAGTGCGAAATGAAAGTACTTATGCCACTGATGGGCCTCGTCGTATTGTGAGTGTTGCTCGGAGTTGGGTTCCCGACAGGTGCTCGCCGCGTTTGGAAAGGTTCGGCTTTTGGTTTCCGAGAGACTGTGGTTGTTGTTTCCTGATTCGGATTGACGATCGAGTTGATCTGTTCATGCGTTTTGATTTTTTGAGACGATAGCATATTGTTCTTATAGAGGTCCATTCGAGTAGTCGTTCGGTCCAATTGGATGTACGTGACTTGTTCCTCGACCAATACTGACATCCGGCTGATGGTTTCTCGCTTCAAATCCTAGCAGCCAACATCTGCCACAAGACTTCAATTGAACGCACACGAACGACATGAGATACTTGCGACAAGACTGAGATGGATATCACAACATTTTGATCGATTTCGAGCGTTCATTAGAGCCACATCATGTGATCCGATGAAAGATACATGCACTGAAAGGACAAAATGCTCTGGATCAGGGTTAGGGCATAGGGGTTACATCTACCCATACAACCGCTATACATACATACACCTACCTCAGCAGATATACGTCCATCGTGTCTCGTGTGGCCGACGAGAGAGATCAGGCTAACGTGGTTTTTGCCTCGATCAATTCATTCTACCCCAATTGTCTAACACGTACACAACCCCGCCTAGAAGCGCGATGGCATGCAGCAGCATGTAATATTGAGCATGAATCGTTTGATCGAGCGCTGACACAGCACAGAAGTGTGGAGGGGAAAAACAAACAGGATAGCTACAGGCTGGCATGCATGTGTACATCGCAAACGAGGCTCTGCTATACGTAATGACACTACCCCAACGAACCGGTCGTTGAGTGAGCACAACAGTAATGGCCGAGAGTTCCTCCTTTCGCTATACAAAGATTGTCGCCTAAGTAACGATCACCAGATACTAATCGGCGGCTATGGTGGTCTCAGGCCCAGTACGTATCTTTCTCTGCGGGGTTCGCAGGAATGCTGTGGTCATTGATCGGCCCTGCCAGCGCATGACTGCCGAAGTATCTTCCAAGTAGCTGTACTTGATGCAAGTGTCGTGTGCAGCATGTGTGGTCGTAGGGCTGTTTGAGTTTTCTCCCCCGACAGGATCCTGATCTGCGTTGTATATGCAATGCGCGCAATTTACGTGCACATCTATAGGGTGTAGAAGCGATCACCGAAGTCGCCAAGACCGGGAACGATGTAGCTATTGACTTTGTCAGCGGTGTTGCAGAACGTTTCGGCATTCTCCAATCCTTACTTCTTCTCATCCAGACCCTCGTCCACGAATGCGGTGACGACGCGAAGCTTGGGGAATCGCTTGGCGAAGTTGGCGGCACCTTCAGGCGAGGCAATCAGGTTGAGGAACAAGATACGCTCTTCTGGTACACCCTTGCTGAGGAGAACGTCAACTGCCATGAGCGCAGAGCCACCTGGCGGTTGTTAGAGACCTCGACTCCTCCTTTGGGCATTGGATTTGCACTTACCAGTGGCAAGCATAGGGTCGAGCAACAACACCCATCTGTCGGCAATGTCCTCAGGCAGCTTGTCGTAGAACAATCTTGGCTGGGAGGTTTCCTCGTCTCTTTGGATCAAAATCTTGCCAATTCGCACACTCCTGCAACACTCGCGCAGAGCCTGCTCCATCGACTCGCCGGCACGCATGATCGACACGCCGCAGATCTTGCCCTCGAACTTGACACCGTTGTATGTTCTACCCACAGGCGTGGTGACCATGTGCTGCTGGACGGGCAAGTGGTTCAGACCCTCCTCGACGAGCAGGCGAATAATGCGGTTGGAGTGGAAGATGAAGTCGGAGCGGTTCGTGTGCTTGTCGCGGATAATGCTATGGAGAGAAAAGACTTGTCAGTGGATCTTCCATTGAAACGGTTTAGCCAAAACACCAGGGCATGCTTGCAACATACGTGAGAAGAGAGATCAATTGAGGTGTCTGCGGGAGGATGTGCACATTGGCGTGAGGGATCTCGGTGGACACAGTTGCAGTGGGAAGGTCCTTCGAGTCCTTGTACTCAGGACCAACGCATTTGCTAGGCGCGCGGCCGAGATTCTGGAGGTCTTTCTGGGAGTTGCTTGCCATGGCTGATTGATGCTCTTGGAGGAGGATGTAGCTTTTGGAGAGAAGATCTTGTGTTTCCTAGAGGCAATGTTTTGTGGAGTTGTGGTATATGCCTGGTGAATGCAAGATAGGCAGGTCTTATACAATCGGAAGGTGGATCTTGTGGTATGCGTTGATGTGGGTAATAGCTTGTGCAGATAAGAGCAAAGGCCTTTCGTTATCCGCCGGCCGCTGTAGTCGGTCGCGTGCGCCAGGCCTCGAAGCAGCCCGAGCTTGAACTTGAACCCTGAGCATTGTCATTCTGCTGCGGGGTACTTGTGAGCGGTCTCGCCCCGAACCTTCTTGATGTTCCGCCCGCTGTGTCGGTGTCGGTGTCGGTGTTTGCGAAGTGAAGTGAGCTGTGACGCGCCTTCCACAACTTGTTTCATATCGTTTGTACTTTCTTTCATCCTTCAATCAGAAGACCTCACTTGAGGCCTCACTCACTGCTGTTGCCTCGCTTTTGCAACTTCGCGCTCACACCACTTCATCGCAACAAACTCCAGACAACGCGCCATACCATCAACAACTCTCATTGCGCCCGGGGTTTAATGTTTACTCAGCGCACCTCTCGGCCACAACACGCCTTCGCTACCGACATACATCACTCAACCGCCTCCTATTAAGTGCAAAATCGCCAAATGACTGCATGCGCCTGCACATAAACCTACGCGATGGCCTCCATATCATCGACGCCTCTGGCGCGTCGCAAGAAACAAACAGTGTATGGCAAAGGCAGCAGCAAGCCCTTCAGCTCAGCTGGCACTGGAATATTTGAAGATGACGAGATCGCGTGGGCTCCAGCGGCTCGCGACGCTAGGAAGTACAACACCACGATACCGGCGCGTCCTGCAAAGATCGTGAAACCGCAACCACCAGTGCAGCCAGAACCGCCAGCAAAGAAACCAGGAGCACTGCCCAAAACAAAGAAAACACCTCCTCGCGTGAAGGACACATATGACGTGCCATCAGACGACGAGGATACAGAAGTGTTTACTCAGGTCCGCCTACCCCAGAAGCAGCGCATTCAAAGCCGTCTGCTCGATAAACCGAAGGAAGAGGCTGTGCAACTGGCACCTTGGGAGAAGAAGGCAGTCAAGAAGAGCAATGAACCCAGTAGTACTGCCACAAGGTCCAGCAGAAGCAAGGCTGCCGCACAATCAGTTGAGAAGAGGCCGAATGGCATTCAGCGCGAAGGAAGCGAATCAGGAAAAGTCCTTTCTGGTGAAACACAGGATAAGCCAAAAGACATTGTTGTACAAGAAGGCCCACCAATGACAGCGATGCAAAGACTTGCTGCGCGTAAGCGACAGGCAGATGGGAATGATCCAGCCAGCATTGCTGAAAAAGAGGACACTGTCAAGGATCCGCATAAACGCTCTGCTGTCAAGGCAGATACGATCGAAAGCACACAGAACAAGCGCCGACGCATGACACCGCAGCCTTCGTCTCCGCCTGTAAATACAACCAGTGTAGACAATGCGCCTGTTGGTACGCCCGTCGATGCGGTCTCCCAACCAGCTACGATTAAAGATGATGGCGACATCTTTGATGTGCCTTCTGAAGACGAAATAATACAGCCTACAAAGCCTGTTGCAAGAGCGACGACAAAAATACGACAGCGAAGACCTGGTGCTGGTCTGCTACGCAGGGTGACGCCTCAAAAGGGTCTGTCTGCACCTTCAAGATTGGAGGACATGGTGGTAAGCGAAGATGATCACATGTCCCCAACGGCGGAGTCCAATTCTCCAATGAGACCAGAGACGCCTCAAACTGCGTTGCGGAACAGTGCCAAAGAGGCACCCTCTACACCAATATCTGAACGCAGCAGCGGCTCCCAAGATCGAAAAGCTGGTACTCTGACTCCGAAGCAGACGCAACTATGGGCAGACCTACTTGAACCCACTGTCACTCCGCACACTGGAATGATGAAGCTCAGCATAAAGGGAGACACTGTGCAGAGGAAGCCAACGAGAGGTGGCCCTGCGATCCTACAGAGATCAAGCTCTGATGTACCGGTGAAACGAACGCGAATCACAGACCGCCTGAAGGCTTCTGCTCCGAATTCGAGCGACGACGAAAGCCAAGACGAAGAAGACGTGCCAATTCGCAGCGTGCCTAGCTTGAAGCCTGCGGTGTCTAATGCTTCAACAAGCCAGGAAAGCAACAGTGTATCCCATGCGGACAGAAGTCAAGACCGTTCAGTGAAACCCACGGCCAGCGGATCTTTGATCACATATTCACAGCAACGCTCCATCCTTGCAGACGACGATCTTGAAAGTGCCTTGATGTTGGACATATCCATGGGGACGCCTGAACGCCCTGCGGCAAGCGCCCGGCGCGTTGGCAGGCCTGCTGCGGCGTCACGATCTACGTCTCACGTGGATGAGGAACTTGAAGACGCACCTGCTGCAGGTCTTCGTACGATTCATGAGCTTCGTGCCGGTGGACGTAATGCGCGAATCAGGGGGGAAATCGAAGATCTGGTTGGCGAGATTGCAGACCGTGCGAGTACTGCGCGAAGTAGGCGACGAGGTGCGCTGTTGGATCTCACGACAAAGCTTTTGGACAAGGCATTCGCGGAGCAAATTGTCAGCCACGGCTTCGACAATGCTCTTTTAAACCAGTGTAGGACACCTACGGATCCAGCGGCCGACTTCCTCCTCGCAACTTCCCTACTACTCCTGCTGCAGTCTGAACCGCCCAAGCATACCCTTGTCTCCTTTGGAGAAGCCCTACCCTACATTTGCAAATTGCTCGCCGAATCGACAGATATCGCCAAAGTCGTCAAGGAGCGCCGAAGCAATATGTCGAGGTCAGCGCAAGGAGATGTCGTTGCGCTCTCAGACAAGCTCAAGACCTTGCCAGGTCTATGGAGCGATACTCAGCCAACTCATATGTCAAGTCGCTTGGTTGCACTGAAAATAACCGAGATTGTGGTTGGCAAACTACGCGAGACTGGCGCCAAATCGGAGTTGGTGGAAAGTGAGGCACTCACTCTACTCGTGCCGAAGGATACTCTCTTAGTGCTGCAGAACGATGCTTCCAAGGCTTTCGAAGCCAGCCTTATTATATCCATATTGGAAGCTCTCAAGACATTGTCTCCGGCTGGCAGCTGGCCGGAAGCTTGCATATCTCTGGTGGCTGCATTGCCAGCCACCTTCGCAATGCACTGGCAAGTTCCTGCTGGCACCAAGTGGTTAGCTTATCGCTTGTGCGCCAATATTACCAACGAGTCATCCCTCGTGCGTACTGCCTTTATTGAGCAAGACGCTGTGCGACATCTCATGGCCGAGATCGTCACTGGCCTCGAACACATGCACAACCCACCGGTCGCTGCAGACGGGTCTGACACAGACCCTGCTCGTGACTTTGACATCTTGGTCCTCGCGATCGGCACTTTGATAAACCTTACCGAACACAGCGCTGTCGCCCAGCAGCATGCGATACACGCGACTGCCCTGCCATCACTGAATCTGATCGTGAATGCTTTCCTTGAAGGTCAGAAGCGCGCAGAGGAAGCTGAGTCGGTAGAGCAGTCTGCCGCGAACGTGGCCTACGGCTACCTCGCTATCATGCTCGCGAACCTTTGCCAGGACAGCGATGCAAGGCAGACGATACGCGGCTTGCTGCCAGGCGGAAAGCTAGATGTCCTGGTTGCTGCAGTGGACGAGTTCGTGCAGCACCACCAGAGAGTGGACGGCATGGAGGCCGATGGACTAGAGTCTGAACGGAACAATCTCACCGAGAGGCTATTGGGCGTTCTCGTGAAATTGAAGGCCGGCGAAGGAGAAGGCATGGAAGGTGTACAAACGTGAAAGATGACGGTGTTGATGAATGGGCTTCTGATTTGGAAAGCCTGTGGGACGAGAATTGTTTTGATGCGAAATGATACCCATACCTGTTGTTGTAGGCCGGAGTGCGTGAATGCGAACTTGCAGGGACGCGGCTCTTGTACATGAGCCTTGCCGGCTGTTAAATACAGATACTTTAGCCTGGAAGAGTTGTCCTGATTTCGATTCCTGCCTGAAGAGCATCGTCTATTGTGGGTGACACGGCTCTGTAACTGCGAGGCACTATGCCATCCCGTCATCCCTCATACCAAGCCTGTCACATGCCAAAAGCGGCAAGCGGCAGCTGCAATAAATATGCTTCTGCATGAGAAGGCTTGCCTGTCCCATGCACGCTGTAAACGCCACGCGAGAGATTCATTCTCATCCGCATGCATGTGGGCGGTCATCAATAATCAATGTCAGCCAGAGTGATCTCAGATGACGA
The DNA here is from genome assembly GCA_024604135.1 of Cladosporium velox. Lineage (NCBI taxonomy): Eukaryota > Fungi > Ascomycota > Dothideomycetes > Cladosporiales > Cladosporiaceae > Cladosporium > Cladosporium velox. The sequence goes on from JANIIF010000009.1 coordinate 1,171,337, forward strand.
CTAATAAGCAGGCTGCAACGCTGCAACAGCGGTTGGTGCTTTCTCGGTCGTTGACACAGAGGCGGGAAGGGCAGCTCGGGCTGCCAGTTTCGCGGTGTCATTGGATGCGTGGTAGGGCTCGCAAGTGGCCTTTGCTTGTGGACAAGTCGAGTCCAGCCGCGGGGCAATTGCTGACCGCAACTCTCCTTCCTTGAAGTGGTATTGGTTTATACTTTGGGGGGCTATGGCTTGGGGGTTGTACGTACTTCAACGCCTTGCCATGCATGTCGCCGGCATACGGGAGTCATGGTTCAGCTCAGGTCTATCGACTTGTGTAGAACGGATTCAGGCTAAGTACACGAACAGTCAATCTGTTAATCATCAAAAAAAAAAAAAACCATCAGTTCCAGCGACCAATCTCGATGTTCGACGGATGCCGTCCGGAGAGAGGTCTGGATTGAGTTTGAGGGATTAACAAGGCAATTAACCCTTTCGCTCCCTCCACTGTCCATCGGCCCGCGAGCCAGAGTTCGTGTCTCAGAGTGCTGCTGGGAAAGGGTTCTCTGACGTGCGCTCTGCTTCGTTCAGATCTGATCCCCCTCTGCCAATCGCTGCATCTGCATGTGATCGCATTCTAACCTTTGCCTAACTCTTTCTTGGTGCCACTCCCTCCCAAACTATACAGCACCCTCACTCACTCGCCCTGCGCCGCCACCGAAACGCTATATCATTACACCAATATCCGCAAGGCGTATCGCTATCGGAAGCGTACACTCGCTGCGATCGTCCCTCCGCTGTCGCTGTCTTGTCACGGTTAGAAAACCTGCATACCGCGGCTCGAAGCGTACCAGCCTGTCCATTGGAAACTCTGTGCTACATCTCAAGGGAGCGCAGACCGTAATACTCTTCACCAACACCACCACACATAGCGGCTAAGCTCGCCGTCCACCAACAATATGCCTCCTCAGCAGAAGCAACGCAAGATGGCCATCGTCGGCAGTAGATCTGTCGGTATGTATGCCTCCTCTCCTCCCACTCTCGTCCCGTCTCCACCAGCCTGCAAAAGCAAAAGCAACCCTCCTTCTAACAAACACAACCCTCGCACAGGCAAATCCTCTCTCACAGTGCAATACGTCGACGGCCACTTTGTCGACTCCTACTACCCGACCATCGAGAACACTTTCAGCAAGGTCATCCGCTACCGCAACCATGACTTTGCCGTCGAGATGATCGACACCGCCGGCCAGGATGAATACAGCATCCTTAACTCCAAGCACTTCATTGGCATTCACGGCTACATGATCGTCTACTCGGTCGGCAGCAAGCAGAGCTTCGAGATGGTGCGCATCATCAGGGATAAGATCCTGAACCACTTGGTACGTTTTTTTACGCATTCTATTACTACAAGCCCGTCATTCCATGCGCGCGCAAACGTCGCGCAGCTATATCACCAGTAGCTACATTTCACACAAATACACAAGCTCCCAGCAATCACCAATCCTCAAACGCAATCACTGACAAAAACCTCCCCTCTCCAGGGCGCCGATACCGTCCCCCTCACAATCGTCGGCAACAAGTCCGATCTGCGCCCCGAGCAGCGCCAAGTCACCCTCGCCGACGGCAAGAAACTCGCCGAAGAGCTGGGCTGCGGCTTCACCGAAGCGAGCGCGCGCTACAACGAGAACGTCGGCAAAGCCTTCGAGGGCATGATCGCGGAGATCGAGAAGGGCCAGGAAGCTGGCCAGCCGAAAGAGGGAAATGCCAAGTGCGCGGTCATGTAAGATGCGGATATGCGATATGAGCTTATGCGCGATGGGGGGATCGTGGTGTTTGAGGCTGCTGCTGCGCTGGGAGGCGTGCGGTGGACAGGAAGCATGTGGAGGAGCATGAGCGAGCCAGAGGGCTTTAGCCTGGCTCCAGGACTGCACTGGATGGAAGGAGGAGCTCGAAAGGAAACGAGGAGACCGAACTCACAACACAACACGACGAAGACCAAAGAGACGCGAAGAGGACATCATATACGACAAGGGCGAGGCTTGCGCAGCGTTCCCAGCGACGGCGGAGGAGATTTCATGGGGAGATATAGGGACTATTGTCTTTCTCTGGGACAGACACACTTGCGAGGCGTCTCTGCGGGCCATTTTGCACTTTCTTTTGCGCTTTGCATCCCATGCTGTGCCGAGGCGACTGGGCAGTGGGACTGCTGATACTGTACTATTTCTTACTGCGACTTGCACTGATTTAGAGGGAGGCGAGATTGCGGGCTGGCATTATGATTGTGGTACACTGGAGAGGGATTTTAAGTTTTTTTGTGGTTGGGTTAATGCTCATAGAGGACGTCACGTGCGAATATTAATATTTCCAAGTCGAAGTAGAGAAGATTTCAAGAGTGTGAGTTGCGATGCGGTAGAGTATTGGACGAGATCATGAGACGCCTAGATGTCCCGGGTCTGTCTACTCTACAGTGCCTTAGCATGACTACCATTATAGTATGTGAAAATGAGATAGTCTACATGTATTGAGGAGGTCAGGAGGTGTGACTCTCGTGCCTTGTTCTTCTGACCTATCAATTCCATGAATGTCTTGTTCTTGCTTTCTTGTAATGGACTTGAGAATGCTAAATCCCGGGCACGTGTAAGTGAAACCGAGCAGCACCCATGCTCATAGCTTGTCGACATATGCATGCGATGGAGAGCCCCAGATGCTTCTCGCCAGCATGCCATCTAACATGTATCAACGACGACCCGTACATCCCCCGAAAGTGAAGCTCAAAACATGGACACGCATCACACCGTCTCACCCATCGGTCCCACCTCCTCCGGCAGCGGTCCACCACTGCCCTTCTCCCCAAACATCCCCCCCCCCCCCCCCCCCCCCCCCAGCGCACCACCCCTCCCGAAACACACTCTCCTGCAACGCCGCGTACCACCCAACGACCTTCGCCCTCTTGCGCAACCTCTTATACTCCTCCGGCCGATCCTCGCGCAAATCCTCCAAGCCGTGTCTGTCTTCCCACTCCGCTCTCTTGACACGCCCGTCCGCGCGCATGCGCGAGAAATCAGCCTCTTGCTCTTCGGGCGTGTCCCAGAGGTCCTCGGGGTGCGTGGACAGCCACCTGGCCGCGTAGCAGATTTTCTCACGGGGCAGTCTGTAGAGGGCTTTACGGCGCTGGGCGCGCGTGGCGGGGTCTGGATCTTTGAACAGGGCGTGCTGTTTTGCTGTTCGCTCTTCGTACTCGGCGGTTGTTTCTGAGCCTTGGTAGCTACTTTCGGAGAAGGAGGATTCCCTGGAGCTGGAGCTGTCGGAAGGGGGAGGTGTGATTGATGATGAGGTGGAAGCGAATGTGAGCGCGTAAGAGGACTCGCTAGAGCGTTGGTACGAGGGCGATGGCCCAGTGTGGCCGGTGACTGAGTCTTTGGCCTTGTTTTCGTCTGAGCGCCGCTTGCGCGAGATTTTGGCCAGTCGCGAGAAGAAGAGACCATGTGTAGATCTTCTTTTGGGTGGCCCATCGACATGCGTCTCATCATCGTGATCGCTGCTTTTTCTCGGGCCTAGGTTTCCGAAGAGGTTCTTGACGCTCGTCCACAGAGACATGCTTGCTTTATGCTACCTGTGATTTGAAGTTCGTCCTTTGGATATGATATCTCTCCTGTACAGTGTTGATTTGATTTGGACTGATAGTCTTACTTTTCGAGAAGATTGTCGCAAGAAGCATGGCCATTATCGTCTCTGGCAGTTGGCGACGGCCATCAGAAAATCGTTGCATTTGACTTTGGGTCTGTGCCAGTAGTTAGAAGACAAATATTGGAACGAGGACGTGTGCTAATAATGTCAGTCGTTGAACTTAGTTAGCATATGTTGGGATAGCTTTCTGTATCCAACAGGAACTTGCTCAATGAGAGGCGGGCAGAAGTTGGAGGTCATATTGTACGCGAAGCCAGTTATGGTCGAGTTGATAGTTGTTGCTGACCTGCTTACGATGCAGGCTGTTGAAGGGTGGTTGAAAGCCGAGAAGACTCCACCATCTCCCAGATCTCGTTTACTGCACCAGTCATGCACATGTGAACTTCTTCTAAGCAGTATGCTTCATCCTGTTGTTCTGCTCAAATTTCTTTCATACTCTTTCGCCTCCGGAAACAACGAGCCCGAACGCCGTGCTAATAAACCCCATCTGTCGCCTTGGTCGCGTCCAGCCCTCATGATTTTTTGTTTGCGCCTGTACGCCGTGATTTTACATAGGCTGTTGGTGCCTTGTCATTCTCGAAACATCATCACACCTGTATGCACATTCCACTCCAACATCATTACTCTTCATCCCGGAAATCCTCCTCATCCTCCACACCCTCGTCATCGATGAAGCCGTCGTCCTCGGCAGTGACTTTCTCTCCGGGAGCGAGGCCTGCGCGCGACTTGGGCTGGTTGACTCTAGGCATAGCGGGTCGGGAGGATGCGGGCTGTGGGTTCTGTTCCTGTGCAACGGCATCGCAGGCATCGATCCAGTCGAAGTATACGTCTACGGGTTGTGTGAGGTCTAGAAAGCGGAATTAGTCATTTGCGCAGCGCAAGTGGCGTGGCAATCTTCGTGGTCGCAGCGTACAGTTTGCAGACATCTGGTAGCTCTGGACGCAGTTCTTGCAGGAAAGACTGGCGACACCGGCCTTCTTGTCGATTTTTGTAGAGATGGAGTCTTCTGAGTTGCAGAAGACGCACTTGAACTTGGTGTCAAGGCCCTCGCGCTATTATGGTGTAAGTGGTTTGTTCATTATTGCGCATGCGACCGTCGCATACCTTTTTCGGGCCTTGAGGCTTGGAGGAACTCTTGCGTTTGCCCTAGTGTTTGTCAGATTGTGATCTCGTAGCTTGCGTATTTCGCAGTCTGTCATACCATTTTTGGCGAGTGTGGTGGTGTTTGTGGTGATGTTGTTGGATATTACGAGAACAGGAACCCTTCTAGACAATTGTTGCACGTATGCGCCGCGCGCGCAACAAAGGGCAAGAGCGCCGGAGGCGTCATTGGCCACGGTTCGGCAGGCGGCGGGCGGCCCAAACCCTAAATGTCCGGCGGGGCGCTGTTATGCTCAAGGCCCATGCTCTCGTGAGAGAGATGCAGGTGCGATAGCCCGGCGAGCTCCACGCGTGTTATCGACCGGGGAGGGGTCGGTCACTGGGTCAAGCCGTTGTTAACAAGGCCAACTTGCCTTACTTCATCACAACCCGCGTATCTGCATTATCGATAGCCGAGAGATATCGCTGTGCTTATATTCCTGACCGCCGACTGGCATTGTAGATCTCCTGGACACCCGACCTCGTCTTGTGACATCGTATTGAAGCTCTCGACCACGCAAACAAGCATACCATCCCGTTGTTTGCCTCGTACCAAATCATCCTGCTCTGACTCCTCTTCCTTTCCTCGTCTATATCTTTCCGTCTCCACCTCGACACTCGATTACCGAAAGCTACAAGTTACAATGGCTACCAATGGTGATTCGGCGCCTGACATGGCAGCAATGCTGAAGGAGATCCTCTCGTCTGTTAGATCGCTCAAGCAGGAGAACGCCCAGCTCTCTGCTTCGGTAGATGCTATCAATGGCCGTGTCAACACTCTTGCAGGCATCAAACAGATCCAAGACGGCGTCGCCCACGATGCAACCCTATCAAGCCGAAAGACCGCTGCTCACTCCAAGGCCATTGACAATGCACCGGAAAGCCAGGATGCCAACGATGCTTCACCGCCTACTGAAAGGAGACCCAGTACTACCTCCACATCCAAGATTATCCTAACTTCTTACCCTGGACAAGCTGGCGTGGATCCCATCCCTCTCAACTGGGGTACGTGAACCATAATGTCTAACCAGATAACATCGTTGGCTAACAATCAACAGGCGCGAAGGACCCCTATGAGAGAGGTCCCGTTGTTGTCACTCGTAGTCCTTCCACAATTCGCCGACGCAATGCCATTGGTGCCCACGGCGGCTCGTACAGCATCTACTACGCTCTCGCCGTTGGCTCTCAACAGCTCAACACTGACCACAAACCTGACTTCACCAACACCGAACCTGCTGCTAACATTGGACCATTCCCCGCATGGTCGGATCCCAAGAAAATCGTCGCTATGGATCCTCTTGGTCACCTCGCCCCATGGTTGTTCAAGGATATGATGCACAATGAAGATATCGAGATCAGACCCACCATCGCAGTGACCCGAGCCCACATGAAGTTGCCTGAACTCGAAGACAGTGTCAGGAAGGGCAGACTCGTACCGGACGGAAAGATCTGTCTTAACGAGACAGGTGAGCTGAACGTTACAAAGTTCGCTGTTGAGCCTGTGTGGAACCTGCCTGGCGTTGCTGAGCGATTTGGAATGGATGAAGGTGTGCTGAGACGCGCTCTTTTCGAGCACACCGGAGGCAGCTACCCAGAACTCATTACTCGTGGCGATATCAAGACCTTCCTCCCACCCATCGGTGGTCTCACTGTCTACTGTTTCGGTGACCCAGCGAAGATGAGCGACCCAAACGTCAAGCTTGCTCTCCGGGTTCACGACGAGTGCAACGGTTCAGACGTCTTCGGCTCAGATATCTGCACGTGCAGACCCTACCTCATCTTCGGCATCGAGGAGGCCGTCAAGGAAGCGCAGAAGGGTGGTTCGGGTGTCGTCATTTACTTCCGTAAGGAGGGTCGCGCGCTCGGCGAGGTCACCAAGTACCTGGTGTACAACGCTCGCAAGCGTGGTTCCGACAAGGCATCCGAGTACTTCAAGCGCACCGAAAACATTGCAGGTGTCAAGGACTCGCGCTTCCAAGTTCTTATGCCTGATATCCTCCACTGGCTCGGCATTACCAAGATCGACCGCATGCTGAGCATGTCGGACATGAAGCACGACGCCATTGTCAACCAGGGCATCCCGATCCACGAGCGTGTTCCCATTCCAGATGAGATGATTCCTGAGGATGGCCGCGTTGAGATTGATGCCAAGATCCATGCTGGATACTGTAAGTTCAAGCCGCGATAACTGAAGGTTTGCATTCGAAAGCTGACGTTAGTTTAGTCACGACCGGAAAGATCATGACGATGGAGGAGCTGTCCAATGTGCAAGGTCGTGCTTGGGAAGATGTTGATGTAAGTGCTTAACATGCTGACACCATGTTGAGTAACCCGTACTGACTTTTGACAGCACTGAGTGCGATTCATCATCCATCCCTGCCGCTTCGACAAGGCAACAGTGCTTGATTTTGATGACTGTTCAGCCAACGCTGCGATGTTGGGGTCAGAAACATATGATCAACGCATATCGTTCAAACAAGTTCCGCCGTCGATGAATTGCCGCATCAGCCTTATCGGGACTCGGGCTATATCGGATGTGCTTGTTGGTCTTCTTGCGGTCGCCCGGACAGTGAACTCGCATCGAAAGTGGCGGAAATAGACATCAAGAATTTTAGCGTAGGATAAATGCACAGCACAGTCTAACTAACCTCAGTCCTTGATCATTGTTACGCGTTGTAGTTGATGCTGAAAGCAAATTTGAAGAGGTTGATGATCACCGAAGACCTCCGTGGATGCGAGTCGGGGTTTGTGATGCCACTGCAACCAACTTGACTATATCGTTGGGAGGATATCAAGCACCTGAACAACGTAGTAAAGCAATATCTATTACACAATACATCCTGAAAGATTAGCGGAAATGAGGCCCTTGCTCTGTTTTCACCTCCGAGGTACAGTAATCTGCTCTCGAGCACGGACCCGCTTAGTTTTCCATCTAGGCGTTTCTATACAATTCACGTTACCAACTCCATCTCCGTCTCCATCCCCTTCCATCTCCTCCATCCTCCCACGTGTCCACGATCATCTTTGGAGCAGCGGAGTTGTTTGTTGTTATCCTCTAATACCTTCTTCCTTTCACATCATGCAGCGTGCTTTCGCTTCCGCCCCTAGGGCTGCCCTGCGCAGCCAGAGAGTCAACGCTGGCTCTCTCACCCAGCAGAGATTCGCGCACAAGGTACGGCGGCATCAATTGGATCAAGAGCATGTGAACATTGGATACTGATGGACTTTAATAGGAGCTCAAGTTCGGCGTTGAGGGCAGGCAAGCTCTTCTCCAGGGTGTCGACACCCTCGCCAGGGCCGTGGCCACCACCCTTGGTCCCAAGGGCCGCAACGTCCTCATTGAGTCCAGCTTCGGCTCTCCCAAGATCACCAAGGATGGTGTGACTGTCGCTCGCGCCATCACCCTCAAGGACAAGTTCGAGAACCTCGGCGCTCGTCTCCTCCAGGACGTTGCCAGCAAGACCAACGAGGTTGCCGGTGACGGTACCACCTCTGCCACCGTCCTCGCCCGTTCCATCTTCTCCGAGACCGTCAAGAACGTCGCCGCCGGCTGCAACCCCATGGACCTCCGCAGAGGTACCCAGGCTGCCGTCGAGGCCGTTGTCAAGTACCTTGAGGCCAACAAGCGCGACATCACCACCAGCGACGAGATCGGCCAGGTCGCTGCCATCTCCGCCAACGGCGACAAGCTCATTGGCAAGCTTCTTTCCCAGGCTATGGAGAAGGTCGGCAAGGAGGGTGTTATCACCGTGAAGGAGGGTAAGACCATCGAGGACGAGCTTGAGGTTACCGAGGGCATGAAGTTCGACCGTGGCTTCATCTCCCCCTACTTCATCACCGACACCAAGGCCCAGAAGGTCGAGTTCGAGAAGCCCCTCATCCTTCTCTCCGAGAAGAAGATCTCCGCCGTCCAGGACATCGTTCCCGCTCTTGAGGCTTCCCAGCAGCTCCGCAGGCCCCTTGTCATCATCGCCGAGGACATCGACGGTGAGGCTCTTGCTGTCTGCATCCTCAACAAGCTCCGTGGCCAGCTCCAGGTCGCCGCCGTCAAGGCTCCCGGCTTCGGTGACAACCGCAAGAGCATTCTTGGTGACCTCGGTGTTCTCACCAACGGTACCGTCTTCACCGACGAGCTCGACATCAAGCTCGAGAAGGCCACTGCCGAGATGCTCGGCTCCACCGGCTCTATCACCATCACCAAGGAGGACACCGTCATCCTTAACGGTGAGGGCAACAAGGATGCTGTCACCGCCCGCTGCGAGCAGATCCGCGGTGTCATGAACGACCCCACCACCAGCGACTACGAGAAGGAGAAGCTCCAGGAGCGTCTTGCCAAGCTTTCTGGCGGTGTTGCCGTCATCAAGGTTGGTGGTGCCTCCGAGGTCGAGGTCGGCGAGAAGAAGGACCGCATGGTTGACGCTCTCAACGCCACCCGCGCCGCCGTTGAGGAGGGTATTCTCCCCGGTGGCGGCACTGCCCTTCTCAAGGCCGCTGCCAACGCCCTCAACGACCTCAAGCCCGAGAACTTCGACCAGCAGCTCGGTGTTGCGATCGTCAAGTCCGCCATCACCAGGCCCGCCCGCAAGATCGTCGAGAACGCCGGTCTTGAGGGCTCCGTTGTTGTCGGCAAGCTCATGGACGAGTTCAAGGGCGACTTCAACAAGGGCTTCGACTCCTCCAAGGGCGAGTACGTTGACATGATCGCTGCCGGTATCCTTGACCCCTTCAAGGTTGTCCGCACCGGTCTCCTCGACGCCTCTGGTGTTGCCTCTCTCCTCGGCACCACCGAGGTCGCCATCGTCGACGCTCCTGAGCCCGCCGGCGCTGCTCCTCCCATGGGCGGTATGGGCGGTGGCATGGGTGGTATGGGCGGCATGGGCGGCGGCATGTTCTAAGCTTGTCGTCCCCTGCTTCACCATTCTTGCAAAAAGCTTCACCCATATGATACCCCGCGAGACGTGTACAAAAGCTACCATTTTGGGACCTTCTTGTTTGTCATAATCAGAGGAAAGAGCAACTATGATTGTTTTCTCCGCTCCGCTCTTGCGATTTATTTGGTTGCATGGCGATATGGCTGGCATAGCTTGGGGCTGTGTATTTTTACAGAAAAATCGTGTACTACATGTAGTTTTATAGAGCGCGCAACGCCAAAAAGTTGCACTGTAACATTATCTTACAATTCCGTCTCTTCGTGATTTCAATGTTCATGTTATAATCATTCTCAAATGTCATCCGACATCTACGTTCGAGCAAATATGATGATGATGGGTGTTGGGGATTCGATTTAAGTTGATATATTCCATCTGAGAACACTGGAAGACGAGTCTTTCTCTGTGGACGAGTCCTTGCGTGCAATCACAAGTATCCTTGAATACATGACTAGAAGATCCTTTATACACATTTAACGTCAATGCTCATGTAGTTATTACATGTAAATGGTGATTGCAGAAACGCCCGAGCGTCCGTCCCCGCCATTCGCTTTCGTCACATGCTTGCACTCGACGTGACCAGTTGCCTAATGAGCACGAGCAAAGCAACATGATCTCGTCAATGGATCGATTTTTAGCGACTCTTCGTACATAGCAAACATACATTTTTCACTACAGTAAACACTGATACATCGAATCCTCATTCTCCAGAGATGCTCATGACATTGACCAATAGAAGGTTCTCGAAGCTTCTATCAATTGACATGTTTGCGTCATATCGCGAAGCCCCATCGAACTCGCCTTGCCTTGCTTTAAGGTGATGCCCAACGAGTCCTCTCATTAGTCCTCTAGCAATCCCGTGCAACAGACAACATCCTCAAACTCGCCCATTGACTTTTGATCAAATCAACCCTTACGTTGACTTCACTTGGCCTGCAGAGGCCGCTCACATACCCACAACCCTCGACACACATTCGATACCACAACCATGGTCTCCGACACAAAGCTGTACGACCTGCTGGGCGTTCCAGCCACAGCCACGGCCGAGGAGATCAAGAAAGCATACCGCAAGAACGCCCTCAAGAACCACCCAGACAAGAACCCGGCAGGTGCCGAGAAGTTCAAAGAAGCCAGTGAGGCCTACGAGATCTTGTCCGATCCCGAGAAGCGAAGGAACTACGACAACTATGGCTACGACTTTATTACCGGCAAGGCGGGCCCTGCTCCCTCGCCCGACGACAACCCGTTCGCTGGCGCCGGAGCTGGTGGTATGCCTGGTGGATTTGGTGGCATGCCTGGCGGCCGAGGAGGCACATTCCACTTCAGCACTGGAGGCGGCATGCCTGGCGGAAGAGGCGGCTTCGGAGGGTTCTCAGACCCCAAGGACATCTTCGCAGAGTTCATGAGAGGCGGCGGCGGAGGCATGGGAGGCGCTGGAGGAGACGACATGGACGATATGTTCTCAGGATTCGGAGGCTCACCTTTCGGCGCTGCCGGCGGCCGACCTGGCGCAGGAAGAAGTGCAAACTCAGCATACGGCGGAAGAAGGCGGGAAGCCGAACCCGAGACGACGGTCGTCGAGAAGCCGCTCCCGGTCTCGCTGGAAGACATCTTCAACGGTGCGCAGAAGAAGCTCAAGGTGCAGCGCAAGACTTTCGACAAGATGACCGGCAAGCAAAGCGTCGAGGATAAGATCCTCAGCGTGCCGATCAAGCGAGGTCTGAAGCCCGGCTCGAAGATCAAGTACCCGGACATGGGCGACCAAGTGGAAGGCGGTGTGCAGGATCTACACTTCATCGTGAAAGAGAAACCGCATCCGCTGTTCTCTCGCGAAGGCGACGACATCCGCCACACCGTCGAGATCGACCTGAAAGAAGCTCTGACCGGCTGGTCGCGCAAGGTATCGACAATCGACGGCAAGCAAGTCAACGTCTCGAGCGCTGGACCCACGCAACCTACTTTCGAAGAGCGCTTCCCGTCTTTGGGAATGCCCAAGAGCAAGACACCCACACAGAGGGGCGACTTTGTCGTCAGCGTCAAGATCAAGTACCCGACGAGCTTGACTGCGCAGCAAAAGCAGCAGCTCAAGGAGATTTTGTAGAAGGAGAGAAGAAAAGCGAATGCTTTAAATTGGGTTTGTTTATAGGCGAGGAGTTCAAGGCGTTTTTCTTAACATACTCATCAAGCATGGGGGTGGCGGACGACTTCATGATATGACATGACATGAAGGAACGGTGTTGATTGTTCATAGATACCAAACGATAGGGTTCATTCCCACATTTTCTGACCAAGTTTCTACATCTAAAAGGTGTTTGTGAATGTGCTAAGATTGTACATGCATGACACGGTGGCGCACAGTAACTATGTGTTCCGATGTGCGAAGAAGAGCACAAGGTTAATGTACAAATGCATAAATAGAAATTGCTGACCATCCATTTTTAGCTGCCCGCCACTTCCACATGCTCAACAAATTGCTTTCCAACGCCCTTGATCGTATCACCCTCGACAAAGTTCGTAGATTCAATGCGTCGTCTCTCAGTTTCGATCGCCTCAGCTGGGCGATAGTGCTGCTTTGCTCCCTTGTCTCCAATGCGAATGATGGTGCCATGGAGCGAATCCTTGTCGGAGCACTTGTTGAGACCTTCCTGTGATGATCTGATCAAATAGAACGATCTGCTTGGTTGAAGGGTTACAGGACAATACGGCAGAGATCTTCAATGACACTATCTCTTTCTCACCCCAAGTGCTGCCTAGCAAGCTGTACTGCCCCAGGCTCAGTACTAGATATCCATTCGAGCTTTGGCAGCGAGACTTTCGCCAAAGACGACATCGTCGCACACCATTGAAGGCTAAGTTCAGGCAGTCACATGTATGAGCGATGCTTCTGAAAGATGGAAAACAGACTTTCATAGCCCAATATGACTGATTCGACTCATGTCAGCTGAACTTTATTGCATTCACTTCTCGCCATGCCTCCTGTAGTGCATCGCGAAACTGCCTTCTCTTGGGACCGGAGTTGATATCCGCCCCTGCGTCAACCAGTATCTGAATCACTTCATGGTTACAATGTCGATCAAAAGCCGCAAGTAGGACATTCTCGAACTTTGTTCCCGGGGCGTTGAAATCTGCCCCCGAGTCGACCTACATCCTGACTATCTTGCCATTATTCGGCCGCAGCACTGCGGCATGCAGTGCGCTACCATCGCGCCCCCCCGTGAGCATTGACATCTGCTCCCGCTTCAATCAGAATCTGCACCACCTGGTCGTGACCCCAGCGGGATGCTAACTGTATTGCGCTGTCAGACGAATCCTTACACGTGTTAACGCTTGCTCCTGCTCGTAACAGCCTCTGTACAACACTTATTTGGCCTGCGCTTGATGCATACTGCAAAGGTGTTCCGATGATATAGTCTTTGAAAGAGCAGCCGTTGACACTCGCTCCTGCGTCTAACAGAATCTTTACCACCTCATCGAAGCCGTTCTCTGCTGCCCTTTCTAGCGCACAAGGAACGTTGGGCCGTACCCCTGCGCTTAGAAGTGTCTGTACCACGTCCTTGTAGCCATTCATTGATGCGGCATAGAGCGCAGCTCTCTTGTCGACTGCCCGATACAGTTTATTAGTGTGTTCGGTCGCTAGAATTGCTTTCACAGTATGAATTAAACCTTCGGCACTGGCTGCTCGTAGTGCATTGGGCTCATTGATATTCATAGATGTTGGCGTTTCCACAAAGAGCAGCCAAGCTGAGCATGCTGCCGGATATTGAGTGAGGAGTTCCAGTGATAGATTCTGCTGTTCTTTGGAAGCGATCCCAGATGCACGGGCGTGGTGCGTCCACCACTCTGCTGCGTACCGGATGAGAGGATAAGCAGACTCAAGATTGGCCTTTCGCCATTCGTCTCCGCGAATCCGCAGTAGGTAAACAATACAACACTGTGCCAACATATCGTGAGAAGCCGTTTCCAGTAATCTGTAACTGACAAGACGCGGACGATTCGAAGCCAAGTATTCTTTTACGGAAAGGTGAGCAAGCCGAACATATGTCTCCCCTGGAACCAATCTTGGCCTGTATGCAGAAGTGTTTTCACCGGGGATCTGTAATAGCGTGACAAAGCGTGAGATTTTGGCAGTGTAACCTTCTGTCAAAATTTCGTCCTCAGATGGGCTTCTCCCGCTCGTGGTGACACTAACGAGGCTAGAACAGATCCTGAGAATGTCATCAGGATAGACTAGGACATCTTCCTCATCGAAACGGCATTCTTCTTCTAGGACAATGCCCATGGCTTGTTGCAGTTGTTTTGCAGTAAGCGGACATTGAGCGGAAGTTTGAGTGCATATCCTGCGTTCTGACTTTGGTCTATCCTTCGGAGAATGTGCTCGTATGTTTCATCGAGATCTTTTGGCAAGCCTTGCAGAGCGAGTCTGACGCCTGCGCGAGTTACACACTGAGCAAGCGTGTCCATCTGACACGCGGCCCATCGAAACCTGCAATCGTCAGCATCGATTCAACTCATTTGAACAAAATCTGGAGAGCTGTACATGCCACGGGCCTTCCGTGTAAGGACACTCTTGATCTCATTGCATAACTCGAGATCTTCTCGCCACCTCTTGAAGAGTCCATCTTCCACTAGCCTCTGTTGTACGTATGTTTCGATATCCACGTCCGCTAGGTGACTCTCTATGCATATCCGGCTGCTTGGGGGTACAATTTGATCCAAAGCCTCATCAATCTTGACTTCTTTTCTGCTTGTAACAAGTGCTCGCAAGGTGATTTTGTCCCAGCTTTGGATTTCAGTGAGAAAGTCGGAGAGCAAGTTCCAAGTGGTACACTCGTCTAGCGCGTCCACAATCACAAAAGTATCAGATAGCATCTCAAGAGTGCTCTTTAGTGCCTGGAGGAGTTGCTTCTTTGACGCTCCCCGCCCAAGTTCCTTGCAGGCGACGTACAAAGACTCTACTGCCTCTGGGACAGAGACACACGCGCCTATCAACTGACTTATGAGCGACTTGATCATGTCGGTAGCTCCCTGCTTTCTGGCGTCTTGGAAATCGAAGAAGAATATTGCTAGAGACTTCGTCGGGTCATTGTCACAATAGTGTTGCACGTCTTCCATGATACTGGCGCTGAGAATTGTTTTTCCACATCCCACTGAACCGTGGAGCCAGATGAAAGAAGATGCCCCGATCTTCCACTTTTCATGCTGAGCACTCTGTAGGTACCATCGGCCAGTACCTGCTGATCGTGACTGCAGTGAAGTCTCCAGCTTCGGCCAGGGGTCAGTGGGTGTTAACCATTGCTGAATCTCAGCAAGCAAGTTCTCTATACTGCCGTTAGTCATAAGAAACGAAAGCGAGGTTAGTCTGTAGCCATACCAGTTCTGTTATGAAAATGCGTATGTGCTAGCCCGAGTAAAGTCAGCTACAGCCCGGATAATCACAGAACAAAGAAAGCTGTCCACTGTTTGTTGCAAGACCAACTGAATAAATTGAACATGCAGCAAGATTGTATACGAAAGCAGCCCCTAAGTACTCGAAGGAGCCTCGTTGTACACCGCTGGATGGTTGATCTGCCTGCCATTTCCACTCATCACGTAATTTGTGTGACTACCCCCTTGATTGGCAAAGATGTTGCCAGAACCAGTGTGCGTGAACTTGCTGTCGCCCTCTTGCGCCAGTGCTTCGGTGACTTGCTGAAGCTCGTCCAATCTGTCCCCAATGCGGAAAATACTCTTTTGTTCCAGAAGTTTGAGGTTGTCTTGGATGCCGATCAACAGCTTGTGCACCTTGCTGTCTCTACCCAAGAATACAGTCTTCGCGCCAATCCAGATGCGCTTGTTGCGATCGTCTCCTTCAGGACAGGCTTTCTTGAAGATGTCCTGCAGCTCGGTCAAGGCCTTCTCGCACTGCTTGAAAATCGGCCTTACGCCTTTGCTGGTTTCTTCGCTGATTTTACCCTTCCTAAACCCGTCTTGTGCACTATTGAGCAATTCCTCGATGATAGGCAATTTCTCACATAGTTCTCAAAGCTTTGGCGGCAACCCTTGGGAGTCTTTGATGGCGAGGCCAATGCTGATGATCGTCCGGGCGATGCCAATGCAGGCGTCAATCAGTTGAACGATTGCGATAGCTTCAACTCCAGCCATGTCGTGTTGTGATCGCGTTTTGCGAACTTTGTTGGTGATGTGATTCTGGTACATGAACCGTAGTATGGTATGAAATATCGCATGATAAAAGGCAGACGAACATTCAGCGGCGCTGTCGCGAGGCTGAGCTCTTATGAATGCGTGCTACAGTGGTCAGCAGACATCTCGGGGCCACGCCTCTTACCCAAACACGACGGAAAGGCTGTAGGATTCAAGAGCTGATTAGCGAGCGCGGGTCGCGGGCTCGTATCACCCGCAGGACGTGGTGACGCCACGGCGCTGGCACGTCTTGTTCTGGGTGGGAGCTGCATTGGCGAAGTAGGCATCAGCCGGTCACAGTCGCAGCTGAAGGATAAATGGCGTACCAGGTTTGCGCAACGTGGCACGTCTGCGAGACTACCCGCAAGCACTGGGAAAACACTGCATGATCGCCTCAGTATGCACACTCTGGACCACTGTGCCAGAGCAAGCTCGACCAGGTGACAAACAAGCCACGGGGATAGGACAAAATGTTCAAAACATGAGTAAGGAGTCGAATGCTTCTAGTGCGGCAGATGAGCATATCAGAGGTAGAGTGTCTCGGCCGCGTATGGGCGGGCAATGCGCAGTATTCTCCTGCCGTTCCCGACTTAAAATTGTTGTTCGCAAAGTATACGGCTGCAAGTTCCACATCCCACCAAGACTCGGGTCCACTGGCTCTAAAGGGCGGCTATATGCCTCAAACTGCATGTCATATTTTCGAGCCTGTCTCTTTAGTATCTGCGCGAGCCTCCGACAGGAAAACGTGGCTCAGATTGCCATTCACATCAGTGTGTAGAGTGTTGTGGAAAGAAGGCTCCCCGGAGCTATTCGGCTGCTCATCAGACTTTGGCGTGGAGTCAACTGGCAAGTTGTTCCCTCGCACCTTCTCCTGGTGCCACTTTGATAAGTTGAGAGTCTCGTCAATTTCAACGGCGAGTTTGTTGATCTCATCTTCTAGCTTCTCGTCTTGCGTCTTCTCTGGCTGCGGCTCCTGGCCGAGCTCGGAAGCTTCCTTTGGTGCAGTCGTTGCCCATAGTTCCTCGAGCTCTTCCAACCAGCCGCAGGCTTTGGCGAGCTTGCGCACACCGGTATCGCAGTCCCCCAACAAGAGCACGTCGTCCGGTCGGGAGCCGAGACCGCCGACGACTTCTTGATTGATCAGAATTCGTGGCTTGCCTTGCTGTGCTAGTTGTGGCAAGCTGGCGAACGGCTGAACGGATAGAGATGTGCCCATGACGATACAGAGATCGCCTTCTTCGGCCAGGTCGCGATTGTCGAAGAATTCCCTTGGGAGAGCTTCGCCAAAGAAGACAATCTCCGGCTTAACAAGACCCGTGCATTCGTGGCATCGAGGAATGGTCTTTGCTGCAATGTGTTCTTTGATCTCTTCCTGAGGGTAGGGAGCCTTGCAATCGATACAGCTCTGACGCGCGAATGATCCATGGGCTTCCACGATCTTGTCGCCTGGTACGCCAGCTTCGCGCTCGAGGCAGTCGATGTTTTGCGTGAACAGCTTGAGCAGCAGGCCCTTCTTGTGGAGCAGACTGATGAAAGAATGTGTGATGGTAGGCCTGAATTTTCCAGGGTAAAGCTCATGCGCAAGAATGTAGAAGGGCTCTGGCTTTTCGCGAAAGTAGTCGATGTCGAAGACTGCCTCGGCGTATGGTAGTTCTAGTCTGGCGAGGTTTGCGTAGAGACCGGTCTCTGGGGATCTGAAGTCTGGAATGCCAGCGCTGGTGCTGATTCCCGCGCCTACCATTACTGTAATCGTGCGCGCTTTTCCAGCACGGATATATTCTGCGACACCATCGAGATTTCTGGATGTGAGACACGTCGGGGGGACCGACTCATCGATTGGACTGCTTTCTTCTTGGCCCATCTTGAAGAAGCGGCCAGCTCTGTGTCTTGATCGAGCTGGCTTGGACTGCGAAGCTCTTGCTGCCTGCTGGGCTTGCTTCCCTTTCTTATGTTTGCGACCTATGGTGGCGGAGTAGATGGCAAAGTGATGGGTCGATGGACGGCTGCGAATTTATGCACAGAATGGAACAGTATTTTTCCGGGTGCTTGTTTCCTTTGGTCACAGCAATCACTGTGTGACCGAAATGAAGTATGGGTTGGATGTACAAGATACGTAAAAGATCACGGGTGCCTGCTGTGACCTGTACGGCGACAAATGTGTCGCGTCTTTGCAGCGTCATGGCAAATTTACATCAGCTCAGTGGTCGATGCTGCGCCACACGCTTACCATCACTGCAATGTTGCCTTACTTGTTCGACTCGACCCGTCTACATATAGTCGAAGGCTTTACGTATAGGCGTTAACATCTACTTCAACTTCATCTGTATCTGGAATATGCAAAAGTCTCTTCCAACGCGCCCTTCAGCCTGCATTGTGACGCATATGTTTCAGCCACATTTAGACCACGCAAGCCACACGTGTAAAACACGGCTCCGAGCGAGCCGATAACGATAACGATAAAACCTGTCTCTCGAGCTCTCTTGCCCCACCAACATAGGCAGAATGGCATCACAAACCTCGGCGCCGAGCCCTTTACTGGTAATGAAGGATTAACATTAGTTTAGTATTTATATCTTCTTCGTTCAGCCCTACAGCCCTACAACACAATCACTGTAACAATTCTTGACCTTCATTGCAAGATTGCAAGGAACACTTGAGCTACGCCCTCACACTAGACCTCTCTCCATCTTTCCAATTGCACTGGTGTAGCAGCACGACAACCATTAGACCCTCAATTGCCAGCCCAACATGCCACCACGCGTGCACGTCACCAGCGACGACGGCGACTTCGACCTCGAATTCCTCTCGCACCTCCAAGCCGAAGGCTTCGAAACAACCTACATCCCCCTCCTCCCTCCAAAATCAAACCCCACCAAACTCGACCTCACCCCTCTGCGCCACATCGCCGACGACCTCGAGCACGGCGAGTCCTACGCCATCATCGCTTTCGGCGAAGCCGCAACCGCCTGCCTCGACTTCTACGCCACCACCCAGCCCAACGTCGCCGCCCTGATCGCCTACTACCCGACCGCCATCACAAACCCCAAACTGAAATTCCCCCCAAACCTCCAGACAATCACCCACCTGGCAGCGAGCCAGGCGTTCGCCCCTGCGTTCCCGAGCTACACCTACGAAGGCGTCCAGCCCGGTTTCGCCGAGCACGACCTCGACGACTACGACCGCACCGCCTCCAGCCTCTCCTGGTCCCGCACGCTCGGCCTGCTGCGCTCCGCGCTCAACGTCTCCGTCGACCTCGAGCGCGTGTGGGAAGAGCACGTCGCTCTCGAATTCTCCACCAAAGACGCCGCCGCCACAATGCGCACGATGGTCGCGGAACCCTACGTCAACCACGTCCCCACCCTAACCGGCGGCATCGGGCACGAGGATTTGTACGTTTTCTACCGCGACTACTTCATCCCGTCGAACCCGCCTTCGACGGCGATGAAATTGGTCAGCCGGACGATCGGCGTCGACCGCGTGGTGGACGAGATGGTGTTTTCGTTCGAGCACACGCAGGAAGTGCCGTGGATGCTGCCGGGGGTGCCGCCGACAGGGCGGAAAGTGAGCGTGGCGCTGGTGGCAATTGTGTGTATTCGCGGGGGGAAGTTGTATCACGAGCATATTTACTGGGACCAGGCGAGTGTGCTTGTGCAGATTGGGTTGTTGGATCCGAAGCTTGTGCCGCAGAGTATGAAGCAGCAAGGGATGGAGAGGTTGCCTGTTGTTGGGGCTGAGTCGGCGAGAAAAGTGCTCGATGAGGGCTCGGAGCCTAGTAACGAGTTGTTGGCCAGCTGGAAGAGTAGGTCGCGGGGCGAGCCTGAGGTGAAGATGCCGGTTAGGCCGAAGCCATCTGCGAGTGCACAGTGAGATGTTTCGGGTATCGATAGAGATAGACTAATTAATGATTGACGACAAAAGCTTGTTTCATTTGAGGGGTATATTTTTTCCAATGGTACGCATGTCGTCCTTCTTTCTGTCTTGTCCGATCTTTTATCCGATGAATTTGCAAGTGGGCAAGCGGTACGGGTTCACATTAGTCCAGTACTTGTGCCTCACGCCATCCCACTCCTCCTTAGCATCAAGATTGGGGACCTGGATGTCCATCCATTCAGTATCCAATCCCGCGTCGAAGAGATCGATCTCCACAATGCGCGTGTACACATCATAGCACACCTGCCTATCTGCTCCGAGGCCGTTGAAGAAGCCGAAGATTCCCTTGCTGTCCAGCAGCGCAATCACGTAGTCTTGGAAGAACATCTTGAGGTCCTTGTAGTCTTCGGCGAAAGTGTCAAAGTAGATGCCGTCCAGCACGACACCCTCTTCGAGCAGTTTGGGCAGGACGTCTTGCCATCTGCCCTCGTGGACTGTGACGTTGGGCTTGTCGTACATGCCGTGCTCGCGCATGCGCTGGTGGACTTGAGGGTGTGCTTCGATGATGTGGTGCATTGCAGGGTCCTTGGCCAAGAAAGCGCGGTCGATGATGCCCATGCCGTAGCCGACGTTGAGAGTCTTCAGGCCGGATGTGGGCACCATATTCTCTACGGATTTGACCATGATCTCGGTTTCCCATTCCATCATGACGGCGTTTTTGTCTGAGTCTAGGAGACGGTCGCCGGAATATTGGAGGTCGGAAGCTAAGTATTCCGCGCTGTTCACATCTGGGTTCGCAAGCTCTGTGGGTTGAATGACTTCGCCCTTGTCGTTTGTTTGAATTAGAGTTGGGACGGATGAATCGTCCTCTTCTTCAACCACAGCATCCTTGCTAGCATTGGGTGTGGGCTCGAAACCTTCAACAGGATCGTGGAGGTCGCCGTTGCCAGTTGCGGCAGGAACGTCAACACCGGCAGGTGAAGGCTCGAAACCATCGATCTTATCATCCTCGTCTTCCTGCTCTTCTTCGTCAGAGTCCTCGCCAAACAGAGGCGCAAAAGCGTCTAGACGGTTGAACAGCAGCTCCGCCCGCATACCAGCCTGCACAATAGCTTCGTAGACGGTCTTCAGCCCCAGCCTGTGCGCAATGCAACCCGGCGTCTCATCATTGTGATCCAGCTCATTCCAGATAGCGCCATTCTCAAAAAGTAGCTTCACAGTCTCTAGGCAGGACTCCTCGCTCAAAGCAGCGCCGTTGATGGGGCCTTCTTGTCCGTCGGCATCTTGCATGTCCTCGTCGTCCGCTTCGCAGGATGCAATGGCGGCGTGCAGGGGCGCAAAGCCAGTGTCGGGGTCTTGCACATTGGCAGCACCGACATCGCTGCCGAGTAGCTGGCGCAGTTTGTCGAGATCGTGGTTGGTGGCTGCTAGCAGGATCTCGTCGGTGGTGGTGTCGAGGTCGATGCCGGCGGCCATGGCGACGTCTTGCTTGTCGGTGGTTTCGATGGACATGGTGGGTGTATTGTTGCAGTGGTCGCAAGTAAGTAACTGCAGTGGTATATTCCTAGAAAGACTTTAATGTGCCCAACACGACAAAGGTATGGGTCAATACTTTTCTCTTGCTTCACAGACCAACAGGGTCCTTGGTCGCGCTTGCGCTAGAGAGAGGCGGGGTGAGTTTTGGCAGCTGGCCATGATATCAGATCAGGCCATCCATCAGCACATTGTCGGAGGTGCCAACAATAACACGCCTCGCCATCTCTCCACGCGTCGTGTTGCGTAGACAATGCAGTTGGCCAAGAGATCATGAGAGCGGGAGGTGGATTTATGTTCCGATAGACGTGCATGATCGAGTGGACGAGGGGAGAGCTTCGGCAGATGGATGGGCACTTGCGTAGGGCTGAGCGATAGTCTTCTTGTACTGTACTGTATCGATAGTGTAGGGCTGAGCACTGGCTGCCTGCGTCATGGCTCTCTCGGCGGTGCTCAGTGCATTTGTTAAGTGGGTGCACGCTTGTTTGGCAGCAGGCAGGAGACGTACAAGAAGTGCTCTTCCGCACAAATGCTACTCTTCTGCCGGGAGGTGGCCTAGAAATACTTCCTCCCTTCACCACTCACAACGTTCGCAGCATCGCACGCCGTCTCACCCGCCATGCCGGCCACGCAATCGACTGAGCGCCCCGAGCTGCAGCACCAAGACACTCTTGACGCACCGCAGCTGGTCGGAAGGCTAGGCCGCAATAGTATTGCTGAGCTCCAGCCGAATCTCGTCTCAACATCGGAAAAAGATGGCCACGTCCAGTCCAATGCCACGCGAGATGGTGTGGGCGCCCGCGACTTCGCCTCGCGCTCCAAGTCCGACTCTGCCGCTGCCAACGTCGACTCCGATGATACCATAGAAGACTACGACGAGCTTGAGATTGACCCAGATACTCTGATTGCCAACTCGAGATCCAATGGAGAGCAGCGTCGGCGATCAGATGCTGGACCACCCAGTCGGAGGAGGAGCATACAAGTCAAGTTGCAGAAGACAGAACGCAAAGGAGAGTACACCTTGACGGCCGATGACCCAGAGATCAGTGAGATCTTGCAAAAGGGCATTGAAAGAGAGAAGCGAGAGGCCAAGGACAAGAACAGGACACGCTTGAGAGATCTGGTCTTCACGCGCCAGTTCACCACCTTTGACCGTCAGAATCCCGCATCGGCAGAAAGCCCTTTCTTTGGCTTCTTTACTCTGTTCTGGCTGTCCATGGTTCTCTTGTTCGTCCAGGTCTCCATGCATAACTGGCGTGCCTATGGCAGCATCCTCGGTAGCAACCAGATCATGAAAATGATGTTCAGCCACGATGTTTTCGTTCTAGGTGTGACCGATGGGGTCATGTGCGCTGCTACAGTAGAAGCATATGTCCTTTCGAAACTTGTGCAGAAGGGCTACATCAACTGGGCAAAGCAAGGCTGGATCATCCAAAACGTGTGGCAGTCTATCTACCTTGCCACGACCATCTGGTGGACCTGGTTCCGTGAATGGCCCTGGACCCACTCGATCTTCATATTCCTGCACTGTTTGGTCTTCGTCATGAAACAGCACAGCTACACATTCTACAACGGATACCTTTCGTCGGTCAGCCGGCGCCGAAAGGTATTGCAGCTCAAGCTCAAGCAGCTCGAGCACGCCCAGCCCGCGCCACCAGACATGACGGGCAAGGACACTGCTGCAGGTGCTCCTAGTCTGCTGGGACATTCGAACGGAGACTTAAAAGATCATCGCCCATCCATGCTTCGTACCAGCACAAATCTTGTCACCGAACAATCCGACGTTGCCACTGTCGCTTCCGCCATCGAATCCGGCCGCCCATTCGATCTCGCCCAGCTCCAGGCATTCGAGAGCGTAATCAAATCCGAAATCTCGGACCTCAATAAGCAACTCGAAGGCAAGATGCCATCTCCTGAGAAGACTAACACCTACCCTAATAACTTGCGCCTCGGAAACTTCGCCGAGTTCATCTGCCTCCCTACCCTGGTCTATGAGCTCGACTACCCTCGCCAGGAAGAAACAAACTGGTGGTACGTCGCCGAGAAAACAGCCGCCACTTTCGGCGTACTGGGCGTCATGATGGTCGTCTCTCAAGGTTTCATCTACCCAGCCGTCGCCCGCACAGTCGCCATGAAAGAAGCCGGCATGCCCCTCGACGAACGCTGGAAGGAATTCCCCTTCATCGTCTCCGAAATGCTCTTCCCGCTGCTCATCGAGCAGCTCCTAACCTGGTATGTCATCTGGGAATGCATCCTCAACGTCCTGGCCGAAGTCACGCGCTTCGCCGACCGCGGCTTCTACGGCGACTGGTGGAACTCCGTGTCCTGGGACCAGTACGCGCGCGACTGGAATCGTCCCGTGCACAACTTCCTGCTCCGCCACGTCTACCACAGCAGCATCAGCACTTTCCATCTTTCTCGCAATGCCGCGACGTTTGTTACGTTCTTGTTATCGGCGCTAGTGCACGAACTATGCATGGCGATTCTGTTCAAGAAGGTCAGGGGGTATTTGTTCACGATGCAGTTGCTGCAGATGCCGCTGGTAACGCTTTCGAGAACGAAGTTGCTGAAGGGAAGGACTGTGTTGGGTAATGTGATTTTCTGGCTGGGGTTGTTTGTTGGGCCGAGCTTTTTGACGAGCTTGTATTTGATTATGTGAGAATGTTGATTCTAGCGAGCGAGGCTACATGTTTGAGAAAGATTAGTTAAATAGGAGAAGGGATAGGAAAGCGGCAACGCTGGACTTGATTTCCTGGTTATGGCTAAGCTGGTTGGCTTGTTCGATTAGTGTATGATATATCGCCCAGCATGACATGGACTACAGCACCTACGCTCAAGTTTGTGTACAACTCAAACACCACCGCCTTGTCGGTATTCCGCTGTGCTATCATTATAGGCTCTAGGCGATTTCAGGAGCACAATAGCCATTAAGATACTATTTAAGTCGCCTCTATGCTTCAGAACCTAGAGAGCTAGTACTATCTGCCTTGGAGACTCAATCATCTTGCCGTTACCATTCAGAGTCCGTACACAAAATTGAGCGCAAAAATTGTAATACCGTTTCCATTTTTCGCTGTTCGTGTGTATTTTCGCATCCGTCCTCGACCTCAGATATGTATCGTAGGCATCGGAAAAACACCACGCCAGAGAAGCAGAACCATCGCCAGAACACAGATTGCCGACACGAAGATCGACACGACACGTGGCTTTTCCCACGTCTTGCCATCTTCCTCGTTCCTGATATTACTCTCAGGCTCGCAACTGTCGCCACTTTGAGCCGACGTATCGTCAGCCGCCTCGTCGGTCATTGGTGCGCATTTCTCGTCGGCGCCTCCCCAGCTCAGTAGCAACGCTAAGCTATCGACCTCCAGATCTGAATTTCGCGACGGCTGGTTGTGCTGGCGCTTTGGTGTGGCGCGGACTATGGAATGGGCGTAGCTGTAGAGAGCGTCGTGCTCTTGCGATTGCGTCGTTTCCGTATTGTGGGAGCTAAGCTCGATGGCGCTGGGTGGTAGTTCTTCTCTGAGGTTGGAACGGTGTTAGCTTATTCTTCGCGGAGGTCGTGGGGAGAGATGGTGTGAGAGAGAGAGCTTACTGATTTGAGAACTCCATAGAGCTGGCGGTGATGTCGTGCCGTGATGGCGAGTGAGACTCGTGTTTGAAGGGCATGTTTCATCTAGGTGGGTTGAGTTGGTCTGCTGGGTTCTGCTTGGGTTAGGTAGGCGTTGGGGAATAAGGTTGAGCTGAAAGTGGCAAGCGGGGGGAGAAGTGAATGTGCAGTGAAAGGAGAATTTCCAGGCTTTTCTTCAGGGCAGGCTGATAGTGAGGCTGTATATCGACTGAGGAGATATCGTGCAGCTGGTACATGTCTTGGAACGAGGTCAGGGTGGCAGACATGGACCAGAAGCTGCATGTCTCGGGTAAGAAGTTACGATGGCATGGAATGTATTGCTGGGCTCTACATATCTGTCACTCGGTACCGTATAGGCTTCATGACCCCGTCGTTACTCCTAGGCGCAGAACATGCCGTAACAGCTACTATCAGATCCATCTCGGCCCTGAAGTCGATGTGATCGCCCGCCTTGGTGATCGGAGCTTTAATCGTAAGCTTCCCCGTCTCACCATCAATCGGAACGTTCATAAAGCAGTTGAACGGAGAAGGTATGTTGTCTTCAGCAATGCCATGCCTTTGCAGCGCATACGCCAGATTCCCAAAACAGCCATGGTGTGGCTCCTGGTCAGGATAACGAAGACGGAACGTGTCCTTTGAGCAGGGCGTCATGATGAAGTCGTGTCGTCCCACAGTGTCTTGAACGATCGAAAGAAGAGGGTTGCTGCGATTGCTGTAGAGTTGGTCGCCGGTGGTTAGATAAATCTTCCCGGCGTAGTCGAATGTTCTGCCGTTTGAGAGAGTCTCTCTGATGTCGTTGGCGTTGTAGGCGGCGACGTCTGAGACTTGCTTGCCTTGAGGATCGATGATGCTGAGACGTTGGCCTTTCTTCAGGAGGAATGATGTCCCCGTCCTTGGGGCGATCTCTACACTCCCATCGTTACAGTTACGGCAATCCTCCATAGTGGCTGGGCAAGAGCGATGGCGATATATGGTAGATCTGATTGGTCGCGTCTGGTGGCTGATGTCAGAGGCCACTTGATCAAACGTTCGAGAATCCAGAACTTTTCTCTGTCGCTGGAGGTCTCAAGAAGCATACCTCTTGTAACATCGTTGATAAGAGCGGCAAGAGCGGGTACAGCGGAGCTCGGATAAATGCTTGGTAGAGGCGGCCGCATTCGCATGATAAGCAGATCCGGTGTCTATCAAGGAAGGTGTGAATACCTCCTTGCCGCGAGATATCTATCCGGATTAGACTCGTTCGTGTCCGCACAGATCCAGCATAATTTCGATCTTCTGTTGTCGAAAGCTGAGCGAAAATAGCCTCCATGATAAACAGCGTGTTTTGCTAGCCATTCACATCACACACAATACAGCTGCAGCATCTGAGGGCCAGTGAGATGTTGTGCTTCGTCCAGGTGGTGACACCTCAAGACCGAGCTCAGCTTTAGGCCACTCGAGCATTCGTTGCAGCTTCACATCGTGGCCGTGGTACTTGTCCAGATACATGCAAATGGCTTGACCCTCCATGAGGCCACGCCGCTGAAGCCACCACTGCCCTCGATATAGCTTGGCGTACCAGTAGACCACCAACAGTAGTGCTTTCGCATCTTTTTCATCCAACATATTTCTTAGCTTTGGGCCCATATGCATCATGAAACCGAAGAATTCGAGGATGTTGTTGCCGTCGCATTTGATATGCAAGAGACGGGCTAAGATCATGGCCGGTCTGTAGTAAGGATTGTCATAGCGAGTCGAAGTTGGGCCCAAGTCGAACATCTCGACGAAATCTCTTGTCAAATCGATGGCATGGGGCTTGTAATAATCCTGTGGTTCGACCATAGGCCGAAACAGGCTGCCATGATTGACCGACATCTTCCGGAACGCGCTGTCGGGACGGAGTGGATCGGTCAAAGCGAAAATTGCTTTCTTCCCTTCAGACATCTTGAGCCAATCCAAGTCTGTGGGATCGCTAGGTTTCAGCGGCCAGGCTTCTTCAACAGACCTCACATCGATGCTTGCAAACTGGATGATGCCAAGAAGAGCTGCACTTGCCCACAGAGCATCTCGTGTTTCATTTTTGAGCGGCTTCATGAGAGCCTCTTTGTACTTCGCAGTGCCATTGTACCAATGTGAGAGAATAGTACGGCTGATGGTAGGCGTTCCTGAGAGATGACGGTCGTGCAAAAGCGTTAATGTCACAACGATATTCTTCAAGAACGGATACTGAACACGGTTAGACTACTTGTTTGTGCGAAGAGGTGTTTACTATCACTGACCGAACATGCCAGACGGAATACTTCTCTCTGGTAGACCGCCGCGGCTTGCGTGGTGCCGACAGAAAGCACCGTACGCTCGTTGAATCTGCTCATTACCTCAAATGCTGCTACGCCCAACATTGAGTTGCAGCCAAACTCTTCTTTCTCGGAGTCGGGCGGGCTAGCAAGCCCACTGCAATGTGCAACCATCGTAGAGGATAGGCTTGGTCGTTGGCAGTTCGACAAATTCGAATTGTCCTCTGCCACCGCATCTGCCGTTGTGCTTGAGCGCTCTGAATGCGATACAAACGGTTCGTTTAGATCGAAGGAGCTCTCGCCTGTGAATGTCAAGCCAACGGCCTTGCCACCATACACGCAAGACACGCCGAACTCTACGGAAGTGTGGAAGTAAGCATATTTGTGTAGATATTGTGGTAACATTCCCCAATAACATACCCTTACATTGTTGGCAACCAGGCTTGCTTTCGTCGCATTTCACCCTTCGCGTCTTACAACTTGAGCATCCTCGTCTCGACTTCGTATGTGCTTTACGCTTGCGAAGGGCGCTGGGGACTGCAGTAGAGGTGTTCGTCGAGATTGTCATGACGGACCGTGATCGTAGCTGGCTAGGTTGTGAGGTCGAAAATAGCGAAGCCTCATGGTTCTCAAAGGCACAGCTCTGGTTATGAAGGTCAATGGGTTCCAGAGACGGCACAGTGGTGCTGCTCGATACGAAGGGAGGTTAGCGTAGGATTCAACTATTCCAAGAACGACTAGATCATGCAACGAAAAGACGGAGTTTAGAATGCGCGTATCGCCCATCATGTCGCAGAATAATGGAGCACGACCTCCTCCCGTCTGGGTGCCATCCGTGGACCTCGTAACTACATGTACCTCCTATCATCTTGGTCACAAGTACTCAAGTGCTCATCGCCGCCTGGAGCTCACATTCGTGAGCACATACCGCAAGACCTTGATTGATGTCTCCGCGGACCAAACATGGGTCTGCGTTTTCTGGCCACTTTGTTCACCAAATGTGTTCTTCGTCGATCACCTCAGGACGCTTGCTACTCGAAATGGGAGCTGGGGCGGATTGGCTTGGTCGTTGCACATGCCCAGCCATTGGTAGCTTGAAATCGGGAATCCCGATGTTGTGGGTTGTGATTCTAGGTGCAGGAGCTACCTCGGGCCATCATGCATTTCCGCAGTCGTCTTGAGAGATGTGAATGTTGGTCGAGCGACACATTGAGCTGATGTTGCATTATGGAGCATATTCACCTGAAAATCACACCTCTTCAAGCCACAATTCGTGCTCGACAGACCCAGACTCTACGCGGTAGACTTCAGGAAGCTGAGGCTGAAAGTTAAGCTTCCAACCTGTTTCTTAAACAAGTTAGCTTGTCAAAGTGATCCAGAACACTGACTCGCTCTACCTTTAGGGAGACATCCAACAAGATCGATCACTTTGATGTAGTCATCTAA